>OU426989.1:117913353-119113353 GCA_911387755.1 Chrysotoxum bicinctum | reverse complement strand
AAGAGTGTTAGCTAGGAGCTGTTTTAAGTACAAAAGCGGATATTAATGGATGCTGTCTGTCGCAACGGATATGGTAAATCGAGGCAGCGCCTGTTAAAGTGACTTAAGTAAAGTAAAGCAATGTTTTTTGTTACCTCTATGAATATCCCATGTGTGTGATTTTGAACTTCGATTATTATAACCACTATTTTGATAATAATAACAAATAACAAACATACTTGATTAATCTGTAAACTTCAAAAAGCCTCTTCATTCCATACTGTCATAGTCTAAGTTTGATGGCAGAAATAGAACGAAATTTGCATAAGGTTTTTTGGAGGAAAAACAAGATTAGTATTCTAAAGTCGACGCCCGGATAATAATTAAATAGCAAACATACTTGAATAATCTCATTTCAAAAGTCTCTTCATTTCAAGTTTATTTATGTTCCCTTTTATTTGTGTGGTAAATTTGTGTTTAGATATCATAAAAAACTTGAAATGCTTTCAGCTCGTAGTTGAAGCGATAAGTTCTTTTTATAGATTTTAACTGTATCAAATATGTATAAGTATATGCATATGTACATATGTATGTATGTATGTTTGTGCGTTGTGCGATGGAGTTTAGGTGCACATACAAATGTATATACGACATAATTGTTTTAGATTGTTTTAATAAACCAAAATTGTTCAACTTTCATTTCAAAACAGATGTTAAAGAATGAGCTTCTAGTTTATTTATAATTATTTGAATTTATTAAATTCGTATTTTGTATATTTTTTTATTTTTGTGAGTTTGATATTTCTATTGTTTAGAAAAATGAATAACGAGGAAATCTAATAAAACTATGTTTGTTTTTTAACGATTTTCATTGAACTTAAAATTAAAAGTTGGTTGACCTGCATGTTCTCGGAGTTTTCTATCCCGATTGTCCAGTAGAGATTTATATCTGGTTTGGTGAAAAGGATTGGCATTTAGCCGCAGCGGTAGGCTGACCCTGTGTCAGCGTTGAAGGAACGTCGTTGTTCAGTGGCCATCCTTCTCTTATGCTGATTAGGGTGATTGACGGTGTTCTGTACCAGCTGCCTTGTAGAATTTAGTAGGTTTCTGTCCAGCGGTATTCTCTTTGCTTCTATGTAGAGATCCTTGTTCCTGTTATGTTTTGCTCGCTGCCGGTCGAAGTGGAGTCCGGTGCAGATTTATTAGCATCTTCCTCTGGAAGATTTGGAATTCCTTCATCGCAGTCTTTGAGATTGTGAACCAGACTGGGAAACAACAATTGATAACTGGCCTGAGGAGTTGTTTGTAAATGAGTACCTTCGTCTGTTGGCTAAGATTCTCCTTATCAAGGGGTGTAGCCGGTGGAATGTCCAGTTGGCTTTTGTGAGCATACTTTTTAAGTGCGGGTTGAACCTCAGCAACTCGTTGAAGTTGGTACCCAGATATTTGACGTTAATGAAACTAGGGTCGATAAAGAGCCACTTTAATTATTATAATTGATAATCAGGATTGGTATCGAAGATAAAATTATGCGGAAACTGCAAATATTTTTTTTTAATTTGATAATATTTAATATTTTACCTTTAATATTTTTACCTTTAGAAAAAGTCTGCTATTGATGCGCAACAAGTAGAGTGCGGAGTGCGACCAGTTAACCGAAAATTAATATTTGGAAAGAGATCCATTTAGTCTATTTATTCATTTATCAAGCTTAAATTATTCCTTAGGTAATACGAGTTTAGAAAACATAAACTCGGATAATTAATCAAACCACAAAAAATAAGTATGCGTTATAATACCAGTACTCCATAAAAATTCTTCCTAAAACTTAAAAAATAAAATGCACGACTGGGTCGCACGAACTTGCCCCTATGTAAAAGACTAAGAATTTCAAAAATGAATGTTATTACAGAAACTGTTCATAAGCATAAAATTCATTTTTTAAATGACTAAAAAAAACTTCTTTAGTAGTTAAAGGTAAGAATGGGATCCCTTTGATTCAAGCAAATATAGATTTATGCAAGAACAAAAATTATAAGTCTTCGTAGTGGTTTCTTAAAAAATAAGGTTTTATATAAGAAAATTTTAAAACATTTTTAAGAAAAAATGTTGGTACGCCAATTTGAAGTTTTTATTATTGTATGAATAAAAATTAAATTTACGAAAAAAGTATTGAGCCGTTTTCGAGACATTGAATTTTCAAAAAACAAAAAATTGATTTTTTTTTTTCAAAATTCAAAAAAATATGTTTCTTAAAGTTTTGAAATGCAATGTTTTTTAAACTTTTTAGAAGCTTCCCTCTACGAAATTTCATTAAAATCCGTTGTGCTAATAATGAGAAATTCAAAATTTCAAAAAATCGTTCTATGGTAGGTACAGTCAGTAATATCTTGTTTTCAATTTTTTTTTTATTAAATTACAGATATTAAAAAATAATAGAAAGAAAAAAAATTTAAGCAAAATTCTCGGAACCGTTTTCGAGAAAAATACGATTTTCGAAAACCATTTTTTAACATTTGTATGGAAGGTACCGTTATTTTTAGATAAAATTAATTTATTTTTCTTATATCTTCTAGATTATTTTTCCAAACTTTTATTTATCAAGTTTTGAAAAAATCGAGCTAGGGGTTTTCGAAATATTGAGTTTTCAAAAAAAAATTTTGAAAGTTTTTTTAAAAATCCAAAAAAATTTTTTTGGAAAATTTGAATACACAATAATATTCAAACTGCTGGGAAGCTTTAGCATAAAAAAAAATGATCAAAATCGGTGGTAACGTTTTTGAGAAAATCAAAAACAAAAAAAATGGTCCCAAGGGGGCTACCAAAACTACTCATTTTTTAAAAAAAATTTTTCGACCATTAACTAGGTTTAACTAAATTAAATTTTTTGAATTTTTTTTAAGAAAATCGCAGGAACAGTTTTTGAGAAAAAAAAATATTTATAAAATTTAGGAAAAAAATCGTATGGCAGGTACCGTTATTTTTGGTCATAAAAAATCAAATCAAAAAACATCCGGGGGTAAAAAATCAAAACCCATATCTACCAAATTTGAAGAAAATCGGCCGAGCCGTTTAGCTGTAATCGAACAGACAGACAGACAGACAGACAGAATTGCCAGACCCACTTTTTTCGTCTTCGCTATCATCGTAATGTCAACTTTGATCAAAATCTCGAGTTCGATTTTTTTTACGAATACATAACTTGCCTTATAGTACCTATAAGTCGCAAGTAAAAAGAAGATATTTTTGCTAAAGCGTCCAATATAATGGCATAATCCACTCCGCATAAAGAAGAGTCGCGTTTTGCATGATGTCAGCATACATTTTGGAATCCATAATATCTTTAATTCAAAATAAAGTCTGCACAGTACGAAAAACAACCAACCCTAATTACTAATTTTGGCTACTTCGTGTCCTTGTCACGTGTGGTCTTCTTATGTACGGTCTTCGCACAGTTGAAACGAAAAGAACAACCTTGGACTCATTTGAACTCAAAATATTTTCCCATTTCACTTCAGACCAATGTAAAAGGCAAAATGGCGCCGCGTCTGCTTATAATGTGGAAAAACGACACAAAAACAAAACATAACCCTAAAAAAAATAAAATCTGGAATTTTCAAGTATTTTCCATTATTATCAAGAATAGCTTAATACCTTTTTTACTTTTGAAACCTCTGAATAGGAATAGATTCTCTTTTTACCTACTACCATAATTCTTCTTTGGTGGTATATTTTATGGTATGTTTGTTTGCCCAAAATCTCTATATCACTCCACAAGTTTTGAATTGGATTTAGATCATGAGACTGGGCCGGCCATTCTATAACTTCGATTTTATTGTTCATAAACCACGTCCTTGCTGTCTCCGAGGTATGCTTAGGGTCGTTATCTAAGGTGCATTTCTTACTCAACATACGGCAACATTACATTTTCGAGGATATACTCGTAGATGAATGTCCTTATTTCAGAATATTGGACCAACGACAAACCAAGAAAAGCATTCCCACACTATCACACTTCTGTCGCCATGTTGTAGTAAGAAGGAATTTGTGAAGTTTTTTTCTGCCAGAAGATTTTTTTTTGCTGGTCTGTCGACTACAGTCTAAACGGCTCGGCTGATTTTTTAAGCTTGGTATATATCATTTTAAAATTCCCCCCACACGTTTTTTTTATAAGACCAAACATAAAGGTACCAGCCATACGAATTTTTTTTTTCGAAATTTTATAAATATTTTTTTTTTTTCTAAAACTGATCGAAAGATTTTTTTCAAAAAAATTTAAAAAATTCATTTGCTTAAAGCTAGGTAATGGTTGAAATTTTTTTTTCCGAAATATGGTTATTAATGGTACCACATGCTAAGTCATCGGCATAACTGATTTTTATGATTTTTTTTTTATAGAAAAGCTTCTAAAAACCGGGAGCCTGCCAACTTAGTAGTCTAAGAGCCGACAACTAATTTTGGGAGTGGATATATGTATGTATAACCAAAATTTTGTAGATATCTACATATGTTTATAGGTGCTTGCGTCATGATATCCAATACCAAAATGTGGCTATTTTTACTTGCGACTTATAGGTACTACTCGTATAAGGCAAGTTATGCATTCGGAAAAAAAATCGAACTCGAGATTTTGATCAAAGTTGACATTACGATGATCATGATAGCGAAGACTAAAAAAGTGTGTCTCGCAATTCTGTTTGTCTGTCTGTCTGTCCGTTCGATTGCAGCTAAACGGCTCGGCCGATTTTCTTCAAACTTGGTAGATATGGGTTTTAATTTTTCCCCCCCGGATATTTTTTGATTTGATTTTTTAAGACCAAAAATAACGGTACCTGCCATAAGAATTTTTTTCGAAATTTTATAAACATTTTTTTTCTCAAAAACTGTTCGACAGATTTTAAAAATAAAAACACAAAAATTTAATTTAATTAAAGCTAGGTATTTGTTGAAAAAAATTTTCAGAAAAATGGTTATTGAGGGTACCATGGAACCATTTTTTTTGTTTTTTATTTTCTCGAAAACGGTACAACCGATTTTGATATTTTTTTTTTGCTAAGGCTCCCCAAAAACCTGAATAGAATTGTGTACTCAAATTTTCAAAAAAAATTTTTTTGAAGTTTTAAAAAAAACTTCAACATTTTTTTTTCAAAACTCAATATTTCGAAAACCCCTCGCTAGATTTTTTTTTAATCATGATAAATAAAAGTTTCTCAATATAATCTACAAGATGTGAGAAAAAAAAAATTTATTTTACCTAAAAATAAAGGTACCTACCATACAAATGCTAAAAAATTAAAAAAAAAATGGTTTTCAAAAATCGTATTTTTCTCGAAAACGGTTCCGAGAATTTTGATAAAATTTTTTTTCTTTCAATTAATTTTTACGATCTTTATTTTAATAAAAAAATTTTGAAATTAAGATATTACAGCTTGTACCTACCATAGAACCATTTTTTCGGATTTTGAACTTCTCATTATCCACATAACGGATCTTAATGAAAATTTTTATAGAGAAGCTTCTAAAAAGTCTAAAACACATTGCATTTCAAAACTTTAAAATAAACAATTTTTGAATTTTTGAAAAAAAAATCTATTTTTTCTTTTTTTTGAAAATTCGATATCTCAGAAACGGCTCAATATTTTTGTTTTTGTAAATTTTATTTTTATTCGAACAATAATAAAAACTTTAAATTGGCGTACCAAAATTTTTTCTTAAAAAGCTTTGAAAAAGTTTGTACATAAAAGCTTTTTTTAAGAAACCACTACAACGACTTTTAAAATTCCTAGTCTGTTACATAAGAGCAAGTTCGTGCGACCCAGTCGTGCATTTTATTTTCCTCAACCTTTGATTTAAATGAGGGTTTACGAATATCGACTTTTCCGAGTTTTGTGTTATGAGCATAACCGCTTTAATAATTATTAATAATTATTATTAATTATTAATTTAATTTTTAATAAACATTATTTTCTGTTTTTAAAGTCGCTATACTTCTGAGAAAAAACCTGCCAGTCTTTTGTATTCAATATCATGATGGATACATCTATGAACGATCATACTCGAATTTTGGTTATAACCCAACAAAATTTTCTGTCGGCTCTTGCGTCTTTTAAGGTAGGTGTTGTAGACCCATTCAAAACAGTCTTCTTTTCTATTCATATTCTCTCACTTTTAGCTGGATGTTATCATTTGGGATTTGATGAGATAATTAGACAACAAAAATTCTGTTTTATCCTTCTCGGTTACATTCAAGAAACTCAGGTCTTACAGGCATATACATAGTATATTGAATATCCGGATTTTAGAACAAATGTTAAAGGCTTCTTACTGGAGGAATGAAATCATTCCCAACAACTTCCAAATTCAAAGAATTTCGCAACAAATCTTTGATTCCCACGAAAGTGTGGTCTTAATTTTTGATGGAGTTCACTTTCGGTGCCTGTCATGTTCGGCAGCCAATCCAATATAACGATACCAGATTGAATTTTCCACTCGGTAAAGAGCCGTCCAGCAGTGTTCGGAATGGTTGTTTTCTTGAAAATTGCAGTTCCCATTTTTAGTGACTATCAAGTTTTGATTGCTTTGTGCGATACACTTATTATCTAGTAATTTTGATGGTCCTTGGCCTGATGTGAATTCAAGATTCCGCAAAAAAGATTCTTTATATTTATCGCCTGTGGATCCGTTTTGGCAACAATTTTATTTTTGCGTTCTCAGAACCACGCCTCGATGTGGATTTGGCACTCATGTTGCTAACAAGATATCAACTCCAATAAATTTAGCCTAACATTGCATAAAGAACGTTCTGTCTATTTTTTCAAGAAAGTCTTAAAACGATACCATTAACTGGCTGAGAGTCAGGTTTGTCACATTCACGATTTTCTTATTCATACATATTTCAAAAAATCTATCAAATAATTTATTCACCTTTCTCACACTTAGCCCGTTTAACACTGTTTGGACGAATTGGAACTTTCAATTAAATTCGATATGATATCTCTTAAAGACCTCCCCCCTTCCCTTCCCAATTTGAACATCCAAAACATCGATTTCTTCCCAGCGCCATGATGAGTACTTACCAACAACAGAACACAGAGTTAAACATAAGTATTAGTTCAAATATTTTTTCTTAGTCTGAAAAAAAAACTCCTGGCGTCACTATAATATGTATAACATGTAACTATGTACATACATACATATGTATGTATGCGAATATCCTTTATAAAAATGACTCCATCCATGGGTCCTGCTTCTTACTAAAGTGATACAATATCCCACTTCGTATACACAGACGAAGGGAGAACACAAACAACATGATTTACAAATTTGAAGGAGTTCATCAACCCCTCTTATTTTGGCTAAGATGCAATAGGCCGGCCGGACCGGGCCGTCTGCTTCGTATCATTCTCTGAATTGATTTCGAACAAAAACAACAACAACAACACCAGTTCTACAACTTGAGATGAGTCATATTTTTCGTCCCCTCGTGAAATCCATTCCAGTTTAAAATATACGGTATGAGTCTCGTTTGTGGCAATGAACATAAAAATGAATCTTCAAGCTGAAAGTTGGCAAAATACTCGTAAAATTTATTTCAAAAAGCAACCCCTCTCTCACCCTCTTTTAAACGTCATTGATTTCTGTACGTCACTACAACGAACGCCCTATTTTGGATGGTTACGAAATTTGAATAGAGCAAGCAGAGGAGGTGGACATGGACAGTCATTATAATCCATAAGGGATGCAAAATAAAGTTTCAATAAGTTTGTTACGCTGCTGTGTGTGGTTTTCATATCGTTCTTGTCTGATCTCCATGAAGGGGTTGATGTGGCTTTGCTATAAGAATGACGAATGGAATTGGTTAAGTATATTTGTGTGTTTCCTGTTCGCCTAGCTCCAACCATCAACTAAAGGTTGTTGATGTAATAGATTTGTGTTGGTTATAAAATGTAAACTTCAACATATCTCCAATGGCAATTGTATACGGGCCTTATCGATTTAAATAATTATAAGGTGCATGCATTTTTTGTATTGTATTTTCGCAGGGGCCATGTTCTCAGACAACAGTAAAAAATGTTCAAACCAAAGCAATGAACTGATTCCTTCCGAAGATTAGTAGAAGTGGACAAGCTGAGTTGTCTAAGTCTAAACTTTTAGATTTGAAGTATTTACTTACTTTACTTTAGATGGCGCTCACAGTCCAGGGTGGACTACGGCCTCAACCAACAAGCCCCTGCAGATAGCTCGGTCCCTAGCTAGCTGCCTCCAGTTACGCACTCCAAGTTGGTTGAGGTTGCTCTCCACTTGTACGCGCCACCTGAGGTGGGGTCTTCCTCTGCTGCGCAGATCATCAGGGGTGGATTCGAAGATTCGACGGGCTGGTGCGTCGGTGTCCATACGCTCCAAGTGTCCCAGCCATCTCAGCCGTTGTATTTTCAGCTTCTTGACTAGGTCAACGTCGCTGTAAAGCCCGTACAGCTCGTTGTTGAACCTTCTCCTCCATACTCCATCGATACAGACTGGACCGAAGATCAAACGAAGAACTTTTCTTTCAAAGCACCCAAGCAGATTTTCATCCATTTTAGACAGTGTCCATGCTTCTGCCCCATACAGCAGGACCGGGATGATGAGGGTCTTATACAAGGTCTCCTTGGTTCTTTGAGATAGGGCTTTATTACTCAAATGCCTTCTTAGCCCGAAGAAACAGCGGTTGGCAAGAGTAATTCTTCGCTTGATCTCTGCACTGATGTCGTTTTGCGATGTTATAGTGGAGCCCAGGTAGACAAAGTCTTTGACGACTTCGAAGTTATACCTATCCATCGTGACGTTTTGCCCAAGTCGACGATGTTGAAATTCCTTTCTCGATGATAGCATATACTTCGTCTTGTCCTCATTAACAGCCAAACCCATTTCCGCCGCCTCCAGTTCAATACTTGCAAACGTACCGGTAACAGCTCGCTTCGTCCTCCCAATGATATCAATATCATCCGCATAAGCAAGCAGTTGAACTGACTTTTGAAAAATTGTACCTCTCTTGTTGACGTTTGAGTTTCGTACAACTGCTTCAAGAGCGATGTTAAATAGGTTGCATGTTAGCGCGTCGCCTTGCCTCAGACCTTTCTCGAAATCAAAGGGTTCGGTGGTGTTCTTACCGACCTTGACGGAGCAGCGAGATTTCTCCATCGTCATCCTGCACAAGCGGACGAGCTTGGCAGGGATTCCGAGATAAGATATGGCTCTATATAGTTGTTCTCTGTCCACGCTATCATACGCGACTTTGAAATCGATAAAAAGGTGGTGTTTATCGATTTGGAACTCCTGGGTTTTTTCCAAAATCTGTCGAAGTGTGAACATCTGATCCAGGGTAGATTTGCCGGGCCTAAAACCACACTGATAGGGGCCGATCAGCTCGTTGACAAACGGTTTTAGGTGCTCACACAGTACAGACGACAGGATTTTGTATGCGACGTTAAGGAGACTTATACCTCTGTAATTGGTAAACGTCAGGGTATCTCCTTTCTTGTGGATGGGGCACACTATGCTGAGGTTTCATTCATTGGGCATACTTTCATCTGACCAAATTTTTGAGATGAGTTGGTGCATGTTTCCTACCAAGTCATCCCCACCTGCTTTGAATAGCTCAGCTGGCAAGCCATCCGCGTTAGCAGCTTTGTACGCTTTCAGCTTGGCTATCGCTGACCGCACTTCATTTAGGTCGCGTGGATGTAAATTTTGACCATCATCGTCCAGCTTGAATGGGATGTTCCGCCTAGTTACGGAATTTTGGCCTTCCTCGCCGTTCAGCAGTCTGGAAAAGTTTTGTTTCCACTCTCGTCCTTCCGTTCTAGCTTTGTAGCCCTGGGTGGATTGCCTCACCCTTTGGTAAAACTTTCGAACATCCCCTCCGGTACAGTCCTCAATAGAGTCGACCCCCCGCTTCGCATGCTCTCTCTTTTTCCTCCTTAGAAGTCGGCGTTTCTCCCTTCGTCTTTGCCCGTAGAGCTCCCGGGCAGCTCTCTCAGCAGCTCTGGTTCTTGCCTGCAGCATTAGTTGGTAGGCCTCGTTCTTTGCTACATGCGCCAACCTGCATTCTTCGTCAAACCAGGGGTTTCTTTGTGGTGGCCTTGTTAAACCCAGCACATCAGTGGCGGCACTACTGATGGCATTCTGGCAGTGCTTCCACAGGTGCTCCGTAGATGAAGCTGGAGGCGGGCTTGCTGAGAGATTAAGAGAGACGCGGTCTGCAAAAGTCCTGGCGACCTCCTGCGTTTTTAACCTCGCGACATTGAATCTTTTCACAGCATCCGTCCGTCGTTGTGGCGTCATGGATATTCGCATCCGTACTTGGGCTACCACCAAGTAGTGATCCGAGTCTATGTTGGCCCCTCGGAATGTTCGGACATCCAGGATACTGGAAGCATGTCTCGCGTCTATCGCAACATGATCAATCTGGTTGACGGTTAGTTGATCCGGAGACCGCCAGGTCCCTTTGTGTATATTGAGTTGTGGGAATCGAGTGCTAGCTATGATGACATTTCGCCCCGCCGCAAAGGCAATCAGCCTGAGTCCGTTATCGGAAGTGTTGTCGTGCAGGCTGTGTTCTCCGACCATCGAACCAAAGATGCCCTCCTTTCCGATCTTGGCGTTGAAGTCGCCAAGAATAATCTTGACGTCGTACTTGGGGCACCTATAATACGTTTCCTCGAGAAGGTCGTATAATTCTTCTTTGGTTGAGTCATCTTTTTCTTCCGTTGGGGCATGAACACAGATCAGCGTCACGTTTTTGAATTTCGCTTTGATGCGGATTGTGACCAGGCGCTCGCTCACATTTCTGAAGCCCAAGACTTCTTGCCTAAGTCTTCCCCTTACCACAAATCCACATCCAAAAAGCCGCTGACCCTGCTCCTTGTAGCACTCGCTGAAGTAGATGTCACACGTTTTCATCCTTCGTATGCCCTCTCCATCCCATCGCACTTCCTGGATGGCTGTAATTTCGGCCTTTAGCATATCCAGGCTCTCCACTATTTTTTCGGCAGCACGTGGCCTGTTTAAGGTCCGTTTCGTTTGCTGGGGTTGTCAACATTAAAATCATCCATATCCGAGGCTTGTTGTTGTTTCGGAACCGGTTTGTTTTAACGTGGTAGGGAAGTTACCCCGACGCACAACCCCCGACCTGGAGGACCAGACCCTTATTATAACTCCAAGGGTAGGGAGCCGGGCTAATCCGCTCCTTATAGGCCTGAGCTACGAGTATGTCGTAGTAGCCCATAAAAGGTGTTCAGCAAGTAGTTCATCCTAACTGGAACTGTAGACGCCACCGTTGATTCCATCTGGGGAATTCTTCCGCTGCCGTCTGGTTAAAAGGAGAGGTGCCTTAGTGGGAACACCTCCCCCCTCTCGTTTGCTACCCCCAACAACTTTCCACTGGGGTTGAGACCCAATCTCCAGTTGAGGTACTAGGTACCCGATGTTCACCACGGGGAGGTGAGAGTAGGAGTTGGTGGACAGAGGTGGGTTTTGAAAGAAACCTGTGGACGCTTGTGTCCTCTTGGGTGCACGTGTCCACCATTTGAACATTTGAAGTATATTGCTTTAAATAAATTGGTAGTTTTAAAACATTCGACAACAAAACGTTAGACAACATAATTAAAACATGATTGATTATATTCACTCAGCGACAAGAGCTCTTTCTAAGCGACGACGCAGAAATGCCTTATGAACGGCGATAATTACAAAGCTATTTGTTGCGTAAGCCAAAATATACTTTTCGAAAGGTTTTTGGTATGCTGAATTCGAATCCGAAGTAAAACAAAATCCATCACTTCAGGTTTTCGAGATAATCCCGTTGTTCAGGAATAACCCAACGACTCATAAAACTTAACTTATTTCCTTTCTTTATGTCATTTAAATTTCTATTTGCATCAATTTCGTATAGATGTTTGTAAAATGTATTGATTTATTCACTGTACGTTTATATTCATGTTATCTAATTGACTAATAACATTTATATGTAAAATAAGTCTATTGTTTGCAGCACACCAACGACACATCGGCAAACCAACAGCTGATGTCCGTTAACATTATTCAATATTAACCCTCGTGCTCTTTGCACTTCTCTTAATAATCGGTTCGTTGTTTGATCTTGATGTGCACAAAACAAATTTCTGTTTCTCGTCCACTTGGATTTGGACACACGCCGTGGTTGTATTGTTGCTTATTTAATAAAATTGTTTTTTTTTTTTTTTTAAATTAACATTTATTTGAGATTTTTTTTTTGACAATCACTAAAAGGGCATAACTGGGCCGGATAATTTTTTCCTTAATCAAATATACAATCAAAACTTGTTTGCTTTAAACTTATCAACCAATAAAGTTAATAAATTAAGCGATAATGAGTTCTTTAAATTGTTGATGCGAACTATTTAGTAAGATCTCATTGTGCAATCATTTATACAAACTTTTTTGTCGCTCCTATCAGCAGCCACTGGGAATATTCGCGCTCTACGAAACCCAACAGATGGGGCTGATGAAGTAACTCGTGGCCTTAATGCACTCGACGCGAATATGGTTAATTTACCTACTTTGATCCATGGTTAATTTACCTACTTCTTTACAAGCTTGATAATGAAACCAAGCAAACCTGGGCCGAAAAATCAGGCTCGTGATCTTTTTCAAAGCTTTTGCAAGAGAGGTGTGATGCACTTGAACTATGCCAATCTTTCGCTGCACCTTCGTATCGCACTAAGCTTCAGACACATAGACGCGCACATAGTTGAAGCTCAGCCAACAAATACCAAATACCGTAAGTGTGAAGCATACCATGTTAGGCCTACTGTGCTCAGCAACAAATTATTAATTGGATTTTTTCATGGAAAAATCGAGAGTTAAGCTAGCGTGGACGACATCAAATTTGAGTTAGTTAAATTAACTGTGAATAAATATTTTTTTTTCAATTTTTTCTTGGAACATCTTACAGCAACAAATTTACTCTCATTTGTATGATCGGTTATTCCAAAATTTAGTAATTTCCACGCTATCTTAACATAAATCTAGAACTGTTGCCGATTTCTCGCGATCGGTTCGAGTAACAAAATCGGTATTCCAGCAACTAATTAGGAACAAAAAAGCCACACATTTTGGTGCTTTTTTTTTTTTTTTTTTTTTTTTCATTTTCGCTGATTTTCCACCGCTAGGTTTTTAGACCTCCTATGCTACGAGTACTCTTGTTAGGAAATGCATACCCAACACCAACACCATAACCAGATGGATAATAGAAATGTTGGGCACTAGAAATGCATAAGCAGGACAAAATGTAAAGAAAGTGATCACAACGAGAGGATGTCCTCAGGGCGGTGTACTATCACCCTTGTTGTGGAGTCTTGTAGTAGATGAATTGTTAGAAAATCTTACCTCCCAAGGCATATAATGCATTGGATTTACCGATGATATCGCTATCATTGCAGTAGGTAAGTTTGAAGAAACTCTGCGATATTATCCAAAGAGGTAAATGGAGTAGGTCTGTAGGGTTTTCAATAAACCCATCCAAGACAACAATTATACCATTTACCAGGAAAAGACTTCTACCACATATGAAACCTATCCGTTTGACTGGTGAAGTAATTGAAATGCAGAGGGAGGTAAAATACCTAGGAATTATACTAGATAGTAAACTCCTCTGGAACAAACACATAAATTATATAGTCGGAAAAGCCACAAAAGCCCTAATGATTTGCAAAAGAATTGCAGGCAAGTCATGGGGATGCAAACCGAGCATCCTTAGGTGGATTTACACTATGATGGTAAGACCCATCATTACCTATGGTGCGGTTGCATAGCACAAGAAAACCGAATTAACAACAACTAGGAAAACCCTAGAAAAAATCCAAAGGCTCGCATGTATTTGTATTACGGGAGCAATGAGAACCTGCCCTACCGCAGCTATTGAGGTTATCCTCCACCTATCCCCTCTACACGAGGTCATTAGAAGTGCTGGAGTGGGAGGAATCATGAGGTTCTCAAAGGAAGGAACTGGGACAGGTAAAATTATCGGTCTCAGAGAAAGGGACCTAATTGACAGGTCCACAATAACAAACCTTATTGGCATCCCAAGATATGGAATGATCAAAAAACATAATTTCGAGAAAAACTTTCATACACAGCTTAGTAACAAAGAAGACTGGGTAGGAGAGGATATAAACTATACACTCGAAACAAATACCATCAAATGGTACACTGATGGATGGAGAACAAGCGAAGGGACTGGTGCAGGAATTTTTGGGCCAAAAATCAAACTTTCCATACCGATGGGACAGTCCACCAGCATCTTCCAAGCGGAGGTAAACGGAGGAACAACCTAGCTCATCTGAATCGTTCGTCAGCACATCCAAACACACAGTTCTACCAACTATTCTAGCGCTAGCAAAGGACAATCAAGACAATTTAGTCAACTGTAGGGTGCTTCTGGAGTCGAAATCGAAATCGTTTGCGCAAAGGTTAGGGATTCCTCGGTCTCATTGTCGTATTCCAATCCTCGGTCTTTCGTCAAAGTTTTACAAAGGAGAGAATCTCTATTGCGCTGTTATCTCGGCACAACCAAGATCATATCTTTCATCATCATCATTATCGGCTCGACAACCGGGTTCCGGTCCTGGCCTCTTTCAACAAGTCTCTCCACCTAACCCGGTCTCTAGCCGACGCCATCCAGTTGCGCACCCCAAGGCTTGGGGCGTCCTGGTCTACGCCATCTCTCCAGCGCAAGCATGGTCTACCACGTTGTCGTCTACCATAGAATGTACCACAAAGAACTTTCCGAGCAGGTTCCTCTTCGCTCATGCGAGCTAGGTGCCCTGCCCACCGGAGTCTACCGAGCTTAATTTTTGTCACGATATCTGCTTCTAGGTAGATTGCGTACAATTCATGATTGTACCGTCTCCGGAATCGTCCTTCCTCAAATATGGGGCCAACAATTCTCCTTAAGACTTTTCTCTCGAACGCAGCTAAGAGGTCGGAGTGCCTTTTGCTAAGCACCCAAGTCTCGGATCCATATGTGAGTACTGGCAGGACCATGGTCCTGTACAGCAGCAGTTTTGAAGTTATGGTGAGATTTCTGGATTTGAAGAGCTTTGACAGACTATAGTAGGCTCTGTTGGATTTGAGAAGCCGCCCGCGTATTTCTTCTTCTATATTGTTATCGGCTGCTACTATTGACCCAAGGTATTTAAAGGATTGCACCACTTCAAATTCGTGCTCCGCAACCTTGATTGTTTGACGAACTGTTCCTCTCGCATTCGACGCCACCATGTACTTTGTTTTACCTTCACTAATGTGCAGCCCCAGATTTTGTGCCGTCTGCTCGATCTGGATGTACAGCTTGTTCGGATCTTCCGATGATGTCAATGTCGTCTGCGTAAGCTAGTAACTGGCTGGACCTGTTGACGATGGTCCCTCTTGTTGCCGTGCCAGAGTCACGGATTGCTTTCTCCAACGCCAGGTTGAAGAGGAGGCAGGCCAAACCGTCCCCTTGTCGGAGTCCATTAAAGATTTTGATTGGTCTGGATAGGAGTCCGGCTATTTTTACTTGGCTTGTTACGTTGGTCATGGTCAACCTACATAGTCGTGTCAATTTATTTGGGATGCCGAATTCTCTCATGCCTTTGTAAAGCCTTAAAGTCTATAAACAGATAGTATGTTGGGATGTTAAATTCTAGACATTTTTCCATCGCCTGCCTAAGGGTAAAGATTTGATCAGTTGTTGATTTGCCTGCAATGAAAGCACACTGATATTGTCCGATGACGGTTTTAGCGTATGGGGTTATCCGGTCTTGTAGGATAGAGGAGAGTATCTTATAGGCGGTACTCAACAACGTGATACCTCTATAATTGCTGCACGTTGTGACATCTCCTTTCTTATATATGGGGCATATTAAACCTTTTCGCCAATTTTCTGTCATTTCTTCCTGCTCCCATACCTATACTATAATATCATGAATTGCTTGACGTAAGGCTGGCCCGCCGTGATGGAATAATTCGACTGGTATGCCATCGGCTCCCGGGGCTTTGTTCTGCTTAAGCCGGCCTATAGCCTTCTCAACCTCTTCTATGCTTGGTGACGGCAACATAAGGTATTCGTCGAGCTGACCATTTAGCAATTCATTAAAGTACACTTCCCATCGCTCCAGTATGCTTTCGGGATCGGTGATCAGATTTCCCTCTCCGTCCTTGCAGTATGTGCAGCGTGGTGTGTACTGCGTCATGTTTCGGACGGATTGGTAGAACTTCCGCGCCTGGTGTGGACCTCGCTCTCGGCTGTTTTCTATTTCACAGATTAGGTTCTTCTCCCAGGCTGATTTTTTTTGTCTGTGAAGCCGTTTTTCTGTTCTTCTGAGCTCTTTATATTCCTCTTCGCGTGCCCGCGTTCTATGAGATTGTTGCATTGCTCGGTACGCAACATTCTTACGTTCTGTCGCTAGCTTGCATTCATCATCAAACCAGTCGTTCCCATTTTTACGACTGCTGCCTAAGATGGAGTTGGCAGTACTAATGACAGTATTTTTAAGACGTGTACACTTCTCATTTACGCCCAGCATGCTGGCTTCAGTACTTACTCTCCCAAAATCAGGTGTTTCTAGGGCGAGTCCTAACGCATTACCAAAGGTGTTACTGGTGTTTTCATTGCGCAGGGCAGCCGTGTTGATTCGAACCTGATCGGCGGATGCAATGCGTCTTCGCAAGGCAATCCGCCCTCGGAAAACCACACCAACAAGATAGTGATCCGAATTGATATTGGCACCTCGGTACGTTCGTACCGTCATCTAGTTCGAGTAGTGGCGACGGTCTATCAACACGTGGTCTATTTTGTTACGAGTGACTCCATCAGGTGATACCCAGGTGGCTTTGTAGATATCTTTACGCGGGAACCTGGTACTCGCAACGACCATGTTTTTCGATGCTGCCAATTCTAAGACTCGAAGTCCATTGTCATTAGTGTTCTCATGCAAACTATGGGTGCCTGCGTAATGCCTGAATACCGGCTCCCGACCTATTTTTGCGTTCAAATCCCCAAGGATGATTTTAACATCATACCTTGGACAGGCATTGAGGGCCCTCTCGACTTGTTCGTAGTAAGTCTCTTTTTCTTCGTCTGAGGACTCCTCCGTAGGTCCGTGAACGTTAATGAGGCTGATGTTCTTAAATTTGCCTCGCACGCAAAGGGTGCATAGCCTTTTGCTTATAGCGTTAAAGCCAATGATAGTAGACTTCTTTTTTTCGCTGACTAGGAAGCCTACCCCGAGCACATGGTGTTTTGTATGACAGCTGTAAAACACCATTCCCTGTCCATCTGATTTCTTGGAGAGCTGTTATGTCAGCTTTAAATTTTAACAGGGCATCGGCTAGCTGCTGAGCAGCTGAGCTCTATAGAGCGATCGTACGTTCCATAAGAAAATTCGTAAATGGTTTTTTCTTTTTCTTTGCGTGCGTTGTCGTCGTGTGATCAGTCCGTTTCCGAGGCTTGTTGTCGTTCTCGAAATTCTTTTAGTTTTACGGGACAGGGAATTAACCTGTCGCCAACCTGAGGAACCAGCCTGATCATATTAGCCAAACCTTTTTTAAAAGGCTTGTTTCTAGCGGCCGCCGCGGAGAGGCTATGATCACACTTCCACCAGTCCCGAATAGTTACGGCACGTGCTTGTTTTCGTATGCTACATGTTGTTCCCCTATTCGTGTGATGGCTGGCCGCCATATCATAGCATATCTTTATAGAAGCATTAATAATTAGCAGACTTATTTCTCATCTACTTTCCCAACACTTCGAGACAGCTAACCATGATTTAGAGCTGTCCAAGTCATATAGATGTAATTCTTGGCGCTGACAAGATGTGGGTGGCTATGAAAGATGGACAAATTGAAGGATCTAAGGCCTTCCGGTGGCACAAAATACATTATTTGGGTGGGTGAAGGCAACTGCAATGAACCTATCGCATCGTTCTGTGCTTCAATTGACGTTGACAAGTTATTGCAGTGTTTTTGGGAAATGGAGGAGGTTTCTGCTCCCAAGGTCGATTCCGTCAACTAAAGAGTGATACTTTATTGAAACCTTCTCAAGATCGCCTGACTGCAGATACGTTGTACAATTACCATTTTTAAATCCCATGCCTACATTTGGAAATACTCTGAATGTTTATTATCAATCGAAAGACGCCTTTGGATGCAGAGCGGGAAGTCAGTACTCTATTTGATGAGGGAGTATCAGCAACTTGGTCATAAACGAAATTCACGAGAATTCCGGTAAGCATTTCTACCCACCTCATCAAACTGTTTGAAAGCCAGATAGCTGGACGACTAATCTACGCGTCGTATTTAATGGATCCGCTGTAGATTCCAATGGAGTTTCTTTAAATAGTCAATTGTCGGTAGGTCCAGCGATCACTCGAAATCTGTTTGATGTGGTGTTACGCTTTCGCAAAAAAAAGATATGTTTTTACAGCGGATGTGGTAAAAATGTTTCGCCAAATCTGGGTACACAATGTTCACACCGATTTTCAACGGATCGTTTGGCGAGAACGCCCCTCGGAACCTATTTCTCATTTTCGTCTTCTGACCATTACATACGGAACAAAACCAGCTTCGCCCTTGTCGGATCGTATTGTCGATCGAATTGCCACAGACTACAAATCGTCTTATCCAGAAGCAGCAAGAGTTTTAATCGAAGATAGATTTGTAGACGATATCATGACCGCAGAAGATTTAATCACACTTCGGAACTGGTAGCACTTTTATACGCCAAGTTGAAACTTCGATAGTGGAGCTCGAATTGTTGTTCATTACTTTACTCGGATAAACCCAAAGGATTGCGAATTTTCCTTTCCGAAAAATTTAATTCTACTGTAAAGGTACTCTTGGAATGCACTGGAGTTCTATTTCCGATGAATTTTATTTTCACATCAAATGACTGGCACTAAACTTTGCTCTATTCCAACCAGACACTTTGTTCTCCGAGATTACTCGAATATTCGATTTTTCGCTCCTTTAGTTTATGGTTCTCGAAGCTTAAACTTGGCTGGGTCGACACGTTACCATCGCACCTGACACAAAAGTGAATCAGCTATTAACAGCAGCTAAAATCTCTGGAGAAGATTCGAATACCCGGCCATCTGTTCGTGCACGGGGTTTCAGACGCTTCATCCTTAGTTTGCAGTGCTGTCATTTACACTCGATGTAAGATCTCTAAAAAGAACTTCAAGTTAACAACTTCTGCTGCCAAGACAAATGTGGCTCCTCGGAAAAAATAAAAAATGCCATTTTTAGGACTTTTGTCCAACGTCTGGATTAACATATCTTACAAACAAAATGAAAAATCCAGGCAAAAGGACCATACCTTGCTCGATAAAGCACTTTGCGCCATTTACCAATTCACTACTCGTATATGAGTGTCTGAAATTATTTAACCAGCCTGTGAGTTCACATGACTCACTCATGACTCTCGTAACCTTTTGCGTTCCTCCTTTTTCATAGCTGTTCTTCAAAAAGAAAACACTTAGAACCTCTGTAGCTAACGCTTCCAGTAAAGCGGCCATTGCACCGGCTAAGACTAGTTAAACTAGTAATCAAAATTGTCACTACCGAGGTAGACAAAGAGTAATTGCTTACGTCAAGTTGAGGAATCTACTTAACTTGATGATGAAATTAAAAGTTGAAAATGCAAAACTATAGAAAGCAACCCCAACGCAACAACGACAAGCAAACCTAACATCCTTTCTAGTGTTCCATATAACGTTCAATAGCATCATAAGCAAAAGGATGACACATTAAACCCGTCAGACTTCCCCGAGAGTGTGGGCTTGTATGTTTATGTAAGTAGATCTATGTTCATACACACGTAGGCTAGGCTGGCATGTATAATATATCCTTAAGCCTAGGCACTAAAAGCACCCCTCATAATTTGCAACTTGTGCAGAATATAGTGTAAATCAGGATGTATTATGTGGCATAACTGCATATACTTTTTAATCTACAAAACAGCCTCCGAATGAGTGCAACAGGATTCTTTTTTAATTGCTATACATGCACATTTTTATAGATACATAGATACATTGTACTCGTAGATACATACTTTATAGGAAATGCAATAATGCTTTTGATGGTTCTAGGAGATACAAAAATAGCAATTTACTTACTTACTTATATGGATGTACGGTACATACTCGTACACATCCGAAATTCTTTTTTTAATATATTCAAATGGAACTTAGTGGTGTTTCGGAGATTATAATCTTTGCAGGAATTGTTAATATGTATACTTCTATCTAGATACAAAAAATGAAGTATAAATAAATAAAGAAAAAATCGATTTGGTGTGATGTATGAACCATTAAAAAAAACTTTGATTATTCTATAAGGGAACCAGTCCGAAAATATAAATGGGTTGATAGTCAGGTAGCTGCGTACAAACGTAAACTCGATCCCCAAGTGAAGAAGTGAAGTTCAGCCATGCCACCTATTGGCAAACAAAATTTTAATGCTGAGTAATACGATTGGGAATGCATAAAACACAGACAAAAATCTTACAATGATGAAAATTTTTAGGAAAACCAACTCTAATTTTTTTAAAACGCTCTACCTAGATGCCAATAAAGCGTATAAGAGAGTATGTAAAAAAAAAAAAAAAAAAAAAAAAGTTTATGGATAATTTAGCAGTAAGTTTATCAAAATGTAAAAACTCAAAATCATTTTTTTTTTTTTTTATAATTAGCGCGCACTCAAGGGGTTATTACTACCCTTAAAATGATTAACACAGTACGAGCGTTAGGAAAACAAGGAAGGGTTTAAAAGGAGATACCGATGCACATTAGTTTTAAATTTTTGAAGATTACAATGGGAAGGAAAAATAGAGCTGGGTAGAGCATTCCACATGCGTGTAGTCCGGCTAAAGAAAGAATTTCTGTATTTCACAGTACGTCCGAAATTGGGCTCAAGGGTAAACTGATGAGCATTCCTAAAAGCGCGAGTATTACGGTTAAATTGTTTAAGGGGAGGAATGCAACTGGCTATTCCGCTAGAACACTGCTTATATAAGTAACGGTAAAATAATGAAAGACAAGAAACATTGCGACGGTGCTCGAGAGATTCAAATGTTTCTGTTATACTTCTATCACCTATCATTTTTAAAGCTCTTTTTTGGATTCTATCCAAGAGACTCGAGTGTGTTATTGGAGCACCTGCCCAAATATGGGAATTGTACTCGAGCTTTGGAGGAATATAAGCCTTATAGATTACAGCCAGATCAGAAGGGGTAAAAAATTTCTTGCAACGTCGAAGGAAACCTAAACACTTGGCAGCGTTTTTGGCCAGGTCGAATATGTGATCATTCCATACAAGGTGGTCTGTAATGCACATACCGAGCACAAAAAGTTGTTCAGTTTCCTCAATGCAAGTGCCGCTCATGGATAGGGTTAGAGATAGGGGAGGGTTTCGCTTTAACGATAGAAAACAGCATTGGGTTTTTGAAGCATTAAATTCTACACGGTTTTTTATTCCCCAATGGACAATGCTTTAAGATCAGAATTTAATGAGCTTATCATACGCTGCCGTTCAAGTTCCACCTCCGAAGAACAAGGAAGTGAATCTTTAAACGAATATGAAAAGCTGAGGGTACTATCATCAGCAAAACAATATAGTGGATTAGAAGTTTCAGATAAGAGATCGTTGATAAACCTGAGGAAGAGAGTCGGAGACAAAACGGAGCCCTGGGGTATACCAGCATTTATTTTATGAGTTTCAGACTTGAGGCCATCCAATACGACTTGTATTGAGCGGCCTGAAAGGTAATTTCTAATCCAACGAAGAAGAGATTCATCAATACCAAATGCACGCATTTTCGATAAGAGAGCTTGATGTCAAACTCTATCAAATGCTTTTGAAATATCAAGTGCAATTATCTTACTTTCTCCAAAACGATGTAAAGATTTGTGCCACTCTTCGGTGAGATATACCATCAGATCACCAGTGGACCTATTGCTACGAAAGCCGTACTGTCGGTCATTAAGAAGCTTTTGTTCTTCGAGATATTTCTTGAGCTGATTATTTATCAGTGTTTCCATGACCTTGGAAAGAAGGGACGTAAGTACAATTGGACGATAGTTAGAGGGGGAAGAAGATTCACCTTTTTTAGGGACAGCCTGGAAAAATGCTGTTTTCCATCTACTCGGAAAAAGTCCAGAGGAATAGGATAAATAGAAAAGCTTACGCAGTGGTTTTGCCAGCGTTGAAGAACACCTCTTCAGAACAATGGGAGAGATATTATCCGGGCCAGCGGATTTGTGTATGTCAAGATCTTTCAGGACTCTTGCAACTGTACGAGTACAGTTGGTCTAAAGTAAGATTATTAGGGGGCGTTAAACATTTTTCGGCATCTACAATAAATATAGAGTTACTAGCAACCAATTTCAAAGAACTTCTTAACGCTTCAACAAATTAACAACTCTTTCAATATGCTATATGAAAAACAACAAAGCAGCCGGACTAGATGGAATTCCAGCCGAATATTTATAAAAACTCCCCTCTGTCTTTCCCAAATCTTCTTCTTAGTTTTTTTTTAATAAGCTTCTTGAAAAAGAAAAAATACCTCAGTCATTTCTGATGTCACAAATCTGTCAAATTTTTAAAAAAGGAGACCCAAGCTCACCAGCAAACTATAGAGGCATTTCGATTCTTCCCTGTTTGAGAAAAATATTTATCCAAATCCTTTAATAGGTGACTTAAATGCTCGTATTGGGAATGAGGCCGGTGCTGAAAACAACTTACAAGCAAAGCGGAGACGGTCAAAAGATACAGTTTGTAACGCAAGAGGAGTAAAACTCCTAGATTTATGCAATGAATTCGGGTTGTGTATACTTAATGGAACAACTGTGTCGGACGAAGCTGGAAATTTTACTTTCGTTGGAGGACAAGGGACCTCAGTAATTGATTTGAGTCTCTTGGATGATGTTTGGAACTCTTATGTTAAAGACCTGGAGGTTGTTCATGTACCCTTTTCTGAAACCCACCTATTGTGCTCACGTTTGACATTGAGGTTACAGAAATCAATGAGATACAAGAGATGAAACTTATACCAATGCTTAAATGGAAAGTAAAACATGCAAGTACTTATATACGAAACCTAGATATGATTTTATCTCTACGTCAAACTGATAGCTTTGAGCAACTAAGTAAATCAATTACTGGAGCGTATCCTTCAAACAACAACGTTGATAATCACGCTATAAATGAAGGACAAAGAACAAGACAGCCATGGTTTAACAAAGACTGTATGAGAGCAGGAAAACAATCCTTCACATGGCTAAAATTATTTCGTAATTCAAATCAGGATCACTTTAAAGAAATATATTTACAAACGAATTTAAAATACAAACGAATGTGTAAGGAAAAGAAAAAGAAATATTATGAAACTGTAGCTTTAAAGTTAGCATTATGTAAAAATGCATCCGAATTTTGGAAAACGGCTAAAAATTTGAATGGAAAAAAATTCGTAATTAACAATTAACTCAGCCTTATTAGCTGCACACTTCATTAGGCTTCTTAATTCAAAAACCGAAGGAAGTTCTATACAATACGCGATGCCAGCGTTTGAAGATGAAATCATGGACTCTGAAATAACTGAACTTGATGTCATTACAGCCTTAAAAGAACTTAAAGATGGAAAAGCACCTGGACCCGATAGAATACCAACGGAGTTCTACAAATACGGTAGCACAGAACTTATAAGACAAATTAAAGTATTATTTAATAAGATTGTGGAGACTGGAGAGATTCCTAAGGAATTCAAAGAATCACTTATTTTTCCGATTTTCAAAAAGGGCAACAAGTCAGATCCTGCAAACTACAGAGGCATCTCCTTCCTGAACGCTTCATATAAAATATTCACTGTAATATGGAAAAAACGGCTCACAATGTGGATAAATTCTTATAGTCAAATTAATGAGTATCAAGCGGGTTGTAGATCAGGATATTCAACAGTTGATCACATTTTTGTCCTAAAGAGTATAGCTGAGCCCTTTCACGCAAAAGGTCGTAAGCTCTACAAATTTTTTTTTTGATTTTAAGGCAGCATTCGATAACGTTGATCGTAAAGCGCTTCTCTACAAATTATACGCCAAAGGCTTATCAAGAAAGTTCTGCAATTTAATGGAAAGAATGTATGAGGAGACTTGGGCCACAGTTTGGAACGGGGAAAATCTTTCTGAACCATTTGAAACAAAATTTGGTGTGAGACAAGGATGCTCTCTAAGCCCGTTACTTTTTGCTTTGTTTATTGATGGTATTACGGACTACTTACCAGGAGGAATTGAGTATGGTAATCAAAACATAAAAGCCCTCTTATTTGCGGACGACATCGTCATACTTGCTAACTCACCCGAGACATTACAAAGGATGATAAACAGACTTATTGAGTACTGCAACATGTGGAATCTCACTGTAAATCTCGAAAAGTCAAAAGCTATGATTTTCAAGAAGACCTCTGGGAGAAACGCGGGAAATGAACATTGGTCTTTCAATGATCAAACAATAGAAGTGGTCAAAGAATATAAATATCTTGGGGTATACTTTAAACCAAATCTGAACATGGAGAGATACAAAGCTGATAAACGCCAAAACAGCAATAAGTACTACCTGGAATAACTATTTTGCAAACAAGCACATAGCACACAGCAGGAAATATCGAGTATTTGAAGGAGTATCTGAATCCATTTTATTGTATGCTGCACAAGTGTGGGGATCCAAACAGTATGATACAGTGGAAAAGTTACAAAGATATTTTGTGAAACGGATCTTCCAACTGCCATCTAGTACACCAAATTATGCGTTAATGCTTGAAACTGGACTGTCATCGCTCTTTATAAAGACCCTTAAACTGCAAGTGGATTATGTCTTAAAGGTAATGAATATGCCAAACGGAAGACTGCCCAAGATAGCGGCACTAAATACATTCAGGAGAAAGATCGGATGGTATAGCGAATGGATGGAGTTAGGAGATGCATGCGGCACCCGTTGAATTAAGACGTAGAGCAACATTTTCTATGGAAGCCAATACTATATGAGCTGATCAAGAAGGTTGATTCGATGTGTAGGGATAATTTCCTCTGAGAAGCGTCAAGCTCGGTCCACAGAGCAATGTATAGTGTGCTCGATCACAACCTAATGAAATTAAACTATTTTCGAGATGAAAATAGTATCCAGCAAAATTCAATGATGTTAAAGTTGAGAGTGGAAATAATCAAGCTCAATTATCACTAGTTTACACAAAAAAAGTACCTCAACAAAAAAGTGTTTTCTAGACTAATTTTGGCTCTCTGAACACGAAAATGGCAATCATTTATTTTTCCAAAGAAGCGTTTTCGAGATATGACCAAACAACGTGTTTTTCTGCTCCTTTTCCATGTATAAGCCTAATTCTCAAAAACGGTCGAACTAATTAACATATACTTTATAGTTTTGAACAGATATTTTGTTTGTCTCTCCAACAGTATACGACTTGTGTAAATCGGCCCAACAATCATCAAGAAAAAGCCGTTCAAAGTTTCAAAAAACACAATTTTTCGCCGTTTCATTTTTTCGATCAATTGACGATAGTTTGTACTTCTGTAGTTTCCCAAAAATCCATGAACTACGCCTTGAAAAGCATTCCATTCTCTTTTCTCGTTTTTTTTAGACAATTCAAAAATTCGGTGTCACTAAACATTTTTTTTTATCTGTGGACCAACGAATATACCCGCCTTAATTTTTTCGGTCGACAGATTGGGAAGCTTTGTTTTCAAATATGTTAATCCTTTGTTTTCGGGATCTTTAGCCAAGGCTTTTACAAAATTTTTCATAATGCCGAGTTTTATGTCCAATGATGGAAGTATTACATTTTGTTTTTCAACAAGTGCTTTTTCAGCAACGTTGCTCTTTCCTACTACATGATTTTCACGAAGTGGCCAATTTCGTTGGATGAAATGTTTTTCATCTGCTCTGCTATCCTAAAAACACAGAAAACAGCAGTATTTTTTGTAGCGACCATGCAGGCCAGTAAGTAAAGCCACGACTTTTAAATCACAGCAGATTTTCCAGTTATAGGAATTGTATTTCACAAGTTGAAGAAGTTTTTCCATGGTCTTGTAGTCCTCTTTTACATTTGTGGAATGACCAATCGGGATTGATGGTTTCGTGTTCCCTTTATGAAGTAAAACAGCCTTCACGCTATACTTGCTGCCGTCGATAAAAAGCCGCCAATCCTTAGCTTTGTGGTGTTCTCCAAATTCAGCAAATAATCCTGTCACATCATTGCAATAACAAAAGTTACCCGTTTTTGAATAATACCTTTCAAATTTCTTATTCCGATTTCTGTAATAAGTGACTTTTATTTCTGCTTCCAAGCAGTTAAACTCAGACTTCTCTTAAGAGAAGTTGAGATCACGGCATAAATCATTGAGTTGGAATTGATTAAATAGCTTTAGTTTTGGACTTTCAATTTCCAAACTGCTGATGATACTGGAACTCAAATCTGATACTTCTCCGGCTGTTATTTTTGTTCCTGGTGGTTCTTGTTTTGGATACCGAGAAGAATGTGGCGCCGTCTTTATTACTGATTGTACTTCGGGATAAAAAGCTTTCCGAAATTTCCCTCCTTGTATTTTAGTTAAGCAGAAGTAACAGTCAGTCACATGATCAATTGGGTTTCTCCATTCAACTGGCTTTCCAAACGATAAATACTTCCTATTTCCGTTTCCAAATGCAATTAACCTCACAAAGCACGTAGCACAGGTTGACAATATAGCATTACTTTACTATAAAACACTACAGTAAATGATCTGAATTTGTATATTTTTTTAAACAATTCTTAAACAGGTAGATAAAACTAAAAAACATATTTTTTTGAAAAAAAACTGAAATGGTCTGCCTTCACGTAATGTTTCATAACTTCCACATTTATTATTTGATTTCATTGATCTTATGCGTTTTAGCTTTGTAAAAACAATATCTTTCACCTGAGATCTTAAAACTGTTTTAAATATTTTTTTTCTATCCTTACGGAATGACTTAAAACAAGCGATTTTCAAAAAACGGCGAAAAATTGTGTTTTTTGAAACTTTGAACGGCTTTTTCTTGATGACCGTTGGGCCGATTTACACAAGTCGTATACTGTTGGAAAGACAAACAAAATATCTGTTCAAAACTATAAAGTATATGTTAATTAGTTCGACCGTTTTTGAGAATTAGGCTTATACATGGAAAAGGAGCAGAAAAACACGTTTTTTTGTCATATCTCAAAAACGCTTCTTTGGAAAAATAAATGATTGCCATTTTCGTGTTCAGAGAGCCAAAATTAGTCTAGAAAATACTTTTTTGTTGAGGTACTCGCCAAAACCCGAAAATTTGTAAACTAGTGTTATGTTCCACACCGGGAGGATCTACCAGTGATATGCAGTATTTGTAACCAAGGAGTACGAGAAGATGTTATCCATTTTTTGGGAAAATGCCCAACCCTAAGAGAAACAAGAAGATATTACTTTGGCGCAGATTTTGTAGATATAGAAGGTATCAAATTTTTGCTAAATGAAATTAATGTTGTAAAACTAAGTAACTATTGCAAAACAGCACTCGCTTACCGAGAAAGAATAATGAATGAAAACTTTTAATATAAAAAACATAAATATGAAATAAGCAACTAAAGTTATATGTAACTCCAGATATTTTGTTTTATTATCTAATATATGTATGTATAAATGTAAAATAGTAATTATGTCAAACGGCAGACGGCAAAGCCATGTCTAAATTGATTTATTTATAATATTGTACACACAAATCGGATGTTTATAATGTTTGAAACTAATA
Organism: Chrysotoxum bicinctum; assembly: GCA_911387755.1. NCBI lineage: Eukaryota > Metazoa > Arthropoda > Insecta > Diptera > Syrphidae > Chrysotoxum > Chrysotoxum bicinctum. Next base: position 119,085,507 of record OU426989.1, on the reverse strand, counting down.
AATCTAAATCTATCTATCTATCTATCAAATCCTTTATTGCAGGCTTATGAGATGGGTTGTAGAGAACAAACTGCTTAGCATTTTTCAAACTGGTTTTCGCTCTGGTCTTTCAACTGTTGATCAAATCTTCGCACTCTCCAGTATAGCAAAACGCTTCATTGATAACATACAAAAACTTTATGCCTTTTTCATTGATTTTAGGGCTGCATTTGATACTATCAACCGGAATTCATTACTTTATAAATTATCAAATTTAGGTATAACGACGAAATTTTTAAGGCTTTATAAATTTCTCCTCACCAATACTTGCGCTGCTTCAAATTGGAGCTTAATGTCCAACTTCTTTAAAACCGATAGTGGTGTGCCTCAAGGTTGCCCGTTAAGTCCAATTATGTTCGCCCTTTTTATTCATGATATCTCCCGTGATTTACCAGGAGGTGTTAGATTTGGAAATCTATTTGTTAAAGTTCTACTTTATGCGGACGACCTTGTTATTTTGTCCGACAATCCCACCACCTTACAGTTACAAAAATAATAGAATGGAAAGCTTCTGTGATAAATGGAACATAAATATAAACACCTCAAAATCGAAAACTATGATCTTTGAAAAAACCGTCGAAGGAGAAGCCCACTAGAAGCATGGTCATTGGATCATGAACCTATAGAGGTGGTGTACGAATTTAAGTATTTAAGTGTTCTATTTTATAGTAATCTAGATTTCCATCCCTATGTAAAAGAAAAATGCTTGTCAGCAAAAACTGCAATGAACCTTATATGGAACGCAATCTTCTGCAATAGGCATCTCAGCTAAATTTAGAATTTTTGAAGCCACTATTAACTCATGATTATGCTACGCCAGTCAAGTTTTAGGTTACCAAAATCTCGATGAATTTGAGGTAGTGCAAGGCTTTTTCTTTAAAAGAATTTTCGAGTTATAACGGTTTTTTTAAATAAAAAATTAATTCAAATGAATTAAAACTCTTTCTGAGCTATTGTGGTTAAAAAAAGAACAAATAGATAAAGTTAATTACTCAGATCATAAATACACTGATTTATTCACACATTAGAGTAATGTAGACAATAAATAATTCTGTTGACTCAGTACATAAATAAGTGTTAATAATTATGAGGGCGGGTCAATAAGTCCGTGACTTTTGGAATAAAACAGATTTTTTGATAAAAAAATAATTTTATTTTTCAACGTAGTCTCCCTTGAGCTCTATACACTTTGTCCAACGCTTCTCCAATTTTTTTATCCCTTCCAAAAAAAATGATTTGTCGAGGTCCTCAAAATAGGCCTTTTTTTTTTTTTTTTTTATATAATTACCCGCGCTCAAGGGATTATGATTACCCTTTAAATGTTTCAACACAGCGCGGGCGTGAAGTTAATGAAGAGAAAGAAGGATAGGAAAGATGTGTGGCACGATGTTCTGAGACTTTTTTGGTGGTTGTCTCAGATATTTTTATCTCCAGGGATGGCGGCTGAGCTAAAGCGGAGGAATGCCGTGTCTTATTTCTATGTCGCTTATAATTCACATTATTTTATTCGTGTTCATCCTTGTTGGGCATACTAGTTTAACTCAATTACATGTTGTTAGTGTTATGCCTGAACAACATGTAATGAGTAAAACAGCAACCCATTGATGACAATTTTTAGAAGGTTTTTAATGGAATTAAAGCGACATAGACAACGCGACGGCAGGGATCGAACCTGTCATCATGAGGTTGACAGGCGAGCACACATCCTTCGCGCCACGGCGAGATGACTTCATCATTGGAGTCAAATCTTTTTCCACCAAGCCATTTCTTCAGGTTTAGGAACAAGAAGTAGTCGCTCGGTAATGGTTTTTTTTCGCAAGAAATAATGCTTAATAAGCACACGAAATTCACTTTTTTCCATTTTCTCCTCAAATTAGTGAGTAGTCTGATAAAAATAGCTGTCAAACACAAACTAACTGACGCAGCAAGTTTTTTTGAGTTTGTTTTTAAAAATTTGTCGCGTCCTTTTTTCCCCCAAAAATTTCTTAAATATAACTTTTAAAAGCATTAAAATAGAATTTTTTATTGATTCTCAGCTATTTTATTTGCCTTTCAAGTCAAATTAACACTACACTTTCCTAAATTAGAAAAAATTAGTACAACTTGTGGCGAAAAAACTTTCATGTAGCTTTGCTTTTAAAAAGAATTAAAATACACGACTGGATCGCACGAGTTTGCATCGGATTACACGGTTGCTACTACTAAATTGCTAAAACATCTCCCTTGATAGTTTGAGCTTGAAAAGATAGTCATATGAGTTCTTAAAGAAATACGAATTTATTCAATTTAAAAATATTTAAATCGTTAAAATTAATCATCTCTCTTCTCTTCTGATCTTATTTTTATTTTTATAAATTTTATTTTTATATTTACTTGCGTCATAATGCAAGCTATGCATTTGTAGAAAAAATCGAGCTCGAGATTTTGGTCATACTTAACATTACGATGATATGAGGAAAACGAAAGTCTTCTGTTTGTCTGTTCGATTACAGCTAAAAAGGCTCGGCCGATTTTCTTTAAGCTTCGTAGACCAAATTAAGACCCTGTCATACGGATTTTTTGATTTGATCAAAAACTGTTTGAAAAAAATTTAAAAAATTCATTTGGTTAAAGCTAAGTAATGCTTACAGAAAATTTACAAAAAAATGTTTTTGATTTTCTTAAAAACGGTAAGACCACTTGGAAAGTAGGCAAGAGTACGAAAACTTAGGCGCCAAGAAATTATAACGGTTTTTTGTAGAACAGTTCAATACAAGCATTTTTTACTATGGGATGGGGGGTCTATCTCCCCCGTTTGGGCAGGAGGGGCAATTTTATAAAAAAGGTACTAAAATGGAAACAAAAATATTAAAAAATAACGGTAATGCTTACAATTAAGTATTATACCTGTTTTTAAAGCCAATACTCTGATCTATTAGATAATTTTTAAATCAAGTAGAATCTATGCACAGTTTTTGAAAAAACGAGTTTTAAACTCAAATTTTGGTGAAAAAAAAAACATAAAAAAAAAGTTTAAAGTTTAATTTTTCAAAACTGCAAAGTTTTATATTATTATTTTTCCTAAAATTCGTTGCTCTAATTTATTTTTATTCAAAAACTGAAAACTAGATGATTTTATGTCGTCTAGTTTTTGAGAAAATTGAAAATAACTAAAACTACTTTTTTATGGGATATTTGCTTTTTTTGCTTGCTTACGCATTACGGCGTATAAACAGTGAGATATGTATGCAACCCCCCTGCTTGGGCACACTATAGGATTTGGGGTAGGTGCGAGGTTGGGTGTATGCAAGGTTTCCTTTGCATTTACAGAATCTGGATTTAAAGAAACTTTGAATTTACCCTATGGCCTATGGTCTATATCCAATGTCTACTAAATATATGTATGTACGTAGCCCAAAGTTGCACATTTAAAATGTTCAGACATGAAAATTTAATACATTATGAAAAATTCACATTACCTAGGTACTATTGTACGAATGCAGCAAATTTATATAATTCCTTAATTAATATGTATGTTTATTGTTTGTGTCTAACATTTTTAATGCTAATATGGTACAGGTTATTGTTTACCAAGGTCATTCGTTATTCAACCTTTGTAAGAGTGAAGTATTTTTTTCTTTGAATAAAGAATGGCGACTAAGCATCCACTACTTCATCCTAAATTAAATAACTTTTCAATATTTCAAAAAAAATATTTCAAAAGCATCGCGTTCTTAGAAGAAATTGGTCTAATTCCAACTAAAGCGTCAACTCCCCTCAACTCCAACTCAAAAAGGTGACAAAAATTGTAAGAATACAATATTATTATTATTATTTATTCATCAACCAGAGCATATTATACTCTTACAGACTAAGATACATAAGTAAATATTAGTTACAAATTTGTAGGTGGGTATATAGAATTCAAATTACATTTAAATGATTTACATAGTTAATCTTTTATTTTAATAAATAACGTTACTTAAATTTTGCTTAAAACTAATGATTTAAAAGTTTCTCTGGTGCAATCCATATAAAAGTTAATCTCAGAGCAATAAACCCATCTATCGGCACATTTTTCCATGGGCCTCAACATTGGCTAGAGATTCGGGAGGTGCTTGCTATAATTTTTTTTTGTGATCAAAATGCCTGTAAACACGGTTTTAATACATTGAACATTGAAAAATTGACTTGACTATTTTTAAGTAACACCTGACTTACTCACAAACTGACTGACTGAGACGCGAAATGCCATGCAATTCTACCTCCTCTGGTGTATTCTTGGTAACCCTAAATGATTTGCTGTACTTTACCTACAAATGAACCACATTAACATTAATCCTCAAAATGAAACCACCGTAGTTAAATACAAAAAATCAAAAATTTCATAAAAAGTAGTTTTAGTAATTTTCGATTTTCTCAAAAACTAGAAGGGACAAAACCATTCGGTTTTTTGTGTTCGATTTAGAATTAATAGTAGCATTGACCACAAAAATCCAATTGAGCACTTCATTTTACAATTTTGAAAAAAATTGGTCTAAACTTTTTTTTTTCATTTTTTTTAACAACATTTTGAGTTTGCATGCAAATTTTTCAAAAACTATTGACATAAATAATTTAATTTAAATTTACGATTATAGAATAGCCTTCTGGCTTTCAAAACCGGTATAGTATTTTATTGTAAGTGTTGCCGTTGTTTTTCAATTTAAGTCATTTTTTATAAAATCGCCCCTACCTCCTAAACGGGGCGAGATAGACCCCCCCCTCCCATAGTAAAAAACGCTTGTATTTGACCCTTCTACAAAAATCCGTTATCAGTTTTTGGCGCCTAAGTTATCGTACTCTCCCCGGAAAGTATTATGTATTAAAATTTTCAAACCTTTTTTTTTTTCAATTTAAAAAAAAAAATTTTTTTTTCTTTAAACTTAACATTTCGAAAACCCCATATTAATTTTTTTTTTCTAAACCTTACAAGGTTCTTAAAAAAATAAATTTTGTCTAAAATTTATAAAAAAAACGGTTTTCGAAAATCGTATTTCTTTTCGAAAACGGCACATAGTATTGTTTTTTTTGATAAAAAATTTTGTCCTTTAATTAATTTGTATGGCCTATAATTCAATACAAAAGAATTTGAAATTAAGATATTACTGAATGTACCTAATCTACCATAGAACCATTTTTGTAAATTTTGAATTTCTAATTATCGACATAACGGATTTTAATGACATTTGTTTTTTAAAGAAAACCTTCTAAAAAGTTTAAAAAACATTACATTTCAAAACTTAAAACAAAATATGTTTTTTGAATTCGATATCCCAAAAACGGTTCAATATTTTTTTTTTAATTTAATTTTTATTCGTACAATAATACAAATTTTAAGTTGGCGTTCCAAAATGTTTTTTTTTTTCATTGGTTAGAAGTGGCTTGTATTGTTGCTGCTATCTACTATTCTGTGTAATTCGGTGGCTAGGATCCCTTTTTTGTTTGGAATAACCTGCGTTTAAAGAGAGGGGAAAAGTACTCCACATTCTAGAAGTGTGACTTAAGAAAGAACCTCTATATTTGAAAGTACGTCCGAAATTAGGCTCAAGAATAAACTGATGAGCATTCACAGCTAGACGAGTATTGCGGCGGAATCGTTTGACGGGAGGAATGCAACTGGACATTGTTGATAAAAAAAGCGATAAAGCAGTGAAAGACAGGAGTTGTTACGACAGTGTTCAAAAGAAACCAAAGTTTCCGTAATGGACGTGTCTCCTATAAGTTAAAGAACTCTATTCCGAATTATAAATATATCCCATAGGTTCAAATGAGTTATGAGGCACCAGCCCAGATATGACAGTGATACTCAAAGTTTTGGGGATTTATGCCTTATGGATCGTAGCTAGATCAGAAAGGGAAACAAATTTCTTGCTCATTTTAAGGAATCCTAAGCATTTCGCTGTGTTTTTGGTATTGGTATTATATGCTGCAGTTTCAGTTCCAGAGCCGAAGAACAGGGTTCTGAGTCTGAAAACGAATATGAAAAGCTGAGGGTACTGTCGTTAGCGAAACAATGAAGTGGATTAGAAGTTTCAGACAAAAGATCACATACATATATGAAGATAAGGAAGAGTGTCGGAGACAAAACGGAGCCTTGGGGGACACCAGCATTTATTTTATGAATATAAGACTTGAAACCGTCCAAAATAGCTTATATTGAGCGGTCCGAAATGTTATTTCTAATTCAAGGAAGAAGTGACTCTTCGGATAGATATGCCATCAGATCACAAGTGGACCTATTGCTAATGGTGGTCATTTAAGACCTTTCGTTTTTCGAGCTTAAGAAATAAGCTGATTGTCTATCATTGTTTCAATGACCTTGGAAAGAAGGGAGGAGGAGGAGCGGCTGTACAAATGCCGTGTTCCAACTATTCGAAAAAATATCCAAGGAGTATGACAGATGGGGGATGTAATACTCCAGATGATCCGGCTATCGAACCCATCCCTTCCTACTCACAACTGGAAAGTTGCGAAACTGGAGGAGAAAAAGGGACCCTACAGAGGTGCAATTATTGTACTAAATAAGGAGTCCCTTGCTCCTCTGGCGCAGACCAAAGGTGTGATTAGGTTTGGGTTTGAGACCATCACACTGAAGGTGTATAAAAAGGACGCGGATGTTACTGGTGCATCCACTTCCTCCAACGTAGTCGAAACTGCTGCTGCAGACCCTGGTGCATCTATCACCTTCCCATCACTGGAAGAGGAAGAGGCATCCAGGTCATCTTCGGCAACAGTGGAGACAATAAAAACAGTCAGCGACATGGAGATCGATGACCACAACAATGAAGATCTTCTGAGTGAGGACGCTCTTCTGGGCTCAACCTCGGAATCGGAAGACTCCAACGTCACCGTGTTGGAGGTTGATCGGGAGGGTTGTAGCAAAGATGCTGCGATTTCTTCAGATTAATCTCCAACACTCTATCAAGGCCTCGGCCTCCCTGCTTCTTCGTCTATCCAGCAGCGGAGAAGACATCGTCCTAATCCAAGAACCCTGGATTGTGAAATCCATCGTTCGGGGACTAAGGACTCCAAACTACTACTTGCTGTATGCATTAGATAAAGGTGAACCCAGATCTTGCATACTAGTTAAAAGTAGCCTAAATGTATTTTTACTACCTAATTTCAGTGATCGAGATGTAACCGTCGCAAGACTGGAAACAGCCAAAGGAACTTTCTGGCTGGCGTCGGCATATCTAGGCCATGACCACCTTGGCCCTCTCCCAGGAGACACTCTGAGGAGGCTTATCACTGATGCAGATAGGCAGAAGACTGACCTCATTATTGGAAGTGATGCTAACGCCCATCATACAGTGTGGGGTAGCACGAATATAAACGACAGAGGTGAGTCTCTTTTCGATTATATTTTGAACACTAACCTAACAATATGTAACGTTGGAAATGAACCCACATTTGTTACTAAAAACAGACAGGAAGTACTTGACATAACTCTTGTCTCAGATAAAATTTATCATACTATCTCGAATTGGAAAGTATCAAATGATCATTCTTTCTCTGATCATAGATACATACAATTCGAAATAATGGACGAACCTCCTAGCCAACCTTCCTTCCGTAACCATCGGAAAACAGATTGGCTTCTATATAGGGCAACTCTATTAAGGTCAATCAGGCCTGAGTTATACAGCATACCCTACAACACTGAGGATCTTGATATTAAAGTCAATGACCTCACAGCAGCCCTCAACAAATCTCTGGAAACTGCCTGCCCTCTTATACAAATAAGAGGTAAAAAGAAACCACACTGGTGGTACTCGGGGCTGGATCCACTAAGAAAAGAATGCAGGAAACTCTTTAATAGAGCGAAAACCTCCAGAGAAGCTTCTGATTGGGATTCATATAAAGACTCCCTCAAGTTATATAAAAAAGAACTGAGGAAAACCAAGCGTATGTCCTGGAGAACTTTCTGTAACAATATAGAAGGCAACTCAGAGGCATCAAGGTTAAGAAAAATCCTCTCCAAAAATCCAGTAATGCCAAGTTGCCTAAAAAACAATGACGGTTCCTGGACAAACTCAAGCGAAGAATCGCTCAATCTGCTCCTGGATGTACATTTTCCAGACAGCTCTCCTTACGTTAATAGCACTGATCCTAACAACATATTCAGTAGCATAACTCCTCCACAAGGTCTGATTACAGAGGAAAAATTAAAATGGGCAATAAACAGCTTCAATCCATACAAATCTCCTGGGCCAGATGGAATAATTCCAGCGGAATTACAGGAAAATTCCGATATTCTGATACCCATTCTGGTAAACATCTTAAATGGTTGTATCGCTCTGGCTCACATTCCTTTGTCATGGAGAGAAGTAAATGTTATTTTCATCTCCAAAGCTGGCAAACCTAGCCATGTTAATCCTAAAGATCTAAGACCTATTAGCCTTTCATCATTCCTACTTAAAACATTTGAACGTCTGATTGAAATCCATTTGAGGGCAAACATTGATAAGTCCTTACTATCCAATGCTCAACATGCTTATAACAAAGGGAAATCTGTAGAAACCGCTCTACATACGCTGGTTCGTACTATCGAACACTCCCTTCATCATAAGGAGTTCACCTTAGTTGCTTTCCTGGATATAGAAGGAGCTTTTAACAATGTCGACGCATCCGCAATCACATCTGCGCTGTCATCTCTAAAGGTGGATAAGTCAATCAGTAATTTGATAAATCATATGCTGATAAGCAGGATTATTAATTCAAAACTGGGCGATTTTACTACTCGAAGGACTGTCAGTAGGGGTACGCCGCAAGGCGGCGTCCTCTCTCCTCTCCTTTGGAACATAGTCGTAAATGAACTACTAGTGATTCTTGAAGGGGAGGGGCACAGGGTGATTGCCTATGCGGACGATGTTGCGATAGCGATATCTGGTAAGCATCCTAATACTCTGAAGGAACTCCTACAAAATGCTCTAAACAAGCTTACTAACTGGGCAGATCAATATGGACTCGGTGTCAACCCCCACAAAACTGAACTTGTCCTATTTACCAGGAAATATAAAATCCCACACATAGACCCTCCCCTCATCAAAGGTATACCGCTTAAATTCTCAGACAAAGCAAAATATCTGGGTCTTATTTTGGACAAGAAATTAAGCTGGAAGCCCAATATCCAAGAGAGCGTCAACAAAGCCAACATAGCTCTTTTCTCTTGCAAAAAAGCCGTAGGTAATAAATGGGGTCTACAAACTCATATAACACACTGGCTATACATCTCAGTCATTAGACCGATACTTACATATGGAGTGACAGTATGGTGGACTGCGCTGGAAACAGCAACTAACCGCGATAAGCTCAGCAAAGTCCAACGAACAGCCTGTTTAATCATGGGTGGAACTCTCCGCTCAACTCCTTCTGCTGCACTTGATGTTCTTTTTCATCTCATACCGCTAGATATTTTTAGCAAACAATCGGCCGCTAACACAGCCATTCGACTTAAAGCCTCCTCGCAGTGGATCAATAATGATATTGGTCACTCTACTATACTGAACTCGTTCAGTAGTCTACCTAGTAACGTCGATTACACCACCCCTCATCCAAAATTTGATAAAAATTTTCAAGTATCCATCCCTTCCAGGTCTTCATGGGAAAATGAGTCGTTTTTGATAGACGAAGCAATTCATTTCTATACAGATGGATCTAAAACCGATGACGGGGTCGGTGGAGGCGTATACTCCGAAAAATTAAATCTTTGTCTATCTTTTCGTCTTCCCAATCACTGTAGCGTGTTCCAGGCAGAGCTTTTAGCAATAAAAGAAGTCCTCTCTTGGCTAAAAGAAAACGTTATATCGACAACCGATATACGTATCTTCTCAGACAGTCAAGCTGCCTTAAAGTCACTGGACTCTGTCTCCATTAACTCACAAACAGCCCAAAATTGTCGATCATCTCTGGTGGAGATGTCAAAACAGTTTAACATTCACCTTACATGGGTGCCGGGGCATAGAGACATTCCAGGAAATTGTAAAGCTGACGAACTTGCAAAAAACGGAACAATATTACCTTTGTTGGATAGCAAATCTAACATCGGTATACCCCTAGCTACTTGTAAACTTATGCTAAAGCAAGATACCATAAAGAAAGCCAACCACAGGTGGACCAGCACCCCAACTTGCCGGTCTACTAAACTGATTTGGCCATTGTTTGATGCTAAACGCTCAAAACAACTAATTTCTATTGGTAGATTGCATATTAGCTCCATTATAGGTGTCCTTACTGGGCACTGCCTAATAGGAAGACATGCTTCTCGTCTTGGAGTTCCTGCAAATGACTTTTGCAGAAGCTGCATGGATGAAGAAGAAGAGGAGTCAATTCCCCACCTTCTATGCTCTTGTCCTGCCCTAGCGCAAAGACGTAGACTCCACTTGGGAGACTACTACTATAACGATCCTAGTGATCTAAATAATTCCGACATTCACTGTCTCAAACGCTTCATTATTAGCTCAAAATGGTTTAACGAGTAAGGGGGATTTTTGAAATCCTTGTGGTATCACAACGGACCAAATATTGGTCTAAGTGTGCTGTCCTTTTCCGGTCAGCAGCCACTTTAACCTAACCTAACCTAACCTATGACAGATGGAAAAGCTTACGCAATGGTTTTGTCAGCGTACAATAACACATCTTCAAAATTAAAGTGGATATGTAATCTAGACCAGCGGATTTCTGTATGTGAAGATCTTTAAGAACTCTTGTGACTGTACGAGTGCAAAAAGAAGATTTGTCAAAGTCGTTTTAACAGTAAACTGCGTTAAAAGCAAATTGGCTTTTTCTTGCGAGCTGACAAAAGGAGTGTTGGAACTTAGAAGAATTTTTTAATATTTTTTACAAAAGACCATTTCTCGCTTGCCTGTACTTTGTCCGGTTTTCCTCAGTGGAGATTGTTTTGTAGCATCGGAAGCTTAACTCTCTCAACCTGATAACCTCCTTACAGGCATAGTCGTACCAAGAATTCTCTTTGCAACTAACTGCTTGTGCCCTGTTAGGAATAAATTCATTCCATTGAGTTTAATGCCTGTTATCATATGTCACTATCGAGAAAACATAGTGATCAGTTAAAGTTCGTAAAAAGTTATTTAGTCCGTCTCAATTGGCTTTCTCATATTGCCAATCGGTTCTACTTGGGTTCTTTTTTAAACTGTGTTGGTGGAGCATGAGAGATTTGCTGATATGATGATGGGCTGTGTTCGTAGGTACATATGTATAATAGTTTTATGATTTGAAAGTGTCTTTTTTGGGGATCACACTCTGGTGATCACTTATGTTAAATAACATTTTTACTAGCTTATAAGTCCGATGTTTTAGTAAAATCATTCTTTCAAAGGCTTAGCTAAGAATGGTAAAATGGTTTCACCGTTATTTATGATTAAAAAAAAAACGAAAAAATCCTATGAAGCCCATCCGCCTGAAAGAACGAAAACCTAAACAGTAGAAAAAAAAACTAAAAGTAACATTATTTTTTTAAGTGCACAATAAAAAAACCGTTTTATAACCTTTTTTAATGAATATCAATGAACCCTAAGATAAAATTGAAAGAAGAAAACACCAAAGCTAGTCAAAAATAATAACCCAGAATAAATGAGCAAAATACCTGATAATCGTGATAAGTGAGAACTATTGAGTTCCTGTTCTATATTTTAAGTAATTTTAACTGTAGATACAAACCCAACAACAGATACATAAATATCTTATGAATTATTCATGAAATTAACTTTTTTTCTGTGTCAAATATTTTTTTTTGATTTTTAATTTGTTTTCAAAAGCTAATGGTTGTGATAGGTCGGAACATTCAAATTTAAAGGTGTAAACAGTATGTGCCCTAGTAATGAAAGAAAGAAGTTATGAAAAGAAGATTGTGATCCTACGCAAGACCCATTTAAATGTCGATGACAAGGTTGAGTAAATATTGAAATTTTTAGCACGCCTAGGTTGAAAGATAAAAAAAAAAATTAATGAGGATAAATCGCACGTCATTTGATGAGAAGGTAGGTAATTGAAAAAAATGTTAATCGCCATATTGTCTTTGGAATGGGTTCGGCGGAGAACGAGTTTTTATTTTTCAAAATAATTTTAACATATGTTCTTAAAAAAAAAAATAATTATTAAACTAAGGAATCGTCTTAGTCAGCTTTGTTTTCTTGGAACAGGCTTATTGGTGATTAATTTTGTAGTGCGAACTGAGTTATTAACGACGAAGATAGGTACTCGCTTGAAACAAGTTTGGATAACATCAATTTTTTTGTGGTAGCATTTTATTGCCGGGAAGTAAAAAAAAACTTAAGTGTTGAACAATTTGTTGTTTCTTTTACTTTCGGTAAATGAATTTTTAACTAGTTGTGGTAAGAGGGTAGTTCTAAAACTTAGATTTAGCTTCTAAGTATTTGACCTCAAGAAAATGTATGATTTCGATTGGTCTACTTTGGAGCAGGTAGTTCTATTATATATTTATGGACACTCTCTCTAACGATCAGACAATTCGTAGTGACTTTCACACTCAACTATTCCTATGTGCCTGCTGATACATTGAGGAAGAATGTAGAAGACCTACAATTTCCTGCCGAATCTGAACGGCTCAGATGAGAGACACTTGATCGTGGTCAGAGATGTTCGATAGAATTTGCCACTTCATCGAAAAAAAAAAATATTCAAGTTGGAATCATCTAGTTCGGCGTCGAACGAACTAATCATAACCCCAAACGACCTATTAATAAAGGGTTTTCCAATAAGAGGTGTTATTTTGAATAGATCGCTATTTCGGTAGCTGTCACTTTTGAAGCTGTCATTTTTTGACATTTGACAAGTAGAAACTACGCTATTAATAAAAATGGAACGATAGACGCTTCAACAACGCATTGAAATTATTAAAATTGGGTCCTTGAAATGCATGAAAATGAACCGGAATTTCATCGAAAAATCATCTTGACTGATGAGGCCCATTTCCACCTCGGAGGCTACGTCAACAAGCAAAACTGTCGCATCTGGGGCTCGGAAAACCCAAGAGTTATTGTTGAAAAGCCTCTCCATCCTCAACGCGTGACTGTTTGGTGCGGTTTATGGTCCCGCGGGGTCATTGGACCTTACTTTTTCGAAAATGAGGCTGGAGCAACAGTTACGGTCAATGGATTGCGCTATCGAGAGATGATTAATGATTTTTTATGGCCTGAATTGGATGGTATTGATCTGGACAACGTTTACTTTCAACAAGACGGCGCTACGTGCCACACAAGCAATGAAACCATCGATCTTTTACGGGAAAAGTTTCCGGACCGTGTTATCTCTCGAAGAGGTCATCACAATTGGCCACCGAGATCTTGTGATTTAACACCTTGCGACTTCTTCCTTTGGGGCCACGTGAAAGATAAGGTCTACGCCAACAGCCCAGCGTCGATTCAAGACCTGAAAGATGAAATTCGTGAGGCTATCGAGGACATAGGGCAGCCACTTTGCGATTTGGTTATGGAAAATTTCATGAAAAGGATATGGTCCTGTAAGCGTGGTCTTGGCGGCCATTTGGCTGATGTTGTGTTTCATTATTAACGGCATACCTTCCTCTTTATAATGAAATAAACATCCGATCATTTATCTCCAAAAATGCCATTTTTCTTTGAATATCAAAATAACACCTCTTATTGGAAAACCCTTTATATGATCCGATTCGATTTGTGATCATCCAGATTCATGCTTAAATAAGAATTCGCCCCGCATGGACATTCAGCAGAAGAGACATGACCAGAAATTAAGGCAAAAAATCCTGCAATGTCCCAAACGGCAGTAGAAATTTCTGATCATTTGTCAAGAACGTACAAAAATTCAACTTCATCCCTTCTTTTAAAGGTCATGGATCCGCTGATCATCATCAGCTCAAAAAACATCTCGAAGATCGAAAGCTTTTTATTGACCGGCAATATGGTTTTCGCAGCAATCGTTCCCCTGGTGATCTGATAACATATCCCACCGAAGAGTGGAACAGGTCTTTACCTCGTTTTGGAGAAAGTAAGATTATTGCGCTTGATATTTCTAAGGCATTTGATAGAGTTTGGGACTTCGGCTTTCGTATCAACTAAACCCTTATTCTTTCGATTAGAAATTATTTATACATGTTGTATTGGACGGTTTCAAGTCTGATCTTTACAAAATAAATACTGGTGTTCCACAGGGCTCCGTTTTATCACCGACTCTCTTCCTCATTTTTATAAAAGATCTTTTGTCTGAAACTTCTAGTCCACTTCATTGTTTTGCCGACGACTCGCCTCTCAGCTTCTCATACTCGTTCCAAAATTCACGTCCATCTCCTTCGGAAGTGGAATTGTAACGGTATCCTATGATAAGCTCATTAAACTCCGAAATGTACAGCATTGTTAAATGGGGTATAAAAAAGCATGTGGAGTTTAATGCTTCGAAAACTCATAGTGTCGTTGAAGCATAATGTCCCCCTTATGCCATTGTCCTTGAATGGCAGTTGCATAGAAGAAGTCGGAAAGCTCTCAGTACTCGGTATGTGTGTCAACGACGATCTTCCTTGGAATGATCACATTCTCGAGACCGCCAAAAATGCTGCTAAATTCTTAGGATTTCTATATCGATGTAAAAAATAATTCACCCCCTCTGATCTGGCTACAATTTATAAGGCGTTTATACGTCCAAAACTCGAGTATAACTCACACCTTTGGGCAGGCGCAGCACAAACTTCTCTCCATTTATTGGATAGAATTCAGAAAAGAGCGTTTAAACTGATACGAATCAGAGCTATTATTAGGGTTCATTCCCATCTCTTGAACATCATCAGAATGTTTCATGTATTTCCTTGTTTAAAAGCTTCCCTCACAACCAATGATTACTCGAAATATCCAGTTGCATTCCTTCCCATTCATCAGTTCACCCGTGATACCCGCTTCGCTAGGAATGCTCAGCAGTTCACCCTGGGGCCTAATTTGGGTCGTACCGTCAAATTCGTATAGGGATTCGTTTCTTAGTCACAAAACACGATTATAGAATAACCCGGCACGGTTTCCCCTTGCCATTTCAATTTGCAAACATTCAAAACCAATGTTCATCGACACCTCCTTTCTGCCCCCCTTAATTTCCCCTACGCCCGTGTTGTGTTTAACATTATAAGGGTCTCTTAAAAACCCTTGAGCGCGTGTGAATTATAAAAAAAAAAACCAAAAAAAAAACAGCTGAAGAAGTAGATTAGCGAAATCTAAGCCTACTGCCCGTGCTGCGTTTAACGTTATAAGGGTCTCTTAACAAACCCTTGAGCGCGTGTGAATTATATATAAAAAAAAAGTAGATTAGCGAAATCGCCATTCTATTCTGTACCAGCACTCGACTGTATAAGTGGAGAAATGCATCGGGCGGGATAAAGCAGCTAAGACACACACTCTTGTCATAATGGTCCTTAGTGCAGTAACCTCCAAAAATTAGATTGTTTGTCGAAGACATCACCCTTGAAATGTGGCTTCGAATTAGCTTTAACAAAAAAAAAAAAAAAAAAAAAACAATTTTGTTTGGTATGTTGGCTCCGTTGCCTGAAACCTAGTTGGATGTTGGAATAATAATGTTTGTACTCCGACTCTGGTGTACTCTGCAATCCAAGGCAACGTCTTAGGCACTGCCCCACAGACGGCACCCATAGGCAATCAACGGCCGGATGAGGTCCATGTGTCAAATCACCTTCATCCTGCTATTAAGATGGCTGCTGAAAAACCAAAGTTGATTCTCAACTTCCAGTCATCTCAATATCGCTGAATCTTGTCCAAATGGCGCTGCAAAAGAATTCTGATGACCTTGACTTTTGAAGGTGTTCTGTACGCCATTAGATCGTCGGAAAACGCAATTGCCTGAGTTAAGTTAGACTACCTATTAGATCGCTTGTGTAATTGCTGAATAGAATCGGCGAGTTGACTGCTCCCTACTGAAGACCATTTTAACAAAATTTCTACCATTGAGCAAATCATAAATCATATATGATAGTAGTTTACTTTCGTCGAGTCTGGTCAGCTTAAGAAAGAGACTTTCTAACCAAACGGTGTAGAAAGCCTTCCCCAAATTATCCAGACATGCACCAGTACATTGTCGTTTAGTTTTGTTTGATACTATTGTCCTCCGCCCATTTGGACAAAGCTCTATTAATAACTTCTTCGAATACCCTACTGATACTCGGAAGAAGGCTTATCGCCCGAAGATTCAACGGATTGGAGTTGTCCTTTCCCTTTTTCGGGAGAGAATGTACCACAACTGTCTTCCACAGCACTGGATAATGTGCATTATTCAATGTCTACTGACTCCAAAAGTAGATGGCGTAGTACGATATACCGCGACTCGTGATGCTTTCTTTTTCTTTAATGATACGAAGATGCGCGGGAATTCCAACTTCGAAACTATGATGAAATGGGCCCGTTTCGCTGATGATGCTGATTGTGTTGGTCAAATTATTATCATTGAACCCGACGAGACCGCAGTTCTCCGGTCGCCATTGCATTATTTCATCTGGAAGGTAGAAATGATGGAGCAGGGCACTGTTTTCAAGGTCATGATTCGGGCGAATGCTAGCATTCGAAGCGTACACTTGCTGAAAAGTAGCCTCAACCGACACAACTTCCTCTTGGGGACCTTCTACAGTAAAAAGGTTGTCGTGACGGGGCGGCGGTGTCCTTCGGATCTGCACCTGCTGTCAGAAGTGCATCTCAGTTTTCTGTCAGGCTCTGAAGTTTGAGACACTGAAGATTGTCTTAAAGATGTTTTAAATTTGTGGAAACATACTCTGGTCGCTAGATTTAACGGCCCGAATTCTATAATCCCAAAACAAATTAATGGACAAAAGATATTTCTTCTTGATCATGGTTCATGTTTTTGATTGACGACTTCAGTGTCCTAATCTCTAGATCGTGTGTGTATAACTAATTTACAACAATAAACCATTCTTGTGAGCGCGGAGTTGGCAGGAATGGAAGAGGCCTATACAATTTCGTTCTAAGTGCAAAAAGCAAAGAAGTATAACTGAGAAGTAAATCGTAATCTTATTTCATTTATTGTTAAATCCATAACTTTTAATTATAACAGTTGCTATTAAGGGGAAGAATTGGTGTGTAGAAAAATCTTTCAAGAATTTGAAATAAATTGGCAAGAAGCTTCGAAAATCATTGTCAAACCCATCAACATACCAACCATTCGTGTTTATCTTCTAAATAAAATATTCCAAAGTATTCAGCTCTTAATATCCTAATAAAAGTGCAATATAAAAAAATAACCGGAAAAGTTTTTTTACAATCAAGATTGGAAATACATAAAGCTGAGTTCACTGCTCCTAATTGGAATATTAATTTGCAAAACCAGATGCTATATAGCAGTGTTTTTCAAACGACCCAGGGGGTCGCGAAGAGATCCTTAGGGGGTCGCGGTCGCAAGCCGGTAAGATTAATAAACAAAAGTCCTGTGCTAAAAAAAATTAAATAAAACAAAAAAATTTTTAGTGCGACATATGTGCCTGTTTTTTATTTAATAAACGTTGAAATTAGTTTTTGATACTTTTAAGATTAAATCAATTTCCAAATTTAGTCTGTTTCTATTTTAGTTTTAATGTCACACATTAAAGAGAATGTGACTTCACACAGGTATGAAATGGCGAATGGCAGTAACAACTTCAAAGCCTCGTTTGCCAGCTTAGGATACTCTCCTCTTCTCTTTATCCATAAACTGCCATCTGCAGCTAAATCTATGATTTTCTTTCATCTTTACCGATGGTAGATTGGTCAATTTAATACACATTTTTGCCCATCTTCACTTTCAGAATCTAGTTCCGGAAAGTAACTTAATAGTTTCTTCTCTAAATTGTGCAAACTCTGTACCATGAGATGAATGTGAGAGCTTAATGATATCGATTCAGCTGATGAAATTTCTTCTAGGATCTTTTGAAAGCAGGGAAAATCATCAAAACTGTTTGTTTGTAAAGAATCTGACCACAAACGAAGTTTTGTGAGGAATCCTCTGATTTTATCTTTTGCAGTTATAATGCTCCCTTGGAGGTTCTTATTGAATATGTTTAAGTGGTTGAAAAGATCAGCAAGAAATGATAATTTTAAGAGCCCGGTGGGATCAGAAAAATGATCCGAATTTCTGGATTTTGAATCTTGTAAGAACATCAATAATTCGGCTTTCAATTCCAGAACTCGTGTCGGTACCTTTCCTTTGGACAGCCATCTTACCTTTGTGTGAAAAAGGAGATTTTGATGGAGTGAACATCATATATGATCCTAAACAACCGACTTTGCAAGGCCTTGCCTTTAATAGAGTTCACAACTCTAATCACATATTTAAGCACATCATTTAATTCAGAAGGTAACACCTTGGATGCCAGAACTTGTCGATGAAGAAAGCAGTGTGTCCATGAAACGTTTGGCATTATTAATTTTAATTTTGCAATGAGCCCACTTTTGTTGACCGGCAAAGCTTTAGCACAATATATATATATAGGTTTTGAGTGTTCAGGTACTTAAGCAATGTGGTTTATTACAATCCAGACTACCACAAAAGGTTGTAACACCTTTACATTATATACCTTGACTTTATTTGGATAGTAACAGAACCAAGAATAATGACTTCAAAGTGGTTGAAAGTATTTGTCTGCTACTTTTGCTTTGGCTAGAGGTTTAAAGGGTATGCCAGTTATTGTTCAGAATTTTTTCAAATTAAGTTTAAAGCTTCTAATCACATTTTGTTTATAAACCATAAAACCTCACTAGATCAACTGATAATTTGCCTTTAGCCTTTTGGCTCAATCAGTGCTGAAGTGTGCTATTTTGATACCATAACTCGTATGAACCTGTGGAAGGAATTGATATGGGAAATTGTGGAAATACTCACGGTGTCTCCAATTTGGATTAAGTTCAAAAATAAGAAAGGATCTACTAGGTTTGCTTTTGTACAATCATCCGGAACTTGAATCACTCACTCAGCCGGACCACTACACTCATCCATCGCTTTCTAGATAGTGTGCCAAGCTAAGCAGCTTGTTGACTGGTGCTGAAAAAGTAGGTAATCCGATTGAATGATCATCCTGTAAACCTCGGCAAAAGCCATCAGTCTTCTAGGTCGGGACCTAAGGAGTCAAACGGAGGATACAACACAGAAGTAACCGAAGTTCATCCTAGAGCCATTTCCTCGCGTTTAAAAAAGGATCAAGTCTTTTATCTTCATTTCCGAAAGTTCGCCAATGTCGTAAAAAAATGGCCTCCCTAATGATTGTGCTCTAAATTTGGCCAGAGCAGGGTATTTGCAGAGGAAATGGAGGACCGTTTCTTCTTTCCGATGGTCTTCACATTTATGACAGTGAGTGTTGTGAGGAATGCTCTCTTATTGGCCAGATTCCCCTACAGGTAGCTACGATCCTGGCCATGTTTAGCCTGGATCTGCATTTCGAATCAAGTGTTCAGGATTTATTATAAGTGAGCCAATCTTTCTAGATATAATGCCGTTAGTTTAACTGCTCCACCTACTGTTTGATGCGCTAAGAAAGAATTGAGAGAATATTGACCATCAAACCTCCGAGCGGAATGTTAACCCTTTCAAGTGAGTTATGAAGGACTGATCCTTACCTGGTCCGCTCGTTCATTCCCATCAATTCCAAAATGACCGGAACCCAAATAACCAGGAACCAGGACCCACTGACTTACAACTCTCAACCATTGCTGTGTGCGTGTTACCAGGAACGGAGGGGAGGTACAATTTTCTGCCGATTCCGAACGGCTAATGAGCAGCACTTTCCATGACAAGCGATATACTCTAAGATAAGAAAATTTGTCAATTCCTCGCAAGAGGCAATACACCCCTGAAAAAACTTGTTTGCAGAGGCTGAGAATTGAAGTCGAGACCTTCCGCATGACAGTCCAACGCACTAACCATTATGCCAAGGGGTACTGCTACGATTCTTGGGAGCTACATAATTTTCCATCACTCTTCAAGACATATCGCCTGGACCGTTGACAATTTCACGTTCGATATTGTTCCTAACCTTCTGTAACATAATTGGCATAAGTTCGTGCTGTAGAATTGTCAATTCGATCTAAATAACCCAGTCATCTCAGCTTTCTAGGCCGGGATAGTCACTGTTCAACCGATACAGTAAGTCGAAGTATCTTCTCTGTCGTTCGCAGGTGGGACCATAGGTAACCCGGAGAGTTTTCCTCTTACAACAACCTAAAGAGTTCTCATCTACCTTTGACAGGGTCCCGCCTCTCCATCATATATTAGGAACGGGATGATAAGTGCTTTTTAAAGTGCCACTCCAGTTTAGAGAGATGGATTTGCTTATCACTCTTATTTATAGTCGAAAGAAGCAGCATTTAGTAAGAGTTATTTTTTGTTTGACCTCAGGAATGGGATCGCTGTTTGAGTTTATATTGGAGCCTAGAAAGACGAAGCCTATCTACTTCGAAGTTTTCCATTATTCTTTCAAGAGTGATGCTACGAATTCGCAAGAAAGTGCATAGCCATCTCTAGAACTTTTTTTTGGAGCAAAAGATATCGCTGAGGTCCCTAGGTCCCTAGGTCCCTAGGCCCCTAGGCCCCTAGGCCCCTAGGATTCTATGAGCTAATAAAATGGTCATATGTCTATATGAAAAGAATTAGAAAAAAAAAACAAATTCTCTCTTATCAATCAATCACATTTACACATTTTATTTCACAAGTCATCCCAAATTACACAAAAAAAGAATAAATAAGTTCTTCACACAACCACTTTCGTCCATTCATTCCGAATCATATCTGCAGCCTTCTCACCAATCATAAACGCAGCCGCATTCGTATGCGCTGTTGGCGGGAATGGTATTATACTCGTGTCCACCACTCGAAGTTTCCTTATGCCATGCACCTTCAACTGCGGATTGACAACAGTTGTGGGATCCGAGGAAGGACCCATTTTGCAAGTAGCCACCTGATGATGTAGCGTATAGGATAACGTCCTTATCGAACATCTCCAATAGTCATCGGTGCCAAATGGAAAGTCCTCACAGCCGGGCACGTTTTTCGGGTGCAATTGTGTGTCAATACTCTGCATAGCAGGAGTTTTTGAAATCCTTACAGCCTCTTTAATGCCTTCCAAAAGAAATTCAATATCTTCTTCTTCTTTGAAATATTTCGGATCAATCTTTGGCCAATTCAAAGGATTTTGATCTTCCAACCAAAGTCGACCAATCGATTTAGGGTGGAAATGCATAATAAGGAATGTAAAGTGCTCTCTATTCTCCAAGGACTTGTAAACCTGGTTGTAAAGATCATCGCGAAAATTGGCACCTTCTTTGAGTCCAGTCCCTCCATCAGAAGCTAAGCTCCCTGCTACCATTATTATCTCAATGTCAGGAAAGTCAGCTGGCTCCCGAGAATTCGGGGTTTTGATAAATGCCAACGATTCTACACCTCCAATTGTAGAGATTCTTGTTCTAGGGCTTCCAGATATCCATTGTGTCACATCATTCAATGTTATGCGATTGGCGAACAGTGTAGCTCCAGTTGCGTTTGTTGTGAATGTTGGTCCAAAATGACACATGTGATCAAAGAGTCTTTGGCCGACTGGCAAATTCTGTATTTGTGGTATTCCGACTGTCTGAAGATTATCTGTTGGACCAATGCCGGATAACATAAGCAATTGTGGAGAGTTGAAACTTCCAGCGGATATTATGACTTCTTTTCTTGCCCGTATGGTGTATTTTTTACGTCTGTGTAAGAAATTCACTCCGTATGCAGATTTTGTTTTAGGATCAATAAGAATCTTGGTAACCCTGGCCAGGGTAATCACGTGTAAGTTTTTTCTCCGATGTCGAATTGGATCTATGTATGCCTTAGCCGCACTGTGTCTCCGTCCCTGAATAGTTGTCGCCTGGACATAAGAAACTCCCAATTGTGTTTCACCATTGTAATCGGTATACTTGTGACCGGCTTGCTGACTGCCCTGCACAAAAGCGTGCACCATAGCGGAACGAAATTTAACATCTTCCACACTAAGCAGCCCGGACCGATTGTGATATGGTGAATTTTCCAAACCTTTAAGACTTGACATTTCCGAACGCATAAAGTACGGCAGCACTTCGTTGTAGGACCAACCAACATTACCAGCTTCTGCCCATCTATCATAATCTCGTCGATTGCCACGATTGTAAATCATGTAGTTGATGGAACTTGTTCCACCCAAAACTTTTCCGCGTGGAAGGAAGCACTCATTGTTTCGCATACCCAAACAGGATCGCTTCTGTGGAGTTGACTTATAATTCCAATTGGAGTGTGTTCCTTGCAGGAAGGCTGCCATAACAGGCATGGAATGGGCGATATTTTCGGTTCCACCAGCTTCTAGCAAATAAACGGTCCAATTTGGATTTTCTGATAGTCGATTGGCTAGAACACAGCCTGCTGCTCCAGCTCCGACTATGATGAAATCGAAAGCAGCATTGTTGCTTGGCACTGAAAAATAAAACAATAGATTTTGTGAGTGTTTTTAAAGAAAAAGGTTGGGTGCTATATTCTACTGTTATATTTTTTCTGGTTCATGGATACTAGTCGGGAGAAACTGAGAACATACTTTGAAAACAGAGCTAGAAATTTGGAAAATTAAGCAAAATCAACAAAGCGAATTGATCAAGTGGTTTTGAAGGCCAGGAAATTAAATAGACATTACGGCAGAATTTCGGCTTTAATTTCGAAAACTTAAATGAAAACAGTATCCCAGTAATATGGGGGCCTCACCACCGCCTTTTACCTTCGTGCTCCATCATTTCTCAGGCCGACCAACACGAGTAAAAAAATACCACTATTTTTCTCATATTTAAGCCACGTTTTGTACAAAAATATTGATTTACTGGCGTAAATCTTGACATTGCATTGACGGTATATCCAATTATCATATAATGTGTATCTTTTTGAGAGAACTAAGAACTAAAAATCCTTCCGTTTTTAAATTTTGAATAAAGTCCAAAAATATCAATCGTAAAACAAATTTAAGTTTTAATTAATTTTATTGATGATCCTAAATCCTTTTTCTAGTTTGTCAACTTTAAACGAAGGTCCGAGGGTTACAAACCATCCTAGCCCCGATGGTCGTCATTCCATATTTCTATTTCTGGACGGAAATTTCGTCAAATATGTAAGACGTCTTTAAGAACTCCAATACCAAAGGGCCCGAAGTCAGAAGTGGGAAGAACAACACGGCTTTCTTAAAAAATCTTTTAGCCTCCTACCTGAGGAAACTGAAAGGAAGTCGATTGTGTTCCATTTAATGGATTTTAGTAAGACCTTTCCCATTGACATACTCTTTTTCCAATTGACCACCTTTGGGTTTGAAACTATCTTGAGATAAATTTGTTCTTACCTGTTAGAATAAACATTTGCTATAAAGTACTTTTCAGATCTAATTTCTCCAATGGTTTCTTAACTGCCTTCGGGGTCCCACAAGGCAGCCACTTAGGACCTCTTTCTTTTATTTGGCGTGGGTAAATTTTGGCGTCCTGTGGCGGTCATGTTGTTTTGGTGACATCTGTCAAATCTGTTGTTTATTATTCAGTTACTGATGCCAAATGTAACACAATTGAACATCAAGTCAAAATGATAAAACTTTATTATCAAAATGAGTGCTCTTTAGTGCAAACGTTGTGCCCATTTTATGGTAGACGTGGTCGCCCTTCACAGTCGACTCTTCAACGTTTGGTGGTAAAACTTGAGACAACCGGTACGGAAATCAATCAGCCAAAATTGGTGCGTCAAAGAAACTCAAGATTAGCCGAGAACATAACGCGGACCGAGGCAGTCTATTCCTCGCCGTGAACAAGCACTCAGCCCTTCGCAGGCTTAAACTTGGCGAATTTAGCGCCGGCACTTGGACCTACACTAGTACAAGATTCAACTGACCCAGGAGCTGGCTGGGCTGGGCTTCGGAGCGTTTGGAAGAGGAGGCCAAGTTTCGACAAAAAAGAAACATCTTCAGCGAAGAGGGGCATTATTTGATAAATGGCTGACACGATAATCACCAGGTGACAATGCATCCTCAAAAAGTTAAAGTTTCGTATGGATTTTGGGTCGGTAACGTTCGTAATTTTTTATTGGTGAGGTATTCACGACGAAATTTGGCCCAAATTGAACCATATGGACCTAGACGACATGTGGCTCCAGCAGGACGGTGCTACATGTCCCACAGAAGATGCCACGGTTGACATTCTGCATGGAAGATTTGAGGGTAAGGTTATCTCTTGCCAGAGATGACGTCAGTTGACCACCAAGGTCATGCGATTTCACCCTAATAGAATTTTTCTTGTGGGGTTTCCTGAAATCACAGGTCTATGCCAATAAACCGCAATCGATAGATGCCCTTTTGGTGAACATAACACAGGCCTTCGCTCAAATTCAGCCAGATCTATGCGGAAGAGTCATTGAAAACTGTACCACTCTGATCCGTGCCACCGAAAGAAGTCGAGGCGGGCACTTGAACGACGTCATATTTCATACATAATAGGCGTTTTTCTTTTTTAGTTCAGTATAGAGCTCTGAACAGAGTCCGAGCATGTCGAGCATGTTCCGAACATTCTCTGAACCAAGCGTGCTCTGAGCGCTGTAGCTGTCGCCATTTTTTTTTTTAATTTCCATCTGTCAAATGCTTGTGTTAAACATTTTACTCTGTCTGCTCAGTTATTTTATTCTGAGCTCATAGAGTGCACTCTGAACACGCTCAGAACATGCTCAGAACGAAAGAAACACATTTTCGAAACTCTGAACACTCTGAACTAAAAAAGAAACACAATTTATTTTTTGACAACTCAGGTTCTGTTCTGAACTAAAAAAGAAATCCCTGACAGTCAGTTAGTTTTATTTCTAACTACCGGTCCTTATCGAAAAACCCTTTATTAACGACATCGAAATTGTCATCAAATATACTTGTACCTATGTAAGTCTACGTTGGTAATACTAATTTTTTGCAGGAGCATTTATTCGGAACACGATTCTTCTCTTTGTCAACTTGATCTGGACAGTTTCTCGTCTGATGCCTGAAAAACTATTTAGAGCTTAAAATTTCTTAAAATTCCAATCAATTATTTTTTCACGGAAACGAATCAAGTCTTCTCTCTGTCTCGTTATTCTACTTTATCAACCCATAACAATGGCTGTTTTCGAAAACGTCAAATCAATGTCAATTTGATCGTCAAATGATCGTCATTTTTTGACGCAAATATTGCAGTCGTCAAATATACAATCGTCCTGCTTGCACAAAATTTATTTAATCAACGTCAGTGAATTTTCTTGCAAATGCATTTGACGTTTACGAACGCGGTTAACAAAATGAAAAATGGATGCTAAAAAGTTTTCAAAAATTGTGGTTGAAAATTGTTTGAAAAATTTAAATACGTGCTACTATAGCAAAAAAAATAATATTTAAACAAAAGAAAAAGAAGGCAATTTGGTTTAAACTCCGAAGTTCGAGCCGTAAAACTCCAAAGGTGCGTATGCGTTATTACATAAAAACAATCAAAAAGTTTTCAGATGAGGAATTCTTCGGTCATTTCAGAATGTCAAAGCAATTATTTCTTGTAAGTACAAACAAATGAAACGTTTCAATTCATAAAAAGTAATATTCTTAATGAATACCTAGTTCTAGGGATTGAAGGAAGAACTAAGCCCTTTATGGAAAAAAGCAAAAACAGAACGCCCAGGTACAGACTATACATTACTCTTTGGGCTTTCATACCGAGAAATCGGAGATCGTTTCAACAAATCTATCAGCTGCGTATTTCATACTTTAATTAAAACTTTTAAAAAAATTATTGTTCGTCTACTTTTGAAATTTAACTACTTACATGGGCAAAACAGCTTTCCAAACGTTGTGAGTGCAATCGACTGCACCCATATCTAAAAAGGCAATCTAAACTCTATTTTCTGAACTTCAATTATTTTTGTCGTCAACTCGGTTTTTTTTACTGCAGAGCTGCGGCGCAAATTATGTTATCGAACATATGACTTAAGCAAACTGCGTTATCGAAAATAATGCTTTTGCATGAAAATTTCGTTTTGGATTTTCGAACAGTTGACTATTGCAGTTTGCGTTTAACCCTTAGCTGCCACACTTCTGTAGAAAACATAGCTGCCACACTGGGGTACGAAATGCCCCAACAACAAAATATCGTATTGTGAGCCAGCTATTGAATTTTTTTGCTTGAAAAAATTCTGTGTTGATCATTATTATGTATTTTATAAGATGAAGTAGGTTTAAATAAAAATATTCATATTTACCATATTATTAATAAAAAAATTGTTAATTGAAAAAAAGTGGTGAAAATGATCATTTTCACCAAAAAAAATCTATTTTTTTTTCAGTTTTTAATATTTTGAGCTAAAAATTTAATGAGATACTCTCAAGATGTATATCTTCAAGAAAAAAAAATACCTCATATTTGTCTTAGAGAAAAAGTATTTTTATTTTGTACTATGAAGAGCTTTTAGCTTCGACGTAGGTCGACCGCGTGCTGGAGACTGTAAAAGACGTTGATCCAAAGTTGCGTCTTCTATCTCTACATCTAACTCCGATGAAGATGAACTATCAGATACGTTGAATTCAGACTCAGAACCATCATCGACTTCAGCATCCGAAATATTCTCAGCAACGCCATTGTTACAATCATCCTCGATCATTTCTTGTCGCAATGTCCTATTGCGCAAATTGTATGCCATCTAATGGTAACGAATAAATATACTAATATAAATATTTATTATAAACGTCGAAAAAAATTCTGAGCAGACAAAATATTATACTTACGATTATTTAAGAGAAATAAAGCCAAAACAGAGTAAAAAAAATTAATTAAATAATTATAACTGCCATACTGGGGTCTTAAACGGCGCCACACCACTTCCAACGACTGCTAGAACGATACTAGCGCGCATATCATCGTACTATGGGTTTCAGGGGAAAGAGGTATGCTTCAACTAATAACAGATAGAGCCACAATTCCAATTTTTTGAAAATTCTATGTTGTATTGTAATTTAAATAGCGCTGGGGTCACCTGGACCCCACAAGTGCAGCTAAGGGTTAAGAACATTTGGCAAATGCATTTTTGATGCAGATGACGTTTTCAAAACCGGCCAATGGCTACTTCGATTTGCGAAGGGTGCTCAACTTTCTCACACATATTAACTAGTTAATTCTTAAAGCAAATTCATCTCTTGGCTTTGAGAAACGGTGGTCTAAAGAATTCTCCGACCCCTACGTGACCCCATCCTTCTTATCTGCATAATCTTTGTTCTTCCTGTTCTTGAATACGTTTGTCAAGTTTTGTCTATGTTCTTATGTCCAGAATCGATAACATATTCCAACTTATTTCTTACGATGTGTCCTTCGTGGTCTGTCTTGGAACATACCTTTGATTCTAGCTGTGATTCTAGCTGCGTATCGAAATCGCCTTTAACTAATTAACTTCAACACGCTGGAGGAACGGAGAGGAATAAGCAGCATTCTCTTTATTCATCTACTACTTTCATGCAGAAATCTTTACAAAAGCTTATCCGGTTCTTGACCAGTTGTCGTCCAAATAATAAATTTATTTTATTAATATAAGTCATCAAAAGTTTTGTTTTTCATACGAGCAGTATGACAATCTACAACATGTAGATATAAATAAATTAAAATTGTTATATTACTAAACCGACTGTATATCACAAATTTCACTAAAAAAATTTTAGAATATAACGAATTCTTTACAATTAAATGAAAACTTGTTTTATCGGAGTCTTGGATATGGATGAATATTTGAAAATTCAAGTCAAAGCAATTATGACCAACGACTGCTATATAAAATGTCTACTTCCTTCAAACCTTAAATAAATTAGGATCTGGGCAACAATCACCCGTATTCTGAAACTCGTATTTATGACTCGTATTCGACTTTAGTCGTATGTTGGTATTCCAGGAGTCGTGCATTCGACTTCACTTGTACTAATATCGAGAAACGCAAAATATCTCATACGACTATTCATATTTTATCGTTATTCCGAATCTCGTATTCGATTTACTTGAAGTCGTATTTGTGTACTTTATTACTCGTGCTAAATTTTCTAAACGAGACTGGTTTTTTTTTTCGATAAAAATGGACAAAAAGTTAATGTAAGTGCATTGGTGCGGAAGGTCTGGAGTTCGATTCTCAGCCGCAGCAAAAAGTTTTTCAGGAGTGTACTGCCTCTTGCAAGGAATTGACAAATCCTCTAAGAGTATATCTCTTGTCTTGGAAAGTGCTGCACATTAGCCGTTCGGAATCGGCAGAAAATTGTAGGACCCCTCCGTTCCTGGTAACATGCACACAGGAATTGTTAAGAATTATTGTAAGTCACTATAGGTTCTGGTTCACTTCGATTTTTTAAAGTACATTTTTGATTGGTTTATTTATTTGGACTCAACGTTATTAACGCGTTCATATTTAGTAAAATAATAAATCGTTCTTAATTTGAGGCATTGGTTTGTGCATTGGAAGAAAATTTGGATGTAGCAAGGGGCCATAGGAAGAGTGGAAAACTCAAAGCAAATATTTAACAGTTTTGGGCGGACCTTTCGGTAAAACTAAATAGCCTTGGCCCACCCATCCGAAATGGTCCAGCTTGTCTTAAAGTAAGAAATATTTAACAAATTGTAATACATGCCTCTTTAGGTCTGCAATGATCAAAAGTATTCAGTTAAAACAGAAACTGCATCACAATAAAGGCACAGGGGTGGTGAGGCTAGAGCAAATTTGAGGAGTGCATTGCTAACATTTTAAATTTAAATTGTTAATCCCCAAGGATCAAACATTGGAGTTCTTCAGCCTCCTCCTGTAGTCGACACGATAGATGCTGAACATGAAACTGACATAGTCCAAGTATATAACGGGGATTCACAAGCCAGTAACACCACTCGTACAAACAAAAAACAAAAAAAAAACAAATAAAATAGAAGAAGAGCTACTTCAAATCAATGGAGCTCATCAGAATTTCATTATAAATAAAATAATTTAATTAAAAAAACAACAAATGACTTTTTCAATTCAAATTTATTGATTTTGACAATTACCTACGGGCGACAATATACACTGCCGCTCATCTGAATAGGTTCACTGTTTTTCGTAACTTACTGTAAGACTCTCTGCATATATATGGCAATGACACGTCTGTGTTATGTATGTATGTAATGAAAGAACATTATTTTGCCCTTAGTTTGGGAGAAAAAATTTTCTCTTTAAGCTTACCTTTATTCTCACATGCTAGCTAAACTTAATTCATTAAGAAAAACTAACGTTTTTTTGGCTCATCTGAATAGGTTCGAAAGAGAAAATTTTTTCTCCCAAACTAAGGGCAAAATAATGCTTTTTCATTACATACATACATAACACAGACGTGTCATTGCCATATATATGCAGAGAGTCTTACAGTAAGTTACGAAAAACAGTGAACCTATTCAGATGAGCGGCAGTGTACGTTGTTTTTTTAAGCTTCTCGTACGCAACGTACATATACGACTTGAAGAATAACGATTTTGATACGAAACGAGTTCGAGTTCGAATACGAGTACGAGTTAAAATACGACTTGTGGAATATGGGTGAATGCAGACTTGTCCCATTAAAAAATTGCGATTAGCAGAGGTAATAAAAACTAAGGGGTTATGTCCGTTTATGTAAGTAGTATTATTTTGTTTTTGTTTGTACAACAGGTTTCGAGAACTAATAAAAATATAAAAAAAAATATATATATACGCATAACTTTGTGGACAAGTTGTCGTAAAATGCAATACCAAAATCTGCAAAAGAATGCCAATATCTTAAAACAAAAATAAATTAACACATGGAGTTTTAATTGACGGGCGATCAATATGAGGAAAACTATATGACAAACAATTGTTGCCATTTATATGGCGTCATATAAATTTGTCTATAACACTTCTATGACACTTCAAACACCCATTCAAAATTGTCGTTAACAATTAATTTAGTGTCGGTTGTAAAACAGTGATCAGATGGGTCGGTTGTTTTTAAACTATTCACATAAGAGTGTCCAACGACCGACGAATGAACGAACATTCGCCCATTTTGACATTTCGTTCACATGCGTTTTTTTATTCGTCGCGAATGGCGTTTACTTAGGTATGTCATTTTTATTTGGCAATCCGGAATCTCTCTCCGATCCGGAATCCCAACTAAACACTTTTTTGATTCTGATGATTCTGAAGTTATTTGTGATTACATATGTGGAATATCAAATGTGGACAATAATGAAAATCAAGAATAATAATTTGTTGAAAGATATACTTCGCACAACTATAGGATACAACAAATCACAGCTGTTGAGTTTGACGTTTAATTATATGAATGTGTGAGTGCTTCTGGTTTCGATTCTGATTTCAAATCCAAAAGCAAATTTTTCTTCTTTTCAGAATGAGAAATGTCATTTTTTTTCCAAGTGAACACTTTCAGAAGACTCCAGAAGGCTTCCGGATTGCCAATTAAAAACGACATTAGACATTTATCTTAGTTCCTTTTTTATTTTGAGGTTAGCCGCGCGCGAACAATTTCATTCGTTGCAGTGTGGATGGTATGTGGAACGCGGATATTGCAATTCAAATTACATATCACAACTTAACGTGTCTTCTTTAACTATGCCAGTATACAAATACATAGGATGCATTTAACAAAAGTCATTCCGCATTTTCTAAAAATATAGCAAAATTTCATGTTTCAGCTTATTTGATCCACTTTTATTAGTCAACAAACTAACAAATTAAAATTTTGTGTGATAGCCCTTGTTTTCTATCACTGCTTTGAGACTTTCCGGCATTGATTCCACCAGTTTTTGAGTGGTTTCTGGGGTAACCTTGTTACACTCATCTAGAATAGCTTCTTTCAGATCATTTCTGTTGGAAATTTGGTGCTTTCTTATTTTCATGTCTAGCAGTACCTACCCACAGATTCTCGATGACATTCATATCCGGTGACTGTGCTGGCGATTTCATCAAATGAGGACAGTTCTATATCCGTCAGGACTGCACAATACCTGATTTGTGCTTCGGATCGTTGTCTTGGAAGTATCAACAATTATTGCGTTCGCCCAACTTCTCCGCGCTTTAGATCAAATTTTTCTTTAAAATGGTCAAGTATAGATTTTTGTCCATGGTCCCATCGATAAATTCTAGATTGCCAACTCCTGCAGCGGACATACAGGCTCAAAGCATTACGCTGCCGCCCCGTGCTCCACTATATGCTTGAAATTTTCTTTTTTTGAGCTCTGTATCAGGCTTACGCCACACGTAAGAAAGTCGACCTGAGCCAAAAATATTAAATTTAGACTCGTCTGAGAAAATAACGGAGTTCCAGAAAGATGTTCTTTGGTGAAGCTAAGACGATTTTGTTGATTTTTCTTATGACCATGAAGGTCATGGTTATGAAGCACGCGGCGTATTGTTTGGGCACTGCACGACTTACCCAATTCCTCAAGTACCTGAGAAGCTATCTTTGGGGCTGATAACATTGGGTTTTGCTGCACTTTTCGAATAAACTTGCGTTCATTAGCTGGAGTGAGTATTTTATTCGGCACACTTTTGCCTTTGTCTTCAAGTTTTTAAAACCTTTCGAATTTGGGCATAAAAAAAAACTTGCCAAGTAAGCCCATCAAATTTTAGTCAGTAATCATTAAATAATAAAATTTCTCTATTAGGTACATTGTAGCTGTTTCAATATTATTCTACTTTAAATATTCGGTATTAAACCTTCATGAAGTAAGAACTTGGCGTACTTTTAGATCTCAGTACTTTTCACGGCTGACTTGTTACACAAAGGTTTTTGTATAGAAGAACTTGGCTCTTTTTTTAACATTTATGTTTTTGGTCTGATCTCACTCCTTTTTGCAAGATTTTAATATTTTGCCATGTAAAAATCTCGAAAGATACGGAAAGATAGAAGGGTGTACTCAACTTAGTTTAAAGCTTCCTATTTCTTTTGGTATATTTTCTTTTTGTTATTGGTTGTTTTGATTTGCGCTTCAATTATTTCTTCTTGTCCTGGCAAGATACCTAACACTAACATACCTACCTTAATTAAAGCAATCGAAAGTGCTCCATACATTTTTTCAGAAAGTGGGCGAATACAACGCCCCCTGAATGGAAAACCTCAATTTTTATTCTTGGTCCTTTATATGCAGTTTGAGCCCTACCGTTCTACCAAATTTCATTGTTCTACTGCAATCGGAAGTGCGCCATGTATAATTTACATCAGTTCTGGGAAGTGGGCGGATACCACGCCCCTGAATGGAAAACCTCGATTTTTATTCTTGGTCCTTTATATGCAGTTTGAGCCCTACCGTTCTACCAAATTTCATTGTTCTACTGCAATCGGAAGTGCGCCATGTATAATTTAAATCAGTTCTGGGGAAGTAGGCGGATACCACGCCCCTGAATGGAAATCTTCAAATTTTATATTTTTTTCTTTGTATGCAATTTAAGTCCTACCACTTTACCAAATTTCATCGTTTTACAGCACTTGGAAGTGCTCCATTCAACCAACACCAATTTGGAGAAAGTGGGCGGATACCACGCCCCCTGAAGGGAAAACCTCGATTTTTATTCTTGGTCCCTTATATGCAATTTGAGCCCTACCGTTCTACCAAATTTCATTGTTCTACTGCAATCGGAAGTGCGCCATGTATAATTTACATCAGTTCTGAGGAAGTGGGCGGATACCACGCCCCTGAATGGAAAATTTCAAATTTTATATTTTTTACTTTGTATGCAATTTAAGTCCTACCACTTTACCAAATTTCATCGTTTTACAGCAGTCGGAAGTGCTCCATTCAACCAACACCAATTCGGAAAAAGTGGGCGGATACCACGCCCCCTGAATGGAAAACCTCAAATTTTCGATTTTTTCCCCTACTTAAATGACAAGACCTACCGTTGTGCAAAATTACAAGATTCTACGATGTCGGGAAGTACTCCATAATTTTGATGATCTGTCAGTCAGTGAGTGAGTGAGTCAGTCAGTTACGGTTTTTGTGATTTTTGAGGCCTTATATCTCAGGAACCGCTTATAATAGAAAATTGAAATTTGGTGAGGCGCCTGTGCCTGACTAGCTTAGCAAATATTCGGAATTTCAAGTTTCTGACTTCATTAGTACTGAAGATAGGGAGGGGTCAAAAGTCGCCTGAGTTTGTTCCTGTAAAAAGGGTGTAGTGCCAGAACTTGGCTGGGCACTACCGTGCCCTTTGATTTGGCTGTTAAACAGCTTAATATACTCTAATTCTACTTGTGTTTTCTTGGTTACATTCTAAAGTAGCATACCTGTTCAAGATATTATAACTTATGATATGTAGTTTTAACTGATTGGATATCTCATTTAGGTTCGAAGATACTGGGCTTTAAAATTTCCAAATTGAACTGGATCATTTAAGCTGTTATCCACTGTATTATGTTTAAAATCCCTTTTGTTTTTTTATTTGTTGGTCGTTGGTCGCCTTCATGTGAATAGTTCTTATTGTGAATGTGAAGATCAATAAGTAGTTGAAATGTATTAATCAATTTTATTAAATGCTATTCTCACTATCAATTATTGTCAACGGATAGTTTAGCCATTGTGAGTTACTGTCAATTGTCTATTTTGAATGGATAAATTGATATTGTGAACATCAATGGTCATTCACTTTCTTTGTCATTCTGTCTACTTTTCTTTCAATCGTAAAATTTACGTTCTTAAAATCTGTCAAATGCATATCTAATTCACAAGAATGAACATTTTTCGTAGAGATTCACAATAGCACAAGAATTTATCAACTAATTTTCAAAATACCAAATTTAATTTTTATTGATACATGTTAGTTATCAATAGATTGATATTCACAATAAGGAAGTTTATATTTGACATTGAAAAAATATTAAAACAATTCCTGGCTAAAGCTTAATTCTTGTTCGAACATCAAAGTGAATTGAAGTGAAGCTTTGCCTCCATGAAACATGGCCCCTAGTGCAAAAGTGTAAAATGGCCCTAAAAAAAAAAACAAAAATCGATAAAATTTTGTGGAATTGGTATGATTTTTCATTTATTTCGGGCATTTTTTTTTATTCACATTTTGGGGGGCAAATTTCATTATAAATAATGACTCCAACTAGAAAATGTAAATAACGCCTCATTAAAAAAAAAAAAAAAACAAAATTAAGTTAAAAATGAAAAATAGGCCCAATAATGCATACACAAAACAACAACAGTTTTTTTTTTTTTATTTTGACGGTTTGAGGTTATTGTCCATGCTTTGGGGGCTTGTTTCATTTTCAAGCTAGAGCTAATATTTCATATGATAAAATGGCCCCAAACTTTTCAAACACCACATTTAAAGCAAATTAAAGATGACGGCATCAAAACAAAAATGAAAAACGGCCCTAGAAGTAGATATCTTGCATAAGAGCAATTACACAGGTCTACAAAACAAAAATAATTTTTTGGTGCCTTGAGTCTTGCAGCTGATTTTATTTGTACTTCTAACGCTGATTTGAAAACTGAAAGCCATTTTTCCCTAGCAGCTCTAGTTTTTGAGTTACAGAAATATTCAATTTACCCTAATTTAAAAAATTCATATGCAAGAAATTCATATGAAAGAATGATCAAGATAAATCTTGGGCACCACATGTAGTTTGCAAAATATGAACTGAACATCAGTGGACTAACGGGAAAAGGAGGAGTCTGAAATTTGGTGTGCCTATGGTTTGGAGAGAACCAAAAAATCACTAGGACGACAGTTATTTCTGTCTAGTGAATATCAGAGGCATCAATAGTAAAAACCGAAGCAAGATTCTGCTCGACGGCCCATCCCTCATTTCGATGAAGATCCCATACCAACATTTCATCAGCTAGCTAGATCTTTCGGAGGATGAAGACAGTGAATATGAGGAAAATGCATCAAGTCCCCAACGATTTAACCAAAGTGAGTTAAGTGATCTCATCAGGGATCTTAACCTCTCAAAACGATCTTCTGAGCTACTGGCATCCCGGTTAAAAGAAAAAAATCTACTTGATGAAGGAACAACAATAACGTTCTATCGTAAAAGGGCAGCAGAGTTGCTTACGTTCTACTCTCAGGAGGAAGATCTCGTTTTCTGTCAGGATGTTAAAGGTCTCTTAACAAAAATGGGCCTTCCCGAGTATGATCCAGATCGTTGGCGTCTGTTTATTGACAGTTCCAAGCAAAGTTTGAAGTGTGTGTTTTTACACAATGGTAACGAATTGAGATCAATATTACCTATTGCTCACTCTACCAAAATGAAAGAAGAGTACAAAAATATAGCTTTAGTCTTGGAAAAGATTAAGTATCACGAACATGGGTGGGTCATTTGTGTTGACTTGAAAATGGTTAACTTTCTCCTTGGACAGCAAGGTGGATACACAAAATATCCCTGCTTCTTGTGCCTTTGGGATAGTAGAGCTAAACAAGATCACTAGGTAAAAAAATACTAGCCTGAAAGAGAGAACATGGTTGTTGGAGAAAAATATGTTAATAATGAGCCTTTGGTTGATCGGAATAAAATAATCCTGCCTCCACTTCATATACATAAAACTTGGATTAATGAAGCAATTTGTTAAGGCTTTAGATAAGGATTCATCATGTTTTAAATTCATATCTACAAAGATGCAAGGATTAACCATTGAAAAAATAAAAGCTGGCATATTCGATGGACCTCAAATCAGACGGTTATTAAAGGACACCAATTTTGTTGAATCTATGAATGAAAAAGAGCGAAAAGCGTGGACATCATTTGTGTCAGTTGTCGAAAACTTTCTAGGCAATAAGAAGGCTGCAAATTATAAGGATTTAGTTCAGAACATGCTGACTGCTTTTCGTGATTTTGGATGCAACATGAGCATCAAGGTGTATTACTTACAAAACTATTTGGACCGTTATCCTGAAAACTTGGGAGACTTGAGTCAAGAGCAAGGTGAACGATTTCACCAGGATATAAGGACAATGGAAGAACGATATCAGGGCAAGTGGGATACGCATATGATGGCAGATTACTGTTGAAATCTGCTAAGAGATTGTGCGAAAAGCCACAATGTAGCTCAAGCAAAAAACAAAGCTTCTTGGGTTCCGGTACATCAAATCAGCAGTGAAAAATATATTGTATATGAAATGTACTCGCTAGTATCTTGTTAATAGAATTATTATTATTTTATATTTATTATTTTTTTATATTTATATGTCACTAAATGAGCTTGGATTTTCAAAGAAAAATGTTTTACTTTCTTCTTTTCACAATTATTTTGGGTATTTCTAAGTGGTGTCAGGTTTGCAACACCCTACCCCATAACATAAAAACGGGAGCTGCTAGGCAAAAACCGATTGCAGATTCGTATTCAGGAGGTCGAATTTACGAAAGAACAGTTCAAAAAGTATCGGCACCAAAATGTGTGTATACCTGTGTTATTTATGTAGTTTAATTTTTAAAATGTAACTAAGCAAACAATGTACTCGTATTGACGCCCTTTCCAAGGTTAGTAGATGGACTAGAAAGTGCGGCCTGATGGTTAACCCATCAAAAACAGAATAAGTACTTTTTACAAACAAAATTAAAATACCAAGCTTCAGAATACCTTCAATTGAAGGCACCCCTTTGAAGATTTTAGATCATGCAAAGTATCTTGGTGTGATTCTAGATAGGAAATTAAACTGGAGTCTCAACACTAAGGAAAGAGCGAAAAAAGGAATGATTGCATTCTACTCATGTAACAGAATCTTTCGGAAATCCTGGGGACCGAGCCCAAAAATTATCAGGTGGATGTTTTTGTCGATAATCAGACCAATACTAACTTATGGTAATTTGGTCTGGTGGAATGCAACTGAAAAAAGCACAAACCTCAAAACTCTGACAAAATTACTGAGACTTGCGTGCATTGGAATTACGGGTACCATGAGATCCACACCAACTGCAGGGTTAGAGGCGATACTCAACCAGAAACGCCTAGACCTTTTTGTACAAGAATCCGCAGCATTTAGCGCCTTAAGGCTAAGCCAGACTAATACCTAAAAAAAACAGCGCAATAGGCCATGCTCAAATTCTTCAGAAATATTTGGGTGATAGTATCATTACAGATTATACAACACCCGAACTTGACTTTTATAAACCATTCCAAACTGCCTTTCCAGTCAGAGAAGAATGGCTGAACAACCAACCCTACACCAGTGAATCAGCAATAGCTATCTATACTGATGGCTCCAAAATGCATACGGGTGTTGGTGCAGGCTTTTCCTCAGAACCTCTTGAGCTAAACAACTCACATAGGCTCCCAGATTATATAGTAGTATCTTCCAAGCGGAGGTCCTGACAGTGAAAACAGCTGCTAGATAGGTATCAATGATGGCGATTCCTCGGGCTGATATCACCTTTTACATTGATAGCCAAGCGGCAATAAAAGCGATTTCTGCCACTGTGATAAAATCGAAGCTTGTCTCTTGCTGTCGCTAAGAGCTTAAGGTTCTTGGCACGCACAATATTAGACTCTACTGGGTCCCGGGACACAGCGGCATACCAGGTAACGAAAATGGCCGATGAGTTGGCAAGACAGGGATCAGCGCTTGACGCTAGTAAGTATCCCACTCTGCAACATTAAACAGACAATTTCAGATTTAATCCTAAAGAAATCCAATGAAAGGTGGAGTCTACTTGACACCTGTGATACTACTAGGAAAGTATGGCCTTGCTTTAACAAGCAGAGGACCGACAAAATTATGCCACTTAGTAAGAGGTCCCTTCGCTCTCTAACGAGCATAATCAGGAATTCACGTATTGAACTTCGTCCATGCCTCGAAATGGCTTGACTGATTAACAGAACACATAGGTTTTTATCAGGAAAGAGTGATTACACTCACGGGTAACACAATGGATCTACATTGATCTAAGTGTGACGATAACGACATCAATTGGCAGACCAACAACCTAACCTAACCTAAACAATGTATTGATCAACAGAACCTATGTTTGGTTTAACGTGAGTACCTGCCGATTATGGCTTAACACCACGGGAGGCCTACCTCCATCGGAGTCAGATTGGATCCTGACCATTAACCTCTTGCTTGGAGGCGAGGTCTATCTAACACCTCTTGAATCCAGGCACGCCTGGAAACCATGTGTCTCCGCATTTGGAATAAACCACATTTGGAATAAACCACGCCACCACGATACTCCCACAAGGGGGCCTACCTCGTAAATAGTATGAAGAATGCTCGCACGCATACGACAGCTGCATCACTCTAAGATAGAATAGGAGAGCCCGAAGACATGATAGCTCACAAACCTCTGGGCACTATCTCCCAGAATATAGCTTCCGGTCGAGCTTCGCAACCGTGAAGGTCACTTACAGATGAGTTCCAGCAAAACTCAGGGCCTGTCAACCCCAGATACACACACCCAGCTATTATTCGAGGTAGAAACCATCAACCAAGAATGTTCACCCCTCTGGTGAGTTGTTACAAACTCCTTAGCGGATTCCTACTTTAAGGACACGGTCCAGACTGTATCCACAGGCACCGCGAGGAGGTCGATAGGAACCAGAAGTGATAGAGTTGTGCATAGGTAGCAATACCGGCCCATCGACAAATCAGTGGACGAGCCCATTAGAACTACAAACCAGTATTACCATTTCAGCACCCATACACTTTAGTGCATGGATTTTGCATCCGCAGCAACACCAGCAGAGTTCACAGAGCCACGGACATGCCATTAACTACCAAGCACGCTATCACCCCCACCTGCTGTATTGATCAACAGAACCTTCTGGCCCGCTACGCAGGTTCCAAGGATTTTAATTCCCCCTTTGGGTCCTTTGTATCGCTCATGCAACTCCGCTGCCCCGCTTTGGGTATGTTCAGTCGCCAGATAGGGTCCTATATTATCAGTTTTCTTGGGTAACAGTTGGTACACTATGGACCCCTTCGCGGGCTCTCACCATTTGACTCTTTTTTTTTTTGCTTGGGTCCTCTGTAAGCAATTCCGTTGATTCACTTAGGGTATGTTCAATCCCCAGGCGGGTATTGTCGCACAAGAAAACTGTTGATATAGGCGCCTATACAGATTACCCAAAAAGTTCAGCAGTTCAAATCCTGAGAACCTGCGAAGTGGGTCTTTTAATATGCTGTTACCCAAGGAATCTATTGATATAGGCGCCAAATACAGAGTACCCAAAAAGAATTCAAATCCTGAGAATCCAAAAGGGGCATCCTAATGTACTATTGCCCAAGAAAAACTGTTGAACATACCCTAAGCAACATTTTAGGCAAGAATTAGAAAAATTACCGCAATATTTTGCCCATTCATACAAGAATTTACCCAATTTTTTTTTGGGGTAATTATGCATTAGTGTTTAGATTGAACTTCTCCCCCCCCTAGTTTCCACATCGCTCGTGTTATGTTTATGTTCAACATTAAAAGGGTCTTAATAAACCCTTGAGTGCGTGTGAATTATAAAAAAGAATGGGTCCATTTTTCATAGTGAAATGAAATATGAGTCCAAACATACTCCAAACTATAACAAGATCAACACAAATGGTCAAAATTAAACATTTTTCTTGTAGTTTTGGGTATAAATTTTGGCCCATTTTTTTTTTAATTTTTTTGGGTCATTCATTTATTTGAGACTATTTTTTCCAAATTGGAGTCATTTTTCAGTATGAAAAAAAGCCACAATTTTTTGTTCAATTTTTCATTGGGGCCATATCCCATGTAGCCAGACGGGGAAAATAAAGCAAAATGCAATTGTTTTGGCGAAAGGTAAGATCAAATAAAATAAAAAAAAAAAATAATTGAACTCTTCTAAATCAAACGTAAACGTTTCGATATGAAATCTGTTGATTTTTCACCTCGATTTTAATTTCACTTCACATTGTTCTACAAAACTAGGCTTCACTTCGAAAACTTAAAATCTATAAAATGAATGTTTAAACCTACCTTCGACGGGTTGTGCTTGTTCTAAATAGTTGTGTATTCCCAGTTGTAGAATATTTTCATATGGATCCGCCGATCGTGGTAGAAATATTCCAAAACTTAAACTTATTAAAAACTGCACCGACACTATTCGCAGACAATTTGTTTTCAAAAGCTTCATTGCGGTAACTTTTTAATAAACATCTAAATCACACAATTTAATTTAAGAACCCTTCTTCTTAACTCACTGATGCTAACTAAGTTAAGATGTACTATGAAAGTTTATTTAGAACAAGCCATTTAACAAAATTCCGACGACCGACCGCGAAGACGACAGAGATTACAAAGGCGACGACGACGCGCAAGTCTGTTCGATTTGCTTCGCGATACTCGTATGTGATTGTTCTTTTCAATGCTAATGCCAAAGTCAAGACTATACAAATACTCATGTGATAGAAAGGGCGATAAGAAGTGAATCCCACCCAGGGTTACCAGTTGCAGTTCTTTAAGATGTTCTGCCCGATAAATATATATTGGATGAAGATTATCAGCTACAAAAAATAGCTTGTCTTTTCTTAATTTGTTCATAGCGTTAAAAGAAGTCAGAAATTTGAGAAACCACACATACAAGCAACCACTGACAGGTCGGTCTTTGCCGATTGGTGATAAGTAAATCAATGGTGGTATCCCTGCATCGAAGAAGAATCTGAACTTCTTGTTTTGTTATGGTGTGTCACTCAGAAGTGCTATAAATATCGTGTGTTGTTGGTCGATATGTAATGGGGATAGCTAATTTGGAGAAATATAATACATACTATCCATTCCCTTTCAACTTGGTCTATAATGGGTTATGTGTGAAAGTAGGCCTGTAGTATAATTTGGCTATTAATTATGCAAATTATTTTCTTCGTTATCACTTACACGGTATAAAAAAAATATTTTCTTGTGAGATTAAATTTCCATTGATTATTTTGCTTGACGTCATCACTCACATTATTTAAGAAAGCCAGATGAGAACATAATATTTCTGGTTATCATCATATCACACTATACAAGTTTCGCCTTTAATAAGCCATACAAAAATAAATTATCTGGTGTAGAACGGATCGGGTGTCTTTTTTTTTATAATTTTACACGCACTAAAGGGATTATGGACAGGGAATGGTGTTTTACGGAAGAAAGAATATGACGTATATTACAGCTGTCATACAAAATACCATGTGCTCGGGGTAGGCTTCCTAGTCAGCGAAAAAATGAAGTCTACTATCATCGACTTTAACGCTATAAGCGAAAGGCTATGCACCCTTCGCGTGCGAGGCAAATTTACGAACATCAGCCTCATTAACGTTCACGGACCTACGGAGGAGTCCTCAGACGAAGAAAAAGAGACTTACTACGAACAAGTCGAGAGGGCCCTCAATGCCTGTCCAAGGTATGATGTTAAAATCATCCTTGGGGATTTGAACGCAAAAATAGGTCGGGAGCCGGTATTCAGGCATTACACAGGCACCCATAGTTTGCATGAGAACACTAATGACAATGGGCTTCGAGTCTTAGAATTGGCAGCATCGAAAAACATGGTCGTTGCGAGTACCAGGTTCCCGCGTAAAGATATCTACAAAGCCACCTGGGTATCACCTGATGGAGTCACTTGTAACCAAATAGACCACGTGTTGATAGACCGTCGCCACTACTCGAACTTGATGACGGTACGAACGTACCGAGGTGTCAATATCGACTCGGATCACTATCTTGTTGGTATGGTTTTCTGAGGGCGAATTGCCTTGCGAAGACGCATTGCATCCGCCGATCAGGTTCGAATCAACACGGCTGCCCTGCGCAATGAAAACACCAGTAACACCTTTGGTAATGCGTTAGGACTCGCCCTAGAAACACCTGATTTAGGGAGAGTAAGTCCTCGAGCCAGTATGCTGGGCGTAAATGGGAAGTGGACACGTCTTAAAAATACTGTCATTAGTACTGCCAACTCCATCTTAGGCAGCAGTCGTAAAAATCGGAACGACTGGTTTGATGATGAATGCAAGCTAGCGACTGAACGTAAAAATGTTGCGTACCGAGCAATGCAACAATCTCATAGAACGCGGGCACGCGAAGAGGAATATAAAGAGCTCAGAAGAACAGAAAAACGGCTTCACAGACAAAAAAAAATCAGCCTGGGAGAAGAACCTAATCTGTGAAATAGAAAACAGCCGAGAGCGAGGTCCACACCAGGCGCGGAAGTTCTACCAATCCGTCCGAAACATGATGCAGTACACACCACGCTGCACATACTGCAAGGACGGAGAGGGAAATCTGATCACCGATCCCGAAAGCTTACTAGAGCGATGGGAAGTGTACTTTAATGAATTGCTAAATGGTCAGCTCACTGCAGAAAAGGAGGCTCCACTACTTCAAAAAGAATACCCTATGTTGCCGCCACCAAACATAGAAGAGGTTGAGAAGGCTATAGGCCGGCTTAAACAGAACAAAGCCCCGGGAGCTGATGGCATACCAGCCGAATTATTCCATCACGGCGGGCCATCCTTACGTCAAGCAATTCATGACACCATAGTACAGGTATGGGAGCAGGAAGAAATGCCAGAAGACTGGCGAAAATGTTTAATATGCCCCATACATAAGAAGGGAGATGTCACAACGTGCAGCAATTATAGAGGTATCACGTTGTTGAGTACCGCCTATAAGATACTCTCCTCTATCCAACAAGACCGGATAACCCCATACGCTAAAACCGTTATCGGACAAATCAACAACTGATCAGATCTTTACCCTCAGGGAGACGATTGAAAAATGTCTAGAATTTAACATCCCAACATACCATCTGTTTATAGACTTTAAGGCCGCCTATGATAGCATAGCCAGGGTAGAACTTTACAAAGCCATGAGAGAATTCGGCATCCCAAATAAATTGACACGACTATGTAGGTTGACCATGACCAACGTAACAAGCCAAGTAAAAATAGCCGGATTGCTATCCAGACCAATCAACATCTTTAATGGACTCCGACAAGGGGACGGTTTGGCCTGCCTCCTCTTCAACCTGGCGTTGGAGAAAGCAATCCGTGACTCTGGCACGGCAACAAGAGGGACCATCGTCAACAGGTCCAGCCAGTTACTAGCTTACGCAGACGACATTGACATCATCGGAAGAACCGAACAAGCTGTACACGATTCCTTCATCCAGATCGAGCAGGCGGCACAAAATCTGGGGCTGCACATTAGTGAAGGTAAAACAAAGTACATGGTGGCGTCGAATGCGAGAGGAACAGTTGGTCAAACAATCAAGGTAGCGGAGCACGAATTTGAAGTGGTGCAATCCTTTAAATACCTTGGGTCAATAGTACCAGCCGATAACAATATAGAAGAAGAAATACGCGGGCGGCTTCTCAAATCCAACAGAGCCTACTATAGTCTGTCAAAGCTTTTCAAATCCAGAAATCTCACAATAACTTCAAAACTGCTGCTGTACAGGACCATGGTCCTGCCAGTACTCACATATGGATCCGAGACTTGGGTGCTTAGCAAAAGGCACTCCGACCTCTTAGCTGCGTTCGAGAGAAAAGTCTTAAGGAGAATTGTTGGCCCCATATGTATGTGAGGAAGGACGATTCCGGAGACGGTACAATCATGAACTGTACGCAATCTACCTAGAAGCAGATATCGTGACAAAA
Organism: Chrysotoxum bicinctum; assembly: GCA_911387755.1. Taxonomy (NCBI): domain Eukaryota; kingdom Metazoa; phylum Arthropoda; class Insecta; order Diptera; family Syrphidae; genus Chrysotoxum; species Chrysotoxum bicinctum. Next base: position 119,041,803 of record OU426989.1, on the reverse strand, counting down.
ATTAAGCTCGGTAGACTCGGGTGGGCAGGGCACCTATAAGCTCGCATGAGCGAAGAGGAACCTGCTCGGAAAGTTCTTTGTGGTACATTCTATGGTAGACGACAGCGTGGTAGACCATGCTTGCGCTGGAGGGATGGCGTAGACCAGGACGCCCGAAGCCTTGGGGTGCGCAACTGGATGGCGTCGGCTAGAGACCGGGATAGGTGGAGAGACTTGTTGAAAGAGGCCAGGACCGGAACCCGGTTGTCGAGCCGATGATGATGATTGGTTTGTGGGCAATAACGTGCGGATTTTCGGAACCCCAAATGCACAAACTTTGTTTGTTAACGTAGCCGTCGAGATGAAAATGCGTCTTGTAAGAAAAGAAGATTTTTCGCCCAAAATCGTTGTCCAATTCAATCTGCTCTAAGACCCCAACTGGGTAGCGATAATGAAGCCGGTGGTCGTGCGCCTTCAATTGCTGAGTCAGTTGGACCTTGTAAGCGAATAATCCGATATCTTTGTGCAGAATTCTCCTCAGGCTAGTGCGTGAAATGTTGAGCTGTTAAGATCGATGGCGAGTTGATGTTCGTGAATTGATTCTAACACTCTCGGCTACACCAGACACATACTCGTCTGGGCGCATCGTACGACGACGGGGACCATGAGTGTTGTCCCCTAGCATACCAGTCTCACGAGTTTTTTACATAAACTTGCGTACAGCAGGCGCGGTGGATGCTTCATTTCAGCCAAAACTTTTTTTCAAAAAAAAAAAAAAAAAAAAAAAAAAAAATCATTTGTTTGTTTGTGATTTGCTAAAAACCGGTACAATCGATTTTGATCATTTTTTGTATGCTTAAGCTCCTTAAAATTATAGATAGTACTGTGTATTCAAATTTTCAAATAATTTTTTTTTTTTTTTTTAAAACTCAATTTTTCCAAAACCCCACGCTCGATTTTTTTAAATATGGCAATTAGAAGTTTTTTAATACATTCTACAAGAATTGAAATTTTGTTTTATTATATCTTAAAATGACGGTATCCACCATACAAATACAAATGTTAAAGAATGGTTTTCGAAAATCGTCTTTTTCTCGAAAACGACATCTTAAATTTTGATAGTTTTTTTTCTTTTCTTTCTATTTTCAAACAGTGGGATAAATAAATGAATACTCAAATTATGGAGGGTGTAACGTAGAAATTAAAGAAAATCGAAAAAATAATGCATGGTACTAAAACTAGCCTGTTTACTTAAAACTAGAACAGCCACAGGAAGCTTTTTTTTCGTGCCACCCTAACTCCTGTCTCACCATGGTCCTCCGATCTCGATCGGACATAGTCCTACTGAACCGAACGCGCTCTGCTCACAGTCCAACGCACTAACCAATATGCCAAGGTATACTAACAGGAGACATTTCTGACGTAAATCAGTTGAAAACTTTAAACAAATATTTAAAAATTATTTTCAATCAATTCAAAAAGTTATAAAAAAATAAAATGCACGACTGGATCGCACGAACTTGCTCTTATGTAGAAGTACTTTGGAATTTAAAATACATTTTATAAATATAAAACATGGATTTAATGAGATAAAAATGTTCAAATGCATGGAATTGCCTGATTTCCGGAAAAATATGAATTTACGCAAATAAAGTTTAAAAATCGTTTTATTAAAGTAATTTTTTATATAACAAATTTCTTTCAAATTTTTTCTGGAACAAAATTTGGGATGCCAATTTTAAGTGCTTAGTAATATAGATTTTAGGAAATAATTTCAAAAAAATAAGAGTTCACACGTTTTCAAGATATTGATTTTTCAAAAAATAATTTTTTTTTTCGAATATTTTTATATACAACTAGCTTAAATACACCCGCTTCGCCGGGTGCTATAAAATAACTAATTTAATACAACATACACAAAAAATTTATTTGTATTGTGTTCAATTTTTAATACATTTTATTCTAGTGCTTTTTGATATACTAAATTAAGACTCTGACTCTAGGTTGGAAGTTTTAAAAAACTTTATTTCACAATTTACAAAAATTAATTACTAAGTTAATATAAACTGGACTCGTTGCCTGCCAAACCAAGAATGATGTCAATCGAAGCTCAACTCGTATATATTGTCCACCGATGATGTGATCGATAGCCAATGATATTGCCAATCCATTCTGAGATGATGGGATAATGCTTCGTAGGCAATTCCTTACTTTGTTTAATATATTGAATCGTGGGATCGTGCTTTGTAGGCAGAATCCATGATTTGGTTTGTTTAATATAAATCATCCATAAGGGATGTTTTTGTTTATGTCTACTGATGAGATTGTTGATGAGAAATTCAGATATTTTCTGGAATGGCTTGCTTGGATTATTAGTCATCAAATGCGGGTGTTAACTCCCCCCTTAGTCAATAGAAGATTGTCCCAATCTTTCTTGAATTAACATGTTTGCTCTGGTTTCGGTTTCCTCCATGAGTTCAATGATGTCTTGGTTTGCACGTTTCGTTTCGAAAACTTGGTAATACTTATATGCTTTGATAATAGCAAATATTGATACAATTATAAAAAAATTAATTGATAAACCCCACAATACAGGGTGTTCTTTTACTTCTGATAAATATGGTTCAATATAATCAGCATTAGTGTATTTTAAGTCTAAATCAAATGAGTTTATATATTCAATTATTTTTATTTTTGATGGTTTGCTAAATTTAATATGTTCCAATATTTCATTTCTTGAGTTAACATATGTCTTATTATCTATTGTAATATTCCTTTCAAATTGGATTAAATTAATTCCTGATACCTCTTTATTATTTATTATATGTGATCCGGTAATAACAATATTTCCTTCGCTTATTATTTCTATGGGTTCATTTCTTTCTTTTATTTTTGTACAATTAGCTTCTAAATTATTAAGCAATTCTGTCAAACAGTTTGGTGTTTTTATGATAAGGCAAAAATCATTATTCAATTCTTTTTTACAACTGGTTTCGTAAAACTTTTTATGATATCTAATTAATTCTTTTGGTATAATTATTTTTCCACCATTTACATTATTACTTCTAGTTTTGTAATGATTACATAAAGCAAATACTTTAGGGTATTTGATATATACAACAATTATTTCATTTTGTTGGACAATTTGAAATTCAGATGCATCTAATGCATCTGTTATGGATACTTTCACTTTTTCTTTTTGCATTATGTTTCGTATTTCATCCAAATTTAAGATTAAAGTATTTAAAATATTTGACTTACTTAGATTAATTGTGTTTATAATTTCTCTTAATTCTACTATTATGTACTTAACAATTTTAATATTTTTACTTTCTTTAGTGTTTGATTCACTATTCAGCTTTGTCAAATGGTTGAACAGTTGCATATTTATGACTACTTGTTTGTTATTAGAAGCAATTAATTCTTGTAGTTTGAGCTCTATTCTGATAGCATCGTCGTGGTCTGGACTACCAGATATCCACTTCCATAGCGTTCCTATCTCGTTTATTCCTCTTCTTTCCCTATTTCTGATTAGTAATTGACTCAATAGTTTGTTTGCTGTCTCTAAACCCTGTTTTAATTCGTTGGAAGGTTTATTATCTATCGGAATGTCACCTAAAATTTCTGTGTATGATGTTAGATTAATGACGTGGAAAAGTTCGTTGGTGTCCTCGTAAACTGCTGCTGTTGTATCTTCTATCAAAATGTAATCATCATCAGAATATTCCGTTATTTGATATGCCATTGTCGTGGCGACTAGTATGAAGATTAAAAGCGTCATCTGTAAGGTTAATTTCTTATGTTATCTTTATGAATCCGTCTATTGTTTGTATCTATCACTATATTCCCTGAGTCTGTTTTAACTTTCTTTTTAACATATAATGGTTTATTTTTACTTCTTCTCTGACCTGTATCTACAAAAATTATTTCCCCTTCTTTGTATATTTTATTCTTCCTATTTTTGTTAAAATGTCCTATCATTTTTTGTTGATGAGAAAGGATTTTATCCTTAGTTTCTACGTCACCTTTATAATTGTGGAATATGTCTGTAGGTCGTTTTTCAGTCACCGTGTGGATCGTTTCGTTATATTTTTTTGTGGCTAGAGGCATGATGTCTTTTATGTCTGTTAGATGTGTCGATTCTTTAACTATCCTTATGAGTTCTGTAAGAGTTGAATGGATTCTTTCTATAATTCCATTACTTTTAGAGTGGGCGGGTGGTGTTGTTTTATGATTAATATTTAAAAGATTATATGCACATTGTGCAGAAGGTGAGCAAAATGCTTTCTCGTTATCAGTTATGAGGGTTTTAACGTTACCGAATATTGGCAATATTTCTATCATCCTATCTTTAGCTTCTATTTTAGAATTTACTTGAGTGGTTATCAAATATTTAGAAAATGGATCTGCCATTGTTAGGAAGCTTGCATTGTCGCAGTAATAAATGTCTGCGTGTACGCGCTCTCCTCCTTCTTCAGGAATTGGAGCCTCTCCAATTGGTTGCTTGTTGGGATGTCTCTCATATTTATTTTTCTTGCAAATTTCGCATGCAGCATTAATTCCAAGAATTTGTTTGAATGCGTTCGGCCAAAAATATTTGTTTACAATTTGTTTGTACACTTCCTTAGCTTGTCTATGAGCTCTATTATGTTCAACTGTGATTATTTCTAATTGTTCTTCTTTACTGGTAATATCCTCTACTATCTTATTGCAAAATACCTATATAAACTTTACTGTTGGGAATTCGTGTAATAGTTTGGTTTTTATTTTAAAGAATGTCTCTTCGGTACTATATATACCTACAGTAAGACCTTTTTTGGTAATATGTTTGATTTTTTCTAAAATTTCAAAATCTTTAAATAAAATTGTATGCCTCCAGTAATTTGGGTGAATTTCTTTTGATATTACATTATTATTTAGGGCTTCGTTTATAATAAACTGGGTTTTATAACTATTAACCCTCTGGTTTACTCTTCTAATATCTGGTAAGGGGTTGCTCTCTGCACTATGAATTGTCCCATTAATTGATGGCTCAACGTCGCTCATCATGTTTAAGTTCTGCCTGCTAAGAGCGTCGGCTACAACGTTTTCCTTTCCTGGCTTATACGTAATTTCGGGAGCGTATTCTTCTATGAATGCCCGCCATCTTTTAATCTTTGCGTTAGGGTTTTTGTCACCAATTGCGAACGTCAGTGGTTGGTGGTCCGTATATATGCGAATTCCACTTACACCGTATAAATAATTTCTTAGATTTTTAAGCGCCCAAACGATAGCGAGTAGCTCCTTTTCGTTTGTCGCGTAGTCCTCCTCTGTTTTGCTTAGAGTTCGACTTATGAAAGTAATTGGTTTGTTCGCTTGGCTAAGTACTGCGCCTATGGCTGAGTTACTAGCGTCAGTCGTAAGTTCAAACTGAGCATTTAAATCAGGTTGATTTAATGTAATTTGCTCACATAATTTATCTTTCATAGTCTTAAATGCTTTAATAGCTTCTTTATCAAATTCGATTGCAATTTTTTTACTACTATTTTGACCTGTACGGCCATTTTCTCCTCTAAGGTATTTTGTAAGCGGCTTAGCAATCATTGCGTAATTTCTTAAAAACTTCCGGTAGTAACCGGATAATCCTAGGAAAGATCTTAGCTGACGTAAAGTCGTGGGTTGTGGAAATTTTTCGATGCACTTTGTTTTCTTTGGATCCATTTTAATACAGTTGGAGGATACTATATGTATCCTAAAAATTCTACTTCTGTCTTAAAATACATCGATTTCTCACTAGAGATACACATATTTGCCGCACTTAAAGCTTTAATTATTTCCTCAATATGTGCTAAATGTTCTTCTTCAGTTTCCGAAAAAATTATTACATCATCGATATAAACGTGGCAAAATTTGCCAATGTAATCACGGAGTATGTCATCCATAGCTCCTTGAAAAATTGCCGGTGCATTTTTCAATCCGAAGGGCATTCGGAGGAACTCATACTTCCCGTTGTTAACGCTAAATGCTGTTTTTTCTTTATCATCTTGTTCCATTAGGATTTGATGAAATCCACTTTGAAGGTCCAAGGTTGTGAAAAATCTTGCCTTTCCTAAGTTGGCTAAAATAACTGATGTATCAGCCATTGGGTATTTTTGCGTTTTAGTGAAAGAATTTAATTTTTTGTAGTCTATCACTAATCTATGTTTCTTTGAGCCGTCTTCGTCAAGTCCCTTTTTATCTACAACCCATACAGGAGAATTGTATGCGCTTCTGCTAGGTTGTATAATATTGTTTGCAAGGAGATTTCCTACTTCCTTATTCACAAACTTTGCTACCGATTGTGGATAAGCGTAACCTTTCGTCCATATGGGAGAGTCATTTGTAGTATCTATGCTACATTTTATGCTCGTATTATATGGCAAAAAATTAGGGTTTTGCGTAAACACTCCCTGATACTTTCTTAAAATTTCTTTCAGCTTTCCTTTATTATTATTATTTTCTAGATTAATCTCTAAATTGTTAATCAATTGATCATTGAATAGTAAAGGTATTATGCCTTGATCATATTCTAATGTCGAGTCCCTTATATTTATATTACCTTTTACCTTGCGTAATAGTTTTATACCAATGATGGCATCATAATCATTTAGTTCGTTTAATTCGAAAAACCTTTCTTTGACTCCTAAAATGTGTATTTCTTGAAATTTTTTAATAATAGTGGTCCCATGAACACTTTTTACTTGAGAAGGGATGTCTAATGTTTTATTTGGGAACATGCCAGGTTTTACGTAACTATGCGTGGCACCTGTATCTATTAGAATGTTAAATATTCTACCCGACTTACTATCCGTTCTTTTAATATAAGGTAAGTCGTGCCTTAATCTAAAAAATTTTGACTTTCACTTAGATTATTCAAACGAGGGACTTTGACCACAGGTAATTGAGCACTGTTCGGTCGATCTCTTTTGAATGGATTATTGTTATCCCGTGTTGCGTTATTAAAATGGTTATTTGAGTTTCTAAAATTGTTATAGTTAGAATTTTGCCATTGTGGCCTATTATGTTGGTATTGTCGTTGAGGAACGAAATTTCCACTCGACATGTCTATCCTTGGTGAATTGCGGTGGTTATGATTAAAATTATTTTGGGGAAAATGATGTGTTCTTAAATTATTGGGCTGTGGTATATGTCTAGGAGTTATCTGTCTTAATGTGGGCCTTTCAATGAGACTTCTTATTCGATTTTCATTCGTCTCTATCTCTTGTGCTCTAGCAAGTGCGTTCGGAAGATCTCCGGGGTTGAGCGAAAATACAATGTTACTAGTTGGTTGGTTTAACCCTGTAACGAAGATTCTTAGTGCATTGTCTCGAGCTCTGTCAGTCAAACACTCGGTTTCGGCGGTTCTAGGGCCATAAGTCATTATTGTCTTATTAATAATTAACGTCATCACTTTAGTCACTTCGTCGTAAAATTCCTGCAAGGTTTTTTTGTCCTGTCGCATACCACTTAATTCCGTCTCTAGCATATGCACTGGTCTTTTGTCACTGTAGGTCAAGTCTAATCGTCCTATTATAGCGTCAATATTCAAAGGTGTCCCATGACTTGTTAATACGTCATTTGCCTTGCCTATAATTTTATTCCTAACAATATTCACTACTGAATAATACCTAGCACCACCCTTGCATCCCTCATATACTTTCATAGCATTTATTAATGCTGTGCGCCAAGAAATGTAATTATCCCCATCAAACTGCGGTATACATTTTGCTACTTCTAACCCTTCCCCTCCTGGTATTGTAGGATCTATTGTGATATCCTTATAAGGCTCAATATTATCTCGGGGGCAAAGTGAAGATAACTGATTTGTTAAACTTTCTATTTCCTTTTTTAATCCAGCCGTGGATTCCGCTATCAGATTAGCTACTATGCTTGACATTTGTTCAGGCGTCATGATTTTAAACTTTATATAAAATTATATTTAAGGAAGGAAAAAAAAAATTATTGGAATTTTTTTACTTCGGAATTACTTTATTAATGTTTACTAATTTGTTTTCTTTCCAATTATTGGTAACACTTTATCATCACTTATATAAAATATTTATTTAAAATATATAATTTTGAATATAAATTTATTCTTACTTATCCAAGTTTTCGGGTACTGATGATCCTACTTCCTTTGATCTTTTGGAATCACCTTGTGTTCCTGTTGCCTACAGGTGCTTTATTTCTGGAGGTCTTCTTGTATTTATGTGCTTTGTTGGAGTTTATTTATTTAAACCCTTTCCCACGTTGGTTACAGAGGTGTCTTTTAACGTGTAAACTTTCTGCACTTTTTTAGGGATCTTGAAGCTGAAGAATTTTTGTTCTTCTTGAATGCTTCTTGTGATTTAAGTTTCTTTCTAACTGATTTGTCACGCACTTTCAGTTTCGGAGTTACGCACAAGTCGGTTTTTTTTGAAAAAGAAAAAAAAAGAAATTTAACACTTTTCCCGATTGGGTTCAAATAATTTAAACTATGAAATTATTCAATTAATGTTAAACTTTATCACTGTCCCTGTTCGGGCGCCAATTAAGACTCTGACTCTAGGTTGGAAGTTTTAAAAAACTTTATTTCACAATTTACAAAAATTAATTACTAAGTTAATATAAACTGGACTCGTTGCCTGCCAAACCAAGAATGATGTCAATCGAAGCTCAACTCGTATATATTGTCCACCGATGATGTGATCGATAGCCAATGATATTGCCAATCCATTCTGAGATGATGGGATAATGCTTCGTAGGCAATTCCTTACTTTGTTTAATATATTGAATCGTGGGATCGTGCTTTGTAGGCAGAATCCATGATTTGGTTTGTTTAATATAAATCATCCATAAGGGATGTTTTTGTTTATGTCTACTGATGAGATTGTTGATGAGAAATTCAGATATTTTCTGGAATGGCTTGCTTGGATTATTAGTCATCAAATGCGGGTGTTAACTTACTATATTTTTCGTTTTTCCATCTGTTAAAATTATTAAGGCAGATGGCTTGCCTGCACGTGAAGATGCAACATATAGTTGCCCATGCGCAAATACTGGAACCTCTAAGTTAATACCACATATTCCCAAAGATTGGAATTATCTTTATTAATTGTAATGGCAAAAGCAAGTCGTATATGAAACCGAATGATAAATAAGTTGGAATCATTGGAATTCTCCGAATTAAGACAACTTCACCTTTGTATTTCCCTTTTAAAATTGTTGCTTCGATCACATTGTTAAACCACCTTTTTACTGCAAGTCTTTTGTGTAGCATTATTATCGGCGCCCCAACTTTTAATGGTAGATAATGTGGTGTGGTGGCAAATCAAGAGAATTTAAAAATTCAGTGGGATAATTCACAACATCATCTTGATTCATAACTGTGTCGATGGACTTGTATGCAAAAAATTGAGTTGGTATTTTATTCAGAATGTCTGCATTGATGTCATTTACGTCTTTATTTTTTCCAGCCAAAATTGCCCTTTCACTCAACCAATTATGATTATTGAGTTGCTGTGGTATATTTGGAAAAACTCTATTAATCAATTCTTGTTTTGATTGAGTCATTCGACAGAAATTGGTTGGTAGTGTTACTAAGCCAGTTGAATTATCAACATGTAATTTTCCATCTCCAATATCCAATAACTGTTTAGAAAATTCGGCTGCTGTTTGATCATTCTCTAATTCAACGCGAATATTTTTAGTTAGGGTTAGTTTTTTTACATGCCTCCACAAATACAATGATTTCAAACACGCTTTCAATTCATCAGCAGCTGTAGATCGAGGAATAACAGACAATGTTTGGCGAAAACCACCTGCTAACAATATCAAGGCACCATTAAAAATCCGTTGATTCCTACGTAAATCTTGCAACGTTCTATCTAATGCTTCCAAAGACTTTTTGTGAGCCACCGTACATTCATCCCAAATGATTATACTACATTTCTGCAAAACTTTTGCCATGCCTGAATTCTTAGAAAATTTACATGTAGGTGTTTCAGTAGCATGCATGTTCAATGGCAATTTAAGTGCAGAATGTGCAGTTCGACCGCCTTCCAATAAAGTTGCTGCAATTCCAGAAGAAGCGAGTGCCAATCCAATTTGGGATACTAATCGTATGGACGCTAGAAGTAATGAAATCAAAAATGTTTTTCCAGTTCCACCAGGTGCATCTAAAAAAAAACATTGCACCTCTTTCATTACGAACAGCATGCAAGATTGTATCATATACACGCTTCTGTTCAATATTTAATTTTGGAACATTTGACTGCACAAATGCCTCCAATTCAACACAATCATAACATAATTCACGCCGCATTTCCATGTTGAATAAATCTTGCGCCGAACGATTAGGTGCTATCATTCCCAACTGAGATAAAGCTTTATTTGCAATAATTGACATACAAATATCTTCAATCAAAATAAGAGCTTCGTTGTGGATTTCCGGATTAATTAGCAAATTTGGATTTGAATTAATGGTACGTAATCTACGTAAAATATCATCTGACAATTCATCTTGATGGTTGTGCCATAATTCAAGCGAATTTCAAGGTGAAAATGTTGAAATTGTTATTGCGAGAGCCAATGATCGATTTGATGATGGATCCTTTAAAAGAGAAGCACTGACATTTGAATATGGTTCATTTGAAAAATCTGCAAATGAAATACATTGAATTCAAAGAATAATGTAATCGATCGAATCAAACATTAATTGTACCTATCGAAATAGAACTTGTGTCTTTGATTTTGTTAAATGACGAAACAGAAGCATTCTTCTCATTCTCATTTTTTTTTTTAAGTCATATTTTCCAGACATAAGTTAATCAGATATCAAACTTAAATCCAAATTATCTTCATCCCAATCTATACATTGAAAAACTCCCGTCAAATTTTTTAAATCACTGGCATATAAAATATATATATCTATATACCAAGCACAGCGGCGTCACTTTTTTTTATTTGCGAAGATGTTTTGATTGATGTCCTAGAAGCAGTTTCAAGGTCAACAATTTTAAAAATTTCACTTATGGGCATTTCTTCACGATCATCATAAACTTTCTTAAATTGACCTTTAAATGTAGATGGTTTATCAGTTGAAGGCAGTACACTATCACCATCCTTTGATTCAATATTTATTTTTCAAAGCATCCCTCTCTTTAACTAACTTTACTACAATTTCTTTAATATGGTCTTCCATCCTTTTTTCGATTGTTTCAAGTATTTTTCTTGTTCTATGTGATGCTTCTCGAACTGTTCCTTTTGGTCCTTTATTTATTTTTAAGCTGTTCTTTTTTGCACTGCCATTGCTTGATAACTCCATCTGATTCTTCCTTACAATAACTTTTTTCGCCTTCCATTCTTCGCTATACTAAATCAAATACATATTAAATTATTGGATATATCTACACAACTTAAAAAATAAATGCAATAACCTACTCAAGAAAAATTCACAATCCACGATTTTTAAAAATAATTTAGAAAACGATTTTACTTCTTCTTCTTCCTTTTCTTCGGCGCTGTTATGATCTCGATGTCGAGGGGATCATAACTCTCCCACGTATCTGCCTCACACTAGTGATCCGCCTGTGGGGTTCGCCGGATTGACCTCAGAAATCGGCGGCAAGCCTCCCGGTTTTGTATTGTTCCATTTCTGAGGCCAACTGAATGCTGGTGTTTTTGCATTTGTTTGTACCAGGAGTGTTTAGGCCTACCTTTCTTTTTATTCCGAATTGGAACGTTGTATGATATTGCCTTTTTGACGGGGTTCTCAGGATCTCTCCTTTGAACATGGCAATACCAACTGAGTCGGTCGTGTTCAATTTTTTGGGAAATGGTATTCTTTACATGAAGGCTTCCTCGGATCTTCGTACTTCTAATTCGATCAAGCTTTGTAACTCCTGCTGTCATACGAAGCATCTTCATCTCAGCTGCCGTAAGCTTACTCTCATACTTTTTGTACATTGTCCAACATTGTGAACCGTATGTGAGTGCTGGACGCACAACTGAAGTGTAGAGCTTTCCTTTCAGCTTAGGGGGCATTTTTCGGTCACAGAAGATAGCAGAATTTTCCCGCCACTTCATCCACCCTACGCTTACGCGATGATTGATATCGTCATCACAAGTAGCTTCGTTATTTATCATAGACCCCAGATATTTAAACTTTTCACACTTGGGAAGCACTACTCCATTCAAATAAATGTCTGGAGTAGGCCTGTGTGGATCAGAAAATGGGCAGCATAGGTATTCTGTCTTTTTCGCGCTTATGCGGTACCCACTTCCTTCTAGAACATCCACCCATACGTCAAGTGCTCGTTGTAGGGATATCGGGTCTTCACTTATGATGGCTCCATCGTCAGCAAAGAATAACTGATGTACTTTTGGATCCGTCACTTTGCCTTCAAGCAGGTAATCAAGAACTGTAATAAAGAGCAGGGGACTCAAGACACTTCCCTGGTGTACACCTACTGTGATTTCGAATTCTTCGGTGACTCCAGCTGCGCATCTTACTTTGGTAACTGCTCCATCATACATGTCCATAATTATCCGCACATAGGTTTCTGGAACTCCTCGTTGCCTGAGGGCCACCCATATTAGATCTCGTGGTTGCCGATCGAATGCTTTTTCAAAATCAACCAATACGACATGCAAATCCTCCAAAGAATCCCGATGTTTTTCCATAATTATTCTTATACTCTGGATTGCATCCGTGGTTGACTTACCCCCGACAAACCCGCACTGGTCATCAGATAGCCTAATTATTTTTCGCAGTCGGCTACCCAAGACTCGCTCAACGATCTTCATGGTGTGTGACATCAGCTTAATCGAACGGTAATTATCACAGCTTCGAGTATCACCCTTTCCTTTATAAATTGGAAGAAGGTAACTTTCCCTCCATTGATTAGGCATGCGATCACCTCGTATAAGTTTGGAGACAAGAATCATGAGCCATCTAAACCCGATGTCTCCCATCTTTTTCCAAAACTCTGAGGGTATTTCGTCTGGGCCAACAGCTTTTCCCTTTTTGGAGTATTTTACCGCCTCACTAACTTCTTCGACTGTGACGTCGGATACTTCGCTTAAGTTAGGTGAAGCTATTGGAAAGTATAGCCTTGGAAATTGTTCGTTTAGAAGTCCGTCACAATACTGTCGCCACCTGTGAAGAATTTCGTTGTCTTCCACAAGTAGTTGGCCTTGAGCATTGTTAATGAACTTTGGCGAACAAATCTCCTGGGCATTTCTTCTTCTTTGAGCGGCTATTTTAAAGATAGTTGCGCCCTTATTCGTGTTTTGCCGTAGCTCTTGAATAGCACCAGCTGTCGGGGTAGAAATTTCATCCAGCTCCCGATACAGGTTTTCTGTATTCTTTGCTTGAATTTGGGCGCACTTCTTCTTCGCTTCTTTCTTGCAGTTTCTATATTCCACTTCGAGGCGTGACTTTTGCTCTGTATCATTAGAGGGGCACTTCGACCAAGCCTTGAAAGCCATTTTCTTTTTACTTATAACTGATTTAGCTTCATCATTCCACCACCATGTTTCTTTGCCTTGTTGGTTGTGTCCTTTTGAAACCCCTAACAGTGTTTTGGCTTTTTCTTTGCAAGTTCTCTGTAGGAGATCCCATATACTTTGTGCTGTACTCTCTTCATTTCGAACTATATCGGTGTTGTTATACAGAACGTTTTGCATATTCGAAGTAAAAGCTTCGCCTTTTTCCTTATCCAGATTATACCATTTGATCTTCCCAAAAGTTTTTGTATGTTTGTTGTCGTTCACTGTCTCCATAAAAAATTCTGTCAGTAGGAGACGGTGTTGGTGGGCGATCGCTTCTCCTAGTATCACTTTGCAATCTTTTACCCGGGGTTTCATGAAACTAGATACCAAATGGTAATCAATCTGGGTTTCATTTCCACCACTGCTGTAAGTGACCAGGTGTCGGTTTTGTTTGACGAACATGGTATTTAGCACGATAAGACCGTATGTTTTGCACATGCTCAGGATGTCTTCACCAGGAGGGTTCCTGGTGCCGTATCCGAGGCCTCCATGGCAATCTTCATAGTCTTCGTTTGTCTTCCCGACATGTCCGTTCAAATCTCCGCCCACGAACAAAAACTCTTCCTTTGGGATGTCCTTAAGTAGATTGTGAAAGTCTAGCCAAAATGCATCTTTTTGTACCTGCTCACATCCAATTTGGGGAGCATATGCAGTGACAATATTCCACAACTTTCCTTTAATCACCAATTTAAGGGACATCAAACGGTCGCTGGATTTCGAAATGGTCAATACGCTGCCTAATAGATGTTTTGCAAGGATGATTCCGATTCCGTTTTTACCCTTTTCCGTTCCATAGTAGAACATCTTATAGTTTTTTGTCCTCGTATCCAAGAAACGGGCCCTGTTTCCCGTGTTTCGCCATTTTGTTTCTTGAACACATAAGATGTCCACTCGCCTTCTTTTCATCATCTCTTCCAACTCGAAGCTTCGACCTGTCATACTGCCAACGTTCCAACTCGCAACTCTCAGATTTTGTATAATCTGCGGCATTACTTTGCTAGCCCCCGGAATCCGTCTAGCTCTGACCCGAGCATTGCTGCTCGGTCCAGGATCAGTACCATGTGTAACAATGGTAGTGCCTGGCGGGGTAGTGTCATTTTGGACGAGTACTTCCATAATGCTTGAATCCACAAAATCCGTTGTAAGTATCGACGTGTGCATGCTCCAGTTTTGTATTTGATCTCTCTTTTACGGCACCGGTGATCTCCAGTCGTGCCAACCCAGGGACTGGCATGCACACTTTTGGGAAAGTTTATAGGTGTTACGTGTCGCTAGGTTCACCTTGCTGTTTGTGGCCTAGATGTATTTACTCCTTTAGTCGCCTTATACGACAAGCGGGGAGGCGCTGCAGGAATATTCTAACCCGTCCCTGCACAGGGACAAATCTAATTAAGCTGAAAATTGAAACTTAAAAAAACTTAACGAAAAAAACACTTGCTGCTAGAACGATGCACCAATTAAAAAGAAAGTTTTTTCCGAGCCTCACTTTCACGAAAGAAAAACAAATTACACAGACATATGCCTTAAAAAAAATTAAATAATTTTTTCCACAGTCAAAGTGCCGAAAAATCAATTCGAAAGTCTTATACATATGTTTAATTTATTTTATAGTGTGGGTTGTGTTTGTGTATTTTGATAGAGTTTCGCTCATTTTAGATAGTTGTACGAAATCGAAAGGTATTTAGATTACATCTGAACTTCGTTTATAATTATCTAATCTTCACGATTGAGGTATTATTTTAAATGTTAAATGTAGCTCGGATTACAAAACTTCGGCTGGACCAATTTTCAAAAAGTTTGTTTCTAAACCATCTCCAAATAGTCCCCTTTCATTTAAAAAAAATATAAAAATCCATCCAGCCGTATTCTAGTTATAAGGTCACACACAAAAGTTAAACTCGTTTTTATATTATTATATTATTTTAAACTTTTGGTTAAAATCGTTAGAGCCGTTAATGAAAAAGTCGAAAATAAAAAAAAAAAAAGTTCTATAACAGGTACCATTAATAACATTTTGCCCCAAATTTTTTTTTTTTTTACAAAAATGTAGGCCATGTCCATAATATCACACATAATTTTTTCTTGTGTAAATCGTTAGAGCCGTTTTCGAGATAAACAAGATTTGGCAATACGGGTGTATGGGGGTACCGTTAGTTTTGGAGCTAAACAAAATTTTCAATTTCTCCTCTAGGGAATCACCGAAGACCCTTAAGTACAGAGTTTGAAGAAAATAGGTCCAGTGGCTTAGGCTGTAGTAGATCGAGGTACAGACATACAGACAGACAGACGGAATTGTCGGACCCACTTTATTCGTCTTCGCTATCATCGTAATGTCAACTTTGATCAAAATCTCGAGTTCGATTTTTTTTTTCAAATGCAGAACTTGCCCTATAGTACCTACATAATCGCAAGTAAAAATCAGACTCATTGTATTGTTTACACATTTCCTATATCGAAGTTAAATAAATAAAGGAGCAAGTGAGATTTTTCTCTCGTCTGTTGATTTTTTTTAGGACAATTCTAACAAATAAAAACATTTTTTAAAACTTTTCCGCATAGTAAATAGTTATCAAATCAAACTCAAAGCCACTTGAACAGTTTCAGCAACGTCATGCATTTTATTTAATTACGATTTGGTCGGTGATTGACTATATTGGCTCAATGAAGTATGAACAACTAATTTGAGTCGTTGAGTCAATGAAATTATTTATTGTAAAACGTGTTAAGAATATCTTTCTTAAGTTGCATTCTTTGGAAAATGATTATTAATGTCTTGAGTTGAGTATGACTCAAATAGAGACAGAAGTTTAAGATGGTTATGACACCCCGAACTCCGAAAACCATAAATTTTTTTTCATTAATATTAAAGCAAATATGGGTTTTAATCTACGTTTAAATCAAGGCTTTCCAGATATTTTTAAATAAAATGTCCAAATCCCCCACTAGGGAATTAAAATGAAGGAAAGTTTTATTTGAAGACGAAATTTTTAGCGCAAAGACAAATGAGTTTTTTGGCACCCATCCACGACCTAGGACCCTGTGCTTACCTTTATTTAATTTTACTTTTCTTAACATCCAAATTCTTTTTATTCGTTTTGAGTTGTTTTATCGATTGTTTTTTTTTTAATCGGACTTAAATGCTCTCAAACTTAAAATAAGACCCTTTACTTAACTTACGATTTAAAAAAAAACGTATATGTATCTACTTAATAAATATTAATTTTTATAAATAATTTTCTTTTTAATTTCAGGTAAGCAAAGACAAGACGCTTAAATGACTAACTGGTATTTATCAATTCAACTTGAACCAATTTTTTTTTAATATAATATTTTACATTTTTATTTAATATTTGAACGGTTTATAAATCGTTCTTCAATAAATTCGGGAACGAATAATACTTTTCAGATCCGAGTGGATTTGACTGTTTCATGAAAACATATTTTATTTAAAACGAATCAAAAACTTTAGTACGCGATCGAATTAAAAATACAATTCGAAAGTCTATCGTTCTTCGAATCTTGCCTAAAAATATACGAATGTGAATATATATTTTAGTTAAAACCATAAAAATCAGTACAGGGCCATGCGTTTTGTGGTTCCGAAAAAAAAATTAAATAAAACATTTATGATTTTAATTCAGGTAAAACAGTTCAGATCAAAAACATAAATGTTAAAAAAAGTACCAAGTTCTTCTATACAAAAACCTGTGTGTAACAAGTCAGCCGTGAAAAGTACTGAGATCTAAAAGTACGCCAAGTTCTCACTTCATGAGGGTTTAATACTGAATATTTAAAGTAGAATAATATTGAAACACATCATATAATAAAACGGCAAACATGTTTTTTTGTGGTACACTTTACGCGGCCCACAAAAACCGAAGGGGCATAAATTACATATTAAACGAAAGCATTTTTTGCATAGATGTGCACAATGCCAAAATTATTTAAATATACTACACAGAAATTATTTAAAACAACAAACAAAAATTGCAAAAAAAATGCCCGGACATCTGTTGCTGAATAGAGCAAACAGTTTTAGCACAGATAATTATTGACTAGCGACATCTGTTGCTAAATAGAGCATACATTTAAACTATACTGTCATACATTATATATGTATTTTAACTTTTGCTTTTGTTGTTGTTTGGAAAAATACAGCACATTTTGTTCACTTTTCACTCTTTGGGTGTTTTTCTTTTTTAGTTCAGAGTAGAAACTGAACTGTCAAACAAAAAATCGTGTTTCTTTTTTAGCTTAGAGTGTATAACAGTTCAAATTTGTGTTTCTTTTTTCATTTAGAGCGTGTTCAGAGATTGTTCAGAGCGCACTCTATGAGCTCGGTATAAAATAGCTGAGCAGAGAGAGTTAAATGTTGAAATCATTCTGACAGACAGGAAAAAAACTCAAAAACTCGAGTGTGTTGTGTTTATAAAATAATTTAGAGCTCTTAGAACACGCTCGATTCGGAGAAAGTTCAGAGCATGTTCGACATGCTCGTGCTCTGTTCAGTGCTTTACTCTGAATGAAAAAAGAAAAACGCCCTTTGAAGTTGAATGTAGTTAAGTCTTAGAGTATTAACTACATCTATCGGGCAAATTCCGTGTTAGGCTAGGCACGCACATTCAATTTTAGTTGCACAACTGTTTCGTTGTTTATAGAAAACAGATGAACTATTTGGTTGAATGTCCGCCCAGGTGCATATGATTATAAGTTACACAAAATAGCGAACTCTTTTTGGGCAATCGTTTAGTTTGTGTTAAAACACAAACTTCTTAGTTGCTCGAACCAAGCAGTTGCGAAACTAAAAATTGAATGTGCGCGCCTAGCCTTAGTGTTTTCAAAGAGTGAAAAAGTGAAATTTAGAACCATTTCAACTTTTACTTTTTGTGTTTTTCGAGATTGAAGATAGAAATTTGAAATGAGTTGGAAAAAGAGAGCATGTAGTTCTAGCTTTATTCTATGCATGACTGTTTTCAAATCTTCCCTGAAAATAAAATATCCCCCTGGTTTGACAAGAATGTGTTAACAAACAAACAAAATATCAAATTCTAATTAGAGCTAAGTTAATCGTTCATTTCAAATGATTGAATCGTTCAACAATCGATTACGAAAATGATCCGATCATTTCAACCAACCGATCATTCGATCATTTTCATTTCAATGAAATGATTCAATACTGTTTCTATTCGATTTTAATTTGGATTTCGATTATAAGATTAACTTATAGCTTTGATAGTTCTCACAAAATATTCTATTATTGTAAGCCATAAATTGCCAAATAACATCGAATTATGCCTACTTGTACATGGATTAAAAAGTGTCAAAAAAGTTTTCGGCTGACATTTTGTATGAAATTCACTTTGTACGTCAAAGCTGAATTATCTATTTGTCAAGTCATAAACTGTCAAATTCCATTAAAGGATGGCTAAGATTTCGATGGATTAAAAAACGTCTATAAATATCCAAAAAAAAAGGTATTTTATTTGTTACTCTGGAAAAGAACAATTTTAGGGCTTTCGGCTAACATTTGGTACAAAATACACTTTGTACGTCATAACCGAATTCGTCCTCTATTCGTCAAGACATAAACTGTCAAATTCCATCAAAGGATGGCTAAGATTTCGATGGATTAAAAAACGTCTATAAATATAAAAAAAAAAGGTATTTTATTTGTTGCTCCGGAAAAGAGCAATTTTAGGGCTTTCGGCTAACATTCATAAATGTGTCAGAAAGGTTTGAAATTTTGTTTACCATTAACTGTTTTCCTTTGGACTCCAGGATTGAGTGCTTAGTAGGTACTTCAGGTAGGTAGGTCATTGCATTCAACAATTTAAAAAAATCATGAATTCTCTGTCTTTTATTGAATGATAATGAATTAAATAAATAAATTGGCACTCGAATTTCGAGAGCTGGGTCGGCTAGTACAATGTAATAGAGAAATTTTATTATTTAATGATTACTTGGCAAGTTTTTTTTTATGCCCAATTCAAAAGGTTTTAAAAACTTGAACAGTAAGCCCATCAAATTTTCTTTTTTTTAACATTTATGTTTTTGGTCTGATCTCACTCATTTTTGCAAAGATTTTAATATTTTGCCATGTCAAAATCTCGAAAGATACGGAAAGATAGAGGGGTGGACTCTAACTACTAAAATCAACTTAGTTGATAGCTTCCGGTTTCTTTTGGTATATTTTCTTTTTGTTATTGGTTGTTTTCTTTTATTTTTTTAATATTTAATTATTTCTTCTTGTCCTGGCAAGGAACCTAACACTAACATATGTACCTACCTCAATTACAGCAATCAGAAGTGGTCCATATAAATTAAACATTTTCTCAGAAAGTGGGTGGATACCACACCCCCTGAATGGAAAAGCTCAATTTTTAATTTTGGTCCTTTATATGCAATTTGAGCCCTACCGTTCTACCAAATTTCATTGTTCTACTGCAATCGGAAGTGTGCCTGTGAAACTGGGCGGATACCACGCCCCTGAATGGAAAACCTCTAGTTTTATATGTTTTTCTTTGTATGAAATTTAAGCCCTATCACTTTACCAAATTTCATCGTTTTACAGCAGTCGGAAGTGCTCCATTCAACCAACACCAATTCTCAGAAAGCGGGCGGATAACACACCACCTGAATGGAAAACCTCAAATTTTTTCCTCTACTTGCATGACAAGACCTACAGTTGTGCAAAATTACAAGATTCTACGATGTCGGGAAGTGCTCCATAATTTTGATGATCTGTCAGTCAGTCAGTCAGTTACGGTTTTTGTGATTTTTGAGGCCTTATATCTCAGAAACCGCTTATGCTAAAAAATTAAAATTTGTTGAGGCGCCTGTGCTTGACTAGCTTAGCAAATATTCGGAGTTTTAAGTTTCTGACTTCATTGGTACTGAAGATAGGGAGGGGTCAAAAGTCGTCTAAGTTTGTTCCTGTAAAAAGGTTGCAGTGCCAGAACTTGGCTGGACACTACCGTGCCCTTTGATATGTATTTCAAAATGTTCTTTGGATCCTGCCATTCAAATGTTCTCGATAGTAGTTTTTGGAGTACTTGATAAGATTTTGAAGAGGTAATCTTCGATGACTTTTCGGCACATATCGGACAATATATTCACCACAACTTGAAGAAAATCTGTTTTAAAAGCGAAAAGAGTTTGCAGGGTGTGTTCATGAACCCGACTTTTCCATAGCCAACAAAAAGAAATCCAGGATCTGGGGGCTCGGTTCAGTATTTTTGTAGTGATTTTTGACAGTTCTAACACTTTCAGTTCATATTATAAAATACGAGTAGTAAATCATATACATTTTCGCATGACATATGTGATTGAAGAAGAGACCTTAAATATATGCCACGTATTTGATCACCCTATACATATAATACAAGAAAATAATAAGCATACAAAAAATTGTCTAGCAGAAGTTCTACACACTCGTACTTCGCACAATTAGTTTCTAATAATGTTATACTTTAATATGCTATTATCAAGAGGAAGTTGGAAGAATTTTCTCAACTAGATAACTCCCTCTTGTCATCGAGCTAAAAGGTTTACGAGTGTAAGATGTTTTACTACTTGCAATCATTGTTCACACAAAATCTCTGTCCAATTCGTCGCATATGTTAACACACTCACTTCTTGGAATAATTATTTCCCCGATGACTCCATCAGAAGTATCATAAAGACTTACAAGAGTGATATCATATTCCGTCGTAATTTGTGTCGTTAAGTATACGTAGCAAGAACCCATGAGAGACATGACACAATTTTCAAGCCAACACGATTATTTGTATAAAAGAGATTTGCTATGGGATACGTTTACGTTTTGCTGAAATTTATATAATAATTAAAGCCAGCGTCTTTTTTTTTTTCAAAATTGTTCTTTATGGTTCTTACGATAATTCTAGAGAAGTCAATGACCTTTCCTTCGTACTCAGCTATTAATGTTCTTTATGTTTGTAATATAAAGGGAATTCTGACTTTTTTTTAATTTCAAGTTAATTCCAAGAGAACATAGCTTTGTAAGTTGGATATTTACATCTTGGATTCTCAAAGCATCTTGGTAATCAATTTATACAATAACAAAGCTTCGGTCTTCTTACAATAAATTTTTTTATTGGAGAAGTTGGTAGAAAGTGCGAGACACGATGTAACAACAAGTTGGCTCTTGTGGAGTTGATGGTGTCGTAAACAGCTTCAACTTCGGTCTCTAAATTTTAGAAATTAGCACCAAATTTGTGGAAATATATATCCTTCCCCAAATGTATGAGGCACCTTTAAAACGTTACTATAATCTAAAAAGGGAACCAACATAAATAAAAACGATGCATGGAGAAACGTTAGAAATGTAGTTTTTTTTAAAGAAAATTTAAAATTTACTGTTGCTACCTTTGGCTTTTATGACTACTGGTATGGGTAGCGTGACCACCTGTACCGAAATGACCGGTACAGTACCGAAATTTAACGCTGTGTACCGTGTACCGAAGAAAAGCCTCGGTACACGCAAATGTACCGAAATCAAATTCGTGCTACCGAAATTTAAAAATAAATTGAAATAAAACCTGAACAATGTAAGCACATCCTTTAATATTTCTTTTCTTATGTTTCCAACTTTATGCATCAACATAATGAACACGGCCATAGTGTTTGACATCTCATTATTCTTGTCTATGATTTGTTTTGCTGTTGACTGTAAACATTGTCGTTTCGAATCGTTTCGCGAGTGTTTTCATTTATTTATTAAAAAAAACTTAAAACTGAATCGAAAAAATGTCAAGAAAGCGTGGAATAAATGTGTTTAATGATAATTTAAAAGAAAAATACAATTTTATTAAGAAAACAAAAAGCGAAAGTGATGTTCGCTGCAATGTTTGCAATACCGAATTCAATATTTCCCACGGAGGAAAATCTGACATCGAATCACATTTAAAATCAGCAAATCATCACAAAGCTTTGGGTGCCGCGTCGTCCAGTAAATTAATGACAAATTATTTTAAAAGTGCAACACTTAATAAAGCCGATTTTAATATAGCGGCCTGTGAGGGTGTGTGGGCATACCACGTAATCCGATCAAACCAAAGTTTTCGTTCTGCCGACTGTGCCTCAAAAATTATTCGCTGTTCTTTTGCCTTCACGAAGTTCACTTGCGCACCACGAAGTGTGAATCCATTGCAACGGGTGTGATTGCACCGTATGTTGTTCATGAATTAGAAAAAGATTTGGAGAATGTAAATTTCGTTACGTTGATAACAGATGCATCTAATCATGGAAACGTGAAAATGTTTCCTGTTCTGGCTCGTTACTTTTCAGAAAAGGAAGGAGTCAAAGTCAAAATTATCAAGCTGACGTCTGAAAGTGGTGAAACATCGGACGTCATTGTCGCTTTATTAAATAATGCGATGGAAAAATTTAACATCAAGCACAAAGTTGCTGCATTCTGTGGAGACAACGCACCCTGCAATTTTGGAAACCGCGAGCGCACCGGAACTCAAAATACTTTCTTTAAATTGAATCAGCTCTATCCAGGAATGATTGGAGTTGGATGTGCAGCTCACATCGTGCACAACACTTTAAAAAAAGCCTGTGACCAGATGCCATTTGACGTAGAATGCGTAGTCGTAAAAATATACTCACATTTCTACCTATTTACTGTGCGTGTAGCGAAGCTTGAAGCATTTTGTGATTCAGTCGATGTTGAATATCGAAAATTGGTTGGCTACACCAAAACTCGGTTTTTGGGTCTGCTTTCGGCTATCGATGCGATTCTAAGAATCTTCGAAGCTTTGAAAGACTACTTTCTTAACGACAACAGTAGTCCAGCGCTTTTGAAAATTTTTTTCAAAGAACCTTTGGCAGAAACTTGGCTGCTGTTTCTTCGTGATCAAGTAAGCAAATAATTTTTATTATAATTTACAAACATTTTTGCCTATATCTATGTATTTCCAAAAATTACTCAATAAATTGAATTTGTTTTTTGAAGGCAGCAATTTTCAATCGAACAGTAAAATTAATTGAAAACGATAACGTATCTGCGATTGAAGTTGGACATGAGCTCAATGTTTTTATAGAAACGATTGAATCACGACGAAAAAATAAATTTTTATCCTCAGCTGTGCATAAAGCAATTGAAAAACCAGCAATTAATGACGAAAACGTGACAAAAGAACTAGTTCTCTCAATAGCGCTACCATTTTATGGTTTGTATAAATATTTCTTATAACTATTTACATAAATATTATTATGTGTTCTTCTGTTTTTTTTTTTTTTAATTATCAGCGGAGTGCGTTGAATACATTCAAAAATGGACTGTTCATTTTGAACATATTTCGATCCACCTTTGGTCGTCACTCGACCAACCTCCAAAATGGGAATATATTGAAGCTTCCGCAAAGTTTATTGCATCAAAGAATCGTTTTGATTTCAATTCATGCGATACTGAGCTTTTCGACCAATTCACGTTTTTGACAAAATATGTTACTATTGAAAAGATTCAATCATGGGAAGAAAACAGTGTTGCAACTGACCACCGGTGGGTAGAATGTTTTCAACATTTTGAAAAACAAACCATTCCGTACAACCATTTATTGAAAATTGTCGGGTACATTCTCCGTTTGCCAGGAACTTCGGCCACAGTTGAGAGAGTTTTCTCTTTGATAAATGAAATATGGTCCACCGATAAAAGCCGGTTGAGTATTTCAACATTGAAAAACCTTTTGTACGTAAGATACAACATAAAAATGTCTTGTCTCGAGTTCTTCGAGTTCTTGAAGAGTAAGCCAAAAATGCTTGAAGAAATATTATCAGATGGAAAATATTCATTCAAAAAGCACAATACATAGTTCAAATACTTAATATTTATTATTATTTTTATTTATTAAATATTTATTCATATAATCTTTAAGTAATGCGCTTTCATACATATCATAAATGTACCTAATGTATTAAATAAACTTAACTTAGATTTAAAAAAGAAACATATTTTCTTGTGTACCGAAATCGGCCTTGGGAAAGGTGGTCACCCTAGGTATGGGGCTTAACAGTTTGCGGCACTCGATTGAACTTATATTGATCGGTACGGTCTGATGAATGCCAAAAAAACGCACGATTTTTGGGAATTTTTTTTCTCGGAAACCTTATTAGGTAATAACATTTTTTTTTTAAAATAATGAATACATGCGTCAAGAGTACAAAAAAATATTTTTTTTCTTATTTTCCAATTTTGGCCGAATTATAGAGGGCGCAAACGTCGCCGTCGACTCAACAAAAAATACATGGTCCCATGGCGGACAGTTAATCTCCGGATCTACTGAACCGATTTTCAAAAAACTTGTTGAAATTGATTGTTTTTATGTTGTCTAAGACAGTTTACCACAATTTGACCAAAAAATTATGAACAAAAAAAATGGCGACCCTAAAATGGCCAAAAAAAAATTCAAAAAAAAAATTTTTTTTTTTTCATAGTTTCGAATTTTTAAACAAATTGTGGTAAATTGTCTCGTAAGAAACCTTCAGTCCAGCCAATTCTGAGATTAACTGTCCGCCATGAGACCATGTATTTTTTGATAAGTCGACGTTGGCGCCCTCTATAATTCGGCCAAAATTCGAAAATTAAAAAAAAAATTTTTTGTACTCTTAACGCATGTATTCATTACCTAACAAGGTCTCCGAGAAAAAAATTCCCAAAAAATCGTGCGTTTTTTTTTGGCATTCTAGACCGTACTAGTACCTTAAAACATTTTTGAACATTTCTCTTGATTTTGGGGGTGGTTTCGGATGTTTCGTTTTAAAATCCGCCATAGGTGCTAAATTGGGCACAGATCAACAAACCACCGCAGGGAAACAGCAGAAAATGGACCAGGTGCATTTTTATTTTTATAAATTTCAAAACTAAAAAAAATAATTCTAAAAGAATAAAGATAAAAGGAACTGGTTTCTGTGGAAACTTCGAAGTAGATCTTCCTTTGCTGCAAACAAAGTAGAAGTTTTCACGTTTTGCACTGCCAAATAGCTTGATCTTGACCTTTTTCAGTACTGCACTAGCAGCATCTTCTTGATGTTGAACGTTCTAGTTCTTGGCGGCTACTTTCCAAGCGGATCTCTCTTGGAACTGTAGACTGGCTCATTTCTGAATATCTTTTAGAATTGTGACTTTTAATTGTATAGGGCACAACCTTCAACGTAAAAAAGATCAAGACCTAATTGCCAATGTAAACACTCAAAAAATTTTTCTTTTATTTTTACCACATGGTCTCATTGTCATGACGAAGCTCTCGAGCAGGCGGAAATCCATCAGCGATCAACAGATATGTTTTGGTCTTAAAGTGGTCGTCTGGTGGCCTAGCAACAGCGAACTTATCAACTCTTTCGGTAAGAACTTATTGGTGCAGGTCTATACCGAGCAAGTTATGTGGCCCACGAACCACAAGGTATTTCAATTCGAAAGGGGAACGAGGACACAAGTGGATAGGCAAAATCAAATCTTATAACCAATAACATTCCTGAAATTTTCCATCATTTGATTTACATGATTAACTACGAACTTATCGCCAACTCTAAGAGCATCCGACTAGCTTTACGTGTGTAGCCCATCAGACCGTAGTTGATCTCAGCCCAACATAGAAACGAGGTAACCTACACGATTAGTGAATTATACCTAGATTTATCGACCTGTTCAGCTACACGGCCATCATATACTCTAAACACAAGTGTCTCAAGCCAATTCTATATGTAAAATTTGTCTTAAGGAGTAGCGCATCGCATGGTATCATCATCCAACACGACACAAACTGTCCGTACTGTAGCGTAGATCATACAAATTTATTTAATTTATATGCTTCGAAGATCTCTCTGATTACACATTTTTTTCCAATTGCCAAGTTTTTGCTTTCAGTTCTTTTACCTTAGCTCAAGAAGATCGGGCCCCTCCAACGATTGCTGTGCATAACAGGTGTTAGTTAGTGCCATAACATCGCCTATTGTTGGGTAGGGTCAACCAAGTGAAAATTAGATTTCAAAAAGTTACCGTTTGGTGTGGGTTTTGGGCGGACAGCGCCGTTGGTCCGTACTTTTTCGAAATGGCGTTGCTAAGGCAGTCCTCGTCAATGGCGAGCGCTGCAGAACGATGATGACCAATTTAATTTATTGTGGCCCAAATTGAACCATATTGACCTAGAAGACATGTGGCTCCAGCATCTTCCCTAGAAGATGGAAAACAGCATTTTTCCAGAATGTTCCTAAAAAAGGCGAACCTTCCTCCCCCTCCTCCTATCGACCAATTGATCTTACGTCCCTTCTTCCCAAGGTCATGGAATTGCTGATAAATTATCAGCTCAATATCTCGAAGATCGAAAGTTTAATGACCGGCAATACGGCTTTCGCAGTAATCGTTTCACTTGTGATTTGGTGGCGTATCTTTCTAAGACATTTGAAAATCAAAAATGCCTGCGTTTGGTATCAACGAAACCCTTATTCTTTGGATTATAAACTACCTTCTAGATAGTTAATTACATGTCAAGTCAAGTCTGATCTTCACAAAATAAATGCTAGTGTTCCCCAAGGCTCCGTTTTGTCTCCGACTCTCTTCCTCATTTTTATAAATGATCTCTTGTCTGAAACTTCTTCATTGTTTGTTTTGCCGACGACTCTACTCTCAGCTTCTCATACTCGTTCTCATATTCACGTCCATCTCCTTCGGTAGTGGAATTTTAACAGAATCGTATGATTAGCTCATTAAACTTCGATCTTTACAGCATTCTTAAATCTTCTTCTTCTTTAGGTCCTCGGACCTGTTACGTCCGTGTGGTTCCCCTTGCGGGGCATAGGGCCTCCACTACTCCTACGCGCCATCGTGTATGGTTTATGGAGATGTACCTCAGCTCTCTTCAACTCTTCACTAGTTGTGCTGATTTCTCTTCGACCGTCCTTCGCCAAGTACTTCTGGGTCGGCCCACTCCTCTGCCTCGCTTGACTCGCAATGCATTCGTAGCCTTTTCGAAGCGTATGTCCAATCCACTGCCACTTACGTTTTCGTATTATAGAGTCGATGGGTTCTTGAACTCTCCTCGCATGAAGTTCATCATTGGAGATACGGTTAGGCCAGAAAATCCGTAAGATTTTTCGCAGCTTTCTTGTGACAGTAGGTGTTACTTTCCAAGTGCTTCATCCATAAAGAAGCACATTTGAGCGGAACAGTCGTAGCTTGGTCTTTAGGCTCACAGACTTGTTTCTCCATAATTTAGACAGCATTCCGAACGCAGCCTTTGCTTTCCCGATTCGGCTGGTTATATCTAGTTAGGTCCCGCCATCAGTAGAGACAACACTCCCAAGGTATTGAACACTCTCTACTATCTCTACTGGTTGTCCAGAAATATCTATTTGAGTAGATGAGGAAGTTCCAAGGCTGATCGTTTTAGTTTTTGCCGTATTGATCTTAAGCCCGACAGTTTCGGCTTCTCTTTCCACCCTTGTTGTCATTTGATTGAGATCCATGATCCTATGAGAGAGTAAGCACACGTCATCCGCGTAGTCTAGATGTTTCAGGTGTGATAGCAGATTCAACTGAATTCCTCCATTTAAAGTCGACAAAGCTGCATGCAGCACATCACTTATTACCAACAGGAACAGTATTGGTGACAGTATACAACCCTGTCTAACATTACTTGGATTTCAAACTCCTCCGACAACCTTTCTTTATGTAGAACGTGACATTTGGATCGTTCATATGTAGCCTTGATAACAGCGATCATTTTATCCGGGATACCCCTCCTGCGCAAGGCAAGCCAAATAAATTCTCTATAGACACTGTCAAACGCCTTTTCGAAATCGATGAACAGCAGGTGAAGTGGTGATCGATATTCAACGCACTGTTCGATGATGATCTGTAAGGTGTTGATGTGATTCACACAGGAAAATCCAGTGTGGAAACCTGCTTGTTTGGCGTTCGCTACAGCAGGCAGCACGCAGATTCGCACTCCAGTTTTCGCACTGCGTAAGGTCTCCTTTCTTTGGAAGCTTGTGACAATCATCCCCTTTTTCCACTCCTCAGGAAAACTTTCTATTTCCCAAGCTCTTTCTATGAGTGGGTGCAGGAGCTCAGACGATGTTGTTGGCGTTGCTCGTAAGAGCTCTGCGGGAATACCGTCAAGTCCAACCGCTTTGTTCTTCTTCAGTGCTCTGATTGCGGTTAAGATTTCTTCTCTACTGGGGGATACAGTGCGCATTCTTAAATGGGTTGTACAAAATCGTATGGAGTTCAATGCTTCGAAAACTCAATGCTGTCTCTTGCCGTTGAAGCATAATATTCCCCTTATGCCATTGTCTAAGAATGGAACTTGCTTTTTGGTCGCACAACACGATTATGAAATAATTTAACCGACACAGTTTTCTCGTCCAGTTCTCGAATTTAAAACTTGTCCTTATTACCAAGAAGTACATACTCGTATGTTCAATATTGCCAGTAGAATAATTTACTCATCGAAATTGTTCGTTGTCTCAAAGTAGGGGATTTAGTAGTGCGGTAGTCTAAACAAATAATTATCCTTTAAAAATATTTGTATGTACGATATCGCTTACTGTCTAAGAACTTAAATGCATATCGTATAAGACCTATATTGAGAAAAATGCTCCCCTCAGGACAATTGAATAAGGAATAACCTTTTTCTCGTTGACTACCTCTACAAAAAAAAAACATTTGTCCGTTCAATTGTACGAGTATGGTCAAAGAACTCACCATTGACAAAATAAAATATCTTTCTGAATATGAACTGTGTTTCTTCTCTTAGTATTCGAATTTTTATTCTTCACAATTCTTTCACCGAGAAGGACATCTTCAAACAAAAATATCCAAAGAAACAGCAAAAAAAAAAATTCTTTTGAAACACACTACTGTCCAGATATTCCTAGGACATTACGCTGTGTGCGAAGGTAAAGTACAGTTACACAGACAAAACAACTGTTAAAACCAGTTAAATAAAAAAAAAATACTATTGCAGAAAAAGCATTTTAAAGTTGTGTCCTTTATTCTTGTCGTTTTATTCGAGGAGGACAAGAGTGATTGAGAGCATGCAGGGGCGAAATCATTAACTTATGTCCCTTAATTCAAAACAGAAAAAGAAAATATGAAATTTTTTTTCAGTTACTTATTGTTTTTCCCCGAACTCAGGACTGCCGAAAACAAATTTTGAGGAACCAAAACAAATGTTTTAGAAAAGTGGAAACAAGTGACATAAAAGGCAAAGGAAAGTCACCTACCTGTTCTTCTATTCACATTTTATTGCATTCGGTTTCTTCAAAGTCTTAAAAGATCCTAAGAATGATTTGTTTTGATATTCAATGTTTATTTTGACTTTATGCATTTAACGCCCCAACATTTAACATTTTAATATTTACCACGCCCTTGTCGCATGAAGTAGGTAAATCCGCTCATGACATGTGCGACATGTCTATTTATTGCAGTGTAAGGACCAAATTAAATAAGACTAGATGAATAGAAATAATGACGTCAAATCGAGTCCACAATAAAAGGGTAAGAAGATATAGTTTTTTTTTGTTTGCATCTAAAGGGAGAAGGACGACGGAAATAATGAGATATCATAAATATAGTTTAGAGGGACGAGGTTTAGATGAAAAAAAAAATCTAGGTCGTTGCTTTTTAATTTCGGAACAAAAGGGAGAAACAGAATATAGTACGGCTTAGAATTCTCACCAGTAACGTTAATGCGGATATTATGTTCGGTTTCGAAAGTGGGACGACATACTGTCCTGTCGTGTGTTTGAGAATATTATCTCTATCCCTGGTTTTCTATTGCACGAGGAATAAAGATCGATGAACCATTATGTTGATTTGCCACGCGCAGAGTCATTGTATGAGAGAATGGATGTCAGTGGAACAAAGGCACACATTTCCCATCAGTAGTTTTGCATATCAAAGGCTCAGGTCATAGGAATACATTTTTTTTTTAAATTTATTTATGTTTTCAACTATCTTAGTTAAAAAGTTACCTAGAACAAGATTATACTTTTCGGAAGAATTTTGATGCCTTAAGCTCGAATATTGTCTCAGAATTGATCAAAAGTAAATGCAAAAAAAAAAAGTTGTTAAAGATTGTGTTACACTACGAATTAATTTGTCTCCCCGAAATCTCTTTATAGCAAATTAAATACTTTACACCCTTCTAAATCTATTTCGATTTCTTCTATGTGAAGAGTGCTGCTCTTGCCCAAATCCCTTTTTAAGATTTATGAGTTCTGTGTTCTATTGGGCTATTCCCGAATAAAGAGGGGACGGGGTCCTTAAGGTACTAGTACGGTCTAGAATGCCAAAAAAACGCACGATTTTTGTGAATTTTTTTCTCGGAAACCTTATTAGGTAATAACATAATTTTTTTTTTAAATAATGAATACATGCGTCAAGAGTACAAAAAAAAATTAATTTTTTTTAATTTTCGAATTTTGGCTGAATTATAGAGGGCGCAAACGTCGACTCATCAAAAAATACATGGTCCCATGGCGGACAGTTAATCTCAGAACTGGCTGGACTGAAACAAAAAAAAAAACAAATTGGGTTATTTAAAGGAAGGTTTCTTACGAGACAATTTACCACAATTTGTTTAAAAAGTCAAAACAAAAAAAAAATATCGAGCTTTGAAAAAAAAATTTTTTTTTGGAAATTTTTTTGGCCATTTTTGGGTCGCTATTTTTTTTGTTCATACTTTTTTGGTCAAATTGTGGTAAATTGTTCTAGAAAACATAAAAACAATCAAGTTGCAACAAGTTTTTTGAAAATCGGTTCAGCAGATCCGGAGATTAACTGTCCACCATGGGACCATGTATTTTTTGATGAGTCGACGTTTGCGCCCTCTATAATTCAGCCAAAATTCGAAAAGTAAAAAAAAATAATTATGTTATTACCTAATAAGGTTTCCGAGAAAAAAATTCCCAAAAATCGTGGTTTTTTTTTGGCATTCTAGACCGTACTAGTACCTTAACTTAAAATAATTTCCTCAAAGAAGATTAAAAGTTATACTTTTCGTTGTCATACGAGTGTTTTGGAGACAAATCACTTCCAGTGGGTTTTTCGGGCTTATAGAATGGAACATCCGTAAAACCTTAGACAATTAAGAAATTCATGAATCGTATTCAAATTCTCGAAATCTAAGCAGAGAAATTATATAGACTTCTCATACCCGTGTAATAACAATTAGATTTCGTAGGATCGGAATATTTTCCTGATTCTCTAATTATATTTAGTACCTTCCGGAAACCCGACTTTGCTAGTACCTTTTAAAAGCTGAATTACTGGCGATCAGGAAAGCTTGCAAGCTACTCAAATAAGATCTAACCGGAATGCGGCTGTTATCACAGACACTGAAGCTGCTGTTAAAGCCATTAATTCCAGCATGTTCGCCTCCACCTGATCATTATCCATAGTGCCACTTTGATCTTCGTTCCCGCTTCCGAATCATATTGGCACTATTGAGAACTAACGAGTTAACGAATTGGCTTGCAGAAAGAGTTAACATTCCCCTCGGAATGGGAAGGAAATATTCCCTCAATTCTTCTTAACCAATCAATCCGCGATGGAGCAGTTTAACTAACTGCATTATATATAAGAAGATTTCTCCCAGTTATAATAAATCCCCAATCATTGATCCGGCTTTTAACTTGCTATTTCGAAGAGCTAAGGGTTCTTGGTAAACAGCACAGCACAACATAAGGCTCTGTTGGGTTCATGGTGACAGTGGTGTCCCAGGTAATGAAACCGCTGACGAGCTGGCAATAATAGGGTAAACACTTGATCTTAATCAGGCAGACACAACAGTTCATGTCCCACCCTGTAATCTTAAATAGATAACCGAGAGCAATGTTCTAGCTATAGAAAAGGTGGAACTCGCTCGATACCTGTGTTATAACCAGAAAAATATGGCCTAGTTTCGACAAACAAAAGACCGACATCATAATCCAACTGAGTAAAAAGTTTCTTTCTCTTCTCGTGAACATCACCATCGGTCACAACCAAAGTTACTGTGGGCTAGAAATCAAAATTTGCCCATTTTTTATTAAAACACTTGTCTTCATAATTAATGCTCTCAACATGCCCCATTAAGGTCTTCTGAAAAAATCAGCTCTTCAAGTGAAAAGCACTAGATATGGTTTGTTCAAGGAGTGTATAAATTTAAGGAAAGATGAATCTCAGTATGGACGACATATGCAGAGGATGCGTTGACGAGGATATACATGAAGATACTCCTCACTACCTGTGTCACTGCCCTGCGCTATATCACCTGAGAAACAGGCTCATAAGGAGACACTTCTTCAACAACTTGAAGAAATTCTCTGACATTCCAAGCAAAAACCTATTGAAGTTATTAACGCTACCAAATGGCTTGAAAATTCCTAAGTTCTATCAACCAGCCGACGATTGAAAAATTCCCTCCGTCCACAGTCAAAAGACATAAAAAAGATCCAGGACGACATTGATAGAACCAAAAAAAAAAAAAACGACGGAACGACGCACGCGTGAAGGAGCAGTAATAAACAACCTCTCCCTAAGATTGGTAAAATCCCCTTGAGGAAAGAGACCCTTCAACATATTCAGAAATCCTGACCAAACGGACGCATACACGAACCACTGACCTATCAAACTCATCTACCATACGTTGAAAGGAGCCATATGCTTCTACGGGCCTGGTTGAGGGATGATTTCTGAAGTGGGGGGTAAGGGAAGGGATCACGCCCTTAAAAGGGTCCTGGCCTGGCCCATCGCTCCTCAACCAGGTGATTATAATGTGACTACAGACATTTATTCAATGACTTAGAAATACCCCCGACATTTCAGGCTATAGCTTGCTGAAACCCATCAACATCCTTAACGGGTTTCAATGAAATACAGTGCCTTGCATAAGTATAACCGTACCTGTAAAAATGCGTTTTGTAGAAAATTAAAATGAGAATGACACCTTATATTTTTTTTTATTGAATGGCATCACTAATCAGGTAAATTGAGAAGAAAAAAAAGTTCCGTTATTTTCTCTTCTGGTGTTTAAAAATTAAAAACAGATTTTCTTGTATTGCAAAAGTATAACCGCATTTTTATTTTTATTTTTTCTTTATTTTAAGTAAATTTTTTAGGAAAAACTAGTAAGGGATCTTGCCGCCCCTATTTTTGACCAAGCTAAAAATTCTTTTAAACATATGGACCAGACAAGGTTTTTTATTATGAAATTGTCTATAGAGTTCCATTCTTTCACAATTGCCTCTCGCAGCTCAGGAACATGACAATTATGGGCATATGGGCATACATTTTGCGGGTCAAAATTTTCCAAAGATTTTCAATAGGGTTACAATCTGGAGAACGTGCCGGCCACTCGATCAAATTTATATTATTGGATTCGAAACACTCCAAACTTTGACGAGTAACGTGAATTGAGGCATTATCTTGCTGGAAGACATAGCGAACTCGTCGAAATAGTCTTAAGTAGGGTACCAAATTATCCTGAAGCACCTGGGTGTGAGCTGAATTGTTCATCCTTGTAGAGGTCAACGCAAGTGTAACCTTACCACGGTCGCAGAAGGCACCCCAAACCATACAACTGCCACCGCCGAAGTTCCTCTTGGAAAAAAACTTTTTTTCCTTTCTCAGACATGCCAATATCCGTTAAAACCATCTGGACCATCAAGATTAAACTTTTTTTTTCGTCACTATCACACTATAAATAATCTAAAAAAAAACATTCATTTGATTATGACATTTGGAATAACAAGAGTTAAGTGTAAATTAATGGAATGTTACTTACGGTTTTCCAATTCTGGTTCATGTTTTTACGGGCCAATTTTGACCGTTTTTGTTTCTGGACTGTTGTCAGATTTGGAGCTGGCACCATTTTGCTTCGAACAATCACACGAAAAACCGTTGAAACCGAAACTCCTAACCCCGATTCGTCACGAACTTGCAGCAAAGAATGCATCGAATTGGATGCAGTATTGAATAAACACTTCTTATTGCGGCGTACCAGCTTCTGCGGACGCCCGGGTCTTATTTTTGTCCTATAAGATTATGGATCTTGGAAAAAATTTCAGACGGCAGGATCGGATTTTGAAAGTTTTCTACCAATAGCCCTTAAGCTTAGGCCACTTAACCGAAAAGCTTGAATTTTACCTTTTTCCGTATCGCTTAAATACGTGCCAAGCGGTATTGTTGTTTGTCATTTCAAAGCACATAGCTGAATAGCTTCAGAGAGGTTAGCATTGTGCGGTTATACTTTTGCAATACATAAAAATTTGTTTTTAATTTTTAAACACCAGAAGAGAAAATAACGGAACTTTTCTTTCTTCTCAATTTACTTCATTAGTGATGCCATTCAATGAAAAAGATAGTAAGGTGTCATTCCCATTTTAATTTTTTACAAAACTCATTTTTACAGGGTGCGGTTATACATGCAAGGCACTGTAGAATTTATCATAGATTTCATTTTATGAGACTATTGGAGTCACAATCCCTAGGGTATAACAACTGATCTACATTGATCTAAGTGTGATGGTAACAAGATCAACTAGCAGCCCATTAACCTAACCTAGTACCTCTTGGCATTATGGTTAGTACGCGTTGAACTATCAGGCAAAGTGTGTTTGTTTTGATTTTGAAGCGCCTCTTGATAACACGCACACAGGAAAGATTGAGAGTTGTTAGTCACTAGCTTTTGGTGCTCTACTAGCTCTTGCACCTTTTTTTTTTTTTTTTTTTTTTTACCAGCACTGATACAGTTTGTTTCGGAATTTTATAGACCAGATGTTGGGTGTTCTCTCTTGATGAGAATATACTCATACTTAGTCTTGCTCTATGGTCAGAAAGATCTTCTTGTAAGGGTGTAAGCTCAAGTCCCGACTCAAAATTCGACAAGTTCAAGTCTGCGAAATCCGAGTTCTTATAAATGACGAGGAATCGAATGCCTCAGGTTCTGCAGTACACTTTACGGAAAGATCTTGCATTTCTATGACGTAACGGTTGTTGGCAGATTGTTGTGATTATTTCAAAAAGAAATAAAGTCCGTAGGAATTGGCTGCGATATAGATAGAAAAACATAGAAATACAAAATGGAATAAAATTCTCCAAGATATGGATAAATGTTCAAAACCATCTTGGAATGTCACGAGACTAGTTAAAAATAAGCGAATGCCGATTCCAATCATAAAATTACATGGTGTAAAGTACATTGCATGTAGTGAAAAGGCCGACATTTTTTCAAAGCAGTTTGCTTCTAATTTTAGAATTTCATCCAACCTTAGCAACCCAACTACATCAAATTTAGTTGAAACCTTAATAAATCAACTCGATTAATGCGTTAATGATTTACCTTCTGGATGGTTTGTCAATGGAAGTTTTGTCTAAGGAAATCAAAGAATAATTAAGTTATCTCTGCTCCGAAAAGCTCCTGGCCTTGATGGAATTGATAGAATGATTAACTTCTGCTTAAAGTTACAATACTTTCCCCAGGCTTGGAAAATTGCCAAACTAATTCCGATCCCGAAACCTCATAAGCGTTAAGCCTTCTGACGATCCTTCTAGTTATTGCCCTATAAGTCTCTTAAGTTATCTTTTGGAAAAAGTTATCCAAAGAAAATTAATAAATTTTGCTGACGAAAACTCGTTATTACAAAATTAACAATTTGGTTTCAGATTTGGACATAATACTTGTTATTCAGTCTTAAGAATAACTAAACATATCAGAGCTAACTTTATTGATAAAAAATTTACCGATCTTGTGTTACGTGACAATCGATTCTGTAATGTAATGTAATGTAATGTGCCTTTGATTCTGTTATGGCTTGATGCTCTAATTTATAAAATGTTAAAGTATAACTTTCCCTTGGCCCTAACGGCCTTAATAAGAAACTTCCTGCAAAATGGCAGTTTGAAAGTTCATGTTAACTCTGCTTTATCCAATGAACAATTAATAACGGCATGAATCCCGCAAGGATCAGTCCTCGCTACTATTTTATATAATGGGCGGTAAATGTTAAGTACTCGTACCTCGGTATAACGCTAGATAAAACTCTCATATTTAGTAGTCACATAGCTAATGTCCTAAGCAAAACTGGAATTTTAATTAAAATATTATTGGGCCGTTTTTGTCGAATTTTCCAAAAAAAAAAAAATGATTTTTCTTTTCAAAAATTCAAAAAAATATTTTTTTTTTAAACCTTGAAATGAATTGTTTTTTAAACTTTTTAGAAGCTTCTCTATACAAAATTTCATTAAAATTCATTATGCCGTTAATGAGAAAAAAGCCGTTTTTTAGAAAAATATGATTTTCGAAAATCATTTTTTAATATTTGTATGGTGGGTACCGTTATTTTAAGGTAAAATATTTTTTTTTCTCACATCTTGTAGATTCTGTTGAGAAACTTTTATTTATCAAGTTTGAAAAAAAAAATCGAGCATGGGATTTTCGAAATATTGAGTTAAAAAAAAAATAATTTTTTTTTAAATCAAAAAAAAATTTTTTTTGAAAATTTTTATACTCGTACCTAATAATATTTAAACTTTTGGAGACCTTTAGCATAAAAAAAATTATTAAAATCGGTTGTACCGTTTTTGAAAAAATCGAAAACAAAAAAAAAGGTTCCAAGGGGGGTACCAGAAATAACCATTTTTTGGAAAAAAAAATTTCAACCATTATTTAGCTTTAACTAAATGAAGTTTTTTGATTTTTTTTTTTAAATCTGTGGGACAGTTTTTGCATTAACGAACATTAATTTTAATAATAAAGTTAATTAATAATGGTGTAAGCAAAATGGCCGTCAAAATCTACCGGTACCAATTTTAGTATTAAATGACGTAACGATGACCAATATAGTATAAGATCACAAGTTCTCTAAAAGTGTTCACTATTGATAGCCATTAAAAGCACGTCCTGAAAACTCAAGCTTTATCTTTTTAAAGATAGTATTTTCTAACATTAATATTAATTCGGTCCACACATTTATGCTATCTGTCGGATCAGTTACTCGTATCATGTTTTCAATTTAAAACTTCTTTACTGCAACTGTATGACGTCTTGTCACCAAATACCTGTTTTGAGTTAAATCCTTATTTCTTGTGCAAAAATAAAACTGTTTATAATGAAAAGACAAGGATTCAGTTTAATATTAATTACTTGGAGAACATGGTCTCCTTTTTCTTCTGCACGAGTGATTTATAGAATTCTAAATGCACTTAAAAAAAAAAAAACTCCAAAGTC
Source organism: Chrysotoxum bicinctum (assembly GCA_911387755.1). Classification (NCBI taxonomy): domain Eukaryota; kingdom Metazoa; phylum Arthropoda; class Insecta; order Diptera; family Syrphidae; genus Chrysotoxum; species Chrysotoxum bicinctum. Next base: position 119,004,040 of record OU426989.1, on the reverse strand, counting down.
TATAGTATCCTCGGCTTACCCCATAAAACTCTAGCATTGTATGTGTGCCAAAATTACATCATTTCACATAAATATTCCCTGTTTCCTATTACGACAGGAGTTAAATGTTATGTACTTACTCGTATAAAAAAAATTATACCTCCATCCCATTTAACATTTCAAAGCTATAAATTTCCCTTCTTTTGGACTTGCACTACATTTTCACTGCATAAATTCAATGCATGGATCTCCCAAACGATACGAGATTATCACATCCGCATTGGGTTTAGTCATGGGAAATGAAAAAACTCCCTCATTGCTGATAAAAATAGAGCCAGTTCAGATTACTCGCAAATGTACAATTGTGTTGTACGTACTTGCTCAAGGTTATGACTGCGAACGACTGATTTCGCATACACATGCATGAGGGGGCTTGCACTGCGACCTAAAGCTCTATTGTACTCCCACATTAGTTGCTTACTCTACAGCTCTTCCTCCAAAATTGATAAGTTTGATTATTTGGAGTAGCTACTTTCTTCTGCCTGGTAGCGTCCCAGATACTTGATTCTTTGATGCATTAGTGCTTCGTATCCGCCTAGTATGTGTTCAGGCGTTTCGTCATAAATATTGCAGATTCTGCGTGTGGGGCTGTTTTCTAAGCCAAGAATACTTAAGAGCTTTCTTAGTTTACAGTGACCCGTAATGAGGCCCGTTACTATTTGTAGATTGTTTCTTCTTAAGCTGATACAGTTCATGAAACGATCTTGGTTATAGTTCTCAAGAAGTAGTTTGGCCTGCCTCAGTTTAAGGAGTTCTTTCCAGTTTTTGGATCCTTTGGCCTCCTCCTCTAATTTGATTTCGTTTGTGATCCTGTTTCCTCCTATTACGCAGTAGGGCTCCGGCCCCTTTGAAGGAGTCCTTGCTCATATTTCTGCTAGGGAGTCTTCCTCCTCATTTCAATGTCCAGGTTACCCAATGAATTGAAACTTTAATGTTCTTGCCAAATTCGTTAAGCCTGAATACACATTCCCACACCAACTAAGACGTGATGGCGTATGAGCTTGGTGCTTTGAGTGCGGCTTGGCTATCTGACATAATGGCAATGCTTTGATTTTAGGAATTCCTTCGAGATTTCGACCTGCATATTCGATATTTCATATGGTATTGACATCTGCTTGGAAAATGCTAGTGGATTGTCCCATTGGTATATAGGCTCACAAATTTCAGCACCAATCCCTTCTGTCGTTCTCGAAGCATCCGTGAGTAGTTTTCTGTTTCGCCAAAAACACTTTTTTTGTAACTTAACTCCGTTTTCAAATTTGTTTACAAATTTGTATTTTGTAATCATTTCGCCTAGTAATGTTGACATGGTTAGTCACTGCTTACTTTAAAAGGCAGTCCCTTTCCCTGTGACTTATGTATTTGCCGGACTCAGTCCCTTCCTTGGCCAATCTCATAACGACTCCCTTATAGCAGCACTTCCAACTACTACATGTAATGGGGACAGATGAAGAATAACCTCCATCACTACTGTATGGCCAGTTCTCATTGCTTCAGTAATGCATAAGTAAGAAAGCCTTGGGACTTTGCCTAGTATTTTCCTGGTTGTTTACAACTCTGTTTTTTTTGTGCAATGCAACCGCACCATGGGTAATTATGGATCTTACTATCATGGCGTACATTCACATAAGGACATGTGGTTTGTACCTGCAATTCTCTTGCAATTTTCAAAATAATCTCAAATCACTAAAATTGAAAAATACCAATACAAAAATGTATATAACAGTATCTCTCTAAAAGACTACAAGTGGAAACATGTATGTACGTAGTCCTTTTATTCTATCCATTGGATTTCACTTTTATCTGCCCAACCGAGATCATCGACATCTCTGACCTTGCCAGGTAATTGCGTAGCATTGGTGCTGGAGTCGTTGTTTCCTGCACAAACTTACTTCACCCATATTTGAAATGGATCAAAACATCCAGCAAACAGGGAGAACTTGATTATTCAGACATTCCATTTATAGACAGAACGTGATGACAGTGTACTGGACTGAAAAAGTGGTATCCTCCGTCCGTTGAATGTTCATAACATCATAATCAATAGCAGGCAAAACTCGCTCCATACTACTGTGAATGACCCACCGTTAGCCACAAATTGTGGATGTAGGGCTTCCAATGCACCGTGTAAGATCGCGAAGATCCCCAGCCAACTACAAGTACTGGCAGCAAGTCAGTGGTCGCATATCCAAAGTAATCTTACCCTGAACTTGTGCTAGTGCTGTCAACTTATGTAGTTTTCCATTCAATCACTTCAGATGTGAGGGTCTAGATCTCAGATTCATCGTGTCAAAAAGAACACAAAACGAGATTCGATTTATTTTTAACTGCGCAAGTAGCCTATTTCAATTGAAGGATAGGTAGATGGCCTTGAACTTCCTCTTAACGATGGCTCTTGCTGTTGCGGTTCCGTCTAAAAGTACTCGTAATCTATGTTTATATATTTTTTTTTATAAAGCCTTGAAGAAGCTTTTGTTTTTAATTCTTATGATTTTTATTGTTTGGAATCAAATTAAATACCAAAGAATACATTTTTTTCCTTAATAGAGCTTCTTTTTCCACTGTTCAGTTATTCGTCTAACTTACCCGTTCCACTGGCCCAACTTGTCCCGCTAGTCGTTGAGGCAATCTTGTCGTCTAGCTATAACATTTTTTTTTCATTTTTAATTACTTAAGAAGCCGATATTACAATTTTTCTATGGATCCCAATTTATCTCATTGTTGTATTATGAATAGGTGAAAAGTTATGAGACTTTAAGTAAATAGTGTCCCAACTAGCTTCGCTCTGCCCAACTATACATATCGGAATTTAATAAGCTTATCTTAAGCTGCCTTTTAATATCTATAGCAACCAAATTAAAAGCAAAACAGAAATCAAGCAGTTTAAGCCGAAGACAGTCTGTCTAATTTTCTGCGGAATTTTACTGGTGTCCCACAGGTTTCCATTCCTGGCCCCTATTATTTCCAGTTTATGTTAATTAACTTTCGTCTTTAATTGCTAACCGTTTTTTCCATTTGTATGCAGACGATTTTCAAAAAATAAATAAAAATATGGTGGTGCAACATCTCGAGAAGTATCAGGGCCTAGTGACTTACAACTCTCAACATTCCTGTGAGCGTGCTACCAGTAATAGAGGGTACTTTATATTTGCCCTCTTAGTCTAATTGACCATGGCGCTTTTCTGTGTCAATTAAGACTTAGAAAAAGTGGTACATTGGTACACGAAATATAAAAGAAAATCAAAACGAAACTAGGATAAAAAAAGGTTGTGTGTACCTACTAAAGTACGCGCGGTAGAAGTAAAACTTTATTTTCCTCAGCCTCCATAAGATTCTACCCTTCAAGCGTACAAACATATTGTATTCTAAAAGCATGTCGCTGATAGCGTGTCCTTTTGACATGTCACTGAAAGCTGCATAGAAAATTTTTTACCCTCAACGCCGGAAAAGAAGTTTTACTTCAAAAATCATAATAAATAATATGTGAGGTAATTTATTTGGTGGTGCAACAGCTCGAAGTGAACCAGGACCTAGTGACTTACAACTCTCAACCATTTCTGTGTGCGTGTTAAAAGGGAACGGAGGGGACCTACAATTTTCTGCCGAACGGCTAATGAGCAGCGCTTTCCATGACAAGAGATACTCTTGGAGAATTTGTCAATTCCTCGCAAGAGGCAGTACACCCCTGAAAAAAACTTTCTAGCAGCGGCTGAGAATCGAACTCGAGACCTTCCACATGACAGTCCAACGCACTAACCATTATGCCAAGGGGTACTACAACCCGATATAATATAATATTTTTGCCTTCGGATTCGAGTTCAGCACCTTTATAAAAAACCTTTATAAAAGCTTACTTTGGTTTTTTTATAAGAAAAAAATTTATTTTTTTTACCAGTGTAGATAATATTTTGAATGAATCACAATCACAGGTTAAACTCACAGTGAATTGCAAATCACAGTCACATGTTAAGTTGTGATTCAAAAATCACGACTAAGCTCATCTCTAATAATTGTAAGAACCATGTCGCTTTAGCGTGTCGTTTTGACATGTCACTGACAGCTCCATAGAAAATCTTTTACCCCCAACGCCGGAAAAGAAGTTTTACTTCAAAAAGTCTTAAAATATAATTAAAATATTGAATTTATTTTGTAATTCCTTTAAATATGTACTCGTATATTAATTTAATCTATTTTGCTCAATTTTGTAAAACTAACTATCTTATAAGATATTGTATCTTACAGTTGTTTAATAAATAATAAAATATAAATAAATAAATATCCGAAAGTCAAGGATGTGAAATGGAAAAAAAGTTTCGGACAGAATATCATTTAAGAAGATAAAAAAGAGTGTCGGAGACGAAGCGGAGCCTCTGGGCACACCAACATTTATTTTTTTAAATATCAGCAGAACAATTCGATTTAAATAGTCTCATCCAACAAACGAGAAACGTTTCGACAGCAGAAGTAAGAATTTTCAACTTAAGCTGTGTAGAAGGAGACCTTTTCAGCACTTAGGTGGATATACAAATCTGTGTATGTGAAGGTGTTTTAGGACTCTTGTGATTTAGGAAGTGGAATATGTCCAATAGAATCATTTACGCTTTCAAGAACAGGTTGACTCAATAAATACACTGTATGTCAAAGTCGAATTTGCAGCAAACTGCGTTGGAAATACATTTGCTCTTTCTTGCGATCTGATGACAGGACTGTTAGAACTACCTTTGGGATATTGGAGTATTTTTAGTCGTACGCAGAAATGGAGGGGACCTTGGGTTTTCCGCGAAGTAAGAATGGCTAAGATGAGAAGAAATTTGGATGATTTGCCACTTCCACATAAGAGGCAATTCCTGGATATCGATCGATACCAGGCCTACGCCGCACAGTGGTGCCCCTCCATGCATGGCGAAGATAAAAATCTCACTTTGCTAAATTAAAGCACCGCGATAATAGAGCTTGCTCCCTTAAAGTTGACTGTTAATCTGATATGAAGAGTGTGATTTTTGTTACTTATGTCTGTTATTGAAGGTTAGACAGCCGATGAAGGTTGATATTTAAGGACCCGAATCAGTTATTTAAAAAGTGTTAAAAAAAAGCTAACAAAGTAAGTTTCATCCATAAAATCGGAATAAAGACTGAGAAAACGTTTAAAAAAATTACACACCTGGATGAAGGTACAGTACAGTAAAAAATTTGTTTTCCCAATTTAATAAATATTTTTTTTTTTTTTTTTTCAAAAACTGTCCCACAGATAAAGTAATTGTAATAGTTTATTTTAGTTAGATATTTCCATGTATATAATTACAGCAATTACAAATTTTTTATAATTAATTTTTTCAATAGTTTTTGAAACTTTGAAACAGTGTCTTGATTTTTAATATTATTAGGTAGAGAATTAAACAATTTCATGCCTTTATAAAAAAGTGAATTTTGACTACATGCTTTAGTTGAGTTAGTTAAACATAAACATAATATCGTTTGCATTTCTTAATTGTCTAATTTGATTAACATTTTTATATTTAATTTTCTCTGTTAAGTATTGCGGTGCTTGTCCATTAATAACATTATAAATAAATATCAGAGTTCTAAAATTAATCAGTTTCACAACACTCATTAAATTTAAATCATTGAGCATAACAGCACTTTGTGTATAATTATTTACTCTTAAGATTTGTCTAAGACATTTGTTTTATAAGACTTGAAGCCTTTTCTAATCAGTGGATTTTGACAAGAATAAAATAGATGCACAGTAACTAAAATGAGGTTCAATAAGTGATCTATACAATGTTAGTTTCTGATTTGATTAATATTAAGTTCGTTTAATTTTGGTGTTGCTTTTTCAATAGAGTCAGAAACAATATAAAAAAGAGGCTGGGTGCGACCCACACTGATAACTTCCCATTTGTGGTCTTGAAAACTTTATATTTAGTTTTTTTTCAAATAACCAAATTTTCAGCGAAACAAACTTTAGCTGTAAAATTCAAACAAACATTATTTTAAGATTGAAAAGCATTTTAAGCAGTAGATGGAAGATCGAAGTAGATGGTTTCATAGTGTAATTGTTGTTGCGGTTTTTCCGGATTCAAAGAATGTGATCTGCACTGGATATACTCGTACAATGACTCCTGTTTTAAAAATTGATGATGCTTGTGGCATACCACTTAGGATACTTAGTCGCTCATTTTATGTTTTTTTTTTTTTTACAGAAAATGTGTTTAACTAATTTTAAACTTCTCTATTTAAAATGTTAAATTTCTTGTAATAATTACGAAGGTTGGTAGGTGTTTTTAATATATCTGTGTTCCTACACCTAAGAAAACCTTGAGTAGAATTTTACATCTTTTTCATGGACAAAAAGATAAAAACATATTGTGACGTTTTCATCAATTTAACCATAGCTATTAATGGAATTTGAATATGTACAACCTTATTCATATGGGTCGTTTTAAAAAAATTACATTTTTAGCGTTATAGCTTCTATTTTTTTTGCATTTCAATTTAAAGACTTGAAATTCGGCATGGAACTGTGTTTATATGACAGCATTATAAGAACAAATTTGCAGATCGATTGATGGTAACGAATAGCCATGGTAATTAATAATGTGTAATCTCCGTGGCCTTTTTAGGATGTGATTTTCATGCTTAATCAGTTTTATTAATATTTTTAATGATGAAAATGGTTTTTTATTTAATTTTGGGCCTTGTCGTTTGAAAGGCCTTCTCTCAAACTTCAATTTTATGATATGCAAAAAAAAAAAAAATTGTTTTGTTGTCCGAATACTTAGTTGAACGAGTGTGACAAGATTTGAAAAAAAAAAAAAAACCTAATTACACTTTTTCGCTTTTTCACACAACTAAACAATTTTTAATAATTTTTTACGATGCATTATCTTATAGTACGTCAAAAAACCTTCAATTTCATGTTTTATTATAATTTAATTATTGCAGTTAATTCCTTTAAAATTTACATACAAAATAATTTTTTCATCCGAGTAAAAATTCAGTGTAATCTCCGTGGCCTTGTTATCTTTGTACCGTATAAATATTTTTTAGTCTAACCACCGCCAAAAGAAAGGTATTTACTCATACTTGAACCTAATATAATTTGGATGACATTGAATTACATTTACTATATTAAAATTAAGAAATAGTCGATTTTGTAATCTCCGTGGCCTGTAATCTCCGTGGCCATTTTCGTATTTGTTTTTTAATAAATGTTCTTTTAGTTTATAATGGCTCATATCATTATTTATTTTTTTATATTCTAGATAAATATACTGAATTTCATCATTCCTTACAATATTGGTACCGTAAAAGTTCCAAGAAAGTTATGTGCCGTTATTTAAAATTATTTTTTTTTGTCTTTCATGCTTTTAAACAAAATCATTTCGTAAACAAACAACTTTTTTATTAATTATCTTATTAAATTTAGTTGCTTTCAACAAAAGTTCAACTATTTATTGTTACTATTTTTTTTCGTGGATTATTGTTATTTTATGCAAGAAAAGAACATTTTTAGTACATTCGAAATTTAAAATTTAAATTTTTATCAAAAAATACTCTTAAAATGGAAAATATTTGAAATTATTTTTGCGCAACTCGGAGAACTCCTTTTCTACTTGTTTACTATAGATTTAGGAACTAAAACCCAAGAAAAACTGAACGATCAAAAAAAAATGTCAATTTTTAAAAAAATGACCCATATACGTATGTATGTACAGTACATACATTCTTCTAAAAACTAAGTTGATAATAAAATTATAAAATTATGTATTATATTATAGAAATTAATTTATTATTTCGGTTCCAAACATTTTAATTGAAAAAAATTTAAAAACGAAATATTCAAATATAAAAGATATGGTTTGGTTTTTGATGAAAGGGTACTTACAAAATATATCCGCTCTAAAACTAGATATATGTCAAATATAAACGATTTGTTAGAAATTGTATTATGTATAAAATTAAATAATGGCAAAGTCAATGTCATTGCTCGTTCTCAAGATATTCTAGTCGAAAAACAAATATTACCACTTTTTAGTAGATTTTTTTTTATATTTTTGTTAAAACTGTCAATTCGATACTTGTCAAAATTTAACCATATGTTAATAATTGTATTATGTCGACACCTTCCCGTAAGAATGTACTAAGCGACACTTTTTTCGAAAATGACTTTTTGATGAGGAAGTATACTATATGTTAAGGGCTACGTTTTGCATGAAAAGGAAACTAGAGTACAAATAAAAAAATTCATCAACCGCCATGTTTTCTCATTAAAATAATGTTGCCCCCTGAAATTTGTATTATCCGCCAAAAAAATTATGCTAAGCGACATTAATAAAGATCTCATTGTCGTGAGCAACAAAAAATTTTGTTAGATGTCACTTACGAGTAGTTTAACCAAAATTGTCTCTTAGCACACTATGATTCAACTAGAACTTTCTTTATTTTTTTCATTTCCTGAACAATTTTAGAAATGTCGCTTAGTATACATTCTTACGGGAAGGTATCGATGCATAAAACAACATACTTTAGAAGGCACTATCGGTGTTCATTCCCAAGAAATTCGACTTGAAATACAATATTTATTTAAAAAAAAAACTATTAATTCAATATTTATCAACATTTTACCAATTGTACAAAATTATACTATGTATAAAATAAACTAAATTATAAGTCAATATCACTACTAGTTCTCGAGAAATTTGAGTCGAAAAACAATTTTTACCAATTTTCAATATAATTTTATATAGTTTTTTATTTTTAGTAAAAAAACTGTAAACTGATTTTTTTTGAAATTTTCACCAGTTGTCAAACACATTATTTTTCGTAAAATAAAATTATTTTAAGTTTCAAATTGTTTTCGGTTCTTAGAATATCTGGGTTATGAAATTTTTTTTCAGTTTTTTTTATTTAAAAAAATAACGGTATGTTTATTTTTTTCCAAATTCATACCAAATCAACCAAAATTATAATGAGTACATTAAATTTTATTTGAAATCAATAGCATAATTTTTTCGAGAGATATTTGAAACTTACCAAAATTTTTACTTTTTTTTTTAAACCGTTATAGTGAAAAAACTACTCACTGAAATTCAATAAAAGCCCTTTCAGCCTCTTTCGAAGTTATTATCTATTAAACAAAATTTATTTGAAGTCGATATCTTTACTCGTTCTTGAGATATCGACGACGAAAAATGGTACCAGAACGTACGGACGTACACACACACACACACACACACACATCTATCTAAAAATGATTGATATAGCCTCTAGGGACCTTGAAACGTCGAGAAATGTCAAAAATTCCAATTTGACAAATCCGACCGATTACAATAACTCCCTATGGGAAGTTAATAAGAGTGTGATCCGCAAATTGTGTAACTTTACAATGAGTCATGCATTTTGATATATCATTAATGTATAAGATAAATAATAATGGGCCCAGAATGGAACCCTGAGGAACTCCTAGACTATTATATAACTCATTTGAAACTATCTCACCTAATTTGACAACTTGCTTACTATTAGTCAGAGCTGTTGAACCAATTTAAAGATGTACCACGAACTCCAAAATTAGATAACTTGCGTAATAAAATGTTTGGATCTATGGTCTCAAAGGCATGCTGAAAATCCAAAAATACGGCAATCACTATTTTTGAATCGTTTTGAGCTACTTTCCACTCGTACAGGACATCGTTTATCGCTGTTGCGAGCGAAATCCAGATTGATTGCAGTTGATAATATTGTTTGATTCGATGTAGCTTACGATTTGATTGTAAGCCAGCGATTCGATGAGACGTTCACAGCATGGCAGCATGTTGATTGGGCGATAATCGTTTATGAGAATGGATCCTGGTTTCTTTTTAATTGGCACAACTGATTTTTTTAATATATCAGGGAAGATACCAGTTTCAAATGATTGGTTTATGATGTTGACAAGTTGTTGGCCAATTACAAACATTGCATCAAGAAGAACTTTTGGATTAATAAAGAACTCGTCAGTATTGTGTTTGAGCTCTTTTACACAGGATTTTATCCAAACGCCTCTAAACTCGAAGTGTAGATCTTGGTTAATCACTATGTCATCTTCAAACGATTTTTTTTTATATTTTCATTCAATTCCACAATGCTGTTAACGAAAAAGCTGTTGAACTGACTCGTGATTTCTAAGTCATTCTCGATTTCCAAATTGTTGAACTTTATTCGTGTTATCTCGGTATCTTCTTTATTCAGAATTGAATTTAACACTTTCCAGGTAGCTTTGTTGTTTCCTTGCACTCGATTCAGCTTCCCCTGGTGGAATTCGTACTTCTTATTTTTAATAACGTTTTTGTACTCGTTCTTATACTTTCTATACACGTGCCAATTCGCAGTTGCATCAGTATTGTTCATGGAAAATTGTGCTGTTTTGTACAAACGATTAATTCCAACTCAGTATGAAAGAAGTCTTGATTAGTTGCAATTTCTTTAATTTTTTTAAATTGATGGGTGGCTTTACTTACAGTGTTAAGAAATCAGATCATTTTCATGTTAACGTCACTTGTTACGATGTCATACCATGCACGAATACAGGGAGTTTTCAATGTTATGCCACAGATCAATTTTGTTGTAATTTTTCCAGACATTAATTTTTCTGTTTTTAATCGAAACTTTCTCATTATGACCCAAAATTTGTATGTCTAGAATTGCGTGATCTGAAGTTTTATCTTCAATAGATACCTTGTACATAATTTTATTCAAATTTATGTTTGACAGGCATAATTAAAAAAAAATCAAAAAATTGCATTCATTTAAAATTAGATTATGGTTGAAAATTTTTTTCAAAAAATGGTTATTTTTAGTACCCCCTTTGGAACCATTTTTTTGTTTTTAATTTTCTCAAAAATAGTACAAGCGATTTTGAGAATTTTTTTTATGCTAAAGCTTCTCAAAAGTTTGAATATTATTCTGTATTCAAATTTAAAAAAAAAAAAATGTTTTTTCAAAACTCAATTGTATTACGAAAACCCCGTGCGAGATTTTTTTTTTTCAAAACTTGATAAGTATGAGTTTCTTTACATACTCGTATAATCTACAAGGTGTGAGAAAACATAAATATTTTACCTAAAAAAAAACAGTACTCACCAGACAAATGTTAAGAAATGGTTTCGAAAATCGTATTTTTTTGAAAACGGTTATTAGAGAAAACTGTTCATAAGGATCAAATTAATTTTTTAAATTCTTTTAATAGTAAGAGACGAAAACAGAATGCTATGCAAATATGAATTTATGCAAGAACAAAAATTATAAGTCGTTTTAGTGGTTTCTTAAAAAAGCTTTTATATACAAAATTTTTAAAAGATTTATTATTGTTCGAATAAAAATTAAATTTAAAAAAAAAATATTGAGCCGTTTCTGAGATATCGAATTTTCAAAAAAAGAAAAAAATAGATTTTTTTTTCAAAAATTCAAAAAATATTTATTTTAAAATTTTGAAATGCAATGTGTTTTAGACTTTTTAGAAGCTTCTCTATAAAAAAATTCATTAAGATCCGTTATGTGGATAATGAGAAATTCAAAATTCGAAAAAATGGTTCTACGTTAGGCACAAGCTGTAATATCTTAATTTCAAAATTTGTTTTATTAAATTAAAGATCATAAAAATTAATTGAAAGAAAAAAAATTTTATCAAAATTCTAGGTGCCGTTTTCGAAAACCATTTTTTTAAATTTTTTAACATTTGTATGGTGGGTACCTTTATTTTAAGTTAAAATGAAATTTTTTTTCTTACATCTTGTAGACTATATGAAGAAACTTTTATTTATCAAGTTTAAAAAAAATCTAACATGGGATTTTCGAAATATTGAGTTTTGAAAAAAAAATTTTGAAGTTTTTTTTAAAAATCCAAAAAAATTTTTTTTCAAAATTTGAATAAGCAGTTCTATTTAAATTTTTGAAGAGCTTTCGCAAAAAAATAATGATCAAAATCGGTGGTACCGTTTTTGAGAAAATCAAAAACAAAAAAATGGTTCCATGGGGGGTACACTCAATGACCACTTTTCGGAAATTTTTTTTCAAGCATTACCTAGATTTAACTAAATGAAATTTTTTTGTGTTTTTAGTTTTTAAATCTGTCCACCAGTTTTTGAGAAAAAAAAAATATTTATAAAATTTCGAAAAAAATTCGTATGGCAGGTACTGTTATTTTTGGTCTTAAAAAAAAAGAAGAAAAAACGTGTGGGGGTAAAAAATCAAAACCCATATCTACCAGGTTTAAAGAAAATCGGCCGAGCCGTTTAGGCTGTAGTCGAAGCGACAGGCAGACAGACAGAATTGCCAGACCCACTTTTTTAGTCTTCGCTATCATCGTAATGTCAACTTTGATCAAAATCTCGAGTTCAATTTTTTTTACGAATCCATAACTTGCCTTATAGTACCTATAAGTCGCAAGTAAAAATGAAAATATGTAAGATATTTGTGACTGTAGCATAGGACCATTTTTTGAATTTTTAAATCCCATAATCGGCACAACGGATTTTAATGAAATTTTGTATAGAGAAGCTTCTAAAAAGGTTGAAAAACATTGCATTTCAAGACTTAAAAAAATATTTTTTTAATTTTTGAAAAAACTTTTTTTTTTTGAAAATTCGATATCTAAATTTTTTTTTATATAAAGCTTATTTTTTTAAGAAACCACTACAAGGAATTTTAATTTTTGTTCTTGCATAAGCTAATATTTGCTTGAATCACATGGCATCCTTTTTTTTCAATGAACTTGGAACGGCCTGTAAAAAAACTTATATTCATTCCTAGGATTTTAATTGAATTCTAAAGGGTTGCCAGACAAACTACTTTTAAGTGCTTTTAGACTTACGACTTTTAACTATACAAATTATCCCGAAATTTATATGTCAAAAGTATCAACAAATATTTTCTTTTCATTTTTCGTATTTTAAATTTTAATACGAGTATCTCAAAAGCGTGACAAAATCCTTTTAGAATATTTAAAAAATGTGAAGTGCTGGAATTTTTTTTAAACTTGGAATTCAATTTCAGAACACTAAAGTTTTTCAAAAAAGTAAATTTTTAATCATAGGTTAGAAAAAAAGTTTTTTTTTTTAACAAGTAGAAGTAGAAGGTTTATTTATTTATTTCTGAAATATCAAACTGTTCGATAATTTTCGATTAACTATTACTTTCGGTCTGAAAAAACAAACAATCATCATAGCAATATTTGTATAGATATAATAAAATAATTAATATCATAAAATGGCCAAGTTTGCCCACTGTGCGCCGTGATAGTTCGACGCACTACGTATAACCAATACAACACGGGAATTATAATATTGGATTTAAATTATGAGATTATTTTTTATTTTTTTTTTTTTCGGAAACTAAACTCGCCCTTATACCACATCACAAGTAAAAATCGATAACATACTTATATATTCTGTATTTTCATCCCTTGTTCAACCTTGTTCTATCATTCCTGCCTTCGAAGCCTGTTCCGCACTGTGAATGGAGTATTAAACTCACGTGCTATGCCACATCGTGTTAGGTCAATCTTGCTAATTATGTATGAGGTTATATACTGTGCAAACCTATAGATACATAGCTTACGACAAGGGTTAGGCTGCGCGTACAGTGCTGCGACAAAGCGATGCGATACGAGAAGCGATGCGACAAGCGGTTCGAGATGCGAGAATTAGATGCGAGATAGTGCGCACAGTAGAACCGATATTTTCTGCAGTTATGTTGTTAATCCCTTTATAGTTATTGCCACCAAAATTGTAAAAAGTTGCACCACACAATAAAAGCACTGAAATAACAAAATTTTACTCTTTTAATTTTTTTTTGAAACCTCAAAACAAACAATATGAGCTTTCTCGCACGAACTCGCTTCAAAAAGTGGTCAGAACAGTTTGTGTGCGAGATGCTTGCGATAGGCATGCGAGAAGCTCGCAACACTCGCATCTAATATCGCTTCACTGTGCGCACGTGTATAAGAATCAATGTAAATATTTTTCTCGCACGCAAACGCTTCTCGCATCGCATCGCTTTGTCGCACTACTGTACGCGCAACCTAACAGAGGGTTCTATCATTACAAAGCGAAGGCAAGTGGTACCGCTAAAAATGTCAATATTTTCTTATTTGTTTTGGATACTGTGCACTGTATGGACCGGAGAAACCCCTTTTTTGTAAGTTAAAATGCATTTGACATTCGATTAGAGAATGCAACAAGGATCCGCATCAGGAATAATAAAGGTTGCTTGCTGAAAGCTACCCTTGGGCTTTGGTTTTTTTTTGTATTTGTAGGGCTTAATGGAACAATAAATAAGATGAATGCATTTGATCAAAAATTCATGAAATTTTATATGAGGTTGAGTTTTTTTTTTATTTTTGTAAAATTCTTTCCCTGAAGTCGCTTAATTGCCGGGCGAGAGAGAGCGGGTGGTGTGAAAGGAAATTTAAAAATAAAAATAAAGGAAATTACAGCACTCCTGTGGGATTTGAAGCGAGGCACTGACGAAGCAAGAAATAATATAAAGGCGGCAGTCACTAATACATACGAAATGTATGTAAATGTATTATTGAAAAAAGAGCACGGTGAGGTATTTCTATTTAATTTTTTGCAAAAGTCGTTCATGCACTCAATCGTTGTTGATTATTTTAATGAAATTACTGGGGAGTTTGGAAATTTTAAATCTTTGTCTCTTTATAAGTTGGGATATACCTTAGGGGCGTGACTGTTCCGTTACACAAAAATCAAAGTCGTTTGTCTTTTATTTTTTGATTTTAGAAAAGGGCTTCGTGAATTAGTTGTTCTTCTCACTTTATGAATATTGGTAAAATCTTTTATTAGTTTTTCCTCGAAAAAATATTATAAAAAACAACGACTTATTTACCCTCTTGATGCTGAAATAGGAGGTGTCTTTCCCTCAGTGGTTCGTTAGAGCTTATATGGAAAGTAAGGAGAGCAAAGTAGGACACTTAATTTGATAACAAAAAATGTCTCGCACAAAAATTAAACTATGAATAGTTCTACGGGACTTGAATGGCGGCTGCAAGCCGAAAAGCTTTTGCCTGGCTATAGAATTTGAATAAAGATCCAGCGCATTTTATAAAAAAATATACTTCGTAAAACGATTCTGAGCCTTCAGAATTCTATCTGAAATCGATTTTTGGTCAGGGCTCCAGATGAAATCTGCATATTCGAGGTTAGATCTTACTAAGGAGGTATATAAAGAGACAGGAGTGTAAGGATCAGGGAAATCTGTTGAGTTTCTTTTTTAAAATCCTAACATTTAATTTGGGAACTCGTACAAAAACTGGTTTCTACAAATAGATATCACGAAGCATTTTTTAGGATTAAGGTTTAAGTGGCTTAATCGACACCAGAGATATAAATTGTCAAGGTCCATTTGAAGCTTAAGGCAGTCATCATCGCTCGCTACTTTCAAAAATATCTTGAGATTATCAGCATATATGAGAAATTGGCTGAAATAAATAAAGTTCAAAATATCATCAATAAATATAACAAGAAGCAACGGACCAAGATGGCCGCCTTGAGGAACATCTGAAGTGCACTTAATTGGCCTGGAGGTACATTCATCAAATTTAATTTTTTGAATCCTACCGGTTAAGAAGGAGTAAATTGACTGAAGGAAGCTTGTTTGAATGCCGAATACTTCAAGCTTCAAAATAAATCTACGAAGTGGAGACACTGAAAGCACTGGCAACTGAGACCATCGGCTTAGACATTACAACGAAGAGAGACACACAGAAAGAAAGAACAACAGAACTAAAGTAAGTTTTATAGTGAGCACCTGTCAGTTCCAAATTTGCACTGTGTAGGCAGTACCACCAGGGTTCGGACTTAAGTTTTAAATTTTCCAAGTAGATACGGAAAAAAACTGAAGTAGATCTAAAATTTTCGAAGTAGTTTTAAGAAATTAAATTATGTAAGCATAACATATATAAGTAAATTCTGATTTCAGACTTTTAAAAAAATTTTAATTAAATATAAGTATTTTAAAGTAAATTTTCCATCAACGAACTTGTACGAATTTTATCAATTCAATAGGTGGCTCATAAATATCTTTACGTTTTTCTGTAAGTGATCTCAAAAACATTAAATTTTCCACAGTGCTTACGTTTAAATGATTCCTAAACTTGTTTCTTATGTAATGCAGATTGATCAGCGCTGTCTTTAAATATGATGGTTTAGAATTTCAAAGAGAAGTAGATCATAAAAAAGAGAAGTAGGGAAGTAGATTAAATTTTTTTTCTCAAAATCGAAGTAGATCTACTTCGATCGAAGTAAAGTCCGAACCCTGAGTACCACCCTTGTTCCGTGTTTTTCATCTAACTATTTTCTATCTAGCTTTTCATCTTACAAAAGCCAACCGCGTGACTTTGTTGGTATAACCACAGCCACCTCGTGCTCTTTTTACAGAGGGTCTACCCAATTAATAATGAGTCCAAGGTTTTTACACCCTGGGGGCTCTAATTAGCGGGGATAAATTCAATAGGTCTCATTATTCCCCGGGGTACCCAATTTGGGTTATTTTTCTATATAAATTAATTTAAATTTTTAATATTATGAAGTTATTTTAAAAATATCTCCAATAATATACGAGGGTAGTCCCAGAAGTACCCGACCTAACAAAGAAAACACAAAAAATTTGGGGAAAAAAATATCTTTATTTCTCTACATATAGTCTGCTTTTAGCTCGATACACTTTTCTCAGCGATGTTCAATAGCTTCGATACACTGTTTATAGTGAGAATCGTCGAGCTCCTCAAAATAGCCATCAACGTCAGACTCCACCTCTTCATTGTTGGCAAATCTTTTACCGCCGAGCCATTTTTTCAAGTTTGGATGGACCCATGTTTCATCCATGGTTATGAATCGACGCAAAAACTCTGCTTTATTGCTGTGAAACTTCGCCAAACACTCGATTGAAACATCCTCACGACGTTGTTTTTGTTCCATTGTGAGTAATCGCGGCACCCATCTTGTGCACAGCTTTTTCATGTCCAAATTTTCAGTCAATATGCGATGTACAGCAGTTTTTGAAATGCCTACCATATCTGCTAGCTCGCGCACTTTCAGTAGACGGTCACCCAATACCATTTTGTCACCTCATTTGGTCGACCACAGCGATGTTCGTCTTGGCAGCTCGTACGACCTCGTTTAAACTCTGCCACCCAATATTTTACTGTTGTAAACGAAGGAGCAGACTCCCCCAGAGTAGAATCTAGCTCCGCTTTGATATTGGTTGGACTGAGGCCTTTCAAATGAAAGTATTGTATCACATAACGATGACCAATTTTTTCCATGTTTACAAATTTACTGAGAGCGTTCACTATTTATGGCTGCCAAACAAATACTGAACAAACGTAGCGTTGTCAAACTTCAAACTTAAACTTTATAAAGTTGGTACTCTCTACCATAGTCATTCTTTTCAACACAATGCCTATACGTCAGGTGGGGTTCTTCTGGGACTACCCTCGTAACATGCGCTTAACCACTCCGTGGTGCAGACCATAGCCGACCGAAGCCAACCACAATCTGCACCAATATTTTCGAATAGTCTGTTTCGCCCTACAACGAACTAGGAACGATAATCCTAAGCAGTCTTTCTTATTCTTCTGGCACCGGGTAGGACCGATTATCCGGATTGCTGAAACCAAAAACATCGAGCAAAAGAGAATAACTATCTCAGTTACTTTTCTTTATGTTATGGCAGTGACTTTCCCTAATCACTTTATTTGTCTTTGTTCGCCATGCAACGAACTAGGAACGATAGTCCAAATCTTTGTTCACCTTACAGCGAACTATGAACGATATTCCTAATCTTTTTTCGCCTTACAATGAACTAGGAACGAAAATCCTAAGGGTTTTCTTTGTTTTCTTAATCCCCAGCTAGGCTGTATAGCCGGAGAAATAGACTAAGCCTCCCCACCACGACAAGGTAAAACCCATCGGGGAGGAGCAAGAACAACAGAATAAAAACATGTCATGTCCTCCATCCAAGTTGCTAACCACGCACCAGAGCTGTAAAAAATGCATTCCTTGCAGTCATGAAGTCTTTTGATTGCATTAAAAGTAATGCAATCATTTGGCTGCTTTGGAGTCTTTTAACTGCTTGAAGTCTTTTAACTGCGTGCATTCTTTTTTACTGCTTGAAGTCTTTTAACTGCTTGCATTCTTTTTTACTGCTTGAAGTCTTTTAACTGCGTGCATTCTTTTTTATTGCTTGAAGTCTTTTAACTGCTTGAATTCTTTTTTACTGCTTGGAGTCTTTTAACTGCATGAAGTCTTTTAACTGCTTGAAATCTTTTGATTGCTTGAATTTTTTTAAATTTAAATAGACCTTGTAAGGCAACTTATAATAGGAAATGAAAGCAAATGAGCATCAACGTAAATGCTGTAAGTCGTAAATAACCTGATGTTAAGAGAATTTAAAGCAGTCAAAGCATTCCAAACAATAAAAAAGAATTCAAGCAATCAAAAGATTTCAAGCAGTTAAAAGACTCCAAGCAGTAAAAAAGAATGCACGCAGTTAAAAGACTTCAAGCAGTAAAAAAGAATGCAAGCAGTTAAAAGACTTCAAGCAGTAAAAAAGACTTCAAGCAGGTAAAAGACTCCAAAGCAGCCAAATGATTGCATTACTTTTAATGCAATCAAAAGACTTCATGACTGCAAGGAATGTAAAAGACTTTTAAAACACTTCCAAGAATTCAACCAGTTAAAAAGTATTGCAATCTTTTGACTTCAAGTCTTTTGACTGCTCTAAAAGATTTCATTACTAAAGACTTCAAAATTAACTGGGACTTTTTTTGTAAGTTGAAGTACTGCGATAAGGAATGTGAATGCATTCCGAATATTTAGTTAAATGAATGGGACTTTTTGCAATGCATTACCAAATGAATGCATTCTTTTACAGCTCTGCCGCGCACAATGGTGCTTGATTTCGGTGATCGATGGAAAGCGATGCTTTCATCAAAGCCTAGACCTAATTAGTTATAGTTGATCTTCCTGAAATATTGTCCTTTCACAAGAAAATCAAGCTTATTTTTTACTAATTTTTTTAAAAGTTTAGGAATTGTCGATAACTTGCAGATTCCCCTATAATTTTCAACGTTGTTTTTTTGAGCCATATATACAAATTGGGATCAAAAAAGAAGATTTCGATTCGTCCAAAAATGTTCCGGATGACAATGACAGATCGAAAATAATATGCAGAGGAAGGAGGAGCAAATTTGCACATCTATTTAAAATAAGGGCAGGAATACCATCAGCACACAGGCTTGGCATTTTAAAACAAACCTATTTGTCATCATCATCATAGGCTCGACAACCGTGTTCCGGTCCTGGACCCATGTTCTGTAACTCAGGCGATAACTTATCACATCGTTAAAAAATGAAACTATTCATTCCCCTCTTATCGCGTCTGGAAAGAAATGAGTTTCTGTAACTTAATGCGATAAGTTCAATTTGGGATATTTTTTGACTGGAATTTCCATTGGAAGGCGATAAGTCGATCTGTCATTTTTACATTTTTAAAATCAAAACAGGCTGAATCAGAGTCAAAAATTTGCACATTTTGAAATTTAAAATTAAAAAAAAAACTTATTAAAAAAATAAAATGTTTGTTGGACGGATCTTAGTCGAAGAAGCGCACGAACGCCGAAATAGAATGCGAATCCAGAGAAGAAATCTGCGTGACACGACAAATCCCTTCGATATGCCTGAAGAGCGGTTTCGAGAATTATTTCGATTTAGCAGAGACGTCGCACAAATTTTGTTGGAGGAATTGCGACCACATATGGCTCAGGGACAACGAATAACTTTCATCCCCATCCCCACTCGAGTTTGCTCTGCTCTACACTTTTTCGCGACAGGCTCATACCAAAGAGATATCGGTCATGATTTTTGTGCGGCTATGAGCAGATCAATGATCTCTCGTTGTATCCGAGAGGTATCTTCAGTGCTTCAAAACAAGCTAATGGATAAATGGATAAGATTTCCTAGCGTAGAGGAGTATGGACCTATTAAGCAGAGGTAATATTCTTATCTTGATAATTATTCAGTATATATAATTTCTATTTCTGTGGGCTAAAATAAAACCTATAATAATATATTTCAGGTTTTTTGAAAAAACGGGATTCCCAGGAATAATTGGTGCAATTGACTGTACACACGTGCGCATTAAAAAGCCAAATAGAGCAATTGAAGCGTGCTATTTAAGTCGCAAAGGTTATCACTCAAAAAATATTCAATTGGTTAGAAATTACAAACTATATTGAATACATACAACATGAATTATTTACTTTGTTAAAATTTCAGATTTGTGATTTTGATCTTAAAATACTTGGTGCGTTCGCAAGATTTGCAGGTGCCACACATGATGCCTATATATGGGAAGCATCTCAAGTAAATAGCATACTTCAAAGGCGTTATGAAGCTTGCGAGCCCGGAGAGCACAATTCATGGCTTTTAGGTAAACAATAAATATTTACATTCTTATAATTAGTTTTAATTCAACTTTTTTAAAAATCTAGGTGATTCCGGGTATCCGCTGCGACCCTGGCTGATAACTCCATATCGAGCTCCTTCATTGGATGAAAATGGTAGGCGTTTCAACACAATACATTCAAAATCACGCAATTGCGTCGAAAGATTGAATGGTGTGTTGAAGTCTGTGTTTCGGTGCCTAACGCTGGGACTGTCGTATAGTCCAGTAATATCTGGGCAGATAATAAATGCATGCTGCGTACTCCACAATATCCGATTAAATTATGGGATTGTTGACGAGTATTTATTCGATGATGAGATCATAGAAAATGAAGAAACAAGCTCCGTGTCCGAACCCATCTTATATTTACGCGCTGCAACAGTGATACGTGACCGCCTAAGGTCATCTTTTTGTTCATGAGTTTGAAAATTTATGATTAATTTCATTTATAAAAACAAAACAAAATAAAAAAAGCTTAAAACGGTTCCAATTGTTTTCTTATTCCAAAAATATATGCAAAACATATTAACAATTCGTCCCAGATGGCTAAATATACAAATTTTTGTCCAAACTGAAAACGGACGCTTAGAGGATCTGAATTCAAACTAAGAAACGTTTGAATCATACAAATCGACTCAGTAGTTTCCAATTGGGAGCTTGGTATAGCTATCGATTTTGTGAATTCCATATGAATTTTACATGAAAATCTTAAGACTCCGTCCTAGAGGGCCAAAAATAGAAATTTCTGTCCAAACTGAAAACGGACTTTAAGGACGCTTAGAGGATCTGAATTTAAACTAAGAAACGTTTGAATCATCCAAATCGACTCAGCAGTTTCCAATTGGGAGCTTGGTATAGCTATCGATTTTGTGAATTCCATATGAATTTTATATGGAATTCACAAAACCGATAGCTATACCAAGCTCCCAATTGGAAACTAATGAGTCGATTTGGATGATTCAAACGTTTCTTAGTTTGAATTCAGATCCTCTAAGCGTCCTTAAAGTCCGTTTTCAGTTTGGACAGAAATTTCTACTTTTGGCCCTCTAGGACGGAGTCTTAAGATTTTCATGTAAAATTTATATGGAATTCACAAAACCGATAGCTATACCAAGCTCCCAATTGGAAACTACTGAGTCGATTTGGATGATTCGAACGTTTCTTAGTTTGAATTCAGATCCTCTAAGCGTCCTTAAAGTCCGTTTTCAGTTTGGACAGAAATTTCTATTTTTGGCCCTCTAGGACGGATTCTTAAGATTTTCATGTAAAAAGTAAATTTCAAACAAACCTGTGTTGTTACGACTAATCCGACTTGAAAGGATATCTTATACATAACCAAAATATTTTCAAGAGATTTCATCAATTGTTTACTATGTTAACACAAATTAAATCTCAAAATTAGTTGATAATTTTTTTTTTTATTTTTTTTTTAAATAAAACTAGGTATACAAAATAAAATAAAATAAAAAATCGCAATTCATAGGGTTCACAAACAAAAAAAAAAAAAAAACAAAACAAAAAAAAAAGTAAAAAAAAGGAAAAAAAAAACATTAAATTAAACAAAAGGAACTTAAACAATTACGGTAATAGTAAACTTGGATAGTTATAAACTTAAACTAATCATTTTTAAAAAGTTTTAAAATTTTTTCATTTTGACTTATGACCAAATTTAACAGGGCTGTATTTGAAGCATTTTGGGCAATAATCTGTTCATTTTGAGCCTTAATTACATCAATTTGTTCAGAAACTTTTGAGTTTTGGGCCTCAAGTTTTTCAAACTTAATGTTAAATTCTTCTTCTATCTGCTTAGCCTCACTAAGAGCAACTCGGTAGGAAGAGTTTCCCATTTTTCTCACCTTTGGACAACATGTTGGCTGTTGTTCCATCTCATATTCTGAGTTTTCCTTTTCATCAGTGACGTTTTGAATCGTCTAAAAAAGATTGAAAACGAGTTATTTGACAGGCACACTTATTGTTTATGTGCAAGCTACTTACGCTATTTAAAGCTATTCCAGCTTCAGGGGTCACTGAATCCCCATCCACTGCATGTGTTGTTATAATGGAGAGAATAATTTCCTCCATTTCGTTGAGGTCCCTCGGTGCTTCCGTTATTGTTCCTCCTCCAGTTGTGTTCATGAATGCTTTCCGCGCATTTTTTTGCTTGCGCACTCCAGACTTTAAGTCAGTCCAACACTGAAAAAAAAAAAAAACAATTACATAACTGCATACATCCATTACTAAGTATATTTAAAACCTTCTTTCATTGTTCCGAAGACTTGGTTACCGGTCCCATTGAATTCAGTTGGAGGGTTAACACTTCCCACATCTCCAACGATTTTTGGTGGGAATTCTCTCCATTGAATTGTCCCCTGGCGAATTGCTTGTTTTCTGCCATAAAATTTACAAGCCTATCTTTTTGAGCCCTTGTAACCCTTGAACATCTCTGAAAATATAATTGTAGTATTAATAAGCAACAAAATGTTTACATTTATTTATTTATTTACCTTTTTGGTTATATCCATTTTTAATTTTTTGAATTTTTAATTTTCTTTTATTTTATTTTGTCCCTTCTATTTAATCTAATTTTCCGATTTACTGTTTACTCGCCAGCTTTTATGTCAACGATAAGTTTTGAAGTTTAAAATGAAAAACTTATCGACTTTCAAAGATACAGAAACCCATTTTATCGATTTCTTCCAGGATTTCTATTCCGTTTGTTCCAGTCGATAAAATTAACGACTGTCAAAGTTACAGAGACTCAATGATGCGATAAAATGAATTTCGTTCCAATTCTCAACGTTTCTCGACGAGTTTTATCGCTTCGAAAGTTACAGAACATGGGTCCTGGCCTCTTTCAACAAGTCTCTCCACCTATCCCGGTCTCTAGCCGACGCCATCCAGTTGCGCACCCCAAGACTTCGGTCGTCCTGGTCTACGCCATCTCCCCAGCGCAAGCTTGGTCTACCACGCTGTCGTCTACCATAGAATGTACCACAAAGAACTTTCCGAGCAGGTTCCTCTTCGCTCATGCGAGCTAGGTGCCCTGCCCACCGGAGTCTACCGAGCTTAATTTTTGTCACGATATCTGCTTCTAGGTAGATTGCGTACAGTTCATGATTGTACCGTCTCCCGAATCGTCCTTCCTCACATATGGGGCCAACAATTCTCCTTAAGACTTTTCTCTCGAACGCAGCTAAGAGGTCGGAGTGCCTTTTGCTAAGTACCCAAGTCTCGGATCCATATGTGAGTACTGGCTGGACCATGGTCCTGTACAGCAGCAGTTTTGAAGTTATGGTGAGATTTCTTGATTTGAAGAGCTTTGACAGACTATAGTAGGCTCTGTTGGATTTGAGAAGCCGCCCGCGTATTTCTTCTTCTATATTGTTATCGGCTGCTACTATTTACCCAAGGTATTTAAAGGATTGCACCACTTCAAATTCGTACTCCGCAACCTTGATCGTTTGACCAACTGTTCCTCTCGCATTCGACGCCACCATGTACTTTGTTTTACCTTCACTAATGTGCAGCCCCAGATTTTGTGCCGCCTGCTCGATCTGGATGTACAGCTTGTTCGGTTCTTCCGATGATGTCAATGTCGTCTGCGTAAGCCAGTAACTGGCTGGACCTGTTGACGATGGTCCCTCTTGTTGCCGTGCCAGAGTCACGGATTGCTTTCTCCAACGCCAGGCTGAAGAGGAGGCAGGCCAAACCGTCCCCTTGTCGGAGTCCATTAAAGATGTTGATTGGTCTGGATAGCAATCCGGCTATTTTTACTTGGCTTGTTACGTTGGTCATGGTCAACCTACATAGTCGTGTCAATTTATTTGGGATGCCGAATTCTCTCATGGCTTTGTAAAGTTCTACCCTGGCTATGCTATCATAGGCGGCCTTAAAGTCTATAAACAGATAGTATGTTGGGATGCTAAATTCTAGACATTTTTCCATCGCCTGCCTAAGGGTAAAGATCTGATCAGTTGTTGATTTGCCTGGAATGAAAGCACACTGATATTGTCCGATGACGGTTTTAGCGTATGGGGTTTTCCGGTCTTGTAGGATAGAGGAGAGTATCTTATAGGCGGTACTCAACAACGTGATACCTCTATAATTGCTGTACGTTGTGACATCTCCCTTCTTATGTATGGGGCATATTAAACCTTTTCGCCAGTCTTCTGGCATTTCTTCCTGCTCCCATACCTGTACTATAATATCATGAATTGCTTGACGTAAGGCTGGCCCGCCGTGATGGAATAATTCGGCTGTTATGCCATCGGCTCCCAGGGCTTTGTTCTGTTTAAGCCGGCCTATAGCCTTCTCAACCTCTTCTATGCTTGGTGGCGGCAACATAGGGTATTCTTCTTGAAGTAGTGGAGTCTCCACTTCTGCAGTGAGCTGACCATTTAGCAATTCATTAAAGTACACTTCCCATCGCTCCAGTATGCTTTCGGGATCGGTGATCAGATTTCCCTCTCCGTCCTTGCAGTATGTGCGGCGTGGTGTGTACTGCGTCATGTTTCGGACGGATTGGTAGAACTTCCGCGCCTGGTGCGGACCTCGCTCTCGGCTATTTTCTATTTCACAGATTAGGTTCTTCTCCCAGGCTGATTTCTTTTGTCTTTGAAGCCGTTTTTCTGTTCTTCTAGGCTCTTTATATTCCTCTTCGCGTGCCCGCGTTCTATGAGATTGTTGCATTGCTCGGTACGCAACATTCTTACGTTCAGTCGCTAGCTTGCATTCATCATCAAACCAGTCGTTCCGATTTTTACGACTGCTGCCTAAGATGGAGTTCGCAGTACTAATGACAGTATTTTTAAGACGTGTCCACTTCTCATTTATGCCCAGCATACTGGCTCCAGGTCTTACTCTCCCTAAATCAGGTGTTTCTAGGGCGAGTCCTAACCCATTACCAAAGGTGTTACTGGTGTTTTCATTGCGCAGGGCAGCCGTGTTGATTCGAACCTGATCGGCGGATGCAATGCGTCTTCGCAAGGCAATCCGCCAACGGAAAACCATACCAACAAGATAGTGATCCGAGTCGATATTGGCACCTCGGTACGTTCGTACCGTCATCAAGTTCGAGTAGTGGCGACGGTATATCAACACGTGGTCTATTTGGTTACGAGTGACTCCATCAGGTGATACCCAGGTGCAGTGCTGCCGTTTTAGTGACTTTGTCACTATATTTAGCGGAATTTTCAAAAGTTTAGCGACAAAAAATTATTTTTTGTCACTAGATAATTCTAGCGACTTTTCTAGTGACTTTTTGCAAGAACATGTGATGATGTTACATCCCTGGCATTCGAGTTTGGCACTTATGTTCGATTGACTCTCTTTTTACCACGACCACTGAACTGAATTTGAAACTTCACCACACAAAATAAGACCAAAAGGAGTGTGATTGCGAGTGAGCGGGTATATGTTTTAGAAACTAGACTACCTGGTCATTTCGTTTATAAATATATGATTTATTTTATGTACAATTTTAACTGTAATTGTTTTTGTTTGGTTTTGTCGAATCGGCCAAAGTGGAGATTTCGGGAGTAAACTTAACTTTTTTTGTAAGTATATTTATACTTATTTTCAAAAAATTCAAAAATTTCAATAATGCTTTAGATATTGAAGTCAATGAAATTGATGAAGATGCTATAATGGCTATAATTATTTGTGATTGATTATTTTTATAATAGGTGCTTGAAGTTATTATTAAAACTTCTTTACTTTTCATTTAAAAAATGAAAAGTAGTAATATTTTCTAGACTGAATTTGTTTTTGTTTTTTTTTTTAAGATTTTTTATGTTAACTTAATGTTTATAAGTTTTTCTTTACTATTCAAAATAAATTTTTTGTTATAACTGAATATATTTTTTTTTGATATGTGTACTGAAATTTTTTTCTAGTGACTTTTTTCAAAATTTTAGCATATCTAGCGGATTTTTAAGGTCGATCTAGCGACTCTTTTTTTTTGGCTTGCGGCAACACTGCCCAGGTGGCTTTGTAGATATCTTTACGCGGGAACCTGGTACTCGCAACGACCATGTTTTTCGATGCTGGCATAGCAGGCATTAACAGTACCAACATTTTTAGCAGCAGCTTAACCCACAGCATCACCATCAACTACACCATCAGCATTAGCAGTCACTTCATCAACGACACTACCAATTATTTTACTTATAAACAAACCCTTAAGAATACGAACCAATAAAAATCATATCTTATCTATTTCCTTTCCAATCGTGAGAAAAGTTTGACAGTCTGTGGTGTTATATCAATTTGAATTAATGCGAAACAAAAATGTATAGCATACTTTCAGGACACAAACACTTTTTGCATGCATACTTCTGGATGTTGCTACAATACGTTTTAAATATTAGGAATGCTTGTTTCGGTGATTAATATTCTTCCAAGAAGATATTCTTTGTTATTGAATTCAAGCAATGCAAGAGGAAGAAAAGAAAACCATCACTCAAATTCAAAAATAAATTTGTTTAAATCATACAACCGACATCACACAATATATACAAAGCAAATAAATACAATTTGCTGGTGAGATGCAGGTCATTGACTGAGTACTTGAAATCCATTCATGTAGTTGCAACATTTTAAAGGTTTCCGTTTAAGAAACAAAACAAAATGAAATAGCGAAACATTTGAATGTTTTCGAAATGCGTATCATTGTTAGAAAGTACGCTAAACTAGAGGTCGTTTGGTGGCAATTCGAGAGAATTGAATTGGAGGGCTTTATATTGTTTGAAAAGCTTGAATTTAATGAAATAGTTTCAACAAATGATGACGCACTTATTTGTGTGTATAGTTACAGTTAGTAGAAATGTTAACATTTTCTTATGGCAAGGGGGAATTTAATTATAACGAATTAATCTATTTCAAGTGTTGTGTCTTTGAACAATTTTTCCACCATATCAAAAAAGTAAGTTGAAACAGATTTG
This sequence comes from Chrysotoxum bicinctum, assembly GCA_911387755.1. NCBI lineage: Eukaryota > Metazoa > Arthropoda > Insecta > Diptera > Syrphidae > Chrysotoxum > Chrysotoxum bicinctum. The sequence goes on along the minus strand of OU426989.1, from coordinate 118,976,555 downwards.
AAAAACACCTACGAAATTTAGGTCTATTTTTTGCACCTCTTATACTTAAATTTTAAAGACTAATTTAAATCTTACTCGTACCGACTCTTAAAGAAGAAAATACAATAAAATGCTCCAGTGGATCTCACGAACTTGGTCTTGTTGTATAAAGTTGTAACGTACCTAGACATTGAAGATGCATAGTGAAGGCTCAGTAATGTAGTCAGAACTACGAAAATGTTTTTTTTTTTAATTATTTGCAAAAAATCAATGGCACAAAATTTGATTCGAATTAGAACGATGTTAATTTTTTTTTTAATAAGTACTAGGTTAAAATGTATCGTGCTAACTTTGTATGACTGTCTGACAGTTGCAAACATCAAAACAGGTCTGTCTAGTTAGTTTTTTCCTCGTAGTGTCACTGTTTTAGATGTGTTCAGAAGCAATTTATTAAAAAAATAAAATACACTACTGGGTCGCAGAAGCTTGCTCTAACTTAATAGACTAAGAGTTTTGAAAATTAATGTTATTAGAGAAAAATGTTCATAACCATAAAATTCACTTTTTGAACTCTTTTTAGTAATAAGAGATAAAAACAGAATGTCATGTGATTTCTTAAGCAAATATTAGTTTATGCAAGAACAAAAATTATAAGTCATTCTTCTTCTTCTTCCTTTGCTTCGGCGCTGTTATGATCTCGATGTCGAGGGGATCATAACTCTCCCACGTATCTGCTTCACACTAGTGATCCGCCTGTGGGGTTCGCCGGGTTGACCTCAGAAATCGGCGGCAAGCCTCCCGGTTTTGTATTGTTCCATTTCTGAGGCCAACTGAATGCTGGTGTTTTTGCATTTGTTTGTACCAGGAGTGTTTAGGCCTACCTTTCTTTTTATTCCGAATTGGAACGTTGTATGATATTGCCTTTTTGACGGGGTTCTCAGGATCTCTCCTTTGAACATGGCAATACCAACTGAGTCGGTCGTGTTCAATTTTTTGGGAAATGGTATTCTTAACATGAAGGCTTCCTCGGATCTTCGTACTTCTAATTCGATCAAGCTTTGTAACTCCTGCCGTCATACGAAGCATCTTCATCTCAGCTGCCGTTAGCTTACTCTCATACTTTTTGTACATTGTCCAACATTGTGAACCGTATGTGAGTGCTGGACGCACAACTGAAGTGTAGAGCTTTCCTTTCAGCTTAGGGGGCATTTTTCGGTCACAGAAGATAGCAGAATTTTTCCGCCACTTCATCCACCCTACGCTTACGCGATGATTGATATCGTCATCACAAGTAGCTTCGTTATTTATCATAGACCCCAGATATTTAAACTTTTCACACTTGGGAAGCACTGCTCCATTCAAATAAATGTCTGGAATAGGCCTGTGTGGATCAGAAAATGGGCAGCATAGGTATTCTGTCTTTTTCGCGCTTATGCGGTACCCACTTCCTTCTAGAACATCCACCCATACGTCAAGTGCTCGTTGTAGGGATATCGGGTCTTCACTTATGATGGCTCCATCGTCAGCAAAGAATAACTGATGCACTTTTGGATCCGTCACTTTGCCTTCAAGCAGGTAATCAAGAACTGTAATAAAGAATAGGGGACTCAAGACACTTCCCTGGTGTACACCTACTGTGATTTCGAATTCTTCGGTGACTCCAGCTGCGCATCTTACTTTAGTAACTGCTCCATCATATGTACATGTCCATAATTATCCGCACATAGGTTTCTGGAACTCCTCGTTGCCTGAGGGCCACCCATATTAAATCTCGTGGTTGCCGATCGAATGCTTTTTCAAAATCAACCAATACGTCATGCAAATCCTCCAAAGAATCCCGATGCTTTTCCATAATTATTCTTATACTCTGGATTGCATCCGTGGTTGACTTACCACCGGCAAACCCGCACTGGTCATCAGATAGCCTAATTATTTTTCGCAGTCGGCTACCCAAGACTCGCTCAACGATCTTCATGGTGTGTGACATCAGCTTAATCGAACGGTAATTATCACAGCTTCGAGTATCACCCTTTCCTTTATAAATTGGAAGAAGGTAACTTTCCCTCCATTGATTAGGCATGCGATCACCTCGTATAAGTTTGGAGACAAGAATCATGAGCCATCTACACCCGATGTCTCCCATCTTTTTCCAAAACTCTGAGGGTATTTCGTCTGGGCCAACAGCTTTTCCCTTTTTGGAGTATTTTACCACCTCACTAACTTCTTCGACTGTGACGTCGGATACTTCGCTACTTCGTTAGGTGAAGCTATTGGAAAGTATAGCCTTGGAAATTGTTCGTTTAGAAGTCCGTCACAATACTGTCGCCACCTGTGAAGAATTTCGTTGTCTTCCACAAGTAGTTGGCCTTGAGCATTGTTAATGAACTTTGGCGAACAAATCTCCCGGGCATTTCTTCTTCTTTGAGCGGCTATTTTGAAGATAGTTGCACCCTTATTCGTGTTTTGCCGTAGCTCTTGAATAGCACCAGCTGTCGGGGTAGAAATTTCATCCAGCTCCCGATACAGGTTTTCTGTATTCTTTGCTTGAATTTGGGCGCACTTCTTCTTCGCTTCTTTCTTGCAGTTTCTATATTCCACTTCGAGGCGTGACTTTTGCTCTGTATCATTAGAGGGGCACTTCGACCAAGCCTTGAAAGCCATTTTCTTTTTACTTATAACTGATTTAGCTTCATCATTCCACCACCATGTTTCTTTGCCTTGTTGGTTGTGTCCTTTTGAAACCCCTAACAGTGTTTTGGCTTTTTCTTTGCAAGTTCTCTGTAGGAGATCCCACATACTTTGTGCTGTACTCTCTACATTTCGAACTATATCGGTGTTGTTATACAGAAAGTTTTGCATATTCGAAATAAAAGCTTCGCCTTTTTCCTTATCCAGATTATACCATTTGATCTTCCCAAAAGTTTTTGTATGTTTGTTGTCGTTCACTGTCTCCATAAAAAATTCTGTCAGTAGGAGACGGTGTTGGTGGGCGATCGCTTCTCCTAGTATCACTTTGCAATCTTTTACCCGGGGTTTCATGAAACTAGATACCAAATGGTAATCAATCTGGGTTTCATTTCCACCACTGCTGTAAGTGACCAGGTGTCGGCTTTGTTTGACGAACATGGTATTTAATACGATAAGACCGTATGTTTTGCACATGCTCAGGATGTCTTCACCAGGAGGGTTCCTGGTGCCGTATCCCAGGCCTCCATGGCAATCTTCATAATCTTCGTTTGTCCTCCCGACATGTCCGTTCAAATCTCCGCCCACGAACAAAAACTCTTCCTTTGGGATGTCCTTAAGTAGATTGTGAAAGTCTAGTCAAAATGCATCTTTTTGCACCTGCTCACATCCAATTTGGGGAGCATATGCAGTGACAATATTCCACAACTTTCCTTTAATCACCAATTTAAGGGACATCAAACGGTCGCTGGATTTCGAAATGGTCAATACACTGCCTAATAGATGTTTTGCAAGGATGATTCCGATTCCGTTTTTACCCTTTTCCGTTCCATAGTAGAACATCTTATAGTTTTTTGTCCTCGTATCCAAGAAACGGGCCCTGTTTCCCGTGTTTCGCCATTTTGTTTCTTGAACACATAAGATGTCCACTCGCCTTCTTTTCATCATCTCTTCCAGCTCGAAGCTTCGACCTGTCATACTGCCAACGTTCCAACTCGCAACTCTCAGATTTTGTATAATCTGCGGCATTACTTTGCTAGCCCCCGACTAGCTCTGACCCGAGCATTGCTGCTCGGTCCAGGATCAGTACCATGTGTAACAATGGTAGTGCCTGGCGGGGTAGTGTCATTTTGAACGAGTACTTCCATAATGCTTGAATTCACAAAATCCTGGTTGTAAGTATCGACGTGTGCATGCTCCAGTTTTGTATTTGATCTCTTTTTTACGGCACCGGTCGGTGATCTCCAGTCGTGCCAACCCAGGGACTGGCATGCACACTTTTGGGAAAGTTTATAGGTGTTACGTGTCGCTAGGTTCACCTTGCTGTTTGTGGCCTAGATGTATTTACTCCTTTAGTCGCCTTTTACGACAAGCGGGGAGGCGCTGCAGGAATATTCTAACCCGTCCCTGCACAGGGGAAAAATTATAAGTCATTGTTTCTTAAAATAAAAGGCTTTTATATATACAATTTTTAAAAAAATATTTTGGTACGCCAACTATAAGTTCTAATTATTGTACGAATAAAAATTAAATTTCAAGAAGAAAAAAATATTGGCTCTTTTCGAGATATCATTTTTTTCAAAAAACTATTTTTTCAGAAACTATTTTTTCCAAAAACTATTTTTTTTTTTTCAAAAATTGATATTAACTGATATTAATTGAAAGAAAAAATAAGTTATCAAAGTTCGAGGAGCCGTTTTTAAGAAACTACGATTTTTGAAAACCATTTTTTGACATTTACATGGTGGGTATCGTTATTTTTAGATTAAATAAAAAATTTTCTCTAACATCTTGTAGATTATATTAAAAAAAAACTTTTAGTTGTCAACTTTTAAAAAATATCGAGCTTGGAGTTTTCAAAATATTGAGTTTTGAAATAAAAATTTGATTTTTTAAATTCCAAACAAATATCCAAAATTTTGGGGGAACTTTAGGATAAACAAAATTTATAAAAATCGGTTGTAGATACCGTTTATTGAGAAAATCAGAAACAAAACAAAAAATGGTTCAAGGGGGCTTCCATTAATAACCATTTTTCGAAGTTTTTGTTAGCATTATCTAGCCTTAACACGATACTAGTTAAATGTTTAAAATTATAAAAAGTTAGTAATCAAAAATTAGCAAATTGTTAAGTAGAATCATCAACACTGGGCTGTTTGTGCTAATATTTTTTTAAACTATTAAAAAAAACCGAAATGCAAAGTAATAAAATCAGTCTTGTCAATCAATGAGATGGTAGCTATTCGTTTTAGATACTCGTAAGTTAAAACAAAACTTCGAATTTAACCAGGTTTGAAGCACATCCATTCATCTATTGGGGATCTAGCTGTACAGCTGGACATCTGTTCAGCTACTGTCTAAACGGCTAAAATATTTTTAAAATTTGGTAGAGTTTTCTGGTTAAGAAGTTAAAAAATATAAGGTGAAGCGCGCTTCTTAAATATTTTTGTTGTGGTTAAAGAACTAAGTAAAACCTTTTTTTTTTCTCCAGAACTGTTCCACAGCTTTCATAAAAAAATCAAACAAAATGTGCTAACTAGTTAAAAGCAATTTAATGAAAATGGTACCTCGAAAAAAACATATTTTTGCTTTCGATTTTCTCAAAATTGTGTATGCTTCAGCTCCCTAAAAGTTTGTTTACAAACATTTTTAAAAATTAAAAAAAAAAATGAAAAAAAAATTAAACCATATCTATTGTTTTGAAAACTTAATTATTCTTTTACCCAAAAATAATGATACACAAATGTTAAAAAATGGTTTTTAAAAACATATTTTTTTCGAAAACAGCTAGAATTTCGATTAAATTTTTTTTGTTTCGCCTAACTTTTACGATCTATCATTCATTGAAAAAAAATTAAGATACTACTGACAGTATACCTTCAATAGAACCATTAAAATATTGTTTTTTTTTTATTTAAAAAAAATTAATTCTCTTTGTTTGCAATTCGATATTGCAAAAAAAAAGACCATGGATTATTTTAATTTAATTTTGATTTGTACAATAATAATACTAACTTTTGTTTTCTTCAAAATATTTAAAAAAAAATTGGTTTACTAAAATAAAATAGTAGAATACAATAGGTCTACATTTTTTCAAAATTAAAAAAAAGTACAGTATTTTATTTAGGATTATCAAAAGCATGACTTAAAAAGCCGTCTGCGGGAGACATTTAACAAAAGCATATATTTAATATAACGGATGGGTCATCTAGTGGTTTCTTTTTAAATCATAGGTTATTTTGACATTGATAGCTGTTTCCCGCTCGAAATTTTGACAGAGAGTCAATATCATACCTCCGCGAACAACGTTGGGAAATATTGAAAATTTATTTCCAAAGTGAGTGCTGTGTAATCCAAACAGAGCGTTTTTTGAGAAGAAGTTTTGGTCGAAATGAAACACCCACCGCCCTGCTGTACACAAGTTTTTGCATAAATTCGTAAGACTGGTATGCTAGTTGACAACACTCATGGTCCCCGTCAATAGCAAATCAAAATGTTTGCATGTGAGATACATATCGTGAATCGTCTTTAACCAATGATGTCCGTTAAGAACTTGGACACACTCATCCAACTAACGATATCTTGAACCAAAATAAAGTATTCGAAATTCCTGCAAAATAGGGCAAAGTGCCAAAAAATGCAAAACACTTTCGTCCGGATCAAAGTTGCCAAGTAAATAAACAGGGCTTAGATCTTTTCTATGCGGTCTAGCATTTCGCTTCTAAAATCAAAGCTCATTCCTGTTCACCTAGTTTATGATTGAGTTGCCTTCAACCTGATCTAAAATAATCCATAAGGATCAGTTTTTATTTAATCTGCATTAGCCTTTGAGTTTTTTTCAGAAATATTTGAGATATGACTGACGCAGTGTATAGCGTAGTTAAGGGTATTGAAAGCTTACCTGAAAATATTCTTAAAAATACCTTTGTGTGCATTTCTTTCAATTATTGTTAGTAACAGTAAAAGTTCATCCCTATAACAGAAACAATTATTCCCTGTTGCGTAAAAAATTTTAAATTTGGCTCTGGACCCACAAAATTTTTTGACAAAAAACTGACCGTATATATTTATTACAGTCTTAGCCGCACCCATTTAATGGCTTTAATATGAGATAAGATGATTGCACCATCTAGAGTCCAGTTAGGTCCATAGCTAATAGTTCTGTTACAAGACCTGGATACCATTATTTTTGATTTTGGAGTATTTTTTAAGGTCCCACAAATCGAAGTAATCTTTTAGCTTATTGATCTGAAGCTGAAGATTAAGAGGATCTTCAGCATAAATCGTTGATAAAGAACGTAAAAAAATATCGGACTTAAAACACATCCTTGAGGGATTCCTGTTTCACATTTGACATCCCTTACCGTTTTTAGACCGTTTTGCATAGCTGCCGTAATATTTTCAAGAAGTTCTTTATAGATTCTAATGAATTTGATCGACTTTCAAATCAACGAAAAAAGCCTACAAAACATTCTTCTTCTTCTTTGTAAAAGAGATACAAAGTAAACTTGGTAAAGAAAGAACATTGCATTGGTTTTTAGCACTAACTACTAATTAAGTTGTTTTAACCATTTATAAAATGCATTTCATGATCTTAAAAGTACAATTTTTCTCTAATAACATCGATGTTTTTGTATGGAACATTTTTAAAATTCAAAGTCTTTTAAACATAAGATCAACTTCGTTTGACCCAATTGTGTATTTGATTGTTTAAAATAAAACAAAACAAATAATCAATTTAAAAAATTATTATCACGTTTTTGAAGTATGAAATTAACAAAAAAAAAATAAATTGAAATTTAAAATTTTTCATGTTAATCTAGCATCAAAAGAGTTTCGAAAAAATTTGAATATCTGTTTATTTCACTTCAATTTTATACTAAATTTAATTTTTAATTTTAACGATCATAAGCTTAAGCCGAAGATTAAGTTGATACTCACACTGTAAAACTACGGGTTAGTGTCATTTTAATAATTGGAAGACTTACATATTTCAATGTAGTTAAGATATTTCATGTAAAAATTCAGTGTTTTTGACCTTTTTCTGATTGATTCACAGAAGAAATCCACCAAGACAAGTCCTTTATAAAATAAAATTCTGCTGCCGTAGAAGATAAATAACGAAATGAACAAAATTACCATAATTGAATTTTTCAACTTTTATTTCAAGTTTCTTATTTCTAGATCTTATAATTCTAAGTTTCAGTACATTTTCATTTTTCCAGAAAACAAAAAAATGATAAATATGTGTGCATAAAAACATAAATATATCTAACAACCCTCAACACACTATTTACATTTATACTATACTATCACATTCACTCATTCGCTTAAAACAATTGTATACCCCATTTTTTCACGCTATAAAACCATGATCTTGTTTGATCATATCAGCTGCCTTTTCGGCAATCATAAAGACTGGTCCATTTGGATGGCCAGACATAATTTCTGGCATAATACCAGCATCGGCAACTCGAAGATTCTTAATACCGTAGACTCTCAGACGAGGATCTACAACAGCCGAACGATCACTTTTTGGTCCCATTTTTGTTGTGCCCGAATAATGGTAGATGGTGAAGGTGAAGTGTCTTACATAGCACTCCCAGTATTCGTATGTTTTATATTTATACTGTGAGCAGGTGGGAATTTTCCTCTCCCACAATTTAGCATTGATCGCTTTGAATCCCGAACGATCCATTAGGCTGATAGCTTTGAGCAATCCTCTGACTGATATGTCCACATCGTAGGGATGGTGCATATAATTGGCATAGATGAGTGGATATTTAGTTGGATCGGTGTTTTTGAGCATGATTCTTCCACGGGATTTAGGTCTCAAGATCATTGGGAATATCATGAAGGCGTCCAGGTTTTTCTGCTCAATCTCACGAAATACCGCGTCATAGACAATATCCTTCAAACCAAAAGCTCTTGAAATCGCTGGATTTGCCGACATCGAACCGCCTACCAAGAACAGTTCTATATCTGGCCAACCATCTTCTAGTTCCTGGTGATCAAGATCCCAAAATGCAATGGTTTCACAACCACCAGGAGATCCATATTGTCCTCCATGTCGATTAAATTCGGTCAATAGCAACGGATTGGCGAAGTCTTCGAAATGTAGTGATGACACATTCGTAGTAAACGTCACAGCTGGTGCGGTGTGATCTTGTAAATTATATCCGACGGCAAGATCGGCGATCGGTTTGATTCCCACTTCACGCAAATGCTTGGCTGGTCCAACTCCTGATAACATAAGAAGTTGTGGTGAATTTATGGCGCCAGCAGTCACAATGACTTCCTTGCGTGCCAACACTTTGTGGTAATGCCCGTCAGTTTTGACCACGACACCATACGCTGCCTTGGTTTGAGGATTAATGAGAATCTTGGTTACAAGAGCACGTTTCTTGACGTGCAAATTTGGACGTTTTCCTTTGATTGGATAGAGATAGGCCCGATTCGAACTCCATCTAGTTGCATTCCTGGTTGTTGTGTGGAGGTATGAAACTCCAGTTTGCACTCTTCCATTGTAATCGACGTATCTGAGACCATCTTCTTGAGCAGATTCAACGAAGGCCGTAGCGATTTTGGATTTCCAGTCGACATATGAAACTTTCACCGGGCCATCGCGACCAACATAGTCTTCGTCGGCATTCGGAACACTACTGCCCTCATATTTCTTAAAATACGGCAAAACGTCCTTATAGCTCCATCCTTCATTTCCTAGGGCAGCCCAACGATCGTAGTCCCTGCGATTACCACGGGTGTACATCATGTAGTTTAGAACACTAGATCCACCCATTACCTTACCTCTGGGCCAGTTGCAGCGGTTATTGTTCATCGCCAAACATCCACGATCACTGGGTTGGGTGCGATATTTCCAATTCATTTCGCCAAGCTGAAGAAAATGTGCCACGATCGGAATATCCATGACAAGACTTTCCGGTCCACCGGCTTCCAACAGTAGAACCTTCCATGCGGGATTCTCAGAAAGACGTGCGGCCATCGTGCAACCTGCTGTCCCGGCACCCACCACAATAAAATCGTATTCGCCATCCATGGGCTTGTTATCCATGTTTTCTAGGCGATTGTCCTCCCCACCCCGACGAAGAAACTCCAACGTCTCAAGGATAACATTTTGCGATCTAATCACCACGGCACTCAGGACGACAATCGTAACAACGACGAACAAAGCACTATTCGAACTTGTAAACATGATTTATTCTCTATCTAACTAGTTTAAGGGCAAGATCAGAAGTTGAAGATCATTCTATATTTTGAAAATTCAGATACTTTTTTTTTCTCTCTGTTTAAGACAAACGGTTTGCGCGACCGATCTTAACTTAACAGTTACAATGCCGCGAATGAATATAGCATGAGATTTGAGGCGAACTTAATATTAAATTTTTCTTCTTCTTCTTCTATCTGACAACCTCCGAAGCTAAGGGGGCTGAAAAGCTTTTATTTCATAAAGTTCCTGCCCTCTCACTTCGTTCTTCACTAATGGTGCAGTTGTTTCAGCTTGTTCTTGATTTGTATCTTTTGTAAGCTGCGTTTTGGTCGTGTGTCCTTAACAAACGTTATACTTGTTTGCCGGTAAAAAAGATACATTTAAACCTGTATCTTGAGTGGAACATTGTCGGTCGGTCGTATAACGTGCTTTTTCCCTCGCACAAACACACTCGCACGAGTTGTATATAAATATCCAAGCTACCTACAAAAGTATATCGAAAGTGAATTTCAAAGTCAATGTCATTCATTAGGTACTGTTTGAGATTCATCTTTTTTTTTTTTTGTTTTTCTTTTCCGTTTTGTTTCATAGGAAGCAAAATAAAACAACTGGGTTTTTTTTATGCTGCTGGATATCATTAATGATTAACTTTTGGTTTTGGATTAGATACGTGTGGAATGTCAGTATTTTTGTAAATCAAAATCATATAAATGGTAAACGGGTTTTGGAGTCTGTTTTCTACTAATATGAAGAAAAAGTTCTATCAAAGCTCAAATCACTGGTTTTACAATATGCAGCCGTTGCCGCAGCCTTGACTTGCTTCTCTATAAACCGTCATAGATACTCGCTTAGAATAGACGTTTATTTTTTTGGTGCTAATGGTTTGGTATCTTTCGTAGTTTTTTTTTGCGGGTTTTACAAGTTTGCTTGTTTAGTTTTATGACTACAAACTAAGGCTATTAAACTTTGGCGAATGTCACTGGGTTGCAGTGAGCTTGAAGTCAGGAAAGTTGAAGTTGTTTTATTGATATACTCGTAGAAATACTAAATGTTTGTTGTTTGCAAACAAAATTTACGTACAAAAATACATATTTGCTTATAGGATAAAAACGTACATAAGTACAGTAAAAACAAGATATGAGTAACAGAAAAAAGCTACAGAAATGCGAAAAATCGTTTATACACGATGTTGCGCTTCGTTTTGTGCATGTATTAAAAATGTATGGATTGATTTTTTGCATTTTTAAACTTAATATATGGTTAACATAAGCCCCTATTAGAGTTGTTAATTATCAATACAAAATTTGACATTTGTCAACAAAATTGTCAACGACCTAGGCTTTGATGAAAGCATCGCTTCTTATCGTTCAGCGAAATCGAGCATCATTGTGCGAGGTTAGTACTTGGATGGAGGGACCGTTCAATACCAACCGTGTGCTGTTGACATGTGTTTCTTCTGTTGTTCTCTCTTTCTGTGTGTCTCTCTCTGTTGTAATGTCTAAGCCGATGGTCTCAGTTGCGAGTGCTTTCAGTGTTCAGTGTCTCTGCTTCGTAGATTTATATACGGAGTAGTGTAATATGTAATGTAATGTAATGTATCAACAAAATTTCTGAATCGGTATTATCAGTCGTGTTTTATTGGAAATTAATAGCTAGCGCAGTAATGCAAGCACATAAAAAACTCTTTATTCACTCTTTAACTCACTCTTAATAAACTCCCAAAGTTGGTATCAATGTATTATGTGTCAAAACCTTCTTACTTTTTAAATAACCTTACACGGATGTGTTCAAAAGATTTGTATCTCGTTTTTAAGCTGAAGTTGACATACTCATGAAAATGCAGATCGAGTTGATTTAGAGTTTTTTCTCACTATTAACCCCCCTATTACGGTTTGCGAATCGAACGTTCGAGGTGAGATTTTTTCATTAGCGAACTAACATTCGACATACTACAGTAGGCGAACTTTACAATTCGAGTTCGAATTTTGATTGTTTATTAAAAATATCAAATACATATATGACATTTAAGTCGAATCAAAGGTTCCCGATTCGGCAACCGTAATACTAATTTTTTACACTCACATGTTTTATGTTTGCAGCGCTGAAAGGATGAAGGTGTTAAGCGACATTTTTAAACATTTGAGTTACAAGCATTTAAAGTTTATTTTCTATAACTTTTTTCACCAAAGTGGTTGCATATAACACCTTCATCTTTGGCTCAATATGAATCTATAGGCGATAGAAGCGTACAGATGTGTCAAAAATTTAAGTTTCTATATAAGACTTTCATCTGTAAGAAAAAAACCAAATTTTAAAAAAAAATCACTTAACACCTTCATCCTTTCAGCGCTTCGTTTATTTGTTCGACTCGCCAGCGGTAATAAGGGGGTAGATTCGTATTAACACTTTGTAATTTTTTTTTTTATAATCAACTCACGCTCAAGGGAATATGATTACCCTTTAAATGTTTTAACACAGCGCGGGCGTGAAGTTACGGAAGAGAAAGAAGGATAGGAAAGATGTGTGGCACGATGTTCTGAGACTGAAGGTTGTTGTCTCAGATATTTTATCTCCAGGGATGGCGGCTGAACTAAAGCGGAGAATTGCCGTGTCTTATTTCTATGTCCCTTATAATTCGCATTATTTTATTCGTTTTTCGTCCTTGTTGGGCATACTAGTTTAACTCAATCACATGTTGTTAGTGTTATGCCTAAACAACATGTAATGAGTAAACCAGCAACCCATTGATGACAATTTTTAGAAGGTTTTAATGGAATTTAAGACGACATAGACGGCGGCAGGGATCGAACCTGTGATACTGAGGTTGACAGGCGAGCACACAACCATCGCGCCACGGCCACCCCACACAGTTGACTTCATTATACACAGTTGACTTCAATATACATATACATATGTACTTACAAAAGTACGTAAATATATCTTTTTTCCTACAATCTTCTTAAAATGTTCTCCTATCTCTATTAAAACTCATTATTTCGAAAGCCCAATGCTCGATTTTTTTGAAACTTGATAAATACAAGTTTTTCAATACAATCTACGAGATTTGAGAAAAAAATTGAAAATTGAGGTACCCACCATAAAAATGTTAAAAAATGGTTTACGAAAATCGTATTTTTCTCGAAACAATTTTTTGTCTTTCGATTAATTCTTACGATCTATAATTTAATAAAAATAAAATGCACGACTGGGTCGCACGAACTTGCTCCTATGTAATAGACTAGGAATTTTAAAAACGAATGTTATTAGAGAAAACTGTTCATAAGGATAAAATGAATTTTTTTTAATTCTTTAAGTAGTAAGAGATAAAAACAGAATGATATGCAAATATGAATTTATGCAGGAACAAAAATTATAAGTCTTTGTAGTGGTTCCTCAAAAAAATAAGCTTTTATGTAAAAAATTTTTAAAACATTTTTAAGAAAAAATTTTGGTACGCCAACCTTAAGTTTTTATTATTGTTCGAATAAAAGTCTAATTTCCAAAAAAAATACTAAGCCGTTCCTGAGATATCGAATTTTTCAAAAAAAAAATTACTTTTTTTTCTAAAAATTGAAAAAAATTTTTTTCTTAAGTTTTTAAATGCAATGTTTTTTATACTTTTTAGGAGCTTTTTTATAAAAAAAAATTCATTAAAATCCGTTAAGTCGATAATGAGAAATTCAAAATTCGAAAAAATCGTTCTATGGTAGGTACAATCAGTAATATCTAGATTTAAAATTTTTTTTTATTAAATTATAAATTTTAAAGATTAATCAAAAGAAAAAAAATTTTAGCAAAATTCTCGGAACCGTTTTCGAGAAAAATGCGATTTTCGAAAACCATTTTTTAAAATTTGTATTGAAGGTACCGTTAGTTTTAAATAAAACAAAATTTTTTTTCTCAAATCTTGTAGATTATATTAAGAAACTTTTATTTGCCAAGTTTGAAAAAAATCGAGCATGGGGTTTTCGAAATATTGAGATTCGAAAAAAAAATTTTGAATTTTTTTTTAAAAATTCAAAAAATTAAAAATTGAAAATTTGAATATGTAATAATATTCAAAGTTTAGAGGAGCTTTGGCATAAAAAAAAATATTAAAATCGGCTGTACCGTTTTCGAGAAAATCAAAAACAAAAAAAATGGACCTAGGGGGCTACCGAAAATAACAATTTTTTGTAAAATTTTTTTCAACCATTAGCTAGTTTTTACCAAATGAAATTTTTGGAATTTTTTTTAAAAAATTCTGTGGGACAGTTTTTGAGAAAAAAAAATATTTATAAAATTTCGAAAAAAAAAATCGTATGGCAGGTACCGTTATTTTTGGTCTTAAAAAAAAATAGAAAAAAACGTCGGGGGGTAAAAAATTAAAACCCATACATATCTACCAAGTTTGAAGAAAATCGACCGAGCCGTTTAGGCTGTAGTCGAACCGACAGACAGACAGACAGACAGACAGACAGACAGACAGACAGACAGACAGACAGAATTGCGAGACCCACTTTTTTGGTCTTCGCTATCATCGTAATGTCAACTTTGATCAAAATCTCGAGTTCGATTTTTTTTACGAATGCATAACTTGCCTTATAGTACCTATAAGTCGCAAGTAAAAAATTGAAACTCAGATACTACTGACTGTACCTATCATAGAACCGCATTTTTTCAATTTTTGAATTTCTCATTATCGGCATAACGGATTTTAATGATTTTTTTTTTAGAGAGAAGCTTCTAAAAAGTTTGAAAAATATTACATTTCAAAACTAAAAAAAAATATTTTTTGAATTTTTAAATAAAAAAAATATTTTTTTTTTGGAAAATTTGATTTCTTAAACGGCTCAACATTTTTTTTTTGAAATTTCTTTTTTATTCGTATAATAATAAAAACTTTAAGTTGGCGTACCAAAAATTTTTTCTCCAGCTGGTGTGTCGGATAAGGCTAAATCATCACATTGTAGGAACGCTGTTTTCAAGCGATCTATTGAAACTTTTGCTGTGCGATTCTGAAATTGAACTTTAAAATATTTATTACCTTTTTCCAAAACTTGAAATGGACCATTACACGGTTATTGCAATGGCGGTTTGACAGAGTCATTGCGAACAAAATAAAATGCACGACCGGATCGCACGAACTTGCTCTTATGTAAAAATACTTTGGAATTTAAGACACATTTTATAAATATAAAACATGGATTTAATGAGATAATAATTTTCAAATGCATAAAATTGCCGTCTGGTTTCCGGAAAAGTATGAATTTATGCAAATAAACTTTAAAAAAACGTTTTATTATTAAATAAATTTTGTATAAGTAAGAAATTTCTCTCAAATTTTTCAAGAAAAAAATGTGGGATGCGAATTTTAAGTATTAAATAATATTGATTTTAGGAAATAATTTCAAAAAATTATCGTTCATAGGTTTTGAAGATATTGATTTAAAAAAAAAAAAAAAAAAAAAAAAAAAAAACCCAACAAATATTTTTTCGAATATTTTTGTATACAATATTATTTTAAAAAATTAAAATTTTGGCTTAAAATCCTTAGAGCCGTTAATGAGAAAGTCGAAAATAAAAAAAACGGGTCTATGGCAGGTACCCCTAATAACATTTTGCCCCAAAATTTTGTTTGACCAAAATGTAGCTTATGTTCATAATATCACACCTAATTTTTTTTATCAAAATCGTTAGAGCCGTTTTCGAGATAAATAAGATTTTGCATTACGGGTGTATGGGGGGTACCGTTAGTTTTGGAGCTAAAAAAAATTTCAATTTCTCCTCAAGGGAATCACCGAAGACCCTTAACCACCGAAATTGAAAGATATAGGACCAGTGGTTTAGGCTGTAGTGAGAGGTACAGACATACAGACACACTGAAACATGTTTTTTGTGTACTAAATTTTCTCTTAAAATTTTTATAAAAAAAATTGATATGCAAATTGTTAGTATTTAATAAAATACATTTTAAAACGTAATTTAAAAATTTAATCGTGTATCGGTTTTCAAGATATTGAATTTTCAAAAAAAAAATTGTATTATTTTTTTAAAAATCCAAAAACTATTTTTTCGAAAAAAATTTTAGTTTATATTTTTTCAAATGCAAAGCAGCTCCTGCATAAAAATTTTGATTTAAATCGTTAGAGCCGTTGGTGAGAAATTCGAAAATAAAAAAAACCGTTCTATGACAGGTACCCCTAATAACATTTCCCCCCAAATTTTTTTTTAACCAAAATATAGTCCATGTCAATAATATCACACCTATTTTTTTTTATCAAAATCGTTAGAGCCGTTTTCGAGATAAATAAGATTTTGCATTACGGGTGTATAGGGGGTACCGTTAGTTTTAGAGCTAAAAAAAATTTCAATTTCTCCTCTAGGGAATCACCGAAGACCCTTAACTACTGAGTTTGAAGAAAATACCTCCACTAGTTTAGGCTGTAGTTCGAGGTACAGACATACAGACATACAGACAGACAGACAGAATTGTCGGACCCAACTTTGATCAAAATCTCGAGTTCGATTTTTTTCCAAATGCAGAACTTGTCCTATAGTACCTATATCGCAAGTAAAAATGGCTTGCCTTTTTAAGGCAATGAGAAGAAGCAGCTGTTGGTGATATTTTTGCCATTGAACCGTTCAAGCTTTTAACAAAATTCTGCTGCAAAATTCACCTGGTATAAACGCAAAGAAGTTATATAAACTATTTAAGAAGGGTTAGACTTAATATCCTCTTTGTATGTCGAACGAAGACCCAATAGTATGTACCGCAAAATTTCACACCAATCCTCTATTTGGTAACATTGAATTGCTGATTTGAGAGCGCGATGCCATCTCTCTATCATCCCGTTTGATCCCCAATAGACGAGTAAGTTCTCTGGAAGATTGTACTCTCAAATTGCCTTCCGAGGTCGGTTGATATCCGCGACGCAATTCCAAATCTAGATATTCACCCTGAAACTAAGGTTTTGGAAACGGTTTCAGCAGATAAATGTCCTCCAGCGTCAATAAGTAACGATTTCCTTGCGATGAAGGCAAAGGCCCGACGAGACCTATATTTAGTGCTCGAATCGACGAAGCGGCAGATCGTATTAAGCCAATGGTGTTTTGTTGTGTCTGGTCACTTTGCTTCTCTGAGAAAGTATACAGCATCGAACAAATTCAGCTACGTCTTTCCGCATAATAGGCCAAACGTACCGTTCAGTGACAAGTCTTGATATCGCTCTAGCGCCTGGGTGCGAAAGATTATGTAACATTTGCATAATGGTATTTCGTAAAACCTTAGGAACAATACTGGAGTATTGGCTTCTGGGAGGGTAAGCAGTTTAATCGTTAAAGAATATCAACTCAATTTACCTTCAACTCTTGAAATTCTTTGTCCTTGACTTGCTCTGCTGCTAGGTCCTCTGAACAAGTGTTGGCCTTTTCTAGTTCGGATATTCTTGATAAAGAATCAGCTACATTATTGTCAGCCCCTCTTACGAACTGAATGTGTATGGTCAACTGGGCTACGAAGTCTAGTTTTCGGATCTGGCGATGTCTTCTTCGCTTTCTTCTTGAAAGCATAAACAAGCGGTTTGTGGTCCGTGTGGATACTGAATTATCGGCCTTCGACGAAGTATATGGCCAAGAGCTCGCGATCATACATATGTACTTTGCTTTCTTTGAGACTCGGTTAACTTTTTGGAAAAAAAAATTCTAAAGGCTGAGCAACTCCATCTACCATCTGGTGAAGAACTGCACCAACTGCGATATCGGAAGGATCCGTACTAAGAGTGAATGGCAGGGTGTGCCAAAAGCGTGGCCTTAGCTTAATCCAATTTCCATCTCTGGAAGGCATCTTCGATTTCTGCGGTCCACTTGATTGGAGTCGAATCGTTCTTCTTATTGCCTTTTACTAGGCTTTGTAGCACTATTTGGTTACCTAGAGTAGAAGGTAGAAAACGCCGGTAAAAGTTAATCATTGCTAAAAATCTTTTTAGTTCTTTTGCTTTAGTAGGTTTCCTGAATAACCTTGACTTTTTCATCGAGTGGCATAACACCTTCGCTGTTGATTTTGTGACCTAGAAAACGGACTTCTCTTTGACCCAAAACACACTTGGAAGCGTTTATTGTCAAACCGTATCCACTTAATCGTTGAAAAACTTGACGCAAGTTCCTCTTCATTCTTCGAAGCCACGATGATGTCATCTATATAAGGAAAGGCAAAATCTTCCAACCCTCTAAGAACTTCATGCATATGGCGTTGGAATGTTTGTGCCGCGTTTTGCATTCCATAAGTCATGAATAAAAACTCGAGAAGGCCAAATGGTGTTATTATCGCAGTCTTTGGAATGCCATTAAATTACAAACTACCACATAAATGGTAAGAACAAGACCTCTGACAACTCACATTTAAAGTTTTACTAATCTTTGTTGTTTTGTTTTCTGTATAACGAGCTTTGATCTTCTACCGGCACTATCATGCTCTATATGCTAAAGCATTGTCCATTCTTTTCTATTACGACACGTTGGCGTTTGGAAGGCCCAATGTAGTCTACATGTTAGGTTATCTCACTACGATTGGGCATCGCATAGATGGGTTGATTGCCTGGTGTGATGGCCTGACATGGCGTTGGCCAGTGGGCCAGTGATGGCGCAACGCGTCGACACTACTCATTGTCTGACTAAATAATCAAATCAAAGCTGAACGTTGCCAATATGTAGATCAGACTTAATCTTTGCACAAACATCTCAGCAAGCATCTGATAGGCCATCAAGGGACCCAGGATTGTTCATTGAGGGAGCCATATCTATGTTGTTTAAAATGTCTGATGAAGATTTCACGCTTGGACTGTGCGTTTTCTTCTTTAGAAATCACCATAAAATCACAGGATTGCGCTACGGATCTCCATGCTGATACTCAGTGTATCTTTGTAATAGTTCGGAGAAGTTGAACAATGCACGACGTATTCTCTAACGTCACGCGATATATATATATATCAGTTTTAGCGGGAGCCCGAGGTTTTGGCTATCGCCGAAGATGCACATGTGTCACGATAATATGGTTTATGGCTGATCTGCCGGGTCGAAGGTCACGTTGATACTTGCTGTTTAAAGTGTGTCCCAATTGGATTAAACAATCAAGCGGTACGTTGAATATGATTTATAGCGCCGTTTAGCATAAATATGTCTCGATAGTTCTATCAGAAAAAGGACTTGCTCTGTTTTTGTAGATGGGTCATATATAGCCGATATTCCAGTCCTCGCAAATGGTTCCTTTTACTTATAATTTATTGATGATTTGATATGCACTTTATCTGTATATCCGTAATTGGTTAGCATTCAGAATTCGCGGCGAATATACTTCTTACAATTTTTATTTCGCCCGTAACGCTTGGTTCCCGCGATCTACTTGAGTTATGAAAAGTATTTAATAGTGCATTCCGTAATGGAATCTACTTCAAGTCTATTTCCAAATTTCATCTGAACCCGTCCAGACGTTTGTAATATTAACAGGATAGCAGGATAAATAGAGTGGGAAATGTCTAGTATCGCCAAAGTTCAACATAGTTGGCACTATTCGCAACCCGCACGGCCACTCTGTCCCACCGCTCTTTCTACAAATTACAATTTGTGTGTTGATATTTTTATTCGAATATTTTTATCGAAAACTACGAGTAAATAAAACTGAAGGTAAGATAATCCGACTCTCTGACTTCTCCAAGTAATTCGGCAGCCCCCAAAATCGATACACAACGAAAAAAAAAATGCTATAAGAACACAACTACAACCATAGAAGATGATTGAATAAAAAGCCATCATAAAATATCGGTCAATGACGACCGCTTCTAACTTTAAAAGTATCTACACGCACGCTAGAACGTCAGATATATTGTCTTGGTTTTTGTATGTGGTTTTTTTTGTATGTTCGTTCTCGGATAATGTATGCAGAAAAAGCTCACAATTCACCCAGACCAAAAAGATAACTGTTATTGTAGTATTATTTTGACCAAGTGCACATAGAATTATGTGAGAAAACAACATGGCTTGCCTTCTTACGCTCTGCTTCGAAGAGCTTTAGCACACTGCAAGGGTTATTGGTCTTACCAGTTCACAAAAGAATGTAAGGTGGTTTAATGCCAAACGAATTAACTATTCTTAGTTTTATAATTAGGTAGATATGTATGTATTTATGTATGTAATTTAAATGTTAAATTGAGTAGTTGTACGGATGACTTCTGTTGTTTTTTTTTAGGTCTTTGGCTTGTCCTTGAAAGTCTATATTTTGATGTGGTGCGAGACAGTGGGGCATAATATGATACTAGTACAACTTAACTTTAAAGCAGTTTATTTGTATTTCTTAAATTTAAATACTTTTTTTTATAACTAGTATCGTATTATGGCAATACTTTTAATGCAGGGTGCGTTTCATGTTCCAGGTCGGTGATTTTTTTTTCAATAACTTTTAAATGGAATATAATGTTATGTGGGTGCCTCTGGCCAATTTTGAAGACTTCCGACTTAATTTCAACAGTTTCATCTTGTTGTCCTTAAGCATCGAGGTTGTGATTGGTTTGGTCATGTACACCTTTTTCTTCAAGTACTTTCATAAGAAGAAATTGTAAAGAGTCATTTCTGGGGATAGGAGGGGTTTCATCATCATCATCGGCTCGACAACCGGGTTCCGGTCCTGGCCTCTTTCAACAAGTCTCTCCACCTATCCCGGTCTCTAGCCGACGCCATCCAGTTGCGCACCCCAAGGCTTCGGGCGTCCTGGTCTACGCCATCTCTCCAGCGCAAGCATGGTTTACTACGCTGTCGTCTACCATAGAATGTACCACAAATAATTTTCCGAGCAGGTTCCTCTTCGTTCATGCGAGCTAGGTGCCCTAGGTAGATTGCGTACAGTTCATGATTGTACCGTCTCCGGAATCGTCCTTCCTCACATATGGGGCCAACAATTCTCCTTAAGACTTTTCTCTCGAACGCAGCTAAGAGGTCGGAGTGCCTTTTGCTAAGCACCCAAGTCTCGGATCCATATGTGAGTACTGGCAGGACCATGGTCCTGTACAGCAGCAGTTTTGAAGTTATGGTGAGATTTCTGGATTTGAAGAGCTTTGACAGATTATAGTAGGCTCTGTTGGATTTGAAAAGCCGCCCGCGTATTTCTTCTTCTATATTGTTATCGGCTGCTACTATTGACCCAAGGTATTTAAAGGATTGCACCACTTCAAATTCGTGCTCCGCTACCTTGATTGTTTGACCAACTGTTCCTCTCGCATTCGACACCACCATGTACTTTGTTTTACCTTCACTAATGTGCAGCCCCAGATTTTGTGCCGCCTGCTCGATCTGGATGAAGGAATCGTGTGCAGCTTGTTCGGTTCTTCCGATGATGTCAATGTCGTCTGCGTAAGCTAGTAACTGGCTGGACCTGTTAACGATGGTCCCTCTTGTTGCCGTGCCAGAGTCACGGATTGCTTTCTCCAACGCCAGGTTGAAGAGGAGGCAGGCCAAACCGTCCCCTCCGTCGGAGTCCATTAAAGATGTTGATTGGTCTGTATAGCAATCCGGCTATTTTTACTTGGCTTGTTACGTTGGTCATGGTCAACCTACATAGTCGTGTCAATTTATTTGGGATGCCGAATTCTCTCATGGCTTTGTAAAGTTCTACCCTGGCTATGCTATCATAGGCGGCCTTAAAGTCTATAAACAGATAGTATGTTGGGATGTTAAATTCTAGACATTTTTCCATCGCCTGCCTAAGGGTAAAGATCTGATCAGTTGTTGATTTGCCTGGAATGAAAGCACACTGATATTGTCCGATGACGGTTTTAGCGTATGGGGTTATCCGGTCTTGTAGGATAGAGGAGAGTATCTTATAGGCGGTACTCAACAACGTGATACCTCTATAATTGCTGCACGTTGTGACATCTCCCTTCTTATGTATGGGGCATATTAAACCTTTTCGCCAGTCTTCTGGCATTTCTTCCTGCTCCCATACGTGTACTATAATATCATGAATTGCTTGACGTAAGGCTGGCCCGCCGTGATGGAATAATTCGGCTGGTATGCCATCGGCTCCCGGGGCTTTGTTCTGTTTAAGCCGGCCTATAGCCTTCTCAACCTCTTCTATGCTTGGTGGCGGCAACATAGGGTATTCTTCTTGAAGTAGTGGAGCCTCCACTTCTGCAGTGAGCTGACCATTTAGCAATTCATTAAAGTACACTTCCCATCGCTCCAGTATGCTTTCAGGATTTAGCGTAATTTAAAGAGTTAGTACGAATATATGGTAGACTTTCCAAGCCAGAAACAACACTGCAGTTCTGCAGTAAATGGCTTGAAGTGTTCACATAATACGCTTAATATCATCTTGTAGGCGGTATTTGAAAGACAAATTCCGCAGTAGTTAGTTCAGAAATGGCGATCTTCCTTTTTGTAGATCGGACAGATGGTTCTCCGACCGTATTTTATTTAAGAGTTGGTAATGTTTCTTATTAGATCCTGTAGACCATCGGTTCCCATTGCTTTCGATTTTAGCCTATTCAAGACCAATCACCAAATCGACTTACCGAGGCTGCCAGTTGAACTGATCTCTGCAGACCGCGGTTCCACTATGGTGTTTTCTTTCTTTTCTTTACAGGCCTTGTGGCATCTAGTAAACCTAAGTTCCGCATTTGCTTTCTGCTAGAGCAGCTCTCTATAACCTCGACTTCACGCTTCTCAAGATATTTTTTCAGAACAACCTGATTTCATCCTTCTATCGTCAAATTAGAGCTGGCTGCAACCTGTAAGCCTCATTTTCAGCTTTATTTGCTTGAGCACATTCTGAGAATTCTATCACCTCTTTTGGAGCCTTTCTGATGGCTTGTGGGCTTCTGGACTTATCTCATTAGTAGTAGAGTTTCTCGCAAGATCTAGGTATACTTGTTGAATTTCCTGCTCATGGTTGATGTTCGCCCAAGAGTTCTCATGCACATTCGCATGCTCAGCTTGGTACCAACCGACTCAATGTTAGCTGATTTGGACTAACGTACGCCGACTATGGTAAGGGAAAGCCTTCCGTTGCTTGCAGCTTAGACTAGCGGGGGACCGCCAAGTGATTTTATGGATATCAAGGCGGGGAAATTTAGTGCTAGTGTCCTTTCCCACTGCCAAGTTGATAAGTCTAAGTCCGTTTCCGGAGGTTATGTCCTGCACGCTATGTTCTCTGGCAGTTCTACCAAATTATGTCTGTCTTTACCAATTTATGCATTTAAGCCTCCCAGGAGTATTTTATGGCGATTCTTGGGACATTCTCATGTCATAAGTTTTGGTGAGGAAGTCGCATCCTTCATTGGTCTTGTCAACTTCCTCTTCCGTATGGGCATGTGCACTCATAAAGTTCAAGTGATGGAATTTGGCCTTAATGGGAATTATCGTCTCTTTCTCCGTAACATCAAGAAAGTTTAAAACTTTTTGGCAAAGTTTTCATCTGACAGCAAATCCACACCCAAACAAACGCTTCTTTCTATCCCATATTAAAAATGTGCAGTTTTCCATCTTCCTTTCACCCAGTCCATTCCATCTGCCGAAAAACTGTTACATTAGCTTTTACTTTGCAGGTTGCACGCATATTTCATGGACCGTTTTTCGTTGGCATGGCGAGTCGTCAACCCGGTCCATTCCATCACTCTGAGAGCTTCTATAATAGCTTTGACTTTAGCGATTGTACTCACATTCCATTTGCCGTTTTTCGCAGGTGGGGGTGATGGCGTGCTTGAGTAGTTTAAGGCTTGTCCGGGGCTCTGTTGAACCGTTACCGGTGTTGCTGCGGATGCACAATCCATGCACTAACGTGTATGGGTGCTGAAGCGGTAATACTGGTTTGATGTTCTGATGGGCTCGTCCTTCGATTTATCGGTGGGCCGGTATTGCTACCTAGCACAAAGCTGTCACTTCCGGTTCCTATCGACCTCCTGGCGGTGCCTGTGAATAGGTTACTGTAATAGTAACTGAACTAATTTTATAGGAACAGTCTGGACGGTGTCCTTAAGGTAGGAATCCGCTAATGAGTGTGTAGCAACTCACCAGGTGGGTGCACATTCTTGGTTGTGGTTTCTACCTCGACTAAAGCTGGGTGTGTGTATATCTGGGGCTGATAGGCCCCGAGTTTTGCAGGAACTCTCTGTAAGTGACCATAATGGTGGCGAAGCTTGACTGGGAGCTATATTCTGGTTCCACGGGAGATAGTGCCCAGGAGTCCGAGGGCTATAGCGTACGTCTTCTGGCTCTCCTATTCTATCTTCGGATAGTGAGGTGCAGCTTTCGCGTGCGTGCTCTCTTTCTCAGACTATCTATGATGTAGGCCCCCTAGTGGGAGAATCGTGGTGGCTTGGATTATTACGAATGCGGAGACACATGGTTTCCAGGCGTGCCTGGATTCAAGAGGTGTTAGATAGACCTCGCCTCCTAAGCAAGAGGTGTGTTCATGCCAGCAACATGTCACAGCTTTGCGACCGAGATGGCTTCGGCTATGTCGGGGTTAATGGTCAGGACCCAATCTGACCTCGATGGCGGTAGGCCTCCCGTGGGGTAGAGGCGGTAATCAGCAGGTATCCACGTAAAACCCAAAGACGATTCTGGCCGTTTTTCGTCGTTTGCATACGCGGTCCTTTCATCCGAGGTAATTACTTGTGTGTTTTGATAACAATCGGGTTTTCCTTCCATAGGCGACTTGTGATGTCTCCGAATTACTGAGATGTTTGGAACTGGTTTTTCAGAGCGTAGCGCGATATCTGTTCTTTTGCTCCCACTTTATGACAAGATATCTCAGGTATCAAAGCCTTGCATCCGATGGATAATTCACCTTTCGGATATCCAGCGGGCATCACTACGAGGTTTGGCAGCGCATGACCCTTGCAAGGCTTAAATAAAAATTGGATTTTGGGGAATAAAAAAATTAGCTTGTTTGAAGCACCTTTTTGAGCTCTATGTCAATGTTCAAGAATCTACCTAATGTCTTTGCGGGAAACATGTTTTTTGTATCTAAAAGTGCTTCTTAACATAATTGCAAAGCGAAAGCGGTGACTCAGGTTTCTAGTTCATTATGAGTACTGGTTTAGATTCACTGTTGAGATTATTCCGCCCCACTGTTCGTCATCTATATATCTTCGTAGTTATTTTATGGAGTTGCAAGACTGCTTTTAGATAAAAACTAAGTCGTATTCTAGAGATGATGCATGGTAGTTTTGTTTATACGAATTGGATATGGACTCTGTTCTTTCGGGTCGAGAAGATTTTTGATCACAAACCTGATTTGAATTGATGTTTTTTTTTTGTATTCCAAGAAAAAGTTTACAGCGTTTGGGTATAACAGTTCTTACTTATTTATTCTTTGCACGCTTAAGCTGGGTTCATTGTCAGAATGAAATCAAATCTGCGTAACAGGATACATTTGTATTCAAACGGGATAGCCGGGATTTTTCCACAATAATCGAACCCGTTTTTGTTTTACGGTATGACGAGTTGAAGTTGTAGTTATGAAATATATATTTCTGTACATGTATTTTTCTGTTTTCGGAATAAATGCAGCAGAAATTGGTCTTTTAGTATCAAAATCGTAGGAATGACAAAAAGGCGTGTAGTTGAATAATAGATACATATATACATAAATACCAACATACATAAATAATTCTTTAATCATAACCATTAAATAACATTGCTCACAATTCAAGTGAACAGTAATTATAGAGCTTGAGGGTAGATTACGAATTTCAACCGTCACTGTTAATAGTTTTGGTTTCAGTGAATTATTGGTTGGATTTAATTTCAATTATATGGCAAAACATAGCTTTCAAGTTGCTGTGGGAGAGGATAGTAGATAATATAATTAATTTTCGAAAATAATCACATGAAGGGTTTGAGTTTTGAAATTAGGAATCAAATTTCAACATTGATTGAACAAAGTTCTTCATTATTTGTTGAACGAAATAAAAGGTTTTCAATTCAATTTGCGTAGATAGATTCCTCGCAGTGCACTAGAACTCGGCTTTTCGAAGACTTAACTTGACGAATTTTGCGTCGGGACTTGGGAGTGTTGTAATCCGGTTGAGTGAGTGATCCAAACTCCAGATGATTGTGCAGAAGCAAACACACAATAAGAAACATCAAAACCTACTAGATCCTTGCTTCTTTTTGAGCTCAATCCAAACTGGATGATTCCATGAGAATATCCACAATTTCCAACATCAATTCCATCCACAGGTTCACACGAGTTATTGTATCAAAATGGCGCACTTCAGCGCTAATTGGGCCACAAGGCTAGACTGCCAGTGGTCGCCATTTCTACCTACCTTAACTCTGTACAGAATCCGACAGACCCAAATGCTCAAAGTTCATGACCATAAACAACGTCGTTTGTTCGCTGACTATAGGCTTCGGAGCGCTTGGAAAAGGAACCCCGATCTTGGCCGAAAAATCATCTTTTGCGACGAGACGGATCTTTGAATAAATGGCTGTATTAACAAGCAAGGGACCACACCAACCCAAACGAGTTCACAAAGTGACATTCCTCAACATTTACCGTTTGGTGCGGATTTTGGCCCGGGCGGCATTATCGGTCCGTATTTTTTCGAAAACGACTTTGATGAAGCGGTCACCCTCAAAAGCGAGCATTACAAAACGAGGATACCAATTTCTAATGGCCCAAATTGAACCATATGGACCTAGGTGACATGGGGCTCCAGCAGGACGGCACTATGCGCCACACAGCGGACCCTATGA
The DNA here is from genome assembly GCA_911387755.1 of Chrysotoxum bicinctum. Lineage (NCBI taxonomy): Eukaryota > Metazoa > Arthropoda > Insecta > Diptera > Syrphidae > Chrysotoxum > Chrysotoxum bicinctum. Next base: position 118,949,932 of record OU426989.1, on the reverse strand, counting down.
TCGGCATTCTGCATGAACGATTTGAGAATTAGGTGATGTGAATTGGCCACCAAGGGCATGCGATTTAACACCACTAGACTTTTTCTTGTGGGGTTTCCTGAAGTCACAAGTCTATACGAATAAATCACCGATGCCTGTCCTGTTTTGTCCTTTTGTTAATGTGGGACTCTTACCGCGCCAGGAGAGATCAAAAGTTATGAAAGATCGACTTTGTTATTTAAAAATCACTTTGGGCAACTTTTAATACTTTCCCATAGCTTTTAGACCATCAACTCATGAACCTTGGTTCTTTTAAGTCTCCCAACATTGTCTCTTACATTTAAGACGGTTTCCATACGGGAGTTGGTATGACTTCGCAGTCACTGATTGTGTAATACAGTGTGTCTTTTTTAACAACTTCTGTGACCATTTCAATTGGAAGGTCACGATGTAGATCGCCAAGGGGCATTTATTATTTCACGAAGGACTTTGTACTGGAATTTTTGGATGGATCTTGGATTTGTTGTTTTTGTACAGCTCAATAGGTGGATATCTACCATACGTCCAAACCGGTTTCAACACTCTCTTGTATAACAGTATTTTGTTCGGGATAGAGTTCTGTACTAGTTCAGTTCTTCTCTTTTTTTTTTGCTTTGCAACCAAAGTCATTCCAAGGTATTTGGCAGTATTGGCGTGCGATTTTGCTTTACCTTTGATACAAATTTGGAATATTATTTAGTTATTTGTTTGTAAAGTATATTATATATGCATCGTTTTTTTTCGTTTAATTTGATACACCATCGTTGCGTCCAATCTCTTACTTTATCGACTACATTTTAAAGTTTTTCTGTTGCCTTTTAATGGATTTATCAGGCACCAATACGTGTGCAGTATCGTCAGCATAAAAGCGTTGATGTCCACTGAAATATCACTTGTATATAACATGAACAGAGTTGGTCCCAACACACTTCCTTGGGGTACACCGGCTTCAATTTTCTTTAGTTCCGAGTAATATTGGTCGTACCGTACTCTAAAGAGTCGGTTCGTTACGTAGGATTTCAGTTTTTCGTAGTACTTCCTGGGAAGATCAGCGTGAATTAATTAGAAGACTAAATTCGGAATGCGAATCTTATTTGGAGGTTAAAAATTTTCTTTGGCTGCAACTATAAGAAAAGCCATTACATAGTTCCCATAGGTAGAACCTCGCTGGAGGAAACCGATAATATCATCGAGACACATTGCCAAAATCAAAAAAACATGGAGAAGCCATTGTCTTGTCTTGGTCCCGTACATCGAATGGAAGGTATCATGGATCAGCATTTTTATGTTAAAATAATGGAAGAGATAATCTTGCCTTTTGCTGAGTATGAAATGCCTCTGAAATGGGTCTTTCAGCAGGATAATGACCCCAAAACATACTAGCAAACTTGCGAAGCACAGTGTGCAAGCAACCTGAGAACCTTTGATGCGATGTAAAAAAATTATGTTGCTAGTTGTAAACCAACCAATAACAATGCCCTTTGGGAAACTAAAAGTGTGAAAATTTGACCACTTCCATGCAAAGTCGAATAGTGGTTTGGTTTGTACAGGAGAGGAGAAAAAAGTCTGTTAAATCTGAACTGGTTCAAATTAGTGTTATACAGTTTTGGGAAAAATTTGGTTAAAAAAAATTATTTTTCACGTGTAAGCTGCATATTTTTTTTTGAAATCTAATTTTGCATTCGATGTTATTACTTCAAGAATAACAGCAAGCCGCCGAATTAGGGATTCACTGACTCCAGTGATTTCTGAAGTCCTGGTTCGATTGGCAAAAAATCTCCTGGAGGTGGTGCAGTCATTACTTGTCCCCGTACCTTGTGTTACAAGATCGACAATGATGCCCAGTTTTTCACGAAATTCCTGCTGAATTTTATTCCTCTGAGCATCTCTAATTTGGCGGGTCTCATTGTTAGTTCTCCATGTTTTAAATGGCAAAACAGAAGAGGAGACATTACCAATTTCAAAGCTTCCGTGTTTACAGCTTTGTTTCGTATATTGGTCTTATATTTGAATAATCCTCTTAGATAAATTACTGATTTCCGTGTATATTCTTTGTTTCTCGTTTCGTATGATTTATTCAGTTTCTTTGGCTCTGCAGTATCTTGTAGAGGATGGTCGATCGTTATTCCATACAATAATATCCTTGTTATCCTCCATAGTCATTTGGATTGGTGCCAAAGATGTCATAAGCAGATTAGCGTCCGAAGTTTTTTCATTGTCAAATGTTCGACTGTACTCTGGTTGTCCAGAGGCACCATCACATCCCCATTTAGTGTACAGTGTTAAAGACTCCCCTTCAATTCTGGTTATCTCCTCTGCTGTTTTTCCTTCTAATAACCTTGTTGCAGTGTGGTCTAACAATTTTTGAAGTTGAAAACTTGCTGGGCTTTCTGCTTTTTTGCTTTTCTAAAAATAATGGGCTTAACCAGTTCGTTCTGACAATTAGTACCGAAGAATTCAAACTTTTTTTATAAACGCTACTGTCAAGACGGAGTTCTTTGAAAGCCGATTCAGTGAGACAATTATGAATATAACTCTACAAATATCATTTTTTTCTTAGTACATACCAATGTTTAAGACTACTTGAAGAAGGCATCTTTGATTTTAGATATTCAATAAAGTAGACCAATAAAATAATTTAAGAAGTTACAGAATTTATTTAAAGGAACTTTGGAAAAAGACATCTAAAAGTTTGTTGAAAATATGGTTTGCGACTTGAATTAAATTATTTTTCAACTTTGAGGGCTTTTGAATCAGAACATACAATATACGAGGGCAGTTTGAAAAGTTCTCGGCCTGACCAATAAAACGCAATAAATTTTAAAACTTTTTTTTAATCTTTTTCTACATATTCTCCTCTCATATCAATGCACTTATTCCATCTGTGTTCCAGTGCTTCTAATTATTAATAATATTATACCCTTTTTATAGGCCGATTCCTCCAACTCTTCGAAAAACCGCTCCGTCTCAGCAATCACCTCCTCGTTGGTGAAGAATTTGCGTCCAGCCAAATGTTTTTTTAAGTTAGGAAAGAGGTAATAGTCTGATGGTGCCAAATCAGGTGAATAAGGGGGGTGGTTCAGTACACAAAATCGAAGTTCATGGAGTTTAGCCATGACAACAACCGACTTGTGTGCTGGAGCATTATCCTGATGAAAAAGGATCTTCTTTTTGGCTAATCCTGGTCTTTTTTCGGCAACTTTTTCAGCCAATTTGTCCAACAGGTTTGCATAGTATTGACCAGTGATAATTTGGCCCTTGGGAAGGTAATCAATAAAAATAATTCCCTTGTAATCCCAAAAGACTGACGCCATCACTTTCCCAGCTGAAGCACACGACTTGGTTTTCTTCGGTGGAGGAGAACCGCTATGCTTCTATTGTTTTGATTGTTCTTTTGTTTCAGGAATATAGTGATGAATCCATGTTTCGTCGGTGGTAATAAATCTTCTCAAGAAATCGCTGGTATTCCTCCAAAATAACGCTAGATTATCTCTAGAGATTTCAACTCGATTGAATTTTTGTTCTTCGCCCAGCAAACGCGACACCCACCTTGCGGACAATTTTTTCAACCCCAATTCTACGGTCAAAATGTGGTAATCCCGCTCAGAAGAGATCCCCATGGTGTTGCTGGTTTTTCGCACTTTTAACCTTCGGTCGTCTAAAACCATTTTATGAACTTTATCGACGTTTTCTGAAGAGGTGGATGTTGTTGGCCTTCCGCTTCTGCGATCATCTTCGACGCTCTGTCTGCCATGTTTAAATAAGGCTGCCCACTTTTTGAACGTGGAATACGAAGGTGCAGATTCCCCCAATGTCTCATCGAAGTCATCTTTAATTTGATTTGGTGTCATATTATTTTTGACCAATTATTTAATGACGGCTCTAATTTCATTTTTTTCCATTTTCGTTGTTAGCAATAGGTTCGTTCGTACTGATATAAGTACGCGACCAATTTTAATGAAACTTCACATACAATTATTATATATATAAGGCTGTTTGAGGAATTAAAAGTTATTTATTAAAACAACGCCTTCTATGTTAGGCCGAGAACTTTTCAAACAGCCTCCGTATATAGTATTTTAAAAAATACTTCGAAATCATACGCTCGGGTTATCTGAAAGTACTTAAACATAAAGCTTAAAAGGTTAGACATGACTTTTTCCAAAGACTTTGTTCCGCTCTCAGACCACTATGCCTCGTTCTGCTGCTGGTATTTCCAACAAAGATTCAAACACAGAACTATTTTTTATGATTTATATTTTTCAATAACTTTGGTTTTTTTTTTAATATTTAAAGGTGAATTTTTATTGCACTATTTTGACCGCTGTTTTTGGGAAACACTTGAGGAAATTTGAAATTATCAATAATTCAAATATTAAATTTAAAAATATTTTTTTTTTGGAAATAAAAGCTTAAAAATATTTATTTGCCCTTTTATTTCCTTTAAGTTTAATTGATTAATTTATTTTCGATTTTGTTGCACCACAAGGTGTACTACTATCATTTTTACAGCGGATGCATACAAACATACACAACATCAAATACAAATTGTCCCCGAAAAAAAAAACTAAATAATAAAAAATTTTTGTCAGATTTGAAGCAGATTCCAGCGCTTAGAAACAAAATACGAGATTCAAGATTCAAGGGTATGCCTATCTTACATAAGTTCATCTTGCGAATAAACCAGAAAAAAAAAAACAAATAATTGAAAAATTATTCATTCATTAATCTATAACAATATTAATGAAAAAATTGCTTATGTAAAATTTAAGAATAAACAAAAAACACTGTTTCGTAATATGGTGAAATTCTATTGAGAATCTAAAAATTTCCATTAAAAAAATATTCTAAAATAAAGTTTTACACTCCGCGCCACTTGATTAATAATATTTCGCTTGGTTGAATAAAACCTTATTTTTGAAGACATCCATTTTTGACCTCTAGTCCAAATGCGTTTCGCCCAGGTACGACAGTTGTCAATACACGACAATATAGTCCACAAAAACAAAAACAAAAACTATAAAATTTATTTTTATATTTTTCGTTTTTACTTCTTCGTCTGACATCCATTTTTATTAATTGGTTGGGAAGAATAGGTTTTTCCATTTGGCGACCAAGTTCTGGATTTTGATGAAAACTTTAAAGAAATATAAATTGAAGACTTGCATATTAAATGATAAAAAAAAATATGGCTACTATCAATTTATTCTTAGGTCTAAAAAGTCAGTTCTAAAAAATGTACATACATATATCGAATTTTTGTTTTATATTAATACCTATTATAAAAAATCGCCTTTTTATAAACCCTTCCAAGTGTAAGTGTCTTATTATCTCAAAAAAAGCTGGCCCTTTTCAGTTGCCACAAATCAAACTAGATGGTGCTACAATAGAATATGTCGAGAGAATTTAGGAATTATGTTTAGTTGGACACTAACATGGGAAACGCATATTCCTACATATTTTTTTTACCTTAAGGGAAAGCGAGAAGAAAAGCTTGATGCACCGTAAGGAAGCGTTGACCATTTCCGTGTGTCGGGCTCTCTACATACCGACTAAAACTGCTTTAAAACCCTTATTGGCGTCTGACCTACCCCCCGGGACCGCTCTTTGCATTACTTCAGGTGGGGTTGTCATGTTTCCCTTGCGGGATCAACTGGCCTTATCAACAATTTCCCGATAATTTTTTTCTTCTCTTTTTATTTTCTGAGAATATACTCTGTGAAGCTACAAATGCTTTGCCAGTTTTCATAGCTATGTAGCATCTTCTGGACTATGTTCTCTGGGCTGATGGCACCACTGTTATATATTGTTATATAATAAGAAGTGGCAACTTGTTTAAATGCTACTGAATACAACCTTAGCCCATATGTCAAATTCTCTTTATGAGAAATCGAACAATAGTCAGTCGAGTGACAACCTTAAGCAAAACACGTGTTCAAGTATGGTATTTTAACCTCGAAGAATAGAAGAAATAAAATTTGAAGTTTATTTTAATATCTAAAACTAATTTCATTTTATATTGATAAACATTAACCACTACTTCTTTGCAAATCTTGACGGAGGGACTCCCATCTTTTGCACGCGTAGGAAGTATGTTTTGCAGCGTCTTCTTGCAAATCCCCGTATTGGCAGGCTGGACTGTTTGTTTCTCCGATCTTGTAGAGTAATGCGTTAAAATAACCGTTTCCGGTGAGTAACTGTGTAGTAATTAAACTCACCGTGTTTCCGGTCGTTCCAACTCAGCCACGTTCCTGATCAGCCTCGCTGTCCATCTTCCTCTGCTTTCTGAGCTCCGACGCTCATACCACTTCTGAATTGTAAGCTGCTAGGCCCTTTCGGATGCCGCTACCAATTCCAATTTCCGCCTTTTTGTCGTAGACGTACTTTCTTTCTCACGCTAAGAGATCGATGGGAGTCACTCCTTCGACTACAAGGACGGCTGGTTCTGACACCACCGTTCGGTCGGTATCAGAACCAGGTCGCGTAGAGCTCCTCGTCTTTGTACTGCCGCCATAAGTTTGCGGTATTTCTGTATAGAAGAATGGCATGCGTTGTCGACATCAGTAGTCTGCTCAGTGATACCGTTGTTTTTCAGGCTCTTTCTGCTTCTGCCTGTATTTGTGTCAAGAAAGTGAGCTTCGTGTCGAGTCTCAGTTCCAAATACTTCAGTGCGGCGCTGCTTGTTATCACTTCGTTCCCGATTTGAAAATCAATTTGAGTGGAAATTCTCTTTATTTCAGTTTTCTCTACAATGGTTAATAATAGCAGCTTTCAATTTTAAAGGATTTTGATGTAAAATTAAAATAAAAGAGTTTGTGTTAAAGCTTTGATTTGGAGACTGAACTAAAAAGAACTGATGAACCATACAAAATTAACTAAAATAAATCTGTGATTAGCTTGATCTAACAGACTCGCTCTTAGGAGGAGTTTTTACATGGCTTATGAATAATATTAATTTGAAAAAAAAAAAAATAGATTTTTCATCTTACGAGTATAACTATCTAACCAAATGTCAAGAACCTTCATTGAGCAGCAATTAATTATTCAACCTTAATCATTCATTTTGAAACACCAAAATCAACTTAGGTCAATCGGCATTCAAATATAACGCAGCGTCTACACCGGAAATAAAAAAAAAGCTTGATTTTCAACTCGAATAAAATCCAAGGCTTAATTGAAGAGGTCTTTAATCTTGTTTTGAGTGTTCGTTCCATCGAGCTATCTTGACTCAACTAATCGCATAACAACTTCTTTAGCTTGAGTACGAGAATTCAAATGAATTTATTAAAACGCAGAACTTGAATTCTTAATCTTTAAAATAAATCTTCCAAATAGGTATTCTTGAAGAACACACTAAAAATACAACTAAAGACCAAAACCTATAGTGGTTAATGAGTCATTAGTTTTTTCCACTAGGCCAAGGTGTGGATAGTTGCAGCTAGAAACATAAAATGACACTGATTCTGGATGGTTGACTTCGTTGTCGAAAAAATTGATCAGCACCTTAAACAACTACTGATATGATTTAATGAATAATAGTCCAGCCCGAAGTGTGTTTTGCGATTTAATTTCACACAATCGATTTTTATTCGGAGAAAAATGTATACAGCCCCCATTTTAAGTTTGAAGATCCTGCCAGGATGTGAAATGAATGTTGACTTCAAATATTTTTCGACCATCTCAATTCACAAGAATATAAGGTTCAATGAACGGAACTGGAATTTTGACTCTAACAGGTGACAGGTGACAGGTCTTTCATAAATCTTTAGTAAAAAATGTTTATCGTAATTAAAACGATGTGAGTTTAAACATTTCTAAATCATGGTCTTTGAGAGTTTACCTTCCATTTCCATTCCAATTGACATTAACCATTAAACTAGTAAATTATTTGGCATTATTGCAACGCTATTTCGCAGACTATAACACAATTTTACATTTTGTTTGATAATTTTCTTCTCTAATAACTTGAAATTGAATTTTTAATAACTCACGATTATTTTATAATCACTGAGATCAGTAACCAAATTAGTAAAAAGTTTACGCTTGAGTTCGTGCTATTTAACTTTTTTGACATTGACTTATGGAAAAGACGTAAGACAATAATTTTCATAATGCTGTTCATTGGAATTTCATTTTGCAAATTTGAATCAATCAAAATTTATAATGTTTGTTTAAGCTTCAATGGGTGGTCGTTGAACTGTTGGAGGTGTATGAGCCCTTGAAATTTATTGTCAATCGATTTATGTACATTTGATAAAAATGATTTAATTAGTGAGTGAGGAGAAACTTTGAGATGAGAAATTTAATTTATGATGCCAATGAGGTGTAGCTTAATTTGGAAACTTGAAATCACTCTTGTTGAAGACGAATTTATTGACAGCTGTCATATCTACATATTTATCAAATTCTACAACATAATGTATGTCAAGATTTGTATAAATGTCAAATTCCATAAAACTGATTTATAAGCTGCTATATTTTTTTTAATAATAAAAACAAAACAAAATAGAAATTAAAATTTTTCCTAAAATAATATCCGATGAAAATGCAGGAAGGTGTAGAAATAAAAAAAAACAAGCTTAAAAGCCAATTGCTAAACTCCTTATTCTTAGAAAACTTTTTTATCTCTGAAAGTAAAAGGTTTGCTGGGAGAATTGATTAATTGAATCAAATACTAACTAGCAGGATTATTAATTCAAAGCTGGGCGAGTTTTCTGCAAGGTAATATCTCAGTAGAGGTACGCCGCAAGGTGGTCTTCTATCTCCCCTTCTTTGTAGCTTTGTAGCGAATGAGTTATCTGGGAGCGAAAAAGTTACAGAGTGATATAACTTTTGCGGATGATATTATTATTGCGGTATCAGGAAATCATCTTTATACCCTAAAATATCTCTTAAAATATGCTTTAAAAAAGTTAATAAATAATAAACTGGGCCGATGGGTGTGGACTGGTTGTTCACCCTCATAAAACAGATCTTGTTCTATTCTCTTTATTAGGTTAGGTTAGGTCAGGTCGAGTGCAATCCATAATACCTCGCTCTGACCTCAATGCATTCATTGTGCTCCTCAGGGTGTCGGTAATATAGGAATGGGAAGGTTAAGGTAAGTACGGTCTAGAATGCCAAAAAAACGCACGAGATTTTTGGGAATTTTTTTCTCGGAAACCTTATTAGGTAATAACATAATTTTTTTTTTTTAAATAATCAATACATGCGTCAAGAGTACAAACAAAATTTATTTCTTTTAATTTTCGAATTTTGGCTGAATTATAGAGGGCGCAAACGTCGACTCATCAAAAAATACATGGTCCCATGGCGGACAGTTAATCTCAGAATTGGCTGGACTGAAACAAAAAAAAAAAAATTCGGCCAAAATTCAAAAATTAAAAAAAAAATTTAAAAAAATTAATTTTTTTTGTACTCTTGACGCATGTATTCATTATTTAAAAAAAATTATGTTATTACCTAATAAGGTTTCCGAGAAAAAAAATTCCCAAAAATCGTGCGTTTTTTTGGCATTCTAGACCGTACTAGTACCTTAAGGAAAGATTTAGTGCAAATCTTAGGTACGAGTATATATGGAGGGCTCACAGCTGTACCGAACTAAGTCATAAAAAAAATCCAAAACTAACGCCAAAACTTCCGCAAAATTGACCTCTATTTAGTGTTGTAATGAACAAATTCAAAAATTGTTTTGTTTCTTAGTTAACGGTAAAAGAACCAAGTCAGTGGCTCTCCTTTTCGCTTTATCTCGAAGCATAAGCGAATCAAGTCAGTATTACTTAGTTTTCGTCAATTTTATCCTCGAACAGGCGTGGGGGGTATGGTTTGTTTCGTCTTTTTAATCTCGTTCTGCATGCCCCCCTATACTAGGGTACACTATATAGGATTTGTGGTATATACGAGGTTGGGTGTATACTTACTTACTTACTTACTTAGGTCTTCAGACCTTTTATGTCCGTGGGGGACCCCTAGTGGGGCATAGAGAATCCACAACGCCAGATCGCCATCGTGTTCGGTTCCTCCTGGATATGAGTCGCAACTCCCTCCAACTCTTGACTAGCTGGGCTGACTCCTCCCCGACTGTCCTTCTTGATGAGCTTCTCGGTCGTCCAGATCTTCTTCCTGTGAGCTCTTCTTGAGTGAGCGGATTCCACTGCATTGCATGCGCCGCAATACAGTTGTCGCCTTTTCGAAGGGTGTGTCCGATCCACTGCCACATTCGACGTCGTATAATGTAGTCAATAGGTTCCTGACCCATTTTCCTGAGGAGCTCTTCGTTGAAGATACGACTGGGCCAAAAAAACCTAATGATGTTTCGTAGACATCTATTAATGAACATTTGCAGCTTCTTAGTGACACCTTCTGTTACTTCCCAAGTGCTGCAACCGTAAAGTTAAACGGATTCGACGTAGCTTGGTTTTTAAGCTTAGAGAGTTATTCCTCCATATATTTCAAAGCATTCCGAAAGCAGCCTTCGCCTTCCCGATTCCACTGCGGTGTCCTGTTCGGTGTCACCCTCGGTAAAGATGATATTTCCAAGGTATTGAAAGCTCTGTACCAGGGTTCGGACTTTACTTCGATCGAAGTAGATCTACTTCGATTTTGAGAAAAAAAATTAATCTACTTCCCTACTTCTCTTTTTTATGATCTACTTCTCTTTGAAATTCTTAACCAACATATTTAAAGATATCGCTGATCACCCTGTATAACATAAAAAACAAGTTTAAGAATAGTTTAAAGGTTAAGCACCGTGGAAAATTTAATGTTTTCGAGATCACTTACAGAAAAACGTAGAGATATTATTTATGAGCCACCTTTTGAATTGATAAAATTCATACCAATATACAAGTTCGTTGATGGAAAATTTACTTTTAAATAGTTATATTTAATTACTGTTTTTGGTACAAGTCTGAAATCTGAATTTACTTTTATATTTTATGTTTATATAATTTAATTTCCTAACACTACTTCGACAATTTTGGATCTACTTCAGTTTTTTCCGTATTTACTTCGAAAATTTAAAACTTAAGTCCGAACCCTGCTCTGTACTTTCTCTAGCGGTTGTTGAGAAATATTTATGAGCGAAGATGACTGGGTTCCGAGGCTGATCATCTTTGTTTTGCCCGAGTTGATTTTCAGCACAACGATTTCTGCTTCTCTCTCCATCCCTGTTGTCATTTGGTAGAGATCCGTGATCCTATGAGAGAGCAAGCATACGTGCGTCGTCCGCATAGTCAAGATGTTTCAGGTAAAACGTCAGAGTCCTTCAAATCCCTCCGTTTCCCATCAAAGCCGCTCGCAGGACATCGCTTATAACCAACGGAAACAATAATGGTAACAGAATGCCTGACTCCACTTTGGACTTTAAACTCTTCTGACAGCCTTCCTTAGAGCAAAACGTGACATTTGGATCCATCATAAGTTGCCTTAATAAAAGCTATTAATTTATCGGGGATACCCCTCTTGCGTAAAGCAAGCCAAATAAATTCTCTATCGACACTATCGAAAGCCTTTTCAAAGTTAATGAATTTCAGGCGAAGTGGTGATCGATATTCGACGCACTGCTCAATTATGATCCTTAAAGTATTGATATAATTTTTCGAGGTAATAATGAACTAAGTCACAGTTTTTTTAATTTTTTTTAAAATATTGGGTTCATTTTTCAATTCTTGTTTTTCATTTTTGGTCAAAAGAAAACTGGGTGAATAAACTTTCCAAATGTCTTTCCTATGAGTTAAATATGTATTTCAGTAATTAATGGCAGTTTATTTACCTAACCTCTTAATATCTTCGAATTCACTTTTTCTAACTTGGTTCGGTTCAGCTGTGAGCCCTCCATATAGAGTGCCTCCCTGAACCATCCTGATCTTCATTCAGAAATCACGGTATCCCGAGACCCATCGAATTTGCTTCGCCGAGCAATCTAAATTCACTATGGCAACGGGTAACCAGTTTTGACTTCGTGGCAATTGACGAAATGGCTTTGATTATTGGCCACATGGACAATTCAGGAAATTGCAAAGCTAACGATCTCGCCAAAAGTCAAATAAGTATACCTTTTTTGCAGATAGGGCAAATATAGGTATACCTATCGCTACGTGTAAACTGATGCTAAAGCAAGAATCTATACAGAGAACAAACCTTTGGTCGAACAATACATACCACCACCTGCTTGGCGTCAAAACAGATTTGGTCAATACTGGCTCTAAAGCGCTCCAAATGTTTAATATCTTTAAGCAGATTGTAATTGGTGTGATAACAGAACATTGTTCGCAATGCGGGTTGGAGTTTATTCTAACGATTTCTGCAGAAGCTGCATGGCCGAAGAAAGATAGGAATCGATGTCATGCTTTACCTTAAAGACGTAGAATCCATTTGGGAGATTTCTACTACAATGATCTTAGTGATCTGGCAAATATAGATATAGGCAAATTCGCTCGCTTCCTAAGGAGCTCGAATTGGTTTAACGACTAGGAAGAAAGTCTCCAAGGTTCAATGTGGTATCACAATGGAACAACTTGTGGTCTAGGTGTGTCGGCTCTCCTGCTGACAGAGACGTCAACCTTACCTAACCTAGAATACTTTTGAAGTTAAAAAAAAATTAAGTTTCTTCCTTACAATATCAGATCTTTGCCGATCAAAGAACACAATTGAGTTCTGTTCAAGCTCATCATTTAGTACAGTGTACTGTTTCTAACCTATGTTCATGGACCTCTTAAAAAGGATTCGATACATGTGATGCGTATTCAAATGACGCACAAAGCAGTTGTTTAAAGCGGTCCCTAGACGCTCAATATTATTGTACAAAATATTGTACAATAATATTGGCTAGGCGCCCCAGACGGTTCAATATTTTATCCAATAATTTTCTCTCATCCTCTTTTGATTTTGACATTTTTACTTATTTAAATCAGTCGAGGAGGTGTTTACTCTTCGACACTTGAAAATAAATAAAAAAATATTGTGCAATTGTACCCACAGATGATAATATATTTTTATTGTGCAATAAAAATCAAAAGGGTTTTGATTTTCTTCAATATATTGCACAATCTTGCAATATTATCCATAGACGGACAATAATATTGTGCAATATCAAATATTGCACAATAATATTGAGCTTCTAGGGACCGCTTAAAACGCAATGTGTAATTGGGTATCTTGTAATTCTTTACACCTTTGCTTAACAAACCCAAATAAAGAGTTTGTCTTGTTGACAAATTAAATTGATATGCTTCGTAAAATCGAGATTATACGTGAAATGGACCCTTAGGTGTGAACACAACTTAATGTGTGCTGTAATAATTTTTAATCAATAAAACTAAAAGCTTTTCATATCATCCGCAAAATAATAATTTTATTAGATATATTGCTAATTAAGATAAACAGAAGTGGTCCTAAGTGACTATCCTGTGGAACCCCAGATTTGGCAATGAAATGTTATGAATTTAACCTGTAAGGATTCATTTTTAAGATAATAAAGAATCCAAGTGATCATAATAAAAAACTTGGGAGTAAAAGGCAGCTTAAAGATTGGACTATAATAACATATATCAGATTTGACACCCTTTTAAAAAAATGGTGTCATAAATGCTCTTTTCCATGCGTGTTTAGAGATTCACCTGTACTAAGGGATAGAAAAAGAAATGAAGAAGAGTGAAAGTAATATGGATTAATTTTTATTTTCAAAGTTTTCGGAGGGATAGTATCTCCATTTTCTCGTATCTTTACCAGGTCCAGATGAGTAATCATCATGAAATAGGGACATAATAGTAAAAACTTTGTAGTTCATAATTGATATATAATAGTCCAGGAAAAATAGGTTTTTGCAAGGAAAAAATTAGATCCTGGCTGAAAATTGGCGAGATCATTGGTAATGGGGCTCTTAATAAAATGAGAGAGTTCCTCACCGATCCTATGACCGCTACGTAAGTTATTCAAGGTCAAAGGTCACGAAAATGGGTTTTTTCAAATTTACTCAAAAACGGTTTGTTTAAGAGAAAAAAATTATTCTACAAACATGTTGCTGAGGTAATTTTCAACAAAAATGGATATAACAGTTTTGTCCGTAGCATATACCGTTAAAAAGCTATAGCAGTTTAAAGAATCGTAAGTATCGCCCTATTTCGAATTTTCTCCAACATTACTGGTAATTACTTAAAACTAGTTTGTTTTAGAGAAAAATTTTGAAGTACAAACTTGTAGATGAGGAAATTTTCACAAAAACGGTTTTAGAATTTTGTTCGTAGCAAGTAGTACCGTTAAAAAGTTATAGCAAAGAAGTTCGTCGCACTATTAATCATGTTTCGACATCCTCATTTCGAAAGACAAGTTTGGGTGAAAATTATAAATATATAAACAGCGCTGCATTTAAAATTGAATAAAACGATTATGCTCGCTTTTATATTCACTCCTATTACAGAATCCGGCGAATAAGCTAAAGCGACAGTTTCAATTAATTTCCAAACTTTTGCTATTACTGAATCCGACGAAAGAAAGTTGAACGAATGTCGGTAACAATCCCCGCACCACCGACATTCTGTTCAATTTATCTGGTATTACTAAATTCGCAATCTATCTCTATCATTTTACATTCGTGCCAAATTTCGAGACGAATCTGAAGTGAATTTTTAATTAAACGAAAACCGGTTGGTATTGAACGGTCCTCCATCTAACTAGTAACCACGCACAACGATGCTTGATTTCACAGATCAATAGGGATGCTATTATCAAAGCCTAGGCCGTTGAATAAATGTCTGTAACTAAAAACGAAATGTCTAATAAGGAAATTTTAGGAATCGACAATGTAAATAGTCCATCCAGCGAATTTCATAATTCAGTTTTACAGCGGATGCGAAAGATCAACGGATCGAGTTAACTCACCGGGAGTAAAATTCTGCGAATTCTGTAATCGACATGATTAGCTCTTTTTTATTTCAATTTTTCATGACAAATTCATTGTCAAATCTTTACCTTAATACGTCACATTTCACATTATTCTACAATTTAACCCAAGCGCCATCTAATATCTCAACATTTTAACCATTTTAATTCACTTTATGTTCACTCTGTTGCTGAACTTCACTTTTAGTTTTGTTATTGAATGCATGTTAAAGAATGAAGCCCTTATCTATATCAACGGGGATATCAACGAAAGATTGACGTAAATTGTTTGCAAACGTATTATAAATATCCAAGGTTCTATAAATATAATATAGATAAGAATTGACTTCTTTTTTTTTACTTGCGACTTATAGGTACTATAAGGCAAGTTATGCATTCGTAAAAAAAATCGAACTCGAGATTTTGATCAAAGTTGACATTACGATGATAGCGAAGACTAAAAAAGTAGATCTCGCAATTCTGTCTATCTGTCTGTCTGTTCGACTACAGCCTAAACGGCTCGGCCGATTTTCTTTAAACTTGGTAGATATCATTTTTAATGTTTTCCCCCCACACGTTTTTTTCTTTTTTTTTAAGATCAAAAATAACGGTACCTGCCATTAGAATATTTTTCGAAATTTTATAAATATTTTTTTTTCTCAAAAACTGTTCGACAAATTTTAAAAATAAAAATACAAAAAAATTTCATTTAGTTAAAGCTAGGTAATGGTTGAAAACAAATTTCCGAAAAATGGTTATTGAGGTTACCCCCCATGGAATCATTTTTTTTGGTTTTGATTTTCTCAAAAACGGTACCACCGATTTTGATCATTTTATTTTTACTAAAGCTCCCCAAAAATATAAATAGAATTGTGTACTCAAATTCTCAAACATTTTTTTTGGATTAAAAAAAAAAAAACTTAAAATTTTTTTTTTCAAAACTCAATATTTCGAAAACCCCATATTAGTTTTTTTTTTTTAAACTTGATAAATAAAAGTTTCTCAAAATAATCTACAAGATGTGAGAGCAAAAATTTTATTTTACCGACAAATAAAGGTACCCACCATACAAATGCTAAAAAATTAAAAAAAATGGTTTTCAAAATCATATTTTTCTCGAAAACGGCGCCTAGAATTTTGATGAAATTTTTTTTCTTTCAATTAATTTTTATGATCTTTAATTTAATTAAAAAAAATTGAAATTAAGATATTACAGCTTGTACCTACCATAGAACTATTTTTTTCGAATTTTGAATTTCTCATTATCCACATAACGGATCTCAATGAAATTTTTTTATAGAGAAGCTTCTAAAAAGTCTAAAACACATTGCATTTCAAAACTTTAAAATAAATATTTTTTGAGTTTTCGAAAAAAAAATCAATTTTTCCTATTTTGAAAATTCGATATCTCAGAAACGGCTCAATATTTTTTTTTGTAAATTTAATTTTTATTCGAACAATAATAAAAACTTTAAATTGGCGTACCAAAATTTTTTCTTAAAAATCTTTTAAAAAGTTTGTATATACATATAAGTTTTTTTTTAAGAAACCACTACTACAATGACTTATAATTTTTGTTCTTGCATAAATTCATATTTGTCATATATTCTGTTTTTGTCTCTCTATTACATAGGAGCAATTTCGTGCGACCCAGTCGTGCATTTTATTTTATGTTCAAAAATGTCCATAGAGTGGAGTTGGTGTAATTTCAGGAACTCGAAACCTTGCACGTATGTTTCTGAGACCCATTTTGAAATATTTCCAAACTTACCGATTTACACGCCCATTTTTTTCCTTTTCTAAATCAAAATTCATAAAAATTAATTAAGAAAAAGATGGCTCCATATTAATATATCTGAATTATTTGCACATAAACAAACATTCATTTCCTCCCCACTTTGTCTCTTAAGACTACCTTTGTATATATGTATATAACCTATAGTATTATCATGGAGCGTGATTTTGTATTGCGAACTTTAGCCTAGGTGGTGGTGCTGAAATTAGCGCACGATTTTACAGTGGAGAGTAGGATAAGATACAAAACAAGTAGTAAAAAAGTGAATATTTTTTATTAAATTTAGAAGAGACAAATCTAACAATTACTATCGTCCCAATCGTTAGTCTTCATGAGATTACTATAAGTTTTACATTATATATAAAGCTACTACTTAGTTCCTGGAATCTCTAGCGGGGCATAGAAGTTCAACAATATCTGCTATTTAATGCGGTTTTCTCCAACCCAGTTTAGCTATCTCCATCGATTCCTCCCCAACTGTTCTGCGTAGGGCTGGACGGTTTGATTCTTCTTATTGACTGGATAAGCGGATTCAATTGCATAGCGTGCCTGTGTGCGTGTAGCGATGTCGTTTAGCTCTTGCTTTGTTCTATTGAAACAGTAAACTTCTAAGTACTACGTCTATATAACAGTATTAAAACAGCTTTTGGCTTGCCGATTCTACTGCTTACATTAGGTTCGGTACCGCCTTCAGAAGACATGATGCTTCCCCAATAACTAAAGCTCTGCTTCCTCGACCTTTTGTCTGGCAATGTTTAGTTGAGCCGAAGAGTTTCAAAAGGCTATAACTTTGGTCCACTCTGCTTACTTCAGCTTCGAACTTCTAGCTTATCTGGTGTATATCGAGAATCATGTATGCATAATGTAGTTAAGATAATCCAATTAAAATGCAATGGTCCATTGGATTCTCCGCTTCCGACTGACAAAGCTGAGTTTATAATATCACTAAGTATTTCATGACGAACTCCATTGTGGATAAAATTCTGATAGCTAACCATTTCGCATCTTCGTGTGAAGCCTTAATAAAAGCGGCGAGTTTTTTAACTCGACGTTCTAAAATGATCCACAAGGTTTTTATGTGGTTGATGCAGGAGGATCCATAGCGAACATCTGCTTGTTTGACATTTATGCTCAATTGGAGGCGTTCTTGGAGTCTGTCCAGGAATATTTAAGCTGTTTGCCCACTGTCGGTAGATCGCATAATCCCCGCCAGTTTCGGCTTTGGAATTGTTTCAATCATCTCTTGGTTCCGTTTCTTTGGGAACAACTCATTTTCAAGCACAAACTATAATGGAGTTCAAAAGCTCTGCCGATATATTAGACGCAGTTTAGAAAATAGGGCGAAATTGCGTGAATGCCAACCGGCTTATGCTTTTAAAGGGCTTTTATCGCAGCGCAACATCTGTATTATTTGGGTGACCAGTGCGAATTCGGGAATTTGATACTCCAGTTGTCATTTGGATTTGGATGAATCGCGTTGTCGTCTTTATGGTTTAATACCGTCGCACAGTGCTCTTTCCATATCCCGAGCTGATCCTCATTCGATAGAAGTAGGGAGCCGTCCACGCTTTTCACAAGGATGTTATTTTGACCTGCAGATGTGGTTTTTCTGTCTTTCATCGACAAACCTCTGCGTCCCGGTTGTGATAACTTTTTTCACAGATTTCCTTTGGTCATCCACGGATGTTAGGGTATTTGAGGTCATGTGAAGAGGGCACTCTGTAAGATTCATGTTTTATTTCCCCACAAAAACATTGGAAAAATGAGTTCATTGTTAAAAATAAGTGTTAGGTTCTTGAGTAATGTCAGGTTTTTTTTTTTTTTAATTTATTTAGTAATTTTAACTAAGATTCCTATTACAATTCCACACCAATCGCATTATGTAATAATCACCGTCTAATATTCACATGCAAATAATCACAAATACCCTGCATCTAACTGACGGTAATTTATCTACGTGGTTAACAAAAGATTCAATTTACGATCTTCAACTTTTTGATATATCTACCTGATAATTTTAATAATTCGTGTTTTTACAAAATCAACACGCAATCACAATAAAACTTGCCAATAAATTATATATGCACTTGACTGTAATCCTTATCAATCGTTAATCTGTTTATGGTTTTTTTTTACTGGATTGTAAAAAAATCACTTCTCATCAAGAGGAGCGGTTTGATACATTATAACCAATGTTCAATAAAATTAAATCGTAATGACAACTTCAAGTGGCTCCTCAGTAATAACTAGATACCGAAGAGTGATTCAAGCTTATTTATTATTTTGCTTGATTTTATGCAATTATCGATTAACATCGCAATTAAGATGTTACCATATAATTTTAATTAAAAAAAAACAGAACAAACGTTCATTGTAGTAAAAATCTTAAATGAAGTAGTTTGTAGGCAATTTTGATACATTGATAATTTTATTTTTTTTACAACTGTCAAATGTCAAGTGAGTAGCACGTGCTGCTGCGGTTTTTTTTTTACATTGAATTTACAAATTGTCTTGAAATTAATATTCAAACTCGATTAAAATTATGCAAAAGTAATTCAATATGAGTTAATTTACTTTATGGCTAAAATGCCCAGAATAATGCTTGACTTAGCCAAAAATATACAAAAGCTTGCTATGATATTTTTTTTAGTGAAATGATAGGCCTTATAATAGATGAGATTGACTTTAAAACTTCAATTAACAACAATGTGACACAAATCACAACAAAAATAGACAATTTTATCGTTGAAACAAAAAGTGAACTGAATAAAATCTCCCTCGGAATTTTTCCCATCTTTCAAAAATGTCAATTTGAAAAATGTGAAAGTTTCCCATGGAATTTATTGATATGGACAGTTAAGTTGCATGGGGACTTTGGCTCTCATTTCAAAAGGCCAGCCGCCAAGCTTACTCCATGGAGGCTATCGTGAACAAAATTTCCCTCGGAATTGTTCCCATCTTCGAAAACTGGAAACAGCATTACTGTTGCACTGTTCATTGTAAGCTGGCGGCTGGCCTTTTGAAATGAGAGCCAAAGTCCGCATGAATCTTAATTCAAAATATCAATAACTTCCAAGGGAAACTTTTGACATTATTCAAGTTGACAATTTTGGAAGTTGCTAAAAATTCCGAGGAAAATTTTGTTCACGATAGCCCCCAATACTAGGTTCTTGCATTTTGTGTTTTTGTCGACTTAAAACTCGTTTGTAAAAGTCTCAAAATTTCTGACATGACCAAAAGTTTAATCTTGCAATGTCCCAAAGGCAGCACAAGTTTCTGGTTATTTGTAAAAAATCATCATCATCTTCCGTTCCAACGCTCATCTAAAAGGTTTTTCAATTTGCGCGGGTAGATTTTGGCGGCCATGTTGTTTTGGTGACAAATCTGTTGTTCATTATTCAGTTACTGATGCCAAATCACAGTGGCAAGTTACACGATTGAGCAGCACGCCCAACTGATAAAATTTTTGTTTGTTATCAAAATGAATGTTCGTTAGTGCAGACGTTGTGAACATTTTACGGTCGACGTGGTGGCACCTTACTGTTACGTTTCGTGGTGAGGTTTAAAACGACCGGTTTTATAATCAATTCGTACGTCAAAGGAACGCAAGTGCACGGCAGAAACCGAGTACCAGAACTCGGTCTCTAGCAGACTTCAACTTGGCGAATTTCGCGTACTCTAGCCTACAACAGTACAAGATCCAAATGACCTAGGAGCTCAAAGTTAATGACCATAGACAACGCTGTTTGTTCGCTGACTGGGTTTCTAGGTGTTCGGAAGAGAACCCCAATTTTGGCCGAAAAATCATTTTTAACGAAACGGATTTTTCGATGAATGGCTGTGTTAACAAACAAAATCGCCGTATATGGGACAACCCTAAAATCACCAGAGATGACAATGCATCCTCAAAACGTGACCATTTGGTCTGGATTTTGGTCCTTACTGTGTCAAAAACGACGTTGGTGAAGCGGTCACCGTCATTGGCGAGCGCTACAGAACGATGATAACCAATTTCGTATGTCCCAAATTGAACCATATGGACAAGACGACATGTGGTTCCAAAAGAACGGCGCCAAATGCCACACAACGGCCGCCATGATTGACATTCTACTTCAACAATTTGAGGCTAAGGTTGGTTTTCGCAGAGGTGACGTTAATTTTTCACCAAAGTAATGCGGTTTGATCCGCTAGACTTTTTATTGTAGGGTTTTCTGAAACCACAGGTCTATTCGAATAAATCACAATTGACCGATGAATGAACTATAAGTAAACATATCACAGGCCATCTCTTAAATTCAGCTGGATCTATGCGGAAAAGTCATTGAAAATTTGACCAGTCCTATCCGTGTCACCGTAGGAAGCCGATGCGGGAATTTGAACGATGTTATATTCCATACATAATGGCATACATGGGCCTTTCAAATAAAAAACGATTTTTTGTTAATACCTCACACACAGCTTTTTTGTATTCCATTTCAACATCTCCCCGCCCTTATTGAAAAACCCTTTACAACGAAAACCTGATATCTAGATCTTCACATAAGGTTAGTGTATTGGCAACTCATTTGCCAGACAGCAATATTGCAAGAGCCCTTCGAGATTGCCCTCACGTACCATCTTTCCAAGGTCACGAAATGGCTAATCATGGCTAAGTCAGCTCAAGGAATATCTCAACGACCGTAAACTTCTTATTGACCGGCAATATTTACCGAATATTAGAATATATATTACATTGCTTTGGAGAAAGTAAGATTATTGCGCTTGATATTTCAAAGGCATTTAATAGAGTCAGGCATCAAGTCCTCTCATCGAAAATGCATGCCTTTGGTATCAATGAAACCCTAATTTTTTGGATTACCTTCTGATCGTTTAATACACGTTGTATTGGACGGTTTCAAGGCTGATTTTCACAAAAAAAAATGCTGGTGTTCCCGAGGGCTCCGTTTTGTCTGCGATTCTCTCCCCCATTTTGAAAATGATTTCTTGTCTGAAACTATTAATCCACTTCATTGTTTTGACGACGACTCTATTCTCAGCTTCTCATTCTCATTCTCAAATTCACGTCCATCTCCTTCGGAAGTCGAATTGCAACGGTATCATATGATTAGCTAAGAAGCCAAAAAGCTCTCGGTATGCGTGTCAACGACGATCTTCCTTGGAATGACTACATTCTCGAGATCGCCAAAAGCTCTGCTAAATAGTTTGGATTTCTATTTTTTTTTTTTTATAATTAGCACACACTAAAAGGTTTTTGTATACCCTTAATATGCCAGAGACACAGTGTGAGCATTAGGAAAAAAGGGAGGGGTTAGAAAGGAGGTGTCGGTGTACATTGGTTTTGAATTCTTGAACACTGCAATGACTGGGAAAGACAGAGCGTGGTAAAGAATTCCACATTCGCGTAGTACGGCTAAAAAAACGAATCTCTGTACTTCACAGTACGACCGAAGTTGGGCTCGATGGTAAACTGATGGGCATTCCTAGAAGTGCGAGTATTACGGTTGAATTGTTTAAGGGGAGGAATGCAACTGGCTATTTCTCTAGAGCAAAGTCCGTTAAAATAACGGTAAAAAAGGGTGAGGCAAGAAACATTACGACGATGCTGGAGTGACGTAAATGAGCCAATGACGTTATTCTCACCAATCATTTTAAAAGCTCTTCTTTGAATACTGTCCAAGAGACTTAAGTAAGTTACTGGAGCACCAGCCCATAGATGGGAGTTATACTTAAGTTTTGGACGTATATAGGTTTTATAGATTGTAGCCAAATCAGAAGGAGAGAAGAATTTCTTGCACCGTCTCAGACAACCCAAACATCTTGCGGCATTTTTGGCAACATCGCGTATGTGATCGTTCCACAAGAGGTGGTTCGTGATGCACATACCGAGAATATCGAGATGTTCAGTTTCGTTGATGCAAGTGCCACTCATAGATAGTGGCAAGGGGGGTATATCACGCTTTATCGATACGAGACAGCATTGGGTTTTCGAAGCATTAAATACCACGCGGTTTCTTATTCCCCATTGTACAATGCTGTTTAGGTCGTGGTTTAATGAACTTATCATATTTTGTCGTTGCAGTTCCACATCCGAAGAGGAGGGATGTGAGTCTGAAAACGAATATGAAAAGATAAGAGTACTATCGTCAGCGAAACAGTTAATTGGATTAGAAGTTACAGACAGGAGATCATTAATAAAAATGAGGAAGAGGGTTGGGGACAAAACGGAGCCCTGGGGCACACCAGCATTTATATTGTGGGTATCAGACTTGAATCCGTCTAATACAACTTGTATTGAACGGTTCGAAAGAAAATTTCTAATCCAAAGAAGAAGGGATTCGTCGACACCAAAAGCACACATTTTCGATAAAAGAGCAAGATGCCAAACTTTATCAAATGCCTTTGAAATATCAAGTGCAATAATCTTACTTTCTCCAAAACGATGTAAAGATTTGTTCCACTCTTCGGTGAGATATACCATCAGATCACCAGTGGACCTATTGCTACGAAAGCCATACTGCCGGTCATTAAAAAGCTTTCGTTCTTCAAGATATTTCTTGAGCTGATAATTAATCAGCGTTTCCATGACCTTAGAAAGAAGGGACGTTAGTGCAATCGGTCGATAACTTGAGGGAGAAGAAGAGTCGCCTTTTTTGGGAATTGGCTGAACAAATGCAGTTTTCGAACTGCTCGGAACGAACCCAGAAGAATAGGATAGATGGAAAAGCTTACGCAGGGGTTTTGCTAGCGTGGAAGAACACCTCTTCAGAATAATAGCGGGGATACCATCCGGACCAGCGGATCTATGTATGTTCAGATCTTTCAGGACTCTCGCCACGGTACGAGTACGAAAAAAGATTTGTCCCATAGAATCACTAACGCGCTCAAGAATTGGGGGAGTCATAACACTATCCGGCAAGGTTGAATTTGCGGCGAACTGCCTTACAAACAAGTTAGCTTTATCAATAGAGCTAACGAAAGGAGTGTCATTGACAACAAGCGTAGGAACCGAGGAAGAGGAAGAATTCCTCATATTTTTTACAAATGACCAACAATTTTTACTGCCTTTGGGACATTGCAGTATTTTTTGCCTTGATTTTTGATCATGTAAAAATTTGGTCCGTCGAATATGGGCGTTGCAGGCCTTCCTGGCTTGTTTGAACTTTTTCCGGTTTTCCTCAGTTGGGTTGGCTCTAAAACACCGGAAGCTTACCTCTTTTTCCTTGATAACCTCTTTACAGCTCAAATCAAACCATGAATTATCCTTGGGTCTGATACTTTTAACCCTATTCGGGATAAAATGTTTCATTCCCAAAAGAATAATGTTAGTTATCATATCTGCGCTGGAGTCTACGTCACTATCGAGGAAGCATAGTGACCAGTTAAAGATCCTGAAAAAGTTATTCAAACCGTTCCAGTTGGCTTTCTCGTACTGCCATACGGTTCTTCTAGGAGCTCTTTCTCTAACTGGATTTGTTTGACACGAGAAATTTGCAGATATAACACTATGGTCCGATGTGCCTAGAGGCGTCAATACACTTACTGTGTATTTATCAGGGTCAGACGTAAGAAACAAGTCAAGAGTATTTTCTGCTCGGCCATTAACGTCCGATATTCGAGTAGGCTCGTTGACAAGCTGAGTAAGGTGATATCGGTGTAATAAATTTGTCACCCCTTCTGATCCGGCTACAATTTATGAGGGGTTCGTACGTCCAAAACTCCACTAAAACTTACATCTTGGACGGGAACAGCCCAAACTTCTCTTCAATTATTGGATATAATCAAGAACAGAGCGTTAAAATTGATAGGAAACAGAGCTATCATGCAATCCATTTTCAATCTCAAAAAGTTAACCCGTGCTACTCGTTTCGCTAGAAATGCTCGAACATCGACCATAATTTTGGACGTACAGTCAAATGCAGGGATTCATTTTTTTAGTCGCACAACACGATTACGGATTAATTTTCCCGGTACGGTTTTTCCGTCTCATTTCAATGTGCAATTTTATTCAAGACTAATTTTAATCAACACCTCCTTTCTCTAAGTTCTCCATCGCTCGGGCTTTGTTTATGTTTTGTATGTTTAACTTTATAAGGGTAATAAACCTTATAAAAAATAAACCCATCCTTAAGCGTGTGTGAATTATAAAAAAATAAAAGAAAAGATAAAAAAATGTTTTTAATAAAAAAAAAGATTGTGTGTACTGACGTACGCGCGGTTGAAGTAAAACTTCTTTTTCCTCAAGCAAAGCTTCTGTAAGATTATAACCTACGAACAAACATTTTGTATTCTAAAAACATGTCGCTGTCTTTGACGGATAACGTGACGTTTTGACATGTCACTGACAGCTGCATAGAAATTTTTCTACCCCCCACGCCGGAAAAGAAGTTTTACTTCAAAAAAGAATTAAAAAACACACAGTTGTTTGTTCTTTTTTATTTATAAATTTTGTCCGTTTTAGTTATTTAAACTAAATAATTAAAAAATATGTAAATATCAAAAACGACCTTACGGGAGATTTGAATGTTCATCATTCTTCTTGGATATACGAAGGAAGGTACATATGTAGAGATCTTTGCTGAATTAAACCCTTAAACTCGGCTTATGAATGAACTAATCTGGGCTTGAAGATAATTCCGCTAATACGATTTATATATTCCTCACACTAGCACCTTTAAGTGGCCAATACACACGACACTTGTGTGCATACACCGGTGTAGCATTCCACCACACACGCCACATCGATTCGTGCACACTTCAGTTGTGGAAAAGGTTTCAAATCGGAAAGATCTTACCATGAGTGCCATTTTATCAAATATTAAAATTCTGCACTCAGCACAACTGAATAGTAAATGTGCGCGCACATACCCATACACATCACACCGATCGAGACACCTACACCCAAAATCAAAAACTTTTGATTTTACTCACACCATGTTTGACACCGAAAATCGGTGTGCGCACCAGCCCACACACGCCACACATTTAGGTTCACCGACACCGGTGTGTACACAAGTGTCGTGTATGGTATATTTGCCGCTTTATGCACTTTGGAACAGTGCATCATATGCACAAATTACTCCACCAACACAGTTAACCATTTGGCAACTTGAGAAAACCAATTGGAACGGTCCAAACATTTTCCCTCGCAACTTTGAGTGGGCACTTTGCTTCCTCGATAGTAACAAAGTTTCAAGTGCTGATATGATAACAGTGCTCTAGCGGACTAAAAGAGTATGCTCCAAATAGAATTCTTGGTACTACTATGGTGGTAAAAGGGGTTGTCAGGATGAGACTGTTAAGCTTTACAAAAAAAAACCTGCAGTGCTCACATTCCAAAAACTGCAGCTCTTGAACCTCTTCCGGTTGTTCTTCCGTCCATTTATACGGCAATTTGGCTTATTGACATATCCATTTTCCCAGAAATGGGCCTCATCGGTGAACAAAATTTTGGTCAAAAACAGTGGATCTTCAGCAAGTCTTTCGAGAGGCCATTCACTGAAACAATGACGCAACGGAAGGTCAGCTGATTTTTGTTTGCTTTCAAACCAATAATTACCAATGTTGTTCCATATGACAGGTCAAGTTGTTGAGAACGGCGCCGAATCGCTTCATAGCTATTTTGGGATACACTGACAGCTACAGCTACAGCTAGATAAATCTACGAAGTAGAGGCACTGAAAGCACTGGCAACTGAGACCATCGGCTTAGGCATCGCTGTTCGGGTGTAGATCTATCCATGATGAAATGTCAACAAATATTGAATAATAAACACATAGCAACTTGACACGACTCACGCGCCATCTGTAAATAAAAACTAAAAAAAAAAAATACCTCTTGACTGATCACCCTTTACTTACATATAATTCCCACATTTCGATCAATTCATGCAAAACAAAATATTCTATTTTTCTTTTCCATTTTTAATTTTAAATTAATTAATTACTCTAAAAATATACATAGATAAGAAACAAGAAAAAAATAAATAAAATTTTTAAAACTATTTAACAAAAATATATATGACTTTTTTTCTCGGTTTCATTCATTCTCGAAATACATAAAAAACAAAATTAGTAATCATTCATTCAGTATTGAGGAACATATTCCTGTCACCAACCAATGGCACTTTCGTTCTTCGTTTCACTTCACTAGCTCTGATAAGAATCAGCATTTTTGTATTCGGGATTGGTAAGCCAATCTTCTTTAATAAGATCGGCTCCCTTTTCGGCGATCATGATGACTGGAGCATTTGTATTGCCACTGCTGATGGTGGGCATTATACTAGCGTCGATAACTCGAAGACCTCTAACTCCATAGACCCGAAGTCGTGGATCAACAACGGCTTCTTGATCCCAGGCCGGACCCATTTTTGCAGTTCCACAGGGATGATAGATTGTCATTGAAATCGTCCGAATGTGACACTCGAGATACTCATCGGAGAGAAATTTTAAGTGCTTACAATTAGGCAGGGGTATTCGATGTAGTCTCGAACCGAATTGTTTAAAGACTTTGGCTTCGGAAACTCTGAGTGCGATCTTTGCTCCCTCGACGAGAGTTTTTACGTCGAATGGGTCATCGAAGTAGTTTGCATTGATGAGTGGATAGTGATCGGGATTGCTTGAACGCAAACGAACCCATCCGCGTGATCGGGGCCGCAACAGAAGCGGCATAATTGTCCAGGTGTCTTTGTTAGCTATTGGATGATAGACTTCGTCATAGAGCGAGTCTTTGAGGCCGAGCACTTTTCTAACTCGAGCTCCATTGTCCGAGTTTATCGATGCCGGTGCCATGTGGAATTGAATGTCTGGCCAATCGACAGACCGATTGGAGTAAATAGTATGCACAAAAGCTAATCCTTCTACTCCACCCAGTGTAGTCATTGGACCTCGCTCTCGAAGGACATATTGAAGAGTTATGGAGGTTGGGTTGAAGCGGTCCTGTATAATGGCAACTGGTTTGTCAACTAAGAATGACATACCACCCATTCCGACGTGATCTTGAAGATTATCACCAACCGGCAAATCTTTAAGAACTGGTATTCCGATGTCTTCGAGGTGCTCCTTTGGGCCAAGTCCAGAAAGCATGAGAATTTGCGGGCTGTTGATTGCACCAGCTGAGAGAATTATGTCCTTTCTGGCCCTTATGCGATATATTCGTCCATTTTTGGTAAATTCAACCGTCGAAGCTCGCATGGTGTCTGGGACAATGTGGATCTTATTTACCTGAGAATTGAGGGACACGTGCAAGTTCTTTCTCAGCCTAACTGGTCGTAGGAATGCTTTTGCTGTGCTGCACCTACTTCCACGACGAATTGTCCCTTGAGCTATCATAAAACCCGTCTGCTTTTCTCCGTTTATGTCTCGGTTTTCGTAGCCAATCTCGTTGCCAGCTTCAACAAATGCTGCCACTAGCGGTGAATGCCACGGGGATTCTTGCACAGTCAATAGACCTCCTTTCCCGTGATAAGCATTGTTGGCCAGGTATGGATTTCGATTGTCTTCAGATTTCTTAAAGTATTGCAAGACATCGTCATAGCCCCAGCCGGGATTTCCCAGAGACTCCCAGTGGTCATAGTCAAGTCGGTTGCCTCGAACATACAGCATGTAATTCAACACACTAGACCCACCCAGAACTTTCCCTCTTGGCCAGTTGCAGCGGTTGTTTACCATACCAAGACATGCCTTCTTGCTTGGTTCCGTTTTGTACTGCCAATCTAGCCGGCTCAGTTGCAAGTACGCTGAAAGTGACGGGACATCAGATATTTCGTTTTCATCCGGACCGGCTTCTAGGAGGAGAATGTTCCACGACGAAATCTCAGACAGCCGGTTGGCAATAACGGCTCCTGCTGATCCCCCTCCAATTACAATAAAATCATATTCCATATAAAGTCGGCTTTGGTCGATTGGCCGTGACTCCGGATCTATACTATCATAGCGGTAAAATGTAATGGCGGCCAACATCAGGGGTATAAGCCATAGTCCAGTCGTCACCACTCCAAATGTAGACTTTATCACAGTAGTTATTAGAAGGAGGTTCAGAACCATTTTTAACCCTCAAAAGTTGTGCCGCTGGTGTTGTTAAGTCTCTTGAACAAGTACGTCAGTGAATTAATGTGCTTGAACCCTTTAATCTTTGGGGGCTTATTCGATGACACATTATAAGTTGGTTGAGTAATTAGTGTGCAATCCCTTTAAGGTTATTTATTTGTTGAAACCTGAAAATAATAAACAAAAAAATAAAATTAAATTGTTTGTCTGTTTTTAACCAGAAATTGTTTTTCTTTTCAGGTATGTAATTTTATTTAAATTACTGTAATAAAATTTTACACGTGGAGGCATGGATGCGTTTAACGAGATAGTTTTAATGACAAATCGCGCAAAACTTATGAGGTAGGTAATTATTTGATAACCGGAACACTATAAATCTCAGCGCATGGCTCGGATTAATTTATAATTTCGTCTTAATAAGATAGCTGTGTAAGGCTATATTGTACTTTATTTAAGAAGCTCTCAAATTACGGGCAAGAGGTCACCATCTACATCTAGCATTTAACTTTAACGTTGTATTGCTCACATGAAGAAGACGAAGAAATGCGTCGCGTCGGTGAAAGTTTTTCAAATCTAATTTTTTAGTATAGAACACTCGACACTTAAAAGCAGTGTTCTTAGATATTTTTAAACCGAAAATAAGAGCAAATGTTATATCGGTTTAAATTTTTTATTAAGAATTTTTAAATTAACAATTGAAATGTCATACTTTGCTTACAGCTGAAATCTGTTAAGGAAAATGTTTTTTTGGAATTTTAAAAATCTGTGGCGTAAAATTTTCAACAGCCTAGTGTTAGATATGATAGTACTTAACATTTTGCTAACTTTTAAGCAGTTAACTTTTTCTTAATTTTAAAAATTTCCTTACTAGTTTCGTGCTAAGGTAATTTTTTGTTATTAATAAATTTCTTAAGAACACAGTTAAAACAATGACAGTTCGTGTTAAAAACTAAGTAAACAGACCTTTGACATCTGTAGGTGTCAGAGAGTCTTATAAAGTTAGCACGTGTTGAATGTTTGTCTAACTCCAAAAATTTATATGAAAAGAGGAACCACGCTATAGAATAATGTCCAAAAGAATAACTTAAATTTCATCTCAATTATGACAGTTAATATCTTAAGATTAATTCACAACTGCATGAGTAGAAATTCATTAAATAATTCACAATAGTAATTCATACATTTCGAATATGCAAAACGTTCTGTATAACAACACCGATATAGTTCGAAATGAAGAGAGTACAGCACAAAGTATGTGGGATCTCCTACAGAGAACTTGCAAAGAAAAAGCCAAAACACTGTTAGGGGTTTCAAAAGGACACAACCAACAAGGCAAAGAAACATGGTGGTGGAATGATGAAGCTAAATCAGTTATAAGTAAAAAGAAAATGGCTTTCAAGGCTTGGTCGAAGTGCCCCTCTAATGATACAGAGCAAAAGTCACGCCTCGAAGTGGAATATAGAAACTGCAAGAAAGAAGCGAAGAAGAAGTGCGCCCAAATTCAAGCAAAGAATACAGAAAACCTGTATCGGGAGCTGGATGAAATTTCTACCCCGACAGCTGGTGCTATTCAAGAGCTACGGCAAAACACGAATAAGGGCGCAACTATCTTTAAAATAGCCGCTCAAAGAAGAAGAAATGCCCAGGAGATTTGTTCGCCAAAGTTCATTAACAATGCTCAAGGCCAACTACTTGTGGAAGACAACGAAATTCTTCACAGGTGGCGACAGTATTGTGACGGACTTCTAAACGAACAATTTCCAAGGCTATACTTTCCAATAGCTTCACCTAACTTAAGCGAAGTATCCGACGTCACAGTCGAAGAAGTTAGTGAGGCGGTAAAATACTCCAAAAAGGGAAAAGCTGTTGGCCCAGACGAAATACCCTCAGAGTTTTGGAAAAAGATGGGAGACATCGGGTTTAGATGGCTCATGATTCTTGTCTCCAAACTTATACGAGGTGATCGCATGCCTAATCAATGGAGGGAAAGTTACCTTCTTCCAATTTATAAAGGAAAGGGTGATACTCGAAGCTGTGATAATTACCGTTCGATTAAGCTGATGTCACACACCATGAAGATCGTTGAGCGAGTCTTGGGTAGCCGACTGCGAAAAATAATTAGGCTATCTGATGACCAGTGCGGGTTTGCCGGTGGTAAGTCAACCACGGATGCAATCCAGAGTATAAGAATAATTATGGAAAAGCATCGGGATTCTTTGGAGGATTTGCATGTCGAATTGGTTGATTTTGAAAAAGCATTCGATCGGCAACCACGAGATCTAATATGGGTGGCCCTCAGGCAACGAGGAGTTCCAGAAACCTATGTGCGGATAATTATGGACATGTACATATGATGGAGCAGTTACTAAAGTAAGATGCGCAGCTGGAGTCACCGAAGAATTCGAAATCACAGTAGGTGTACACCAGGGAAGTGTCTTGAGTCCCCTGCTCTTTATTACAGTATTGTATTGTATTGTATTGTATTGTATTTGATTTTTATTCATTCAATAACTTAAAACTAGAGATATACAATTCATTAATAAAATTTGAATAATAGTGTACATTCTTTAACTGGGCAGTTAGCGACGAATGACACATCTAATTGAAATATTTAATAATAACTGATGTGGGGTGACAATCAGTAATTTAAGTAAACAAGAGAAAAAAAAAATAATGATAATAATAGAAGGAAAAGCTTGCTAGCAACAATATAGAAAAAGTATAGTATAGATAGAACTTATAATTCTTGAACATTCATACATTTAATAACAATAGGTATGTTTACAAAATTTTATTATTTTTTGATTATTTAATTAAGAACTAAATTAATGATTCAATGTTATCAAAATTCAAAGTGAATAACCAGTCTTTAATCTTTTTAATAAAAGTTGAAAATCGAAGCGTTTCTCTTATTGATAAGGGCAATTTATTAAAAATATTTGGAGCTGTGTATGTGAAAAAATGATTGAAATGTGTCTTGTAAGCAAAAGGTACATTGACTAAAGTCATATTGTTTACACGTAAGTTATACATTTGATAATTCCTACTAGGGATGTTTCCGCTTTGTTTAAAAAATTCTCTTAAGACTTTGAAAACATATAAATGTCTCATTAGAAGAATTTGCAATTCTCTAAATAAAAACAAACTTTCGGCCATCCTATTTTTATTTAAAATAATTCTAACTAAATGTTTTTGTGCTGTTAATAAAGGTATAAAGCTATTAGCATAAGATCCACCCCAACTAGTAATACCGTATTGTAACTTCGAGTTTGCAAGACCAAAATAGATCATTTTCAAAACTTTTTGAGAGCAAAAGGGTTTTATCAAATACATTTTTCGTGTGACCGTTAACAAATAATTTTTGATCATTTGAATATGAGCTTTCCAATTCAGGTTGTTATCAATTATAACTCCTAAGTATTTAAATTGATGAACTACTTCAACTTTAAAATAATTTTTTGAACATTGATATTCGGATTTAAAATTACTTATTCCACACTTGTGAATAGGTAAAGAATACTGATTACAATCGTGAGCATGGAACAGTAAGATACTCGTAAAGTCATAAACGCTATTACCAGACACCTCAAAACACATCAATTTAGTTTTTTCACTTATAATTAATTTGTG
The DNA here is from genome assembly GCA_911387755.1 of Chrysotoxum bicinctum. Classification (NCBI taxonomy): domain Eukaryota; kingdom Metazoa; phylum Arthropoda; class Insecta; order Diptera; family Syrphidae; genus Chrysotoxum; species Chrysotoxum bicinctum. The sequence continues at coordinate 118,917,565 of OU426989.1, read as the reverse complement.
ATAAGTAAACCACTGCCTTAAGATTTCAAGATCGTTTCCAATGTTTGCAATACTTTCAAAGACAGTATTTGAAGAGTATGTGAATACTATATCGTCAGCAAAAGCTGTCGAAATACCATTTAGTTTAAGTTTGAAAATGGAGTTTATATAAATTAAGAAAAACAATGGGCCAAGCACTGATCCCTGAGGAACGCCATTTTTAAGCAGTCTTGGTTCACTAAAGATTCCATTGTTGTTGACTCTTTGTTTTCTAATTTTTAAATAAGAATTGAGCAAATTAAAAAAATTACCGCGAAAACCTGCATTATAAAGTTTGTTAAGCAACAGATCGTGATTGACTAGATCAAAGGCTTTAGTCATATCAATGAACAGGCCCATAGTTATTTTATTACTATTCAAACTTCCATAAAGTTGACTACATACCCTTAAAATAGCATCTTCTGTTGACAAACCAGCTCTGAAACCAAATTGATTATTACAGAAGAATTTAGTCTTTTCTAAGAAGGACATAATTCGGACTTTGATTAACTTCTCAAAGATTTTTGAAAAAGTTGAAAGTAGTGAAATTGGTCTATAATTTGATATAAGTTTTCTATTTCCTTTTTTAAAGAGCGGTATAACTTCAGCACATTTAAGATGATCCGGAAAACAACCAGTTTCAACACATTTGTTAAATATAACCGCTAGTACGTCCATAACATACCAAGCAACATTTTTCAACAAATGGCTAGATACACCATCACTAGTACATGAATGTTTGTTTTTTAAAGACATAATAACATTGAATACTTCTCTTGATGTTATTGCACTAAAAACAAAACTATTTGGTTGCATATCATCTGAGCAAATTTCTGAAGAAATGGAACAGTTACAACTTATACAAGATTTAATAGTAGGTTTTAATTTGACTGAAATTTCAGTAAAATATTCGTTAAATTTATTGGATATAATTCGAGAATCAGATATATGTACTCCTTCAATTTCAATAGAATCAATTTTGATTGAATCAGTATTTTTACCTAAAATGATTACCTGCTTGAAGGCAAAGTGACGGATCCAAAAGTGCATCAGTTATTCTTTGCTGACGATGGAGCCATCATAAGTGAAGACCCGATATCCCTACAACGAGCACTTGACGTATGGGTGGATGTTCTAGAAGGAAGTGGGTACCGCATAAGCGCGAAAAAGACAGAATACCTATGCTGCCCATTTTCTGATCCACACAGGCCTATTCCAGACATTTATTTGAATGGAGTAGTGCTTCCCAAGTGTGAAAAGTTTAAATATCTGGGGTCTATGATAAATAACGAAGCTACTTGTGATGACGATATCAATCATCGCGTAAGCGTAGGGTGGATGAAGTGGCGGGAAAATTCTGCTATCTTCTGTGACCGAAAAATGCCCCCTAAGCTGAAAGGAAAGCTCTACACTTCAGCTGTGCGTCCAGCACTCACATACGGTTCACAATGTTGGACAATGTACAAAAAGTATGAGAGTAAGCTAACGGCAGCTGAGATGAAGATGCTTCGTATGACAGCAGGAGTTACAAAGCTTGATCGAATTAGAAGTACGAAGATCCGAGGAAGCCTTCATGTTAAGAATACCATTTCCCAAAAAATTGAACACGACCGACTCAGTTGGTATTGCCATGTTCAAAGGAGAGATCCTGAGAACCCCGTCAAAAAGGCAATATCATACAACGTTCCAATTCGGAATAAAAAGAAAGGTAGGCCTAAACACTCCTGGTACAAACAAATGCAAAAACACCAGCATTCAGTTGGCCTCAGAAATGGAACAATACAAAACCGGGAGGCTTGCCGCCGATTTCTGAGGTCAACCCGGCGAACCCCACAGGCGGATCACTAGTGTGAAGCAGATACGTGGGAGAGTTATGATCCCCTCGACATCGAGATCATAACAGCGCCGAAGAAAAGGAAGAAGAAGAAGAATAGTAATTCATACATTTAAAACAGCCTTCCGTACTAAACTTTGCTTTGATAACGAATAACTGGACGCGTCGCACTCGTGTGGACCTTCTCAGTTCAGTTGTTTGTTCTTGTCGCTCTTCACTTTTATCTTTTAAAACAGGTTCGTCAACAATTCTTTTGCTTTTTTTCGCTCCTCCGCTGTCTGTCAGTTTCCTTTGATCTGTCAAATGGCTGTGTTCATGGAGTAGTTCTAATGTAATTTTGTATTGGACAGACAAATTAATCTCTTTTGATATAATTTTTGTTTTATTTTGGCAGTTTATGTTTTTAAGATCTGAGCGTCGAAAAACAGATAACGATGACAGAAGAAAAATTCGATGAACGAACTAAAGGTTAAGTCGGAGGGGTTTTTGTATGGTTACATACATATGTACGTGCAGTTGTGTTTGCAAGCTTCTTCATATATTTATGGTTTTTGAATATTACAACAACAACCTGAATGAACTACCACCAAGTGGGTTTTTATTTGGCTGAAGTTATAGCTATTTCACGGAGAAAAAAGAAAGAAACCGAAATTACAACAACAAACTTGGGTGACTAATAAAAATGCTAGTCCTTGGGTGACAATTGATAAACAATAAAACCTAAATTGGGATGGACCTGATCATGTAGCGTGATGCGTAGGGCATTGACTTCTGAAGACGCTAGGTCTGGGTTCAAATCTCAGTCAAGGCCAAAAAGTTTTTCGAATAAACTTGAAAGTATAAAGGCTAAGCACCATTTTAGTAGTGTCTGGTGATCGGCTTGGCACCCGTGAAATAACTATAACTCTAGCCGAATAAAAACACACTGGGTGGTAGTTCATTCAAGTTGTTGTTGTAATATTCAAAAACCATAAATAAAAATTAAGTCTTCACCGCTACCCTAAGTCTTTTGGCAACTGGGCGTAGCTATTTTGATCTGAAATTTATAATACGCATCGTTCTCAGTGTTAGGAGTGCTACGTAAAGGTTTAAAAAATTTTATTCTGTACTACTTTTTATCTGAGCGACACAATTTACCAAATGAAAAAAAAAAACACGAAGCTGTCGAGCATCTGTTTACCCAGGTTGGATGGTTGGGCAAGTTTTGAAAAACAATTAAAATCGATTCAACAAGTTGGTTAAGCAGTTGTTTTCGCGTTTATACAGGGTGTCCCAAAATTCAACGTCGAAACGAAAACGGGTGATAGGGTAGGTGGTGACAGTTATCAGAAAAATAATTTTGGATCGGTTTTGAGTAGATCGGTTTTGATTCTTGGACAAAATTATGTGGTCCGATGAATGCACGAGTGGCATGTAGAAAATCCACATTTGATGGGTGAAGCAGTATCGCTTCAAAGTAAATATGTGGACCGGAATTCTTAAAGGTAAAATTATTGGACCATTCGAGCTACCAGATAACTTGAACGGCTAGGTGTATCTATTTAGATTTTTTTTCAAAACCACTTACCAAATTTATTGGAAGGTGTGCCACTTAGCATTTACGGAAATATGTGGTTTCAACAAAACGGCTGCCTAGCGCATTATGCTTACACAGTGAGACAAATCCTTGTTGAAGAATACCCAAGCAGGTGGATAGGGCGGTCTGGTGCAATTTCTTTCTTTTGGGGGTAATAAAAGAAAAAGTATACTCAAAACCTATCCAAAACTTAGCCGAGCTGGGCCAACAAATCACGGAGGCTGTTGCAGATATCAACTCATGGAGATTCACCCATCTTGTAAGCCGATCTTTTTTAAGAAGATCTTGCATTGCCGTTGGAGGCAAACAATTTGAACATTTGTTATAGCTAACCTAAATAAACTTTTGATGTAATTTTTGTTGAAAAATTGAATTTCATTTAAAACTCAAATCAAATAATAGAAATGAATACTATCTGATAGCCCGCGGTACTCTGGACCTGGGGCCTATTGCACCATCTTACAAAACTGTGATTGCAAGCATTTTTTTTTAACAAATTTGTAAAAAATCGAGTTTTTTTCATATGTAATTTTTTTTAATCACAAATTTGTACTTGTAATTTGTGGTTGGTGCAATAGGCCCCTGGTAGTAGTTACTTATAAATTACTGTTCACCCCCTCGAACTTAAACTTAGACACGAGGAAGCATAGAGTGCATTCAAAGTTTTTTTTAATGAATTAAAAAGAATTATCTTAAGACCGGGTTACTTGAAAAAAAAAACATTTTTGTTTCCGTTATTTATGAAATATCCCCAAAAATGTTATACCATTTTGAAATGAGAATAGAACACGCCAACTTTTAAGGTAACTTGCCAAAATTTCGTAGTACATTTTTATTTACACTACATTCCATTGAATTAGGGTCATGTAAAAATTTTGAGTACTTAGTTCGACAAAAAAGTGATATTTTCTTTAAAACTAATGTAGGTGTGTTTAAATTTTTGATGCCAATTGTTCGCAGAGGGTTATTTAAGGTTCCATAACAACAACAAAATTTGAGAAAAGTTAAGATTTGTAACCACGGCACTTGAAAGACCGTCATAGGGTGACCATTTTTTCAATTTTTTTTTTCGAATGCCTATAACTCACAAAATACATGGCTACGATTTTTTAATTATTTTTCTGATAACTGTCACCACCTACCCTATCACCCGTTTTCGTTTCGACGTTGAATTTTGGGACACCCTGTATGATTAAGAATTGATAATTGTTGCAGCATGTTGTTCCGTGTAAACCTCCATTTAAGAAACGAACGGTTTGCAGGTTCCAGTTACGTACGGTACCGTTGGTTCGTAGGTTGTACATATGTAGATAGAAAATTGGTAGTAAGTACATTTTAAATAATTGACGTTGTGTTTCGTATTTATCGCCTTGAAATTTTTTATTCACACATCTCGGTATCTCGGGGGATCCTTAATATTGATACGGCTGATACTGCGGAAGTTACACCCCTGGTGTTGATAGACATATCATCAAGAGCTTGATACAGCTCATAACATTTGAAGAGGTTACATCGTTATGCTTTAAATATATGTTGCTACGTTTAATTATTGTGTTTTTCATGCGTTTTAAAAACGTGGTTGGTGTACCATTAAAAATAATCAAATTTAAAACTAGTTATTTTTTTTTTCTTTTCGAAAAGTAAATACATATTTCGAAAACGAAATTCCCATTTTTTACAACTTCACAATTAATAGTTTTTTTTTAATAAAAAAAAATGCTTTTCGAAAATCGTATTTTTCTCATCATAACTGGCAGTACTTTTTCTATAGTCCTAAGAAGAAAGGGGGTATTTTCATTTATTATCAAATTACATAAAAGCTTTTGAAAGTTTTATTTAATTTCTATGGTATTCATTATTCGAAGTTATTTTATGCAACTGCTCCCTTTTTGTTTAGAGTAGTAACACCTAACAGATAAAGAGACCGCCTTTTTACTTCTGACTTATAGGTACTATAACTATAAGGCATGTTATGCAAAATAAACGAACTCGAGATTTTGTCTGTCTGTCTGCCTGGTCGACTACACCCTAAACGGCTCGGCCGATTTTCGTTAAACTTGGTAGATTTCGTTTTTGAATTTTTCCCACCACTTAATTTTTTTTGTTTTATTTTTTTTTTAAGAGCAAAAATAACTGTGCCTGCCATACGATTTTTTTTTTTGAAAATTTATAAATATTTATTTTTTCTCAAAAACTGACCCACAGATTAAAAAAAATTCATTTAGTTAAAGCTATGTAGGTAATGGTTGAAAATTTTTTTTACAAAAAAAAGGTTATTATTGGTTTGAACATTATTGTGTTTTCGAATGTGTATTCAAAACTAATATTTCGAAAACCCCATGCTCGATTCTTTTTAAACTAGATAAATAAAAGTTTCTTAATATATTCTACAAGATGTAAAAAAAAATTAGTTTACCTAAAAATAACGGTACCCTTCATACAAATGCTAAAAAATGGTTTTCGAAAATCGTATTTTTCTCGCAAACGGCTACGGGAATTTCGATAAAATTTTTTGTCTTTCTATTAATTTCTACGATTTATAATTTAATAAAAAAAATTTTAATTTTAATACGAAAGAACCATTTTATCGAATCTTGAATTTCGAATTATTGGCATAACGGATTTTAATCAAATTTCTTAGAGAGAAACTTCTAAAATGTTTAAAATGCATTTGAAGACTGAAAAAAAATATTTTTTGAATTAAAAAAAAAACTATTTTTTTTTCAGAAAATTCGATATCAAACAACTCGATATTTTTTTTTTTAATTTAATTTTTATTCCCTTCATAATAAGAACTTTAACTTGGCGTGCCAAAACTTTTTTTTAAAAATGTTTTAAAAAGTTTGTATATATAAAAGCTTATTTTTTTAAGAAACCACTTCAACTACTCATAAAATATTTGCTTGAATCACATGGCATCCTGTTTTTAGTTCGCACTACTAAAAAAGTTATTTTAGTCTTTTAAAAATTAATTTTATGCTTATGAACAGTTTTTCTCTAATAACATTCTTTTTTTTTAAATTCTTAGTCTTTTACATAAGAGCATATTCGTGCGACCCAGTCGTGCATTTTATTTTATTTTCGATTTTGTCAAAAACCGAAGAGTTGGTCTTGATCAATTTTATATGTAAAATTTTTTAAAAAACTTATTTAGATTTTTACAAAAATTTTACATATTTTTTACACTTGCTTGATATTTTTTGAAACTTGACAATTAAAATTTAAATTCTGTTGATTTTTACAATTTTCTATTGTTAAATTATAAATAAATTATAATAAAATTTTATATAAAGTTATAAATGTATTTTTATTATTTTTTTTTTTAACAAAAAGTTAAACAGTTACTTTTGTTGTTTGTCGCAATCAAAAATTCTTGTAATAATACTACCCTAGATTGTATTTTATAAGTAACTAATACGAAAAATTACAATTATTTAGTGTTCCATTTTCTAACTGTATACTTCATTTATGAGTTGTTGGCGATCATACAAGTGCTGCTTTTAAATATTTGACTCCATTTAAAAAATCCGTTATTGTGCTCTCAGATCAAGCATACCACTTTCTAATGTCTCTCGACGAATATTCCTTAAAATCGGACAGGTTCCCACAAAATGTACGAGGGTCTCTTCCTCATTCAAGTTGCAAATGGTGCAAATTGAAACTTCTGTTTGTGACCTCGTGTTGCGTTAAGCAAAATAAATCTTGCCATTACTTTTAATACTCAACGTATTTAAAATTGTTTACATATTCTCTTATATCAATGCACTTATTCCATCTGTGTTCCAGTGCTTCTATACCCTTTTTATAGGCCGATTCCTCCAACTCTTCGAAAAACCGCTCCGTCTCAGCAATCACCTCCTCGTTGGTGAAGAACTTGCGTCCAGCCAAATGTTTTTTTAAGTTAGGAAAGAGGTAATAGTCTGATGGTGCCAAATCAGGTGAATAAGGGGGGTGGTTCAATACACCAAATCGAAGTTCATGGAGTTTAGCCCTGACAACAACCGACTTGTGTGCTGGAGCTTTATCCTGAAGAAAAAGGATCTTCTTTTTGGCTTATACTGGTCTTTTTTGGCAACTTTTTTAACCAATTTTTCCAACAGGTTTGCGTAGTATTGACCAGTGATAATTTGGCCCTTGGGAAGGTAATCAATAAAAATAATTCCCTTGTAATCCCAAAAGACTGACGCCATCACTTTCCCAGCTGAAGCACACGACTTGGCTTTCTTCGGTGGAGGAGAACCGCTATGCTTCCATTGTTTTGATTGTTCTTTTGTCTCAGGAATATAGTGATGAATCCATGTTTCGTTGGTGGTAATGAATCTTCTCAAGAAATCGCTGGTATTCCTCCGAAATAAAGCTAGATTCTCTCTAGAGATTTCAACTCGATGAAATTTTTGTTCTTCGCTCAGCAAACGCGGCACCCACCTTGCGGACAATTTTTTCAACCCCAATTCATCGGTCAAAATGTGGTAAACCCGTTGAGAAGTGCCGCACTTTTAACCTTCGGTCGTCTAAAACCATTTTATGAACTTTATCGACGTTTTCTGAAGAGGTGGATGTTGTTGGCCTTCCGCTTCTGTAATCATCTTCGACGCTCTGTCTGCCATGTTTAAATAAGGCTGCCCACTTTTTGAACATGGAATACGAGATGCAGATTCCCCCAATGTCTCATCGAAGTCATCTTTAATTTGATTTGGTGTCATATTCTTTTTGACCAAATATTTAATGACGGCTCTAAATTCATTTTTTTTCATTTTCGTTGTTAGCAATAGGTTCGTTCAAACAAAAAATTGCACTGATATAAGTACGCGACCAATTTTAATGAAACTTCACATACAATTATAATATATATAAGGCTGTTTGAGGAATTAAAAGTTATTTATTAAAACAACGCCTTCTATGTTAGGCCGAGAACTTTTCAAACAGCCTCCGTATATGAGAAAATAGAATTTCGAAATCCACTTCTTTGTGTCACATTTGCTTAGAACCTCAAATTTAAATTGTTTTTATAAATGTATTTGCCTTGTAAATCTTAAAGTAGTAAAAACCAGCTAAGTCTATTTTAATTTATATCATCGTCGATTTTTTTCAAAAATTGCTAAAAATATAAAATCTCTAGCGATCAAATTATTAGATACTCATTTGTTTTAATTGAAAGCTATTTTTGGATTCATTTTCATCATTCATTCTTTGATTTTTTTTTATATTTTTCGTATAAATAGAAGTTTAAGCTTAAAAAAATATCAGTTCTCACCAGGAATTCATTCTAAGAACGACTTTAGTTAATAATATTTTTCTAAATTTTTTTTCAGTTTTTTATTATTTTTTTTTTTTGTTGTAAACTATGCAAAAATTGATAATCACTTAAAACACTAAGTAAAAATTTAACACGAAAGGATTTCGTATTTGGAAGAAACAATGAAAAGTTGTGAATGCTTTTTATTGTTTCGCTCAAAACCATACAAACTAGCTTGACTGCGTCTATATTTATAATAGTTAAATAATAAAACTATAAAATATCTTGAAGTGGAGCAACAATATTTAAATATGTATTGTGTAGAGAACCATAGAATGCCAGCTATCTTTAACACATAACATGAAACCTTACCTTAAACAACCAACGTTCATGATCAAATCAATAAATTCCACTCTTATTCAACAGAGTTAAGAAACTAGCTTCCTCTTCCGTTCGATTCGATTTGTTGCCTTCCGATTGCAAGGCCAGATCGAAAGGCCCAGACATCATCGGGCGAGCGTTTATTGCCACCGAAAAAAAAGACTACAAATTATTCACTAAAGCCCCTCCATTGAGATTGACATTGACATTGACCAACGTTAAGGCATTCGGGTGACGAAGCTTTAGCTGTATAAGTAATTTTTTTTGTCAAAAGCTTTTGTTAACGATGCGAGTATGGAACGCCATGTCCAATCATTTATGACTTGAACCTTTTGATGTGTAGGATATCTGTTTCAACAGTTTTTTGCATAAACTGTGGCAAGTTCAAGGTTGAAGGAAACCGAAACTTATAAACTGGATTATGTGAGTTGCATTCAACTTATGTTCACTATTTTCAACGACAGGAAAGGTTGTCAAACTTTTGTATATTAATCTTCTTTTTTTATTATTCAACCTAGAGTTTAAAAAGTTCAAAGAAACTAATTGCCTGTCATTTGCTTAAAAACATTTCATTAACAACAAGTAGTTTGAGTAGTCACTTGAATCCGAAACTAATCAATTTCAAAATGTACATATGCTCCATCATTGTTTACCAGTCTGATAAAATTATTTACATTTCTGAATCATGTAATATATAATTGTGTTTGGGAAAAGTGTATATTCGTGGGGCTGGCTGCGACCTTTTGATCGAACATGAAAGTAATCCAAAGAAATTTTAAGAGATTGATGGATTTTTTTTTTTTTTCAAAATGATAGGGAAGACTTTAGCAACCAAAAACAAATAAATTTTAGAAAAAACATACGAGATTTTTCTGAAAAATACAAGTAATAAAATGTAAGCTACATATCTTCAAAGCCAAAATCACGGAGCAAGCTCAAAGAATCTCGTCGATATTCTACAACATTTACAATATATAACCGATATGAATAAAGAGTGATTTTTTAAGAGCAATCGGAAATTAAAAAAAAAAAATACAAAAAATTCAGAAAAATGTATGAAATCTCTATTTGAATCGATAGTACGATCGATATAATTTAATGTTCGACGATTATTTCATGCAAATGATCCGCTTAGTCCAATGTCGGCATACTCTTTCTAACATTTCGGCGAATATCTCGCGAAAAAAATGCTTCATTGGTGGCGTCCAGTGCGTCAATCGAAGCGAACTTGTCGCTATAGACATCAGCCATAACATAGCCCCACAAAAAATAGTCTAGAGGCGTTAAATCGCACAATCTAGGCGGTCAATTGACCGGCCTAAAACGTGAAATAAACTGTTCACCGAACTCGCCTCTCAATTGGTCCATTGTTACGCGTGCTGTGTGGCATGTGGCACCGTCTTGGTGAAACCACATGTCATGCATGTCAAGCTCTTCCATTTTGCGCAAAAAAAAGTGTGTTATCATCGCACGTTAGCGCTCACCATTCACAGTAACGTTGCGATTCGCATCATCTTTGAAGAAATATGGCCCAATGATTCCGCCAACCCATAATCCGCACTAAACAGTGACTTTTTCTGCATGCAATGCTAGCTCTTGCAATGCTTTTGGCTGCTCTTCACTCCAAATTTTGGAGTTTTGCTTGTTCACGTATCCATTCAACCAGAAATGAGCTTCGTCGCTGAACCCAATTTTTTCCATAAAAAAGTGGATCTTCGGCCAAATTTTCAAAAGCCTATTCACCAAAAATTCGGCGTTGTGGTAGGTCGTTCGGCTTCAATTCACGCACCACAATTCACGGTCATCACTAACACTGGCACTCGACGTAAGCGTGTTGGTGGTTTAATGTCCAAAAATGTAAATTTGGTGCGAAATTTAGTCACAATAACCCGAATAGCCGCATCAGTAGGTCGATTAAACTGACCATAAAATGGTTTCTTAACAGAGCACGCATTTTGATAGTAAAATTCAAGCAAGCGTTGTTCGTTTGTAAGACGATTCATGTTTAATTATAGACCAAACTGAAGATGTTTGACAGTGAAACAAAACACGAAACGTGCGTGAGCTGTCAAAACCAGTGTTGCCAAAAAGAAAATACCTAGCGAAAAAATCACCCATTATAACCTCGATGCGTTAAAATATTTCTTCACGCTGTGTTGAAACATTTAAAGGGTAATCATAATCCCTTGAGCGCGGGTAGATTAAAAAAAAAAAAAAAAAAAAAAAAAAAAAAAAAAACATGAAGCAATTTGTACATCATATTTGATTAAAAGCTCGAGATTTTGTTACGAATCAGTCGTATGGTTTTTAAATACACTGGGAAAATAGTTTGTCAAAAATTTGAGTGGTAAAACAATCCGTGTTTGTGTTTTGTTGTTTGCTGCCAGTGTATTAAAAATCCCTTTAGTACAACTAAGCCTCAAGAAAGTGTATTGACTGTCTACCGTTAAATAAAGGCATCTATCCAGTTGATAAAAATATCCGATGGGTCAGACATATTGGAATCTAGATTGTTCCATGGGTTCAATCAGCTAATGTCATTAAATTTTTGGTTGTCGTTCCACTATACCCGTCTCTATCATATCTAATGGGTGCGTTTTATGTTCCAGGTCGTTTTTTTTTTTTCAATAACTTTTAAATGAAATACAACTTTATAAATTAAATTTTATTGATAGATTATTTGGTCCTTAACATTTTGTATGCAATTTAAAGTCAATCAAGCAGCTGCTCCTCTCTGTTATATGTATATTCAATTTTTCTTTAAGAAAATGTGTATTTTTGGATACTTGGAGGAAACATTCCTTAATATCTCCTCTGCACAAGTCTGGATCGAAATTTTCTTTTGAAAATTACAGACCAATTGATAAACTTCAGCTAATATTTGTAAAAATATTTGAAGCAATGGTAAAAAACAAACTTTACAATTTGATTCAAAATCATATTTCTGAAAACCAACATTGCTTTATGATCGACAACAACTAATTTGTCTTAATTCACTGATTACTTTCTTCTTAGTTTAGAAAACCGTTATCAATTTGACGTTATTTTATACTGATCTTTCGAAAGCTTTCGACCGGGTACAACACAATGTTCTAGTCCGCACTTCTTAAATGGATCCATAGTTATTTAGTTGGACCAACAAAATATGTCAAAATTGGTAAAGTGCTGTCAAATGAAATCAAAAATTTTTCCGGTGTACCTCAGGCAGCCATCTTGGACCGCTCCTTTTCATTCTTTTCATAAATGATTTGCCTAGTATTCATATTCAAAGTATCTATTGTATGCCGATGACCTCAAGATTTTTAGTGGCTTTAAAACTCCTAATATAGTTCACTGGTGTAATCTAAATGGATTATATTTCAATAATAATAAATGTAGTGTTGTAATTTATGGAAGAAAACTCAATCCTATTTGTTTTGATTACAAAATTGATGGTCAATACCTACAAAGAGTAAGGAGTCAAAAGGACTTTGGAGTTATGTTTAATTCTAAAAAGAATTTTTCGCATCAAATTGACCAAGTTATCTCCAAAGCAAATTCGAAAATGGGTTTTATAATAAGAAATTCAAAGTCTTTGGAAGTTCCTTACACCCTTAAAAGACTGTATTTATCCATTTTTAGACCTCTGCTAGAGTATTGTAGAGTTATTTGGAATCCATATACCTACTCAAACAAACATCCTTCGTTTTAAAAATAAATTCAGAAAAGGTTTACTAAGTTTGCTTTGCGGAAAACATTTAGAAATGCAAATCTTCCGCCTTATGAGATCAGATGTGCCTTTATTGATTTAAAACTCCTAATACACAGAAGAAAACTACCTTTTGCTCTTTTCGCTTTTGATACCCTCAATTCAAATATTAACTGTTCGATGCTACTTTCAATGTACGACATTTATGCACCTTCTCGTTGTTTGCGAACTAGAGATGTAAATTTGGTATATGATCCCTATCATAGTACAAGTTACTGGTAAGCAAGACAAAACGCAATCACTAGTTCTTGTATTGCTTTAAATAATTTTGATCTTGTCATTGATTTTAATAAAAGTATTATAAATATTGAATTCATTATAAATATTATAATTTTAATGCTATGTAAATATGATACTTATTCCTTAGTTTCAATTATGTACATATGTAGTCTTTATAAAGTTATGTAACTTAATTGACGAAATAAATGAATAAATTTCATTTCTAATAGTGTCCTTAAGCATCGGAGTTGTGGTTGATTTGTTGATGTAAACCTTTTCCTTCAAGTGTCCCCCTAAGACGAAATCACGAAACTTCAAATCAAGGGTTCGTGAGGATCAGTCGATATAACCATTTGTATTGCATTACGTTATGTTGGGAAAAAATGTCTTCCGAAATTTGAATCGTCTCGTTGGATATACGAGGGCAGTCCGAAAAGTACTTAGCTTCACCGCCCGATGGTGCCAGTATCGCAAGAGAAATTTACTATCGTCTAGTACATTCTCTAAGACGGCTACTGTCAAAATTTTAGCCGAATCGAACTCGTAGTTTTGTTTTGACCACATGTGGAAGCCAGTCAAGAATTTTAGAAAAATGGAAAAAAGCAGTATCGGTCGGTGATTCGATTCTTGTTTTTCGAAGAGAAATCGCCCAGCGACATCAAAGAGCGCTTGGATGCACGGTGACACTTCTCCTTTGATAGCGACCGTCAAAAAATGGTATAACTAGTTTCATCGTGGTCTCACATCGGTTTTTGATGAGCCCCTAAAGTGGCTACCACCGAAGATAACGTGTCAAAAATCCACGACCGCCTATTGAAGATGCGTGAGATAGCTGGAACAGTAGTCGTCTCAAAAGACCGCGTGGGTTATATCCTCCATGAAATTTTAGGCATAAGAAAGCTGTCGGCGTGATGGGTGCCGCGTTTGCTAACTCCGGACACCAAGCGCAACCGTGAGACCGTGAGACAACTTCAGAGCAGTGTTTGAAGCTGGGCGTATTGCACTACGAACTGCATCCACCGTATTCTCCAGAGTTGGTCCCGTGCGGATTTTTTTTTTGTTTGCATACTTGAAAAAATCACTAGCCAGCAGAAATTTGAGTCCAATGAGGGCATAATCGCCGACACGGAGGCCTACTTTGCAGACCTCGAAAAAACCTATTTTCCGGATGGGGTAAAGAAGTTGGAGCATCGCTGGATCAAGTGTATCGAGCTAAAAGGAGACTATGTTGAGAAATAAATCGCCACTTTTCCAAAAATTTTGTTTTCTTTTGCAGGCTTAGTTACTTATCGGACTGCCCTTATAGATGTTCTGCAGGCCTTATTGAACTAATTCGAGCCGAAGAAACTGCAAAGAAATGTAGCCCCCAAAGAGGTCGCCGGCCCAAATGGCGCACGATACAGTTACTCTACGAGGGTGTAATGGTCTTTGGTGTATTAATCGAGAGTTTTCAGTGTTCAAATAGGGGCTACTCTGTCTATTAACAAAGCCAGTCAAGTTGAAATGTGCTTCGTCACTCATAAAGATTTTTGCAAAAATCGCCATCTAGGGCGATCCTTAAAGTAAATTGTTGCTGCTTTAGGTACTCCATAATTAATTGTTATCGACCAATCTCCATGATTGTCAAATGCAGTGGCGGCTGTACCTTAAGTGCGCTCGTGCGCTGAACCACCATTTCAAAAGATTTAAAAATTACAAAATATTACTGCATCTTTATTTTTAGATTCCCATATTAATATTTATTTTTTAAACATACATACGTACAAGAACACAAACAAGTAAAATTTCCAATTATGACGAAACAATGTAAGCGCTTTGCTTTACTATTAAGACTTACTTTCCCTGCAAGTAAAAATTCTCGTGCGCTTCAGCGAGCGCACGAGGACTGCTAATATAACTTGTATGAGTTACAAGCAAGTATCCCTGACGCGTGAGACAAAAGATATTTCATTGAAATATATGAAGAATTAGCCTGCTCTCGTGCAGCGCAACCGATGTTTGACTAGAATGCGCTGCGCCTGCGAATATGTAATGTTGTTTCGCTCTATCCGTGACTGGTTAAATAGTGTAGGTTTGTAGGTGTTAGGTTAGTAATTGTTTTTTATTTTGGTTTTGGTTCGATTCTGTACTGTGTACAGTGTGTGGTGTGGGATAAAATTAACAGTGATTAGGTATATTAAAGACAGTAATAATTTTTTTTTAAATAAAGTTACGTGAATCCACGATTTGACGCATTTAAGTGAAAAAATAAAAAACATGATTCCTTGCTAAATGTAATAAGTGTGTCAGTTTTATACATGGTCGAAATTCTTCGAGCAATTATACAAAATAATAAAAAATCGACATATACATATGTACATGTAAATTTTTGTTTTTTTTTTTTGCGATTTCTAATCTTAATACCTACTTAGTGAGCAAGTAAAGTGCACCACCTGTACAACAACCCACCAGCCGCCACTGGTCAAATGTCAATTGACAAATATCATTCAAACACAAAAATGGCAACCAAATAAGACCTGGCACATAAAACGTACCCTATTTAAGAAAATATTATAAAGAGACCGATCGTCAATCACGGTCCTCGTCGTCGGACGGTGCCCACAGACGAGAATGTGGCTGATGTAGCCGAGAGTGTGAGACTCAATTCACGAACATCAACTCGCTATCGATCTCAACAGCTCAACATACCACGCACTAGCCTGAGGAGAATTCTGCACAAAGACCTTGGAGTATTCGCTTAGAAAGTGCAATTGACTCAGCAATTTAATCCGCTTCGTTATCGCTTCACAGTTTGGGCCTTAGAGCAGCTTAAATTGGACAACGATATTGGGCGAAAAATAATCTTTTCTGACTAGGCGAATTTTCATCTCGCCAGCTACATTTACAAACAAAATTACCGTGTCTCGGTCTCGGAAAACCCACACATTTCGAAAAAATTGTTTGGCAACCACCAAAATAAATTGGCGAAAAGAACATGCCATACTTGTGAATATCATGACGCATGCTTCATAAACACTTATACTCATATTTGGTTATACCTCTGAGCCAAAAATTCGCTGTTGGCTCTCAGACAATAAGCTCTTTATAATAATAATAACAATAAAAGTTTTTTTTTCGCCTCCTGAAACATTTCTAATCGAGGACATGGCACGTGACACATTGTCTAAAAAAAAAAACAATTTAATTAGTTAATTGAATGTTCGTTCGTGACCTTTGAGAGCAATAATTAATAAATATATCATCGATAACACTAATGTTTGTACATTTGTGTGTGTCTGTAGATGTAGATAGTAAAAAAGGAAAAGGAATAATAAAATTCAATTAGGTAAGCGATTATGAGACAAAAAAATAAAAGAAATATTAACGATTTTTGGTTTCGTTTTCAAACGAAATACGAAAACGTTCATTTCCGCCAAAAAGTAGACAGTAGTTTGTGCGGCGAAATAACGATTTCGGAGTTAGACTCTGAGAAATTACTTTGTCAAAAGAATTGCATACTTTTAGACAGTGAATGAATTCACTTAAAGTGGTTAAAATTTACTCGACTTATACAAACAATTTTGATTGCATTCTAGTTTTCAATTGGGTGTAATGGCAATATGTTAATTTAAATTTAATTAACATTAAAAATATTTCAGTGGAAGCATATTTTATTAACAATTTAAAAGAAATTACGCAAACACTGCAAAATTGTAAAACCTCTCGTTCAAAAAGATGGTCTGAATGGTTATGGTGTGTGGGGTATGGATACAATTCCATGGCCGGGTGCTCTTCATTTTTATTCAGAAATTATAAAAGCATTACATTTTTGTTTAAATTCATAAAAAAGTTCGTAAAAGAGTTGAAGTTCAAAAAGTCATTTTTTGAACAAATAACTATATCTGAATTAATGCAAACAAATTTTTAAAAAATTGTAAGAGTAGTTTCATTCATCTTAAAA
Organism: Chrysotoxum bicinctum; assembly: GCA_911387755.1. NCBI lineage: Eukaryota > Metazoa > Arthropoda > Insecta > Diptera > Syrphidae > Chrysotoxum > Chrysotoxum bicinctum. The sequence goes on along the minus strand of OU426989.1, from coordinate 118,900,613 downwards.
AATGGCTTTTCAATTGGCGCGGTTAAATTTTGAAAGCCTGTGGTTGTTGCCATGTTGTTTTGGTGACATCTGTCAAATCTATTGCCTATTATTTAGTTACTGATGCCAAATCACCATGGCAAGTTACACGATTGAACAGCTCATCCAAATGATAAAACTGTTTTATCAAAATGAGTGTTCGTTAGTAAAAACGTTGTGCCCATTTTACGGTAAACGTGTAGGCTCTTCATAGTCTACTCTTAACGTTTTGTGGCCAATTTGAGATGACCAGTTCGGTAATAAATCTACCAACATTCGTACGTATAAGGAACGCAAGATCGCCCGAGAAATTGCTTCGGTCTGTGAATGTGTGCAGCAGAACCTGATTCCTCGACGTGCACAAGAGTTTGGCCTTTCGCATACTTAAACTTGGCGAATTTTGCTTTGGGCCTTTATCCTTGTATAGGATCTTACTGACCTAGGAGCTTAAATATGACCATAGACAACGTTTGTTCGCTGTTTCGGCTTCGGATCATTTTTAAGAGCACTCTCATTCTGGTTGAAAAATCAGTTTTTGCGACGAGGCGCATTTTTTTGTTGAATTTTTTAACCGTTAGCTAAACTGTATTCAAACAAACAGACAGACGGAATTGCTGGACCCACTTTTTCGTTTTCCCTTCAAACTCAAATCTATTTTACTAAATAAAATAAAATGATTTTCAGCAATGGGAATCTTTATTTGGGCCTTTACAATTTTTTCTGTTCAAATGGAAAAGTTGATATTCGTCAAGTGGCTACCGCCAGTGTTGATACACATTTGTGCCCGTTTGATTGCATTTTCCATGACTTTCCGGTGATAACTGTTCGCATTCCTTTCGAATATTCTACTTAAGGGCTGCGATTGTCTGAGACTTGTTGGCTTGTATAAGCTCGCGAATTCAAGCAGCTCTAAGGAAATAAGTCTGGGATGGGTTGATAGGGCAATCTTGCTGGTCATCCCAGATTCCCAAAAAAGGGCATTACGCGGTCAGGAAACGCTTCCTTCACAATATACATTGCAGCTCGTGCAGTTACACCGTCTTGATGATAACACATGTTCACCAAGCCACGCTCATCCAATTCTGATAGTAAGAAGTCGTTTACCATGCACCTGTAGCGTTCCCCAGTAAAACCATATTGTCAATAGCGTCTTCAAAAAAATACGGCCCAATCACTCCTCCCGCGTGACCGCCGCACCACACAGTAGTTTTGTGTGGATGTAATGGCTCTTCGTGCATCACACGCCGATTTTCAGTGCCCCAGAAACGAAGATTTTGTCTATTGACGTCACCGCATAAGTGGAAATGCGCCTCGTCGCTCATGATGATTTTCGACACAAAATCGTCCTCTTCGTGGTTGAGATTGAGGATGGCTGGAAAGTAATTCACACTTGACGGACCGTCAGCAAGAATGAACTGATGTACTGTTTGCACTTACTTTGTAATGGAAAATGTGTAAGTTCTCTAAAATTTTCTGTAGTGTTCGTCTGGTCATGTCCAACTGCATGGCCTGTCGCCTGTGTAGGCTGACGTTTCTTCGTTCTCAGCGACATTGGCAGCAACAGCCGCGATATTCTCGACCGAACTACCAACCACGTGGCGGCCACGTCCTGCATGGTTTGCTGTGGTTCCAGTCCGATCGAGTCAAATAGCTAAGCGCCGGAATGTTTTCTCAGTTGACGTGACACGATTAGGAAATCGAAGTCGAAATTCACGTTGCGCTAACACCACCGAATGATTATTGGTCAAAAAAATCGACACAATTAATCCACGCTCTTGCGGACTATAGCCCTCCATTGCTTGTCTGTTTGTAGTCTGCAATTGTCTAATTCATAAATGTCAAATATGATTGACGTACGACGAATTTTTCTCGATGATGGTTTACAAGATTGTAAGTATGTAGTAGTTCTTAGGCCCAAATGAATTGCTAGAAATAAAATATTATGGAATAACTTAGCCCGCACAGGACTTGTTAGTTAGGTTTGAGTTTTTGGTAAACAGTCTATTTTAGACTGAATTTTTCTTCAGCTTAAAGATAGTTATAAAATATAATGAATAATGAAACTGCAGAGAAAAAAGACATTCCTGCTTGTGTTCTTGTTTCAATCGAGAAGATTAAAATGTTGCCGCTTTCTCAGGGAGCGAGGTTTAAGAACATTTTCAAAGAACTGATGCTTTCGTCATACAGCCCGTTTGTCTCTGCATTCGTTCCACTAAAGCCGATACATCAATTTGATTAAGTAGAACATTTTTGACGAAATTCAAATTTTTGAAATTTTATAACGTGTAGTTCCCATACAACGATTTTGTTTTTCATATCTTAAACTACTTTGGGTACTTTGATTAAACTTTGCACATTTGAAAACAACAAAACTTATAAATAAATAGAAATAGTGTTTCGATGTTTTTTGAGGTAATGGCTTTGTTTTTGAGTTATTTCATCATGACTCATTAATATACTCGTATAAATGGTTTCGGACTACTTGAATAGCACCTCAACTTCATCTGCAGCATAGGGGAGCAACAAAATCCCTCCACCTGTCATGATGTGACGCAAGCAGTTTTTGCTGTGACCACGAACGAATTGCTTCTAACATTATAGTTGACCTCCAGGTTGTTTTTGGTCCTCCAAAACGTCTTTCACCCTGTGGATTCCATTCAAAAGATTGCCTTAAGATGTTATTTACAAGTTTCCTCAATGTATGGGCAATCCACCGCCATTTTCGTTTTTACATCCGCTTTTTTCTGCCCGGTTCTTTTCTACAACTCGATGTTTGCTATGGTTTGTGGCCAGTAGATCTTCGAAATGTACCGCAGACACCTGTTAACGAAAGCTTGTTACCTACTCGAGATATTAGCAGAGTACTTCCATGTTTCACAGGCGTATAACAGTGCAGATTTTAAGTTGGATTCGAATAGTTTCAACTTGTTACGTTGAGATATTTTACTAGTGTTCCACACAGGAGAGAGGATTCCAAATGCACATCGGGCCTAACTTATATTCTGATGTTAACATCCAGGTCTGTCAACCATCTATTGCTATAGATAATTAAACGGCTTGACCTTTTCAGTTATCCTCTGCCTTGAAATAATTTGCTGTTGAATGTTTTGGCCGGTGTGTATTACTTCGGTTTTGTTAATCCCTAAGCCATCCACCCCTCCGTTTACTTGCAGTGATTGAGACATTTGATTCAAGCCGCCGCCGCGCCGCCGCCGCGCCGGTGCTATTTGCCCGGAGACAGATATCATCGGCATAGTCTATATGGCTGAGCTTGTCAAACGGTCCCCATCATCACATCATCAACTACCAGTAAAAACAGGATAGGTGAAAGAACATCACCTTGTCTCACTACTTGACGCACCTTAAAAGAATCAGAAAGTTGTCCATTGTGCAAACAAAACACATTACGCTTTTGGAGGACTCTTTGATGACATTAACTGTCATTGTGGGGATACCCCTCTCCATATACTACATTTCTGATTAACCCGGTCAAAGGCCTTTTCGAAGGTAGAGAGGTGTTTGATACTCGTAGTTTAGAATGCACAAGACCATAATATATTGAAGTTAGAACCCTTTTAGAGCAGAATGGTTTTAAAAGATACATTTTTCACGTTATGAGCCATCAAATTATTTTTGTTGTTGAACTATGGTCTTTCCAATTAAGATTAGTATATTTAAAATTATTCACTGAATCAACTTTGAAACAAGAATTGGAACAAGAATATTTGTGTTCGAAGTTAGGCTTACCACAATTCTGAATTGGAAAGCAGAATTGCCTACAGCTTGAACAATGAAAAAAATAAATTATAATTACAAATTCGATGACCAAATGTTTTGAAAGTCATGAACTTAGTTTTTTCACTTATTATTACCTTATGGTTAGAATACCAAGTCCTTAGAACTTCAAGGTCCTCTTCAATTTGCAAGACACAATTAAGATCCAAATTTGACTGGTAGGTAAATTATATATCATTTGCAAATGCTGTCGAAAGGCCATTCAAACGAAGCTTGAAAGTTGAGTTTATATAAACAAGAAAGAACAAAGGGCCGAGTACAGATCCCTGAGGTACTTCATTTTAAAAAAAATCGAGCTTCACTATGTGTACCGTTTATGATGACTTTTTGAACTCTTCCTTTTAAGTATGATTGCAACCATTGAAAAATTACTCCTCTAAATCCTGCATTATACAACTTACCTAATACTTACTTAATCATGGTCAACCATATCTAATGCGTTTGTCATGTCGATGAAGAGAACCATTTTAGATTTATTATTATTTAAGCTGCCATAAAGTTGACTACATAGCCTAAGAATTGCATCTTGGGGAAACCAAATTGATTTTCGGTAAAAATTTTTAAGAAAAAATTTTGGTACCTCAACTTTAAGTTTTTATTATTGTACGAATAACAGTTAAATTTCCAAGAAAAATATTAAGCCGTTCTTGAGATATGGAATTTTCCAAAAAAATTGAAAAAAATATTTTTTTTTTAGTTTTGAAATGCAATGTTTTTTAAACTTTTTAGGGGCTTCTTTATAAAAAATTTCATTAAAGTCCGTTATGCCGATAATGAGAAATTCAAAATTCGAAAAAAATCGTTCTACGACCCAAACTCAAAATAGTTGGTCTATTCATTTATTAACACATTCAGTCTTCATATATCCTAAATTTAGTGGCAGTCAGCTTTTGTTCATTTAAAAAATGTTGTCAATTTAATAAAGTAGTTTCACTGAGAGTAAATTAGACCTAACAAAACAAAATTTGAGAGAGCAAATAGCAACAATATTCCTTTCATCTCAGACAAATATAAGAGCATAAAAGTTGGTCTACTCTTTTTTGGGTGCAAAATAGTTGATCTAAGACTATTTAAATATAGTTTCAGTTAACCGTTATTAAAAAAATGACAAGGACTGGTTTTATTAATGATTATTGTATGATTTTATACAAGCTAGCGAGAGTTTCATGTTAATCCTGGCGCGTGGCGTTGCATTATCAGGAGACCTAAGGGAATCAATGATTAAAGCGTTTGAAACAGGATTGTCTAGCTACGAAATCCCTGAAAATTTTAATTTACCGCCCTCGTCAGTGCAGAACGTAATAACAAAGTTTAAAAATTCTGGAAATGTGGATATATGCAACAGAACGGGACATTCACTAACAGCAAAACCTCGCGATTGCCAAATTTTTAAAGAAAATCAACAATATTTATCTGCTTTAATAACGGTTCAGTGGAGAGAACAAATTCAAAAAAGTGTTTCGGTGGACAGTTGTAAGCAGATGATGAAAAAAATTGGATACAAATTTTATAAGGTTTATTTTAAAATATTTAAGTTTTGCATAAATTACGACAACTTAAATCATTAAAAACGCAGGCAAAAGAAATATCACTACTGACACCTAAGCAAAAGAAAAGGCGCATTGAGTGGGCCAAACAACTTAAAAATTTGGACTTTTAGTCAATGGCGGTCCGTTAATTGGAGTGATCAGTACAGATTGGAAGTTTGCGTTGGTGATGAACGAGGACCAGTGATAAAAAATGCTAAAGAAGCCTTTCACAACTCACAAGGACTGCCTTAAACAAACCGTAAAGCTCCCAGTATCTCTAATGGTATGGAGGTGTATGTCGGGATGTGGTATCAGTAATTTGCATTTTGTAATTGGGATAGCTAATGCTGTCAAGTACCGCAACATTTTGGAACAGGAGCTGCCTCCGTCAATACTACGTCTTCAATATAGCAATGCGGAGTATATTTTCCAACAGAATGGTGCTTCTTGTCATACGGCTAGGTCAACAATGGTATGGTTAACTGCTGAAGCAATTCTTTATTGGAATGGACTTCCAGCAGCCCTAATCTTTCACCAATCGGAACTTTTTGGCACACGTTGAAGCAAAAATTGCGAAAGGAACCGCGTCGGACTTTTCAAGATTTAAGATCTACAATTACAAATAATTGGGAATCTTTTGGTGCCGAAGTGCGTCAACAATTAGTTGACACTATGCCAAGGTACATTATAGAAGCAGTGACTAAGGCCAAAGGTCGCTTAAAAATGTGGTAAAATCAACATAAAGAATCATAGACCAACTATTTTGCATCTAAGAAATGTGTATAAATCGTTATTTAGTTTTGTAAAGAGACTCCATATCAATATTTTATTAAGCACCTTTCTTTTTTTGTCCACTTTTCTTATTTAAAATGAATAGGACTTGATATGTATATCAAAAAATAGTTTTTGTTTCGAAATAGGTTAAGAATGAACACATATTTGCATTCTATCCTCGGTAGACCAACTATTTTGAGTTTGGGCTCGTATGGTAGGTACAGTCAGTAATATCTAGATTTCAATTTTTTTCTTATTAAATTCTAGATCGTAAAAATTAATCAAAAGAAAAGAAATTTTAGCAAAATTCTCGGAACCGTTTTCGAGAAAAATACGATTTTCGAAAACTATATTTTAACATTTGTATGGAAGGTACCGTTATTTTTAGATAAAATAATTTTTTTTTATCAAATCTTATAGAATATGTTAGCAAACTTTTATATGTCAAGTTTGAAAAAAAATTGACCAAGCGGTTTTCGAAATATTGAGTTTCCAAAAAAAATTTTAAATTTTTTTTAAAAATCAAAAAAATTAAAATTGAAAATTTGAATATGTAATAATATTTAAACTTTGGAGGAGCCTTAGCATAAACAAAAAAATGGTTTGAATCGGCTGCACCGTTTTCGAAAAAATCAAAAACAAAAAATGGACAGTTTTTGAGAAAAAAAAATATTTATAAAATTTCGAAAAAAACCGTATGGTAGGTACCGTTATTTTTGGTCTTAAAAAAAAAAGAAAAGAACGTGTGGGGGGAAAAAATCAAAACCCATATCTACCAAGTTTGAAGAAAATCGGCCGAGCCGTTTAGGCTGTAGTCGAACCGACAGACAGACAGACAGACAGACAGAGACAGACAGATAGACAGAATTGCGAGACCCACTTTTTTGGTTTTCGCTATCATCTTAATGTCAACTTTGATCAAAATCTAGAGTTCGATTTTTTTTTTCCGAATGCATAACTTACCTTACAGTATATAAGGCTAGGACCGCACTTGCGATTTCAATCGCACGATTTTTTAGTCGCAAAAATAGAACACATGAATTTAAATGAGAATGAACGCACTTGCTACCAACAAATCATGACAATTTAAAAGTCGCAATTTGTTTCATTTTTTTTGCGATGCGATTGTCGTAAACTTAAATGAAACACATGTACTCAAATGGATATGCCCACACTTGCAATTTAAATTACTACGACTTAAAAATTGTAGTCGCAAAGAGAAATTGACATGCACACACTTGCGATTTTTAATCCACGATTTTTTAATCGCAAAAAGTAAGACACATGGCCTTAAATGTGAATGCACGCACATGCGACTTAAAAATCTTAGCGATTATAAAAATGAAACGGGCAAGTTCTGCATTTGGAAAAAAAATCGAACTCGAGATTTTGATCAAAGTTGACATTACGATGATAGCGAAGACGAAAAAAGTGGGTCCGACAATTCCGTCTGTCTGTCTGTATGTCTGTATGTCTGTATGTCTGTATGTCTGTACCTCGAACTACAGCCTAAACTACCGGAGGTATTTTCTTCAAACTTGGTAGTTAAGGGTCTTCGGTGATTCCCTAAAGGAGAAATTGAAATTTTTTTTTAGCTCCAAAACTAAGGGTACCCCCCATACACCCGTAATGCAAAATCTTATTTATCTCGAAAACGGCTCTAACGATTTTGATAAAAAAAATTAAGTGTGACATTATGGACATGGACAATATTTTGGTGAAAAACAAATTTGGGGGGAAATGTTATTAGGGGTACCTGTCATAGAACGGTTTTTTTGATTTTCGAATTTCTCACCAACGGCTCTAACGATTTTAACCAAAATTTTTATGCAGGAGCTGCTTTGCATTTGAAAAAATATAAACTAAAAATTTTTTCGAAAAAAATAATTTTTGGATTTTAAAAAAAATAATACAATTTTTTTTTTGAAAATTCAATATCTTGAAAACCGATACACGATTAAATTTTTAAATTACGTTTTAAAATGTATTTTATTAAATACTAACAATTTGCATATCAATTTTTTTTATAAAAATTTTAAGGAAAATTTAGTACACAAAAAACATGTTTCAGTGTGTCTGTATGTCTGTACCTCTCACTACAGCCTAAACCACTGGACCTAATTCTTTCAATCTCGGTAGTTAAGAGTCTTCGGTGATTCCCTAGTGGAAAAATTGAAATTTTTTTTTTAGCTCCAAAACTAAGGGTACCCCCCATACACCCGTAATGCAAAATCTTATTTATCTCGAAAACGGCTCTAACGATTTTGATAAAAAAAATTAAGTGTGACATTATGGACATGGACAATATTTTGGTGAAAAACAAATTTGGGGGGAAATGTTATTAGGGGTACCTGTCATAGAACGGTTTTTTTGATTTTCGAATTTCTCACCAACGGCTCTAACGATTTTAACCAAAATTTTTATGCAGGAGCTGCTTTGCATTTGAAAAAATATAAACTAAAAATTTTTTCGAATAAAATAATTTTTGGATTTTAAAAAAAATAATACAATTTTTTTTTTGAAAATTCAATATCTTGAAAACCAATACACGATTAAATTTTTAAATTACGTTTTAAAATGTATTTTATTAAATACTAACAATTTGCATATCAATTTTTTTTATAAAAATTTTAAGGAAAATTTAGTACACAAAAAACATGTTTCAGTGTGTCTGTATGTCTGTACCTCTCACTACAGCCTAAACCACTGAACCTATTTCTTTCAATCTCGGTAGTTAAGAGTCTTCGGTGATTCCCTAGAGGAAAAATTGAAATTTTTTTTTTAGCTCCAAAACTAAGGGTACCCCCCATACACCCGTAATGCAAAATTTTATTTATCTCGAAAACGGCTCTAACGATTTTGATAAAAAAAAATAAGTGGGATATTATGGACATAAACTACATTTTGGTCAAACAAAATTTTGGGGCAAAATGTTATTAGGTGTACCTGCCATAGACCCGTTTTTTTGATTTTCGACTTTCTCATTAACGGCTCTAAGGATTTTAACCCAAAATTTTTAACAGGAGTCCCCTTAAGTTTAAAATAATATTGTATATAAAAATATTCGAAAAAATATTTATTGGGTTTTAAAAAAAAAAAAATTTAAATCAATATCTTCAAAACCTATGAACGATTATTTTTTGAAATTATTTCCTAAAACCAATATTATTAAATACTTAAAATTCGCATCCCACATTTTTTTCTTGAAAAATTTTAGAGAAATTTCTTATATAAAAAATTTATTTAATAATAAAACGATTTTTTAAGGTTTATTTGCATAAATTCATACTTTTCCGGAAACCAGACGGCAATTTTATGCATTTGAACATTATTATCTCAATAAATCCATGTTTTATATTTATAAAATGTACCTTATATTCCAAAGTACTTTTACATAAGAGCAAGTTCGTGCGATCCAGTCGTGCATTTTATTTCAAGCCATTTTTCTGTCGCTACTTATTTGTAGCAAATGCGTGCACTCACATAAAAAGTAGTGTGTTTTATTTTTCGCGATTAAATAATCGCGCGGCAAAAAAATCGTAAGTGCGTGCATGACAATAATTTATAGCGACTACGACTTTTTAATCGCCTCGATGAAAAATCGCAAGTGCGGTCCTAGCCTAAGTCGCAAGTAAAAATCTTCTACAGTAAAGTCTGATTTCCAACTTTTACATCACTTTTTGACGATTTAAAAAAAGGCTAACTTTGGCGTATCCTGAGCCATGTTAAGGTCAATTTCTCTGTCAGTACTAATGGTAGGGACCTCATTTTAGACTTTTTTTAGTTGCAATACTTACCTTTAAAAGTACGTTTGAATTGAGCTGATATGTTTTTAGGCTTGCCAAATATTCAATTTTGAATTTTTCTTGCCCGAGCATTTTTTGACTTTAAGGTCAATTTTGTCAAAAAATGCGTAATAAATCTAAAGTTTTCTTATTTTTACCTGATGAACAAAACAATAATAAGAAAAAATTCATTAATAAGGTTTTAAGTAAACCCATACATTTTATGATACTTGGGAAAATCCAAAACAGGTAAAATAAAAAAAAAAATGATTTTTTGTCCTGAGGTATAAAGGGTTTGAATAAAACAATAATTTGTGTAGTTTTAAGTTATTTTTTATTTAATGTAGACATAAATACAGTCATAATAAGTGCTCAAAGTGCCCTCCTGCGTTTTGAATGCATGCTAGAGCCTGTTTTCGGATTTCATTTTGAATGTTTATTCTCGATAACTCTTGCCTTACTTTTAGTGATCCTTCCGAAATATGTTTTTCAAATTCAGTTAAAGTTGTTATTTCAGATAAGTAAACGATTTCTCTCATTCGTCCCCAGTACAGTGAGCTCGGGCCAGTAAATTGGTCCATTTCTGCCTATCTATCGATCACCGTATTCTTCATCTAGCCAATCTTTAACTTCACGACCATAGTGGGCCGGAGCACCATCTTGTTGGAACTTGGAAATATGATGAAGCTAGTTGAATCAGTGGAACATCCTCCTATAGGTCTGGTAGATTATCTTGTAAAAACTCCAGAGAGTTAGAAGCATTAAGTCGGGGTGGTAATTTGAAAGGCCCGATTGATTTATTTCCAATTACACCTGCCCACATATTGACATTAAATCTGTGCTGAAATTTTCTTTGCCGTCTTGAATGCTTGCTTGCTCGAAGCCCATGTATGGAGATTATGGAAAATTCGTAATACCATCTCTTGTGAATTGAGATTCGTCTGTCCAAAGAATTTTGTTTATAAAATGGTTGTCATCCAAGCTTCTCTCTAGCAACCAGTATACTGGAAATTCTGTGTTTGGAAACATTAAACTGTAGAGCCAAGCGTCTTAAGCTGATGGAAGGATCGATTTCAAAAGCTGCCAATATTCTTTTATCGAACTAAACTCTTCTTGTGGTTGTAGCTCCCGCGTTAGGTCTTGCAGTTGAAATTGATCCAGTTTCTCGAAGCCTTCGAAAGGTGTTTAAAAACATTTCGAGAAGGAAGTCGTCTGTTAGGATAAAGTTCCTGGCATCTTCGTTGTGCGCTTCTTGAATTTTCATTGCAAAATCCCTAAACGAATAAAATGTCTGCGTATTCTTCTCTCGTAAATGAAGGCATTTCCATTACCCACTAAACATTCATACCCCAAATTTAATTCTCCCTGAGAGGGGTAAGGTAATTAAGGTTTTGACAGTTTTAGGTCTGTGCTTGGCCATATTTGTTTAGTTGCCAGGCAGGTGGTACCCTGTGACCATCTAGCATTTATTGATTCTAGAGCATATTGTTTGAGAAGATATTTGCATGTAGCAAGTGGTGTTCCTATGTTATGTTTTTGTCTAACAGTAGGCAGATGTGTTCCGTTTTTGGCGAGCTCATCAGCTTTGCAATTTCCCGGAATGTCTCTGTGGCCCGGCACCCAAATAAGGTGAATATTAAACTGTTCTGCCATCTCATTCAGAGATGATCGACAGTCGTGGACTATTAGAGAGTTTGTGGAGACAGACGCGAGAGATTTGAAAGCGGCCTGGCTGTCCGAGAAGATTCGTATATCCTTGCAAGATATAACGTTTTCTTTTAGCCAGGATAATGCCTCTTTAATCGCCATTACTTCTGCCTGGAATACACTACATTGATTAGGAAGTCTATATGAAAGACTGAGATTCAGTTGTTCCGAATAGATGCCACTTCCAACGCCGTAATCGGTCTTTGAACCGTCTGTATAGAAGTGTACCGCATTGTCTTCCAGGGGTCTCTCCTCTTCCCAAGACGATCTTGAGGGGATGGAAACAAGGAAGCTGTTTTCGAATACCATTTTTGGGGTGGTATAGTCTAAGCGATCTGGGATAGATCTGAAATTGTCTAAAATAGTTGTATGACCAGTATTGTTACTGATCCATTGAGAGGTGGCTCTAAGTCTCACGCATGAGTTGGCTGCCACCATTTTGGAGAAGATGTCAAGAGGTGTTAGGTTTAAAAGCACTTCCAGGGCTGCAGTTGGTGTTGAACGAAGTGCTCCTGTGATGCACATACCTGCTGACCGCTGGACTTTGATGAGTTTATTTAGATTTACCATCTTGTCCAGTGCGGTCCACCATACGACAACTCCATAAATGAGTATCGGTCTGATTACCGAGGTGTATAGCCAGTGGGTTATTTTTGGGGAGAAGCCCCATTTTGAACCTATTGCCTTTTTACAAGTAAAAAGCGCTACGGTAGCCTTTTTTACTCTTTCATCAATATTTGCCTTCCAATTTAGTTTTTTGTCTAAAATGAGGCCTAAATATTTGGCTTCATCGGAAAAGCTTAATGGTATTCCTTTAATCTTGGGTGGGTTAAACTGAGGAATTTTGTATCTTCTCGTAAAGAGTACTAATTCTGTTTTATGTGGATTGACGTCCAAGCCACATTGCTTAGCCCACTTTGTTAGCCTATTTAAGGCATTTTGTAGGAGTTCTGAGAGAACTTGGGGATGTTTCCCAGATACAGATATTGCAACGTCGTCAGCATAAGCAATCACCTTGAAACCCTCAGCTTCCATTGATGTTAGTAGTTCGTTTACAACCATGTTCCATAAGAGAGGCGAAAGGACCCCACCTTGGGGGGTACCTCGATTCACCGATCTGGTGGTAGTAAAACTTCTCATGCTGGAAGTTATAGTCCTGCTTCTGAGCATGAGATTTATAAGTTCTATGAGTGATTTCTCTAATTTCAGCTTGTTCATTGCTGTTGTGATCGCCTGGTAGCTGACGTTGTTGAAAGCTCCTTCGATATCTAGGAAAGCTACTAGGTTATATTCTTTGTATTTGAGGGAATATTCAATACCACGTACCAGCGAATGAAGTGCTGTTTCTACTGATTTTCCCTTAGAGTACGCATGTTGAGCTGTGGAAATGAGACATGGTTTTAAGTTATGTCTGATGTGAATTTCAATCAATCTTTCCAAGGTTTTAAGAAGGAAGGATGATAGGCTGATTGGTCGTAGATCTTTAGGGTTAACGTGAGAGGGTTTCCCTGCTTTAGGAATGAAGACTACTTTTGCCATTCTCCAGGCTTTAGGAATGTATCTCAACCTTACGCAGCTCGTCAGAATGATTTCCAATGGTGGAATGATCATGTCAGAGCATTTTTGTAATTCAGCCGGAATGATTCCGTCTGGTCCTGGAGATTTATATGGATCGAAGCTATCTACAGCCCATTGCAGTTTTTCCCGCGTTATTAGATCAACTGTGTCGCTTGTAGCGGTTTGAGACTCTGATGTTAAGTCGTAAAGTATGTTAGAGCTAAAAGGAAAGTGGGTGTCTAATAACAGATTAAGAGATTCTTCATCTGTGGTAGTCCACGTGCCCGCTTCTGTCGTTAAAGCACTGGGTATAGATGGACTTTTTGAGAGAATTTTCCTGAGTCTTGAGGCTTCTGAAGTATTGTCAATGCACAGCCTTAAAAATTACCTAAAAACTATCAATTCCTGGAAAACCACTCCAATTGCCAAGTGCTGCAATAAAAGTAGGTAAAAAACCCAAAATTCGATTTTTTACCTGTTTTAGATTTTCCCAAGTATCATAAAATGTATGAGTTTTTGAGTGCACTTATTAATGAGTTTGTTTTTATTATTGTTTTGTTCATCAGGTAAAAATAAGAAAACTTTATGATTATTACGCATTTTTTGAAAAAAAAAAAAATTGACCTCAAAGTCAAAACTTTGCTCGGGCAAGGAAAATTGAACACCATTTAAAATTGAATATCTGGCAACCCTAAAAACATATCAGCTCAATTTAAGCGTAGTTTTAAAGGTTAGTATTTCTACTAAAAAAATAGTCCAAAGTGAGGTCCCTATCATTAATACTGACAGAGAAATTGACTTTAACATGGGTCAGAGTACACCAGAGTTAGTCTTTTTTTTAAATCGTCGAGAAGTGATGTCAAAGTTGAAAATCAGACTTTACTGTAGAGCAAGTTTTTTTAAGATTTTTTTTCTTAGGAACGAATTGGTATGAACTAAATTTAAATAATTTTTCCGTTTCAATCGACGTTAAGTGCACCTTTATTATAAATAAAAGGTCTCAAGAATTTAAACGAAAGGTCCTCCTATTTTAACCCTTCGCTCTATGAGTGATTATGAAAACAGAAACCTTTTAAGCTCGAAGAACTAGAAATACATTGTTAGTTTTATTGATGTCTCGACGTAGACATCGGAGGTTAGCACAGATTTTGTCAGGAATTTCCCCACTTATTTATGGCACATTCCACAGTATCTTCGTCTGCAGCGATACGAGTTTAAGTGGGCATCAACCGGCAAATCATCTATTTTTGGAAAAATTATAGCTAACTGGTTTGCCAAGTTGCTTTGAGAATGCAATTTACTTTCATCTGATGTATCAAGTGGAATTGTACGGAGATTAACCTACTTTTGTTTTTAAGTGTTTCTTCATTTTATTTCCGAGAGAGCTCTTCTTCACTTCAAGGAAATAAAACTACCAAGATAAAATGCTCAGGGGAGTTTATGTTCTTAGAAAATATTTTTAAGATGACGACAATGGACTTTCAGTTGCAACAAAGAGTTTAAGTAAAAAAAAAATAGAAAGAAAGGCGATGACGTTAAAAAAAAAACAAGTCTATAGAAAGAGTGTGTAAGAAAAGAATGACTTCAGGCTTGCATTTTAAAGCAGGCATAATTACTACAGAATACGCACCCACAGAAACTAAAGGAGTTTCTTGAACTTTTAAGAGAAAGCAAGTGACATTAGGGATTTTGTTGAAGTTTTTATATTCATATATTCTTTTAACAATAAACTTTGCTACCTTCCTGCATTTTAAACTTCTTACAAATCTTATGACCTCCTACGTAGATAATGTTTTGAATGTAAAGCTATTAGTTATTGTTAGAATTATGAGGGGTATAATAGACATTCTTGCTTCTTGGGAAATTCTGTCGACTTTAATAATACATACAGGGTGATGCGCATATAATGCGACAAAAGGATAGAACGTGTAGGTTAAGTCCAGACAAGAAAAATCGTATGGAAGATGGCAATATTCTGTTCCCTCTCGTTTAGGCAGGAGAAGCAGTATTCTAAAAAAAAATATTAAAAAAAAACTTTTATTTTATTTTTCAATTAAGTTGTTGAATGATTAGTTTTCAAATTCAAAATTTTGAAAAAAATCAATTTTTGTTGTCAATCCAATCCGTTGCTTAAATTGCTCTAATGATCCCTTCGTTAACCTAGTTTTTCATGAATCTCCATGAATACGAAACTAATAGAGTGAGATCTGTGTTATTATTCCCTGGGACCAATGGTCATCAAGCGAATTTCTTACTCCTATTTAGTTACTCCTAGTTAGTGAAACAACTTGCTTTGGCCAAGGATACGTTCTCCAGCAAATAAGGCAAATTAGGATCTGCAGATAAGTTTCTCCATTATTTAAAAAAAAAATCAAAAGTAGTGCTCCAATTACAATATCTAGCAATGTCTAGTCAAATATTACAACTAAAGAGGTTCTTGGATTTTATTTGTGAATTTCTGCTACTCCAGGAATGCAGATTGTGAAACGTATTTCCCTTATCCCTGGTAAAATGAGCTGCATCCGACCAAAATATTTTCCTAAACGAGTTATCACCTTCTATTTCATCCCTTATCAGTAGTGTTTTGCAAAATTCAGCTCTCATTAGCTTGTCATTTGAGAAAAGCTTTGCTTAAGTGTTAAAACGTCCGGGCTTGTATTTGTGGAATGAAGCACTCTCCACACTGTTGTTTGGGGCACTTTGAGCATAGTAGTGATCCTTCTTGTGTGAAAGAAGGAATTACTGGTACATCGGACCCTAACCAAAATTCCTTCTTCTAATTTTGATGATCCACCGAAATCAGATTCCTACACTCCCTATTTTAAAAGTCTTTGTTAGATTTTTTTTTAAAAATGAGGGCGTTACACATTGGGATATTCATTAGAGAAAAACCTTCTTTTTTTCACGATCCTGACCGACAATCAGCTTAACCGTTCTAAGAGTCAGCTTATTCTAACCAAGAATAATTTGAGAATATAAAATTCAAATAAAAAATAATATTGCCTTAAAACGTCCTTGCTACGAGTATTTATGTGTTTTTTAACTAACTAATTTTTTTTTAGTATTAAAAAATATGTCAGATGAATTGCCACTAAAAGAGCTTAAACTGATGATCTTAACGAAAAAAGGAGTCTGCTATATGGTTAATCCAGTGGACTTTGTCACTTTTTTATAGGAATTGTTAAAAGACTGACATTTAAAATAAAAGAAACTCCAGTCTAAACGTATCTGGACCCAACCTGAAAGCTTTTTGTTTGTTTCATTTCTGTACTCGAGAGCTATCGAATGCTGAAAATCAGAAGCTTTTTTAAGGGTTGGTTCTCTAAATATTCCCGTCGAAAACGATATTACTTAGCCACGATGGTGTGTTTTTGCACAGGCAGTTACAGTGCTGAATTTGGAAGTCCTCTCCTTCCTTGGTAGATATAGTTTAGTTTAAGGGATTTTATTTAACAGTTCTTTATAAAATTATTAATAATTACAATATCTATACACGACATGGCAATGCCGTCTGCCAGGGTAACAAAATAAAAACTTTATAACTCCTTTAGCTAATTTTTTGAATTTAAATTTTTAAATTTTAAATTTGAAAAATATTGAAGAAAACTTAAACTTAAACTTATCGTGATAGCCCAGCGCGACTTTACAGTACTTAACCATCCTTGGGACTTCCATTTTATTTAAATGCGATAATTGCAGACAAAGAAAAATCTCGTTGTTTGATTTCATGTCATGATTGTCAAGTCATGTTCCTAGGAAATGGAGTAAATCCTGTCTTTCTCTCTGATTGCAGAGCTTACATAAAAACTAGAGGTCATCCTTATATGGCACAAAGTTAAGACGTAGAAGCTCACCACGCAGTCTGACCATCATAGATATTTGATCAACACTATACTCGTCACGAGTAGTCCCAAATCGTAATAAAGCCTTTTACGGAATCGGTAGCTTCTTCTATATATATCTCCCTATATTTAACGACTACAGTCTTTACAGGTTTGTAGAGTACGCTTTCCATTCACTGAGGTTATTTAAATCCAAATTATGTGGTCCCACACCACTGCGCAAGCTCCAACCACTTAGCATACCAACTTGTTCTTCGACCAATGACTTGAAGCCTCTCTAGTAGCATCTCATTGGACATGTTCAAAACTTTGCTTTAGTGTGCGAATGAAGAACGGGGATTCCTGTTTTCAACATCACAATGTAGTTACGGATATTCGAAGGAAGGCGTAATATTCTTTTAATATAAAACCTCAAAAGTTTTTCCACCGTTTCATACAGCTTGTAGCCCCATAAATGAGATCCTTAGATCATGATTGATTCCGGCACTGATTCAAAAACACGAAATTTACTACTATGGGCAATGTATTTATTGGCGCAACATTATTTCCATTTGACAAGTTTCTTCTTGACAGTCTTTTCCATATTAAAGTTCTTTGTAAAATACACTCAAAATACGAGTGATTTTTTAAGAGCTATCGGATATTAAAAAAAAAGCACAAAAGATTCAGAAAAATGCATGAAATGTTTATTTAAATCGATAGTACGGTCGATATAATTTAATGTTTGAAGATTATTTCATGCAAATGTTGGCCGAGGCTGCGCTCCAAATGGTCCATCCGCTTAGTCCAATTTTGGCATACTCTTTCTAACATTTCGGCCAGTATCTCACGAACCAATGTTGGCTTCCAGTATGTCAATCGAAGCGGGCTTGTCGCTATAGACATGAGCCTTAACATAACCCCACAAATAGAGGCGTTAAATCGCACGATGCAGGCGGCCAATTGACCGGCCCCAAACGTGAAATAAATTGTTCACCGAACTCGCCTCTCAATTTGTGCATTGTTACGCGTGCTGTGTGGCATGTGGTACCGTCTTGTTGAAACCACATGTCATGCAAGTCAAGCTCTCCCATTTTGCACAAAAAAAAAAGTTTGTAATCATCGCACGGTACCGCTGACCATCCACAGTAACGTTGCGATTCGCATCATCTATGAAGAAATACGACCCAATGATTCAGCCAGCCTATAATCCGCACCAAACAGGGATTTTTCTGCATGCATTGGTAGCTCTTGCAATGCTTCTGGCTGCTCTTCACTCCAAGAACGGCAGTTTTGCTTGTTTACGTGTCCATTCAACCGGAAATGAGCTTCGTTGCTGAACACAATTTTTTGATAAAAAGTGGATCTTCGGCCAACTTTTCAAGAGCTCATTCACCAAAAATTTGGCAGTGTGGTAGATCATTCGGCTTCAATTATTGCACCAGCTGTATTTTGAAAGGCGTCACACTTAAATCCTTCGGCAAAATTGTCCACGTAGTGGAGTAACAGAGACTCAATTGCTGCGAACGGCGCGCGCCGAATCGAGTCATCACTAACACTGGCCGATACAGCTCCGATATTTTCCTCAGTTCGCTCTCTACGTAAGCGTGTTAGTGGTTTAATGTCTAACATTGTAAATTTGGTGCGAAATTTAGTCACAATAGTCCGAATAGCGGCCTCAGTAGGTCGATTAAACTGACCATAAAATGGAAGAAGCGCGCTATGAACTTTCTTAAGAGAGCACCCATTTTGATAGTAAAATTCAATGATTTGCAAGCTTTGTTCGTCTGTAAGACGATTGAATTATTAAATTATAGACTAAACTGAAGATATTTGACAAAACCAGTGTTGCCAAAAAGAAAATAGCAAAAAAATCACCCATTATACTTTTATCTATTACCTTCTCGTTGTAGGACCACCATTCTTTTGAACAATTTTGTCCACTACCATTTTTTTTGATGTAAAACTCCTTTTCCGGCGTTCGTTGGGGGTAAAAAATGTTCTATGCAGCTGTCAGTGACATGTCAAAACGACACGTTATCAGTCAAAGACAGCGACATGTTTTAAGAATACAAAATGTTTGTAGGTTTATAGGTTAGAATCTTACAGAGGATTTGCTTGAGAGAAAAGAAGTTTTACTTCTACCGCGCGTGCGTCAGTGCACACAACCTTTTTTTTTATAATCTACCCGCGCTCCAGGGATTATGGTTACTCTTTAAATGTTTCAACACAGCGCGGACGTGAAAGTAATGAAGAGAAAGAAGGAAAGATGTGTGGCACGATGTTCTGAAACTGAAGGTGGTTGTCTCAGATTTTTTTATCTCCAGGGATGGCGGCTGAACTAAAGCGGAAAAATGCCGTGTCTTATTTCTATGTCACTTATAATTCACATTATTTTATTCGTATTGATCCTTGTTGGGCATACTAGTTTAACTCAATTACATGTTGTTAGTGTTATGCCTGAACAACATGTAATGAGTAAACCAACAACCCATTGATAACAATTTTTAGAAGGTTTTAATGGAATTAAAACGACATAGACGATGGCAGGGATCGAATCTGTGATCATGAGATTGACAGGCGAGCACACAACCATCGCGCCACGGCCACCCTTTTGACTCTTACTTAGGGATTTAGACTTCTTATTTGCTTCCGTATAATTGCATTTTGCTAGATTGGTCATAATAGGCACGGAATTTTCCCAGCCATGCAAATAATATTCCATTTTTGCAGATTTCCTTAATTCAGTTAATGATATCCGTAAGATCAGCGATACTCTACTGCTTTGTTGAGCTTGTTAGATTTATATTTCCATTTGTTTCCATACTATTTATTTGTAAAGTCGTAATACATGAGAAGAAAATCAGAGTACGGTAACATGTCAATATTTTGATAATCGTTCCCTGAATCTGGAGCCAGATTGTAGTCAATGACCGAGTTGCTTTGTTTACCCACAAAAGTCATGTCACAATACTTATCAGAGGAATACTTAGAGAGAGTTCCTTTTAAAATTCGAAGACCAAAAAGTGTTATATTATATATGTATCTAGAATTGTATTCCGTCTTGCATTGCAATCAAAATCCTTAGTATGCAGAATTGTCTGGTTCCTCGTGTACTTGAGACCACTGACGATTTGATGGAACACATCTCGATGTACACATATTCGCTGGCTTGGATAGTATCCTTGCCAATGTTCTGAAGAGATGTTCTTTAACATTCGAAACACCACTTAGTAAGCTTTTCCATCTATCTTACTGCCTACTGATCTATTTCCGAGTGGATGCAGAGCTACATTTTTCAAGCCTGTCCCTAGAAAAAGGGGAATCTTCTTCACCATCTACCTATCCTTTCTTCTTTCCAAGGTTCAGAAATTTCTTGAAGAATGAAAGCTTTTTATGGCCGGCAGTATTGCTTTTGTATCACATGTCCAATGGCTTATCTCAGAATCATCTTGCAGAATGTAAGACTATTGCGCTTGAAATTTCAAAAGCATTCAATAGAGTTTGGCATCAGAGGAAAATGCTTGCATTTTGTATTTAAGAAACTCTACATCGTTGGACAAGAAAATATTTTTCAGACCGCTTTATACAAGAAGTATTGAATAGCTTAAATCAGATATTCATAAAATAAATGCCGGTGTGCCACAGGGCTCCGTTTTGTATCTGACTCTGTTTCTTATATTCATCAATGATCTTCATTCTCAAACTCCTAATCCACTTAATTGTTTTGCTGCTGACAAAAACCTCAGCTTTGCATATTCATTTCTAGATTCACGTCCTTGTTCTTTGAATGTGGAACTGGAACAGAAAGGTACTCGTATGAAGGGCTCATTGAATTCTGATCTTGACAACATTATCGAATGAAGAATAAAAAATTGCTTCAAATTAAATGTTTCAAAGTCTCCTGTTGTTGAAACAGAACCTTCCCTATACAGCTATCCATGAATGGGACTGAGGAAAGATTTCAGTTCTCGAAATGTGCATCACAGGCCACCTCGTGTTAAAGGACCACGTGTTCGACGTCGGCAAAACACGCTGCTAAGTGTCTAGGTTTCTTACGATGATTCAAGAAATTTTTCAAACATTCTGAACTGACCGTTTTTTCATAGAACCTTGATATTCGTTCAAAACATGAGTACAATTCTCATATTGGGGTAGATGCCCAAATGACGCACTGGAGCTTCTTGGATAGAATCCAAAAAATATACCAAAATGATAGAGGGTAGAACTTTAACTGAAAAATTGGCATCTCTTTAGCACCGCCGCAATATTTCATGTTTTTCAATATTTTGTCGCTATTTTCATTAACAGAAAAAAATCATGCAGAAGGGGTTGGGTTCGATTCACAGCCGCTGGAAAAAAAATTCTGGGGTGTGTTGCCTCTTGCGAGGAATTGACAAATCCTCTAAGCGTATCTCTTGTCATGAAAAGTGCTGCTCATTAGCCTTTCGGAAGCGGCAGAAAATTGAAGGTCCCCTTCATTTTTCACTAGGTCCTGGTTCTCTTCGAGCTGTTTCACGACCAAATTTATTATTTATTTATTTTCATTAACGCTGTTCTCGAGGTGCACTCCTCCTCTTGAACAATGCAACCCTAATACTCGATCTTCAGGGAAATCCCAGCAGTTTACCCTTGGGACCAACTTTGGATGTACTATAATGCTCAGAGATTCTTTCTTTATTCGCACTAAACGAATGTGCAGTTGTACATAGCTCAATATTTCTCTCCCATTGCAAAACCAATATACCTCCGTGTCGTATATCACCAATTAAATCCTCTCCAACTTTCCTAAACGCCCGCCCATGTGCTCAAACATTTTAAGAGTAATGATCCCTTAAGTGCGCTAAAATTAAAAACAAAACAAAAAAACGTCTGATGTTGTTTTGAATGATTCTCTAAGGCCCTCAAATAACCTCTCGCCTACTTAACCTAGTTGATCGTTTTGAACTTTGTAAAGCTATCAAAAAAGTCACTGACCAACCTTGATAGATGTCTGTCTACATTTGATCGCACCTTGATGGCCAAATTATAATATGAGTAAGCAATCACTTATTCACCAATATAACTTTGAAAAAGTAATTGCAAAAATGAGAGTTATTTTCCCAATTTGTTTAGTATCTTCAATTGAAGGTGAATAAAACCCATCACTCACCAGACTCACTTTGAAGAGTCACGGACAAGGTGAACTATAATTCGGTGTAATTTTCTGCTTGATTATTACGTTTTAGGAACTTACAGAGAACGAGAACTTAAATGTTAAATTTTTGATAGTATTCTCAGGGCACTCGCACACTCGCTACTTCAAGAAGTCAGAACAATTTAGTGACACCTTTTTGCGGAACGACTCAAGGTCTTAAAATTTGATAGAAAAATGTGAATAATTATATTTCTAAAATAATATTACAGACCTCCTAAATTCTTCCTCAATTAATTGTATTGTCTTGCCCCCCTTTTTACTTTTATGGACCAATAGCCAAAAACTCAACAACCGACCTTGTACGGAGATGATGGCATGTTCATTATGTTGTAATAAATTGCCCCGGGAGATCTCAAAACTTGACACCAGATAGTCCGCCTTGCACGACATTATGCGTTCGTTTTTATACGAACACACTCGCAAAGGTCGCTCCATTAACAACTTGAAAGTTGTTAATTGCGAGTTCAATGGTATTGGATGTTTTTCTTTTTTGTATCCAGAAGTGGGTCAACTAGCCGGCTTGATTTGTTTGGTAACAGATTCAGACCCTTTAACCCGAAACAACTTTTTGATCTTAATTTAATATTCGTGTGACGGTGCGATGACGTAGAAATGTGATACCCTTTTGAGTAGTTGTCTCGAACTCCAATGCAAGGTGTCGTCATGGTTGTTAAGTACAAAGTATCTGTTGTCTTTGATTGAATGCACTCGCCACATTCGTTCAATTATTTTTACTCACTATTACGTTTTTTTGTTGTTTTTTTTTTTTAACTCTTATAATGAATACGTAACATGATTACAAATCTCATGCAATACTTAAAAGACTAAAGAACAGCTCTGTGGGTATAATTGGAGCTCAGAGTTGGTTGGAGGCACACGCAAGCTTAGTTAAAAAAACTGCGGTTTCAATTGGATGGATTGTGTAATAATGGGTTGTAGGAACGCACAATAAGATGCAATCTGTCATTGTCTTCAATCGAATGCGAATCTGGGAACCGGCATCTTATTCATGCCGATTCCGACCGAAGCAACGGACGCGACGTGCGGAAGATAAGTATTTAAATGGCGCCAAAATATGTTGGCATTTGAAATTTACTATGAATACGATGTGGCCTACTTATTTCTTCATTGGTTATATCGAATGAAAATGTTGCAAAATGTTTGTTTAGGTATTTAAATTTTATATTATTATGTATGTTTTTAATTTTTGGTTATTTAACATCGAGGGAGAGTTATTATCAAGCTTAATCGAGGAAATCAAAATTGATGGTAATACGAAACGGGCTACACATTTCTTCAAGGAAGTTTGTTATTATCAGCCATTTATGTAAATGATTCTGTTTTTATGATTTTGGTTGGTTGCAGGTGCCACTGTAATCAGTGATAATAATTTATATTACTTTACTGGCTATCTGGCAGAACATTTAACACACCAGTTAGCTGACACACGGATAGAGAACTTTTCTGTTTGATAACTTATTTTTTTTTATTGTTTTCAAATAAAATAGAGATATGTATGTTGTGGCATTTGTCTCCATCAGCCAGTGCGAGCTCCTAAAACAGCCCTTGAAAAGCTAAGTAATTGGGTCAGTAGTCGCGGACTTATTATCAATCCTTTTAAGACGGAATTGGTTCTGTTTAGGAGAAAACGAAACATTCTAAATATAAATTAACCCGGCTAAATAACTTGGTTTAGTTATCGATCGTAAACTGAACTGGAAAGAGAACATCAAAGAAATGGAAACATACTGACATCAATCGGCACAAAAGTGCCATGAGAAACACGCCAGCCGCAGATCTAGAAACTTTCCTCTCTCTTGCCCAATCGATCTATTTAAGAAAGTAGTTGGCGGCTAAAATTGCTCTACGACTTAAAGAATGTACAAATTGGAAAACGGACAACTGTAATCACAGAACCATTGTAAGTCGTTGTAAGTCCCTCATTTCCCCTAGACAACACGGCTTTGTCAAGGGTAGGTCCACAACGACTTACCTTGCTGAGTTGCTTTTCTTTAGCCTCTCAGCCTTAGAAAATGGAAATGAAGTCGACTTTATCTCAACCGATTTCAGTAAGACCTTTGACAAAATGCTTATTCTATTCAAACTATCCACCCTTGGGGTTGAACCTACGAGTATTTTCTTAAGATGGATTTCTATTTACCTGAAATCCCGTTACTACAAAGTTTGATTGAGATTTTGCTTCTCTGATGATTTCCCAGCTACCTTCGGAGTTCCACAAGGCAGCCACTTAGGGCCTCTCTTCTTTATTCTTACTATTAACGACATTGAAACGGTCATTAAACATTCCCATATTTAACTACGTCGACGATACAAAGTTTTTCAAGACCATTTCTTCCACGCATGATTCGACTGTTCTGCTACTTGATCTCAACAGTTACCATGTCTTGTGTCTGAAAAATTGCTTAGAGCTAAATATTTCCAAATGTCATTCAATCACTTTTTCACCAAAACGCATCCAATCTACTCCCCGTCAAGACCTTCTTCATTATCAGCCCTTATCTACCGCTGAGTCAATTCGCGACCTTGATGTTTTATGTGATAGAGATCTCAACTTTCTTACATACATTCACGAGATTATACTCAAATAAAACTCTACACTAAGCTTTGTGGAACGTTGGTCCAAAGAACGCTGACCGCTACGTGACCCGATCTTTATACATAAACTTTTTCCGCGCCTTCTTGAATAAGCCTGTCAAGTATGGTATCCTTATCAACAAATTCCTATATACAGGATCGAGATCATTCGTCGTATCCTACGTTTTGCACTTGGTGGTCTGTCTTGGAATAAACCTTTTATTTTACCTGAGTATCAAGACCGACTTCTGTTATTTGACTTTAATACGCTGCAAGAACGAAGAACAATAAGCGACATGATCTTCATTCATCGTCTACTTTCAGGGTCTGTTGACTGCACAAATCTCTATAATTCCATCTCTTTCAAAACTAATTCCCTTTATATAAGGAATTCTAGTCTCTTATATCTGCCTACACACCGTACCTCTTATGGCTCCAATGAACCTATTACTCGCTTATTTCGGAGGATTAATCGTAACATTAACTGTTTCGACTTCAACCTCTGTTCACCCTGCCAGAAACTCCGTCTTAATCATCCTTCCAATTCACTCCAATCCTTGATTAAAGAGCTCTATTAGAATTAGCTTGTATTAAGCCTAATAAATAGGGGTATTGTCCCTACCAAAATTAAACTTCACTGGCATAGACATTCAAACTGCCTATAAATATTTTACCATATGGACATAGATTTTAACCCAGTCGCACTAACAAATATTCCATCGAGGGAAATATGTATGGAAAAGCGATTCATGTATCGGTCTTCACAGGAAGCCGGGGTAGAGTCAGGCATCTTCTCAGACAACCCATCCATAGATAGATCATTAAACTTCCCAAACTTTTGCAGTGTTTTCCAAGCAAAAGTGCTTGCAGTTTGCCACTCCGCATAATTTCCACATGTGAACTGACGGACAAGAACATTAATATCTTCATAGATATACAGACGGCAATTAGAGCCATTTCGTCAATTGTCACTAAGTCGAAACTGGTTGCTCGTTGCCGTAGTGAATTAGGATTTCTCGGCGAAACAAAGTCAGTCACCCTTCAATGGGTCCCGTGAGATTAAAGGCAATGAAATGGCTGATGAACTGTCCAAAAAGCGATCATCTCTTGAATCGAGTCAAATTGTATTTTGGGTACTTATGCCACTGGGACAGGAAAATTATAGAATTATGTAACTAAAGTTTCCTTAAGACCGCAAATGACAGAGGGTCAACAGTTGACCTATCGTATCGGGTTTCAAGGAATCTGGCCAGATATTAAAAAAAAAAAACAGTATCTACTGAAGCTTAGCAGAACTCAATTGTCTCTCTTGGTTGGAATCCTTACGGGTCACAACTTAATGGGAACCCACATGATCAGAATGGGCATCCATTTCGGTCAACGGTAGGGTTACAGAGCCATGTCAACTTTTTTTTTTTTTTTTTTTTTTTTTTTTTTTTTTTTTTTTTTTTTTTTTTTTTTTTTTTTTTTTTTTTTTTTTTTTTTTTTATATATATACTGAAATTGAAGAAATGGACTTCGACGACCTCTGGTTCATGCAGGATGGTGCGCCTGCAACACCACCCTTTGTACTTTTTTTTTGTGTGAAACCGTGAAAGAGCGATGTCATGCCAACAATCCGGAAACAATTCAAGCATTTAAGGCAAATATTATCCAAGCAATCCTTGAGCTACAGCCCGAAACGATCAACAGGGTCTTGGAAAATTAGAGTGATAGAATGCGCTACTGCGAAGCCAGCCGAGGCAGCCACTTGAACGACGTTGTGTTCCATAATTAATGGGAATGTTTGTTCTTACTAATAAAGCCGTAATACATGAAAAAATTTTAATTTTGTTAATTTTATTGCATGTTAAAAAAGAAACTTGTGATTGGCCCACTTTTTATTTAATACTGAATAACCAAATTACACAAAGTGATCTGGTTTTAAATAATAGGAAGTAGTTAATGAACAAACCATTTAATTGCAAAAACAAACTTGGTGTCTCTCTGGAAATAATCATCTAAAGGGTAGTCATAACCCCTTTGATGCCGGAAATAAAAAAAAAACTCGTGGATCAATATGAAACTAAGTGGTTCTGACTTAGAAATAAGCAACATCTTCCCTCTATTCAATCTCAGTTTACTCTACAGTGATGCCTGAGATTGGTAAGCTCTGAGATACGTAAGTTTCTTCGCACCCTTCATGCGTAGAAGCTGTAAATGAATTTTTGAGTCGCGAGGAATTGCCCTCTATGAATGTGGTATCGCAATCAACCAACTAGCTGCCTAAGGCGACAAGTTTAAGCGGCAGCTTGCCATTTAATGAGCTGCTGAGCGGTTAGTTGTGAAAATGCCGTTATCAAGTGCTGTTCGAAGTAGTGTTTTACGAGGAAGTCACCTTAAAATTTGGAAAATAATTTTACGTTTAAAAAAAAAAAGACTCATCCATTTAAGCAAAAAAGAGGAAGTTATAGCGAATTTCACTATTTATACAAGGTGTCCCTTAATTCGTGCATAATATTTTAGGGCGTGGTTCTTGGGTATATTATAAGAAAAAACCCGTTCCACAGTAAGGGCCTATCTCCAATTTGTATATCATATATCGGGGATTTAAGAAAAGTCCTATCTTGGTGTACTCTGACCCATGTTAACGGTCTTCTAATTCCAAATACTCGCAAGCTAGAAAATCGTCGGTTTGGATAAGGTTCCTGGTATCTTTGTCGCGCTTTAATAGTTGAAGCACTGCCAATAAACTAAAACAAATAACGTCAGTGTTGTCTCGGTTTGTAAATGTAGACATTTCAAACAGCGATCCCCTAACCAACTGTTGCCTTGGCATTAAATCTATTCTTTTATAAGATTTTTGTAATTAGACTTTCCAAATAGGCCTTCGTAGCCCAAACCTTACTCTTTTTGAGAGCTTTTAAGGAATCGGAAAAGGAATTGAGGGTTTTGACAGGTACTTAAATAAATGAGCACGTTTTAAAACCGCTATGCTATTTTAAAAAAATATTGCAAAATTCTTGGAAAATCACTCATATTGTCAATTGTTATTAGAAATGTATCTTAAGTCAGAAACACCTTTTTACCAAAAAAAAAAAAAAAAAAAAAAAAAAAAAAAAAAAAAAAAACGCAAATTTTTTTTTTTAATTTTACATTTTTCATGTTTTCCAAGTATCATAAAATCTATGGGTTTTTCAGCAAACTTGTCAGCGAGTTTTATTTTTGTTACGTTCATTAATAAAAATAGTAAAAAATTATGCCTTGCCGCTCAGCTCTTCACTAAAATAATAGAACAGATTTGAAAGCTGAGCGGCACAGCGGTGCCGCTCAGCGTGGCCACCCCCATATAACTTCATGTGTTTTAATTTTTTTTGCCGCTCAGGGCCTAAGTGAGTCAGTTCTCTGGCGGTCACTTCAATCTTCCCTCCGTTCGGGTTATTGTCCTGCTCTCGAAATTGAATCTCAATAGCTGCTTGAGAACTACTCATTTTTAGACCTTTTAGGCATCGTCATTGCGTGGATGTGGCGCGATGGATGTGTGCTCGCCTGTGAACTTCATGATCACAGGTTCGATCCCTGCCGTCGTCTATGTCGTTTTAATTCCATTAAAAACCTTCTAAAATTGTCATCAATGGGTTGCTGGTTTACTCATTACATGTTGTTCAGGCATAACACTAACAACATGTTGTAATAATTGAGTTAAACTAGTATGCCCAACAAGGATGAACACGAATAAAATAATGTGAATTATAAGCGACATAGAAATAAGATACGGCATTCTCCGCTTTAGTTCAGCCGCCATCCCTGGAGATAAAATATCTGAGACAACAACCTTCAGTCTCAGAACATCGTGCCACACATCTTTCCTATACTTCTTTCTCTTCCTTAACTTTACGCCCGCGCTGTGTTCAAACATTTAAAGGGTAATCATAATCCCTTGAGCGCGTGTAAATTATATAAAAAAAAAAAAAAAATAGAATAAAAGAAAACACCGACTTTCCTATCGTCTGAAAACAATTGCCCAACATCCTCACAATTTAAGCCGTACTACACGAACGTGGAATGCTTTACCCGACTGTATATTTCCCTCCCATTATAATATTCAGACATTCAAAACTAATGTGCATTGGTACCTTCTCTTAAATCCTCTCCCACTTTCCTAAAACGCTCATACTCTGCTAAAACATTTTAAGGGTAGTTATAATGCATTTAGTGTGTGAAAATTATACAAAAAATAAGGGTTTTCAAATCCCAGGAACGTAGGGTACGCTCCAAAACGTTTGATTATTTTTTTTCTCTCAACTTTCGTTATATAACCATGCCAAATAATTAGTAATTCAATTCCAGAGAAATGCAAAAATGAAGAAGATGATGAGAAATTCTTCTAGGGATTTGTATAACCAGGTACGCCCATATCAAATATTTCCTCAAATCCAGAAGACTTTTTTCTTTCTTTCTTTTTCAGATAATAATTTTGAATCAGATATTAATTAATTTTCGTATCTGCATAACTCGAATTAAATTTCATAGGTATTTATTAGCATTAATGTCAATGATGTGAAGCACACAATTAACAAACTTAAAGATGATTTCCCTTCTGCAACAATTTGTAGCCAATTTCTAAAAATCTCTTTCTCAAGGGATTTTTCCATCAATGTGGAAGGACATCATTCCAATTCAAAAAGGGTTGTTAAGCAGATATTTTTATTTGTATACCAATCGCCAAATTATAGTGCATTCCAAAACATTTCAAAAGGATCGTCTTCGACAGTGTTTACTTTCATTGCAAAACCAATATTTTCCGTCAAAAAACATGGGTTTTCTAAAGGTAAATCTACGACCACAAATTTAATAAAATTTGTTTCTTATGCCTTAAATTCAATTGAACACTAAAACGAGGTTGATCTTGATGGTATAGCCACGGACTTTAGCAAGGCCTTTGATAAAATTTCACCCAAAATTCAAACTAAAAGCTCTTGGATTTCCTCCATGTTTCATTCAATAGATAGATTCGTACTTATCAGACCGTTTAGATCTTCAATGTCAAATCCTTTTACTGTAAAATCTAGCGTCCCGCAAGGCAGCCATCTTGCACCGATTATTTTTATCACGACAATCAATGGCGCCGAATTTGTGATAGAACATTTGGAACTATCTACATATTTTTAATTTTAAATTGTTTCAAGAGTAACTACCATTCGGGATCTAGGAGTGATCTGCGAGAGTGAGCTCAACTTCACATCATATTAAGACAACATTTTGGGTAGGGCTGATTCAGCTTCAGCTCAAAAAAGTTTTCAGAACCTTTTGTTACGAAATCTCTCTATACAACTTTCGTTCGACCTCTGCTTGAATATGCTACGTAAGTATGGTCGCCTTATGAGACCATTCATATTAAGAGAATTGTAGCAATTCAGCGTCGATCCATCTGTTATGCCCTCCGGAGACTTCCTTGGGTTGACAATCACAATTTTCCTCCATATCAAGATCGGTTTCAGATCACTAGTTTGCAATCACTATTTATCTAAAAGTTAAGAAGTTTTTGTATCTCAGATAGGATTTTTTTATCGACATTTTTGGGGTTAAATACATCAAAAGTTCCTTGGTCAGGAAGGTGGGCAAACTTCAGGTCATAGGAAAATGTGTCCTTTTTTGGTTCTTCCTTTCGTTGAACGTCAATTCCGCTTATGTTCGTGGGTTATAGTTGGGACATTTCTTCGAATAAAAAACTGACGGAAAAAACATCAAGCCTTTTTAGAAGACTTCTGATATTAGCCGTGTTTTTTTCGCAAGTCCATATAGAATTGTAGAAAAAAACAACATCGAGACTTAGGAACTTCCTTCCAAAATAGCTGTAAGCACTGTGTACGCTATGGCATTTGTCAGCTGTATTGACAATTAGCATTAACCAGCATCCAAAAACGTCACTTTTGACTTCTCTGAACAAATTATCGATAACACATAGATAATATCATTTTGGCATCACGTTTTTTATCGGGTCTTAGATTAAGTCTTTTTCTGGACTTAGCTTAGTCTGTATAGACTCAAGTAGTTGTTGTTTTTGCGTGTAAATAGCTTAGTCCCGATTTCGCTTTTTCTACTATTCCCTATGGACTTGCAAAAAAACACGTCTATTATCACATAAGATCATTTACACAGAACTATCAACTGGCCTGGTCTTGGTACTTTCGAGAAGACTAATAAAGCTTATATTTTTGAAAGAAATAATCACCCATATTCCACAAGTCGTATTTTGTCTCGTACTCGTAGTCGAACTCGAACTCGTCTCGTATCAAAATCGTTATTCTTCAAGTCGTATACGTTGCGTACGAGAAGCTCAAAAAAACAACGTATATTGTCGCCCGTAGGTAATTGTCAAAATCAATAAATTTGAATTGAAAAAGTCATTTGTTGTTTTTTCAATTAAATTATTTTATTTATAATGAAATTCTGATGAGCTCCATTGATTTGAAGTGGCTCTTCTTCTATTTTATTTGTTTTTTCTTTTTGTTTGTACGAGTTAGACTAAGAGCTCACAGCAATTTTTGGGTGTGATTGATAGCAAAAAATAATTAGCATAATTAGATAGGCCTTTTATAGTTATTTACAAATGTGAAAGTCTTGCATACTCTAGTGGGAGCAATAGAGCATCAAGTATGCAGTTCTTTCCAAGTCCAAATAATTGTGATAAGAACCTTGCCAAAATGTAGAGTTAAGCCCCCGATTGAAAATATCGAGGTTCAAGACGTTTTACAGACATCCTTCTGCCTGCCAGACGCAATAAGAATATGCTACTTCTTACACTAAAAAGGCCACCTTCAAAACGTCTTGGACCTCGATATTTGCAATCAGGGCACTTAGCTCTTCATTTTGAAGTTATGCCAAATTTTGTATCCCAATTTTTTTAGACTTTGGAAAGAACTGCATACTTAATGCACTATAATGCCCTATTGCACCCACTAGAGTATGCAAGACTTTCACATTTGTAAATAACTATCTATAAAAGGCCTATCTTATTATGCTAATTATTTTTTGTTATCAATCACACCCAAAAATTGCTTTGGGCTCTCGGTCTAAGTGGTGTTACTGGTTTGTGAATACTCGTTATATTCTTGGACTATGTCAGTTTCATCTTCAGTATTTATCTTGTCGATTACAGGAGGAGGCTGAAAAACTCCAATGTTTGATCCTTGGGGATTAACAATTTAAATTTAAAATGTTAGCAATGTACTTCTCAAATTTGCTCTAGCATATGGTTGTAATTTCACCACCCCTGTGCCTTTAAATTGCTGTTTATTGTGATGCAGTTTCTGTTTTAACTAAATACTTTTGATCATTGCAGACCTACAGAGGCATGAATTACAATTTGTTAAATATTTCTTACTTTAAAACAAGTTTGACCATTTCGGTCCGCCCAAAACTGTTAATTATTTGCTTTGAGTTTTCCACTCTTCCTATGGCCCCTTGCTACCTCCAAATTTTCTTCCAATGCACAAACCAATGCCTCAAATTGAGAACGATTTATTATTTTACTAAACATGAACGCGTTAATAATGTTGAGTCCAAATAATAAACCAATAAAAAATGTGCTTTAAAAAATTTGGTGGTGCAGCAGCTCGAAGTGAACCAGGACCTATAGTGACTTACAATTCTCAACCATTCCTGTGTGCGTGTTACCAGGAACGGAGGGTTCCTAAAATTTTCTGCCGATTCCGAACGGCAAATGTGCAGCACTTTCCAAGACAAGAGATATACTCTTAGAGGATTTGTCAATTCGTTGCAAGAGGCATTACACTCCTGAAAAACTTTTTGCTGCGGTTGAGAATCGAACTCCAGACCTTCCGCATGACAGTTTAACGCCTAACCATTTTGCCAAGAGGTATCAATGTACTTACATTAACTTTTTGTCCATTTTTATCGAAAAAAAAACAAGTCTCGTCTAGAAAATTTAATACGAGTAAAAAAGTACACAAATACGACTTCAAGTAAATCGAATACGAGATTCGGAATAACGATAAAATACGAATAGTCGTATGCGATGTTTTGCGTTTCCCGATATTAGTACAAGTGAAGTCGAATGTACGACTTCTGGAATACCAACATACGACTATAGTCGAATACGAGTCATAAATACGAGTTTCAGAATACGGGTGAATATTTAAAATATCCACTTTAACCCCTTTGGTCTTCCAACGAATTCGATGAAGAAACCACTGGCTGATACGAAATCATATGCAAATTTCCAATTCGATATGCAATTTTACGATTATAAAACTCGCTTGCAAATTCCATATTGCATCAATATTTCCTCAGATATGACCAAAACCAATTAAACGAATTGTTCATGAGCTGCATAAATCACATACCATCCCTAATTGGGTAATAACGCAGAGCTACCCATCCCGCTTGCCAAATGCAATGCGTCAATCTACTCACTGTTTTGTTAGTGTCATCGAATTGATCAAACGATGTTGTTTTCACAATTTTTTTGCTTCCTTCTGACCCACAAACCTATCTATCAGACATAACTAGTTTTTCCACTTGCAAATACCAAGAAAATCTATGCAAGTGGGATGCAGAGATTGAGTTTGGAGTAAAATATTTATACATCTTTTACACAGGTTTTGACTCACATTTTCATACGATCAAATTTGGCTTAAATCCTTCAGTAATGTGCTCGAAATACTCTCCTTATTGATAATTGCTAGATCAGGTTTCTTCTGTAGGACAAGATAAAATTGGTTATCATCACTTATTTCATCACTCAATTTGCCATTCACTCGTTATCTCACAATACCTTTAAGTATTTTAAATGCAAATTTATCCAAAAACTGCACAATATTCGGTTAAATAATATAAAAGATACACAAAATCACTTTTTAGATACAATTTTTAAACTTCAACTACTGATCTCGTAATGAATGTAGTCCACCGCCACCGTCGCGTCGTGTTCGATTCAAACTAAACTAAACGGCAAGAGATGATAAAGTTGCATGCAGCAAAAGTTACCACTTACCACACATACATTGAAGAAGTTGTTTTCATCAATAGTTACGTATAAAGCTAAGACCTCGTTGAGGGCTGCTCGTGCGGAGTATCTTAGGCGTCTTGGAAAAACAATGCTATGCTAAATTTTTTGTGTCGTCATAGATCCGAAAAAGTAAACATTCGTTTCTTTGGAGTGTTGGTTTGTTGTTTGTGTTCCCGGTTAGTTAAGATATTATATCTCTCTGTCGGAGAGCAGAGGGGGCCTTAGGTGCGATAAAACTGTCTTCAGCTGGCGCACAAGCATGGTGGTTTGCGCAAATTCGTTTAATAAACATATCGGGGAACCGCTGAAATGGTTTTTTTTTCTCATTTCAACATGTCGTCATGGTTTTGTGCAATTTTTCGGATTCAGCTTGGAATAGATGATTTAGATTTGGTTTGAGTTGGGTTATAGGCTAGATCGAGTTCAGTGGATTTGGTTTGTTTGTTTGCTGTTCCGTTTTTATTTTTTGGGAAATGAGAAGTCGTGTAATGTTTCACGTAGAGGTGCATTCAGTCGAGCAAATAACAGACTGATGGATTGGTTGGTAGTTTTGTTTACATTGCTTAACTTTTCGTTCGTTGTTTGTTAAACGTTCACATTTGGATGTTAATTATGATTGGATAATATAGTTTTTGTATGAACTCCTCAATACCCTTGGAACCTACTTATGACCATACATACATATAAACAAATATGGGATAATTTAAAAATTCGAACAATCGACCCTGCTTACTCAAGGTTTTGAGGAAGTTGCTGATTAAATACAATCTAAATCTATTTAAAACAGAAGAAATATCAGCTCGGTGAAAAAAGGAAAGTCACGAAAGTCCATCAGAATTTGTGATCTCTATAAATTATATGAACATGTGGAATGATTTGGATTAATTCTGAAACCCAACATGTAATTCGCTTTTGAAATAGCATGATCTTGTACATGTATGACAAGCGAAATTTATGTTAGAGTCAAATATAAACCCTAATCATTTTGGCTATCAAATCTCTGTAAAATATCGTTTTTCAGTTTGAAATCAAAACATCAGCGATTTTGGTTTCTGAAAAATGAAACTACGCTAAATTTTTTATTGTTGAAACGCAGCTCATTAAGCTTGTACCAATCGATAATTTTGTTTAAATTAGACTGAACCTTATTTGCATCATGAATTGAGTTTATGCAGGTGAACATTTTTAAATCATCAGCAAATAAAAGACACTTAGAATAATATAAAAAAATAATAAAAAGCAGCGGTCCAAGATGACTTCCTTGAGGAACACCTGAAAAGTTAAATATTTCTTTAGAAAACACACTACCAATTTTTACAATTTGCTTTCTACGTACTTAAGAACTTTTTATCCACTTAAGGAGAGAAGAATGGAAGCCAAATAACTCAAGTTTATTCAAAAGGACACAATGTTGAACGCGGTGAAGTGACTTCGAAAAATCAGTGTATAATAGTGTCTACTTGGGAATGTGTATCCATACATATGATTAGACAGTACTTGGAAAATATTACTAAATGAGTAGTTGGTGTTCAGAAATATGATTATGAATAAGGCTGTATAATTTATTTTTTACAAAAGCTTCGAAAAATTTAGGGATCTATGGTTTTCAACAGATCATTTTGACCCAGATTTATTTGAAGGAGTGATTATGAAGTATTTCCAAGTATCTAAGAAAAGCACCTTGATTTAAAAACAGGTTGAATATAACACAAAGTGCAGCTACAACAAGTTCTTAAGAGAAACGGTGGAATATTATATGGTCAAAGCGAATAGTTACGAGTATTTTCAAGAGATAACAATACTTGCAAAACGTCATTTACAGATAAATTGAGGTACTCAACGTCAACAAAACAACTTGTGTTTAAAATGTTATCGCAGTCTAATTGTCTAATTTAAGATCGATGCAAAGCTATTGACACACACATTCCAGTTGTGCATTTTGTCACAAAAGATAATTTAAACTAATTTAGCATTTATTTAACAATAGCACATTTGTCACTATTTGCTTATGGTGAAAAAAAAAAACTGCGCTTCCTGTGTGTGTGGCTTATAACCGAAGTGAATGGGCTTGATAGCGTTGATTGAAGCGAAAGTAAAGATGCGCCTCGATATGGCTAAATATTTCAAATGAATCAACTTTTGGAACAGTTACAAACACAAAATTTTAAACCATAATTTCTCTGTTTACTTGGCAATTACTTCCTGAATGAGGAACGACCATAAAAACCGTCTAATACTCAATAAAATGCAAAGAAATAC
Source organism: Chrysotoxum bicinctum (assembly GCA_911387755.1). Classification (NCBI taxonomy): domain Eukaryota; kingdom Metazoa; phylum Arthropoda; class Insecta; order Diptera; family Syrphidae; genus Chrysotoxum; species Chrysotoxum bicinctum. The sequence continues at coordinate 118,864,563 of OU426989.1, read as the reverse complement.
AACGATTAGATTTCTACTCTTCTATCTCCTCGATCATTCCTATCTATCCCAATATTATTGCTTGTGGTATTTTTTTCGATCCTAAATTTTTTCCAACTTTTCAAAAATCTCTACTCGGTAACTTCTTTTCGCTTGGTTTCTCCCAGCTCCCACAAAACTGAACTTCCCTAGTAAAAACCACTACGTCCGATCTCGACCTACCCAGTCTTTCCAGTGAACAACACATCATCAGTCACAGGACATCGGCTTCCTGGAAACCTTTACCTTTTTGTTGTTGTGTCCTTTTGTGTTGAATCCCAACAAAACTTGATTCTCACATTATTCACACTAACAGATTCAACAAGTTGTTGGTTGCCTTTACAAAACTTACCGAGCCTTAATGGCCGAGTTCAGACTATTCTCAAACTAAATTTCTCGAGAGAAATAAAATTTCAACAGAGAAAAACTCCTAGTTACCAATAGCTGTTTACCCAAATAGTATCCCGGGTTTAAAGAGGTGTTCTTCTTCTTCCATGATGGCTGACAAAAATATTTCGTTAGCTTTTTCATCTACTACTGGTTTATTTCCGATATGGAAAGCCTGTTCCCAAAAAAAGAAATTTTCTTCCTCTGTAATCCCAATTTGCAACGTACTGTTTTTCTATTCACAGATATTTTTACTTGCGACTTATAGGTACTATAAGGCAAGTTATGCATTCGTAAAAAAAATCGAACTCGAGATTTTGATCAAAGTTGACATTACGATGATAGCGAAGACCAAAAAAGTGGGTCTCGCAATTCTGTCTGTCTGTCTGTCTGTCGGTTCGACTACAGCCTAAACGGCTCGGCCGATTTTCTTCAAACTTGGTAGATATAGGTTTTAATTTTTTACCCCCGGACGTTTTTTTCTATTTTTTTTTAAGACCAAAAATAACGGTACCTGCCATACGATTTTTTTTCGAAATTTTATAAATATTTTTTTTTTCTCAAAAACTGTCCCACAGAATTTTTTAAAAAAAATTTGAAGAATTTCATTTGGTTAAAACTAGCTAATGGTTGAAAAAAATTTTACAAAAAATTGTTATTTTCGGTAGCCCCCCTGGGTCCATTTTTTTGATTTTGATTTTCTCGAAAACGGTACAACCGATTTTAATAATTTTTTTTATGCCAAAGCTCCTCTAAAGTTTGAATATTATTGCGTATTCAAATTTTCAATTTTTAATTTTTGGGATTTTTAAAAAAAAATTCAAAATTTTTTTTTGGAAAATCAATATTTCGAAAACCCCATGCTCGATTTTTTTCAAACTTGGCAAATAAAAGTTGCTTAATATAACCTACAAGATTTGAGAAAAAAAAAATTGTGTTATCTAAAACTAACGGTACCTTCCATACAAATTTTAAAGAATGGTTTTCGAAAATCGCATTTTTCTCGAAAACGGTTCCGAGAATTTTGCTAAAATTTTTTTTCTTTTGATTAATCTTTACGATTTATAATGTAATAAAAAAAATTTTAAATCTAGATATTACTGACTGTACCTACCATAGAACGTTTTTTTCGAATTTTGAATTTCTCGTTATCGACTTAACGGATTTTAATGAAATTTTTTTTAAAAAAGCTCCTAAAAAGTTTAAAAAACATTGCATTTAAAAACTCAAGAAAAAATATTTTTTCAATTTTTAGAAAAAAAATAATTTGTTTTTTTGAAAAATTCGATATCTCAAGAACGGCTTAGTATTTTTTTCGAAATTAGACTTTTATTCGTACAATAATAAAAACTTAAGGTTGGCGTACCAAAATTTTTTCTTAAAAATGTTTTAAAAATTTTGTACATAAAAGCTTATTTTTTTAAGGAATTACTACAACGGCTTACAATTTTTGTTCCTGCATAAATTCATATTTGCATATCATTCTGTTTTTATCTCTTAAGGAATTTAAAAAAATTCATTTTATCCTTATGAACAGTTTTCTCTAATAACATTCGTTTTTAAAATTCCTAGTCTCTTACATAGGAGCAAGTTCGTGCGACCCAGTCGTGCATTTTATTTTTTTAGATTTCTACTCTTCTATCTCCTCGATCATTCCTATCTATCCCAATATTCTTGTTTCTGTTTTTTTTTTTTCTCAATCCTAATTTTTTTTTTTCAACTTTTCAGCTTGGTTCCTCCCAGCTCCCACAAAACTGAACTTCCCTAGTAAAAACCACTACTTCCGATCTCGACCTATCCAGTCTTTCCAGTGAACAACACATCATCGGTCACAGGATATCGGCTTCCCGGAAACCTTTACCTTTTCAAAGAAAATTGTCCTGTGTTGAATCCCAACAAAACTTGATTCTCACATTATTCACACTAACAGATTCAACAAGTTGTTGGTTGCCTTTACAAAACTTGCCGAGCCTTAATGACCGAGTTCAGACTATAAAGAGAGAAATAAAATTTCAACAGAGAAAAACTCCTAGTTACCAATAGCTGTTTACCCAAATAGTATCCCGGGTTTAAAGAGGTGTTCTTCTTCTTCCATGATGGCTGACAAAAATATTTCGTAAGCTTTTTCATCCACTACTAGTCTATTTCCGATATGGAGAGCCTGTTCCCAAAAAAAGAAATTTTCTTCCTCTGTAATCCCAATTTGCAACGTACTGTTTTTCTATTCACAGATATTTTTACTTGCGACTTATAGGTACTATAAGGCAAGTTATGCATTCGTAAAAAAAATCGAACTCGAGATTTTGATCAAAGTTGACATCACGATGATAGCGAAGACTGAAAAAGTGGGTCTCGCAATTCTGTTTGTCTATCGGTTCGACTACAGCCTAAACGGCTCGGCCGATTTTCTTCAAACTTGGTAGATATCATTTTTAATTTTTTCCCCCACACGTTTTTTTCTTTTTTTTTTTTAAAACCAACAATAACAGTACCTGCCATACGAATTTTTTTCGAAATTTTGTAAATACTTTTTTTCTCAAAAACTGCTCCACAGATTTAAAAAAAAAAGATACAAATAAATTTTATTTAGTTAAAGCTAGGTACTGAATAAAAAAATGTTTCCGAAAAATGGTTATTGAGCGAACCCCCCAAAGAACTATTTTTTTAGTTTTTGATTTTCTCAAAAACGGTACAACGGATTTTGATCATTTTTTTTTTTTGCTAAAGCTCACCAAAAATTTAAATAGAATTATGTGTGTATTTAAATTTTCAAAATTTTTTTTTTTGGTTTAAAAAAAAAAATTCATATTCTTTTTCAAAACTCAATATTTCGAAAACCTTATATTAGATTTTTTTCAAACTTGATAAATAAAAGTTCATCAACATAGTCTACAAGATGTATGAAAAAAAAGTTTTATTTTACCTAGAAATAAAGGTACCCACCATACAAATGTCAAAAAATGACTTTGAAAAATCGTATTTTTCTCGAAAACGGAGCCTAGAATTTTGATAAAAATTTTTCGTTTCAATTAATTTTAACGATCTTTAATTTAATAAAACAAAATTTGAAATTAAGATATTACAGCTGTACCTACCATAGAACTATTTTTTTAAATTTTGAATTACTCGTTATCGACATGACGGATTTTAATGAAATTTTTTGTAGAGATGCTTCTAAAAAGTCTTAAATCCATTGCATTTCAAAACTTAAAAAAAAAAGATTTTTTGAATTTAAAAAAAAAAAAAAATTTTTTTTTTTGGAAAATTCGATATTTTATAAACGGTGCAATATTTTTTTTTGGAAATTTAATTTTCACTCGAACAGTAATAAAAACTTAAAGTAAGCATACCAAAATTTTGTATATAAATGCTTTTTTTTTAAGAAACCACTACAAGAACTTATAATTTTTGTTCTTGCATAAATTCATATTTGCATAGGATTCTGTTTTTGTCTCTAAAAGAATTTAAAAAATTAATTTTATCCCTATGAACTGTTTTCTCTAATAACATTCGTTTTTAAAATTCCTAGTCTATTACATAGGACCCAGTCGTGCATTTTATTTCTTTAATCGTACGAAAGGAATGTTAATTTCTTTATAATAATACGCTACTTTAATTATATGATAAGCGTTTTACCTTATGGTCACAACAATATTACGAAGTTGATTCATTCCAACAGAAATGTTTTCACCTCCTACTGACTTAGGAACCACTTAATTGTGCATCAGTAAAGATTTTTAAGTAAATTTACCATCCAGAAAGGATTGGTATGATGACGTCGTGACGAAAAACTTCGACACAACTATCTTAACTGTTGCCTTAAGGGTGGAGTGTGGGTTGGAATCTTTTCTTAGACTCTGAATGTAACAGACCTTTAAGCCTTCCCGACTTTGCTAGTGCTTTTTAAGCGGAATTTCTGGCTTTCAGGGAAGCATGGAAGGTACTCAAACAAAAGATCCAAACTCAAGACCGGAATACGGCTGTTATCACAGATAGGCAGGAGGCGGCTAAAGCCATTAAAATTAGTACATCATCCTATAAATTAATCCAGCAATTCCCGAAAGAACTTGCTAGCTTCAATATTAATCTCAATGTCACTCTAATGTGGGTTTCGGGTCATTTCGGGCGGACGAACTGGCTAGGCAAGGATCAGCCCTTCATAATTCACTTGCGGAAAGAGTCAACATTCCGTTCGGAGTTGTTAAGTCTCTCAATTTTTCTTAGCGAATCAACAGGCAGTATAAAACTCGCCGACATGCAGGACCAGGTAAGACATAGCCAAGATCATTGGTATACTGGGCAATGGGAGAGCATGCAGCGAAGCTAGGCATTCCTTACATAGCTCAGTGGCATAGCTGGTGAGATCAGCGAAAAAAGGAAACAATAATTCATTTCCCCTGCAAACGCCAGCTCTGGCCGAAATTAGAGAAAAATTATTAGGAATGACATTGACGAACTTTCGGAAATGAAGATAAATGGCTCTAGGTTGAACATCGGTTACTTCTGTGCTGTGTCTTCTATTTGATTCTGTAGACCGCGAGCTAGCAAACTGAATGCTTTGACCGAGTTTTATGGCGCAGGAGGCCGAATGATCACTCAATCGGATTGGCTACTGTTTCAGCACCAGTCAACAAGCTGTCTAGCTCCGCACAGTGTAGATGGTGTCAGATGAGTGTGTTGGTCTGGTTGAGAGAGTGATCCGAGGTCCGGATTATTGTGCAAAAGCAAAAACACAATAAGAGACATCAAAACCCTCAAGATCCTTTCTTATTTTTGAACTCAATCCGAACTGGTTGACTCCGTGAGAATTTCCACCATTCCCCATTTCAATTCCATTCACAGGTTCAAACGAGTTATGGTATCAAAATGGCGCACTCAAGCTGTAATAAGGTCATGTGGCTAGACTGCCAGTGGTCCCCATTTCGACCTACCTACCTTACTTTAAGATATTATGGAAAAAAGTATTCAACTAAACTTTACTATCGTCTTCTACAATAACTTGAATTCAAACCCATTTCAGCGTGATTAAATGATGAACATCCAAACTTATCTAATAGAAAATTTGTAGTCTCTTTGGAGATCATCACTTTACTTCCCTTTCAACATGCCTTCTGGACTACCACAAGGCAGCCATTTAAGCCCAATGTTATTCATTTTAGGTATAAACGATGTTGCTCAGATTATTGACTGTTGTCTATCTATTTATAGATACAGACGATAAAAATGTCTCGCAATAAGATACGGATCTAACTTTTGTTGGCATATTGACAATACTCTCAGTAAACGCAACTAGATGCTTGGCTTTATTAAACGATGGTCAAAAGAGTTATTTCCAAATACCTTTATGTCTCATTTGTCCGACTCATTTCTCAAGTTTGGTCCCCACTTCAAATCAGCCACATTAAACGGATTTAAGCTGTGCAGCCTAGGCTTAACAGTTTGGCCCTGTGTAGTCTTCCGTGGGATGACAACTATTAACAACTATTCCCATAAAATCGCTAAGCCTGAAGTCCATTAAAAAAGGTATTCCCGATTATGTGAGCTTTTATTGAAGTTAGTTGGTGTACTAGTGTTTTATAAAATATCGCAAAACAAAATGTGCACTGAGCTTAACTCCAATGGTTCACCTTGTCCCTCAAGTATTCGTGTCTTTAAAATAAAGAAAAAAAATACTTAATTCGTTTCGTCAAATTGACGGTACCTTTTCACTTAGAGTTATTTCCGCCTCAAAACCTATTAAGACAAGCTATAACTATTTTCTGATTAAACTGCAGTTAACCTCCACGGTTTGAATAAAATTGTTAAACCTAATTGAGGTGGTGGTTCAAAATTCGAATAACAAAAGCTATTTTCCGTACATTAAGGTTAGACCTTGCTGCACGTGGGGTATAATGATGGTTTTTATTTAGCTCGGTGGTGGTGTGCATCCTGTTTAGAGGTGCACACAAACCACATAGCAAATTTTTCTCAGTCATTATGAGGGTGCAGTAGGAAGGAAGAGTTATAAGGAAGTTCATTGTTTTGTTCAGTGATAATCGCAAAAATAAGATTTTGTAACTTGTCATTTTCGATAAAATTTTCTTTATCAAGGAAACAACAAAATTAAAATGGGCCAAATTACCGCTTCAGTGACCGAGTGAGTGAATTCCATCAGTGATAGAATGAAAATGTCATATTAGGGTAATCGATTGCTCGATGACGTAAGCGATAATGCCAAACTCACATAATTCAGTCACGTATTATTCGAAAACTGATTCGGTAGTTTGGCCCCGACTTTTCAATGTTTGAATTATATACAACTTACTTAATACTCTAGCACTAATTTTATCAATTTTTACATACTTTAGCCTCAGATAAACATTTTAAACCTTTTGTTATGTCGGAATAATTGGACCACATAAAGATATCACCTCATTTGTGTGGTTGAATAACTAGGGAGTTTTCAACGACTTACAGGCGGCTAACAGTGACTAAAAAACGGACTAAAACCGGTTAATCGAATGCTAAATATTTAGGATGTTTTGGCATTGCATTTCTATAAAAATCATAGGATCAGGATTTTTTTTTTGGTCTGGGTAGCATGAACTTGCTCTTATATAATAAACTAAAAATTTTAAAACTGATTGTTTTTAGGTAAAAACTATTCATACGCATAAGATTAATTTTTACTTGCATATACATATGTATGTATGTACTCTAGGGCAAGCTCTGCTTTTGGGAAAAAAATCGAACTCGCGGTTTTGATCAAAGTTGACATTACGATGATAGCGAAGACGAATAAAGTGGGTTCGACAATTCCGCCTGTCTGTATGTCTGTACCTTGATCTACAGCCTAAGCCACTGAAGCTATTTTCTTCAAACTCGGTACTTAAGGGTCTTCGGTAATTCCCTAGAGGAAAAATTTAAATTCTTTTTTAGCTCCAAAACTAACGGTACCCGCCATACACCCACAATGCATAATCTTATTTATCTCGAAAACGGCTCCAACGATTTTGATAAAAAAAAAAAAAGTTAGGTATGCTAATATGGACTTGAACTACACTTTGGTCAAAAAGATTTCGGAAAAAATGTCATCAACGGTACCTGTCAGAACGGTCTTTTTGATTTTCGAATTTCTCATCCACGGCTCTAACGATTTTTACCAAATTTTTTATGCAGGACCTCTTGCAGTTAAAAAAATAAAGTTAAAAAAAAAATCGAAAAAATAGTTTTTAGATTTTTAAAAAAATAATAAGCATTTTTTTTTTTTGCAAATTCAATATCTTGAAAACAGATGCACGATTAAATTTTTAAATAATGTTTATAAATGTATATTAATAAATACTAACAATTTATGTATCAATTTCTTTTTATAAAAAATTTAAGGAAAATTAAGTATGTACACAAAAAACATGTTTCAGTATGTCTGTATGTCTGAACCTCTCCCTACAGCCTAAACAACTGGAGCTATTTTCTTCAATCTCGGTAGTTAATGGTCTTCGGTGATTCCAGAGGTGAAATTGATTTTTTGTTTTCTTAGCTCCAAAACTAACGGTACTAACGGACCCTCAGACGTGAAACAACCCCAAAACATAACTTTTGGCGGGTGTTTAGGGGCTTGGACGATATGTCCAGTTCGGAGTTTTTTTTTTCCTCACGACACTTACCCTGTATCCTTGGACCTCGAAATGGCTCTCGTCCGAGAAAATTACTTTTTCCCAGTCCTCTGCAATCCAATCCTAATGCATTTTGGCCCATGTTAATCTTTTTTTGCACATAGCGTTCGTCAAAAGCTATTTCCTTAATGGTCTTCGAGCCTTTCGGCCCACTTCTATAAGACGCCTTCGAACTGTTGATAAATCCACATAAACACCAGTTGTCTCCAACTCCCTTTGAAGCTCACCACTTGTCTTTCCAGGATTTATGACGTTGTTTCGGACCAACATTTTGTTGTCATTGGCCGTTGTTTTCCGTTTTCGACCACATTTGCCCTTTCTCCGTGTTTCAACTGATCCTGTTCCCTTGTGCAATGCAATTATCCTACCGACGCACGCTTGTTTTTGCTACACCTACAGCAATCGATATGTTCATGTAAAGCGATGACTTTTGCTCTGTTTTCCACCGAGATATCCATATTTTTCTTGAAGCCGAAATATTGATAAACAGAGCACCTAGTAACATGATTTTAAAAATAATGCCATTCTTTTCAAAACCCTTAGAAAAAATGCGATCTACCTTCAAAAAGTCATCAGAAATATTTAAATAAAACTAATTCATGGAGCACTTACCAAAATATTCAAAAAGTTAACGCAAAAATCAAAGCCTACTACCAAATTCATTTGAAAATTTGTTTGTCCCAATTAATTTGCACAAGATTGTAAAATACGCATCCCTAATTTTGTTCTTGAACAATTTTAAAGAAATTTCTTATACAAAAAATTACTTCAATATTAAAACGATTTTTGAGCTTTGTTTTCATAAATTAATATTTTTCTGGAAATCAGTTTCATGTATATAAAATGTATTTTAAATTCCGAAAATGCCATGTTATTTCTTAAGCAAAAATTAATGTATGCAAGAACAAATGTCGTTTTAGCGGTTTCTTAAAAATATGAGTTTTTATATACAAATTTTTAAACCATTTTTAAGAAAATATTTTGATACGCAAAATTTAAGTCTTAATTATTAATATACGAATAAAAATAAAATTTCCAAAAAATACTAACCCGTTTTTGAGATACCTACCGAATTTTCAAAAAAACTTGATTTTCTTTTAAAATTCAAAAAAGAAAAACACGATTTTCGAAAACCATTTTTAACATAAATGTATGGTGGGTACCTTTATTTTTAGGTAAAATAAATTTTTTCTTCTCACATCTTGTACATTGTATTAAGAAACTTTTGAATGTTAAGTTTAAAAAAAAAATCGAGCATGGGGTTTTCGAAATATGTATTGAGATTTGAAAAAAAGAAATTTTTATTTTTTTTTTAAATCAACAAAAAAAAAATGTGTGAACATTTTAATGCACTATACTTTCCAAACTTTTGTTGATCTTTAGCATACTAAAAGTTATCAAATTCGGTTGCACCGTTTTTGAAAGAATCAAAAACAAAATAAGTACTATTAATAACCAGTTTTTGAGAAAAAAATATTTTCTAAAATCTCAGAAAGTTATCAAAATCTCTAGTTCGATTTTTTTACGAATGCATAACTTGCCATATTGGTTCTATACTCTTCACAGCGATTTCCACTAGTTGTATCAGATGATTTTAATTCTGATACTCTCATAAGATTGAAATAAGCTGTTTTATCCTCCCTTCAAAAAATTCAACTATCGCTTCAAGAAATGCCCAGCTTTGGGCGTTCTGTCAAGTTCAGAGATTCTTTCTTTAGCCGTACTATACGAATGTGTAATGCTTTACCCTCCCATTTGGATATTTACACATTCAAAACAAATGTGCTTGGGTATTTCCTTTTCAATCCTCTTCAACTTTCCTAAACGCTCGCAAGGGTTTTAAGGGTTTTAAGGGTACTCAGTATCCTCTTAGTTCGCGCAAAATTTAATTAAAAAGTCTTGGTTATAGTTTCTACTCCACAATTAGACTGCATTTTATAGCTACCCATATTGGAATGATTATCTCCAATGGCAAAAAAAAAACATTTTATGGAATATTTTTATTTATTTTTTTTTTTCATTTTTTTTGTATTTGAAATTGATCCAAAAAAATCAACACTTTGGTAAAGAACGCTCCCAAGAAGTGGGATTGTGAAAACATTTTGTGTACAAAATATTACAAATCAACTACAAGTGTGGTTTCCAGCGGTGCAAATCAGCCATAAACCAAATCTTAAAATTGAAAGAAATTTTGGAAAATACCAACGAGTCGAGATTCACCATATTTTTATCGGCCTCAAACTCACTTATCTTCAGAAACTCTAAATGCCGAACTCGGGACCGGGGAAAACTGATCGAATTCGGTCTACTCACTAGCACAAAAGGGAGACCTGTTTCTGAGCTCTTTCGAACAGAAAATTCTTCAACGAATATTTGGGACTGTTTCGGAAGAGCGCGAATGTTGAATGCAGGCTCTTGGTTCGCAGCCACAAAGAAGACTCTGGTTTACAGAGCAAGACATCGTCGATGCCGGAGAGCTTGGCTAAGATGACTGGAAGCAGCGTGTTTTCAGGCGAATACCCTTCACCCTTTTGAAAACCTCAACTTTTATTTTCATCAACTGTGATGATTAGATAAAATCTTTTCAAAAGTGAACGTTACAGTGAAAGTTTCTTAAAATGTCATTAAGATTGTATCCATACAACTTGAACCACTGCACAGCGGAAAATTACATATATTCCCAAGGCAGTTTTTGATGATAATTTATGAAATTCGGTACACGTTTTGGTTTTGAGAGGCGCTAGATAAATTCAGTGAGGCCAAATATTTTCTTTTAAAATTCAAAATAAATAAATATAATTTAAGTCAAAATATGAAAAGAAATTTAAAAATTTAAAAACAAACTGCCGAAGTCAGAAATTTGGTCAAATTTGTATTTGTAATAAATTGTCGAATTTCTATCACATTAGATAATATTTGGTCTAAAAATAATTTTTGACAAAAATATATCCAATCAATTATACAAAAATAAGTTCTGACCCCTTTGTGAACATTGCACAACATTTTGAACTTATTTTTCTAAATTTGGTACATATTTGCATTGGAATCACTTTTCTATAAAAGTCCATATTCATGAACATATTTTGAGACATTTCAAAAATATAATTTCACTGAATTCCTAACTCTGACAATGTGCTTTTTTAAATTTCTTACCATATTGTGTCCAAATTTGTGAATAGTAAAAGGCAGTTCCGCTGAATAGAGTGTTCTGAGATCAATATGGGTTTTATTATAGTTCTCGAAACGAATGATGCGATTCATCTGAAGATCCTTCAAATATTATAATACCAAATTCATCTGTTTGGCAGCTTTTTTGTTCTCAAACGATAATGGAACCCTAAGTGCTACAAATTCGGTTAATTTTCATTCATTGGAGTGGAAATATTGTTGGTCCCAAAATTCAACAAACTAGCAGACTTAATTTTTAAAATTCAATCATTTAATGTTATCATTGAAAAAGAATAAAATCTATTCCTTAGCTCAACGAACTTCTAAGATTTCCAAAAACTCAAAAGCCTTTGTCTTACTTTACGGAAATAATATTAAACTTCTGCGATTAATTGATTGCTTATCAACTGCCAAAAATGCTCGTTGACCACAATTACGGCAGCTATAAATTTCCAAATGTTCGTACGTTTAATATTTGTCATTAAATTTATTTATTCGCGCAATATAATAAAATCACTTACACAATTGGAAACAAAAAGTAAACAAAATAATAAAAACATCAAAAATTTAACAAATTCCCAACAAAATTGATATTCAAAACATTCGCGCCCAAATCACTTAAACGAAATAAACTTATGCCTTTCTGATTCGCGTATCATTTTCATATTGAATTAGCAATATGATCGTTAAGTAGCTTTAAGCCTTACAATGAATGTAACCATTAGCCGCCATTATCGAAGCTTTATGCAAATCCTAAACGCAAAAGACCGACCTCTGTGTGTTGATTTGCTTTTCTTCTTAGCCATCGGACCGAATGAAAGAGCCAAACTTCACCATCATCATCATTATGACGCAATCATTCCGTCAAAAATAAAAGTTATAATTGAGGTGCCAACAGCATTCGCCCCGCGTCTTATTGGCTCACTTATGCAACATTATGAATATTGTGTTCGACCACCAGAAAGACCGGTTATTCAGCCCAGGATAAGTAGGTCATCAAAATGTGCTCCGGATCTTTTAGTAGTTCAGTGCTCCCTTCCGCATTTGGGGAAAATTTCGATACCAATTCGGAGACGATGACTTCTGAATTTATAGTTCAGAATGAATGTAATCTTTTCAAAGGCCAAAGTATTTATCTCAAGTGACGTACTGCGTGCGTCAGTATAAGAAATCGAAGCCCCAAGTTGTCCAATCAAATAAAATCGATATGGTAAACACTCTTTCAACAGATGTTGTCGAATGATTTTTGGGTTGGCTTGGGTACAGTGCAGTACTTGTATAATGGAATTTTTAGTGGTTTACCTTGCTCGAAGCTTGTTTTTTTTTCTTTTCTCCTTTTGAACGTCATTTGAGTTCTCTCCCGCCATCTGACGGTGACCATTTGCGGACGTGATAAATCTGGTATCTTAGCCAACTTAAAATGTCATGGCCATTTAAGTGATTTTCCCCGTCGTTCCTTTTAAGGAAGATGCAGTTTCTTGAAGGCTACCAAGAAGTTGATGAAATAAGAGGAACTCATTACTTTTCAATGACGCAGGTGATTTTTGTGTTGGTTAAATGAAGTTGCGAGTAGACATTCCGGATACAAAGGGTGTCTCATTTTAAGGCTTAGGGGTTGCCACACGGGACCAGCATAAAGTAAATATTTTCTTGTAAACTTCTTATAGCATCGAAGGTACTTCGGACTGGGATAAATCTTGCCCTATTCTTTCATCACTGTGAAGGCAGAATTTTTGTTCCTCGTTTTTATCCATTTGAAAAGTTATATTTTTTTTGTTTTGATTAGAAAGTACGAGCAGAATGGTAAGTAGTTTTTTTTTTTAATGATGATTTATCTGAATTCTAAATTTCCTATATCAATCAAAGTGGACATAATCCTCGTGCAGTAAATAAAAATACAAACCCGCATTTCGATTTCTAAGGTATCAAACTTTTTTTTGTATATCGTTTTTGAATTATCGTTTTCATTAATATTTTTCTGTGTTTTGTCTGAATTTTCGTCTTACTTACTCTTATAACCTGAATATCCTCCCTTATTATCCAAAACTTTTTGTAGTTATTGTAGCTTTGACTACCAATTTTGTACATGTTTTCTGAGGTATAGAATAGAACTGCTTCCCACGATTGGTTCCAATTTGTAAAATATTGGCCTCCTAATTTTCGTTTGAGCTCATTCCACAATTTTTTAATGGGATTGAGATCTGTGGATTGAGTTGGTCATGGGACAACAGACATTTGGTTCTCTTGAAACCAATCCTTCACAAGACCCGCCGTATGTTTCGGATCATTGTCTTGATGAGGGGCATCATCCTCCGGTTTATCATCGGTTTACAGGATATTAAGTCACGTCACTTCCTTACTCTTTCAGGGCCTTTCCAATTTGAATGGCAAATTCTTTTCGGGACCTTAAGTCACGTCACTTCCTTACTCTTTCAGGGCCTTTCCAATTTGAATGGCAAATTCTTTTCGGGACCTTGAGTTGATAGAACTTAGCAATGGGAGATTAAAGTTCTGATGCCTCCTGTGGATTGTGGTTACAACACTGACTTCATTACCAATTTGTGTCCCTATACTCCTTGATGGTGCTAACAGATTCGATTTCGATAGAAGGAGGGCACAGCGGTCAGTGGTTGGTCGTATGGTTTTGAGTCGTCCTCCAAAACCAATCTGCTTTCTTTCTTCTTAATTTAAAATATTTTTTTTTTGTTGATATGCAATGTTTTTTAAACTTAATAGATACTTCTGTTTAAAAAAAAAAATAATAAAAATCGAAATTCAAGAAAAATTGTTCTATAACCATCAAAGTTCTAGGAGCTGTTTTTGGGAAAAATTAGGTTTGCTAAAAAAAAACTTTCAATTTTGAATCTCTCGAGAACTGGTGCAATGGTTCTTGTTTTTCATTGTTTGATCGTTATTTTTACAGTCAGTAGCATTCCTCCCCTAAAAAAATTCAACCGTAATACTCGCGATTCAGGGAATTTTCATCAGTTTAGCCTTGAGCTCAGCTCCGTTAAATTCAGAGATTCTTTCTAAAGTCGTACTACACGAATGTGGAAAGCCTTCGACCGGGCCCTTCCTATTGCGATATTCAGACATTCAAAACCAATATGCATCGATATCTGCTTTTAAATCCTCTCCAACTTTCCTAAACGATCGCAAAACGCCTACATATTCCTTTAGAGCGCCCAAAAACTAAAAAAAATATCGTCAAATTTATAAAAAAATCAATCAGGTGGTTTTAAAATACTGTGAAAGCTCTGATGAGCGAACACTCATAGTCCCCCAATTTTTGTCCGGTTAAGGGAAATATTGACTATTGAAAAATTACATCGCTGATCACAAAGGGGACCCTTATACATACTCTTAAATTTAAAAATCCCCATGTACATGTAATTTATAAAAATACAGAAAAGAATTGGTGTCAAAATCGAGCCCTGAGGAAATCCGGGTTTTGAACAGCTAAGCTGTGATAACTTATCCTGAACTACGACACGATGAATTCTATTTGTAGATAACTCTTAATAAAGTTACGAATAACAGCCAGATCCGAAAATCCAAAATGGCACTTGAGTTTTTCACAAATAATTTCATGGTTCTTGTCAAAGACCTTGGAGAAGTCCAATAGACATAATATGGTCAAATTATTTTGGTCATATTGCAGTCTTATATCCTCGAAAACCTAAACCGTGGCAGTAGAACAAGAGTGGTTCGTTCTGAACCCGGATTGACGAGGGGATAAAATTGATCAATAATTTGTCGTGTAAGGATCTTCTCCAAAACCTTTGACAGGTAGGTAGGTAGAGATGGTAGTCACCAGCCCTGGGCCCGCGACTCAATTAGCGCTGGGGTGCGCCGTTTTGATACCATTAACTCATGTCAACCTAATAAGGATTTAGTACGGAAGAATATGGCTTTTTTTATATACTTTAGCGGAGCATTGCTAAAACCATTTTGTCGGATTCAGAAAGATTATCAGATCTTTGATTTTCTTCTCCGAAAGTTCGCTGGGGTCATCGAGGAAGGCTTTTCCAAAGGAAGTCATCCTGTAATTTGCTAAGGCATGTTCTTTCTTGCATGTTCACCTATGGGCCAGTGCCCGGTGCATATTGCTGTGATCCTGGCTGTCGCGCCTGGGTCTGCATATTAGATCGTTGGAACGTGAGTTTTTTTTTTTTTTTTTTTTTTTTTTTTTTTTTTTTTTTTTTTTTTATAATCTACACGCGCTCAAGGGATTATGATTACCCTTTAAATGTTTTAACACAGCGCGGGCGTGAAGTTAATGAAGAGAAAGAAGGATAGGAAAGATGTGTGGCACGATGTTCTGGGACTGTTGGTGGTTGTCTCAGATATTTTTATCTCCAGGGATGGCGGCTTTGCTAAAGCGGAGAAATGCCGTGTCTTATTTCTATGTCGTTTATAATTCACATTATTTTTTTTATTCATGTTCATCCTTGTTGGGCATACTAGTTTAACTCAATTACATGTTGTTAGTGTTATGCCTGAACAACATGTAATGAGCAAACCAGCAACCCATTGATGACAATTTTTGTAGAAGGTTTTTAATGGAATTAAAACGACATAGACGACGGCAGGGATCGAACCTGTGATGATGAGTTGTTGTAAGTAGGCCATATCTTTCTTGATATGACACAGTTTGTGAGACTGCTCCACCTACGGTTGGATTCATTGACAAAAATCGAGAAGATTTTTCTCTTCATAGCACCAAGAGGAATATTTACGTTTTCCGCTAGTGAGCTATGTAAGGCCGAGCCTTGCCTCTATGTCACTGTGACCTGGAACCCAAATGAGAGTGACCTGGAGGTCAATGTTCAGACTCGCCAGTTCGTCCCGACATTGCTGGACAAGTACTGAGGTAGATGTATTAATGGCCGCCTGGCTATCTGAGCAGATAGCTATATTTCTGAATTGGTTTTGGTTAGATTGGAGCAACTTGCATGCCTCCTTGATTGCTAGTATTTCAGCTTGAAATACACTCGCAAAGTCTGGTAGTCTGAAGGACTTGGAGATGTTAAAGGACTCGGAAAAAATTCCTGAACCAACACCGCACTCCATCTTAGATCCATCAGTGAAGATTATCGAATCGAAATCCTTTGTGACAACATTATTTTTCCAATCCTCTCTGGTGGGAAAAATGGCTTTGAAATCCCCGCTTGGGCCAAGAGGAGGTACGCAGTAGTCGGTGTTCGATAAGAAAGGTAAGGTTAGACGTTTATTTACCGGGAATTAGAAGGCTTGGTAGGTATAGATTTTTTTTGGCATAGGAATTATCTTTGCTGGCTTCCACAAGTTTGGGAAAGTCGAGACGTAGAGCATTGATTGTAAAAGTATGTGTAAATGGATTAACAACACAGGGGAAAATGAGTTTAATAAATCTCAAGGGGATACCATTTTCGCCAATAGCTTTAGATTTAAGAGTATTGAAATTCGGTACGGTAAAGAAGGACGTTAGTTGTTTCAGAAACAATCATTAAATCTAGTAAACTTGGCAAACAATATGGTGCATATTTTGTATGGAAAAGTTAGCAGCATGAAGTCCCAAGGAAGAAACAGCATCAAGAAGCCGAGGCGATCGTGAATCCTTTTTAAGATCAGCATTGAAGCCACCACACACGATAATGTGCTCATGTGAGATTAAAATTGTCTCTAAAGCGGAGAAAAACGGAGCAGGTGATGTACTTGTATTAGAATTGTATACACTACACACTTTACTATACATTTTACATTTCGCTCAAAAACTTCGAAAATAATGAATTCAACACCATTTCCAGGTGACTTATTCAAAATCTTTACATTTAAGGGAACAAAATATTGCAGCCCCTCCACTAATAATAGTATGACATCTATCATTCCTAATAAGGTTATAATTATAAGAAAAACTGCGGATTGAATCGGGAATATCGAAATTGAACCATGTCTCACTGCTACTACTAATACTTGGTGGTCAACTGTTCCACAAACGAATAGCGTTGATAAAGAATTGGCGTTCAGAGGTTAAACACGAGAATCTGAATTGGATAAGTTGTTGCGACCTAAGTGATGAAGACATTTGCAATCAGGTGAAAAGTTAAAAAGGCTGATGTGTTCGTATGATCTTAAACAATAATATTAAAGTTCTGTATAGGAGAAGGTTATCAAATGACAGATTGTATATGGCTTTTGAATATGACGAAATCCTATCGTTTCTTCTCAGTCCAAATATGTATCTAGTATCTAGCAATACTATTGTATGCTACGTTTAACTTCCTTCTACTGTTAGAGTCACAACTACAATAAATCTCACATCCATAAATCAATATTGGTATAACTAGTGTTTTAGCAAGCATAAGTCTAGTTTTTAGGGGAGTATAATATTGCGTGACCCACAGCATGCGGAGCACTCCATATACATACTCTATTAATGTGCGTGTCCCAAGTTAGTCTTCGATTAAAAAGCATTCCAAGATTTCTTGCAGTCTCTACATATTCAACTACAGCGCCGTCGAGAGAAGTATGAAGATTCCTCAGGTTTTTTTGAGATAATGAGACATTCGGATTTACTTGGATTTAAGAAGAGGCCATTTCGTTGGGCAAAGATTAATATTTTTTCCAAATCATCGTTTATAACTGAAACAGAATCTTCGATTATTCCAACATCGAACGAAGGGCAACATTTGTACAATTGAACGTCGTCCGCGTACATTTGAATTAAAGATTGAGAAACAGTATCCGGAAGTTCATTTATATACAAAGCAAATATCTGTAATGTCTATATTTTCGAGGTCGCTAGGATCATTATAATAGAACCATCTTAGATGGAGCCTGTGTCTTTAAGATACAGCAGGACATGTATAGAGAGGATAAGTAATTGATTTTACCTCTTCGTCGTCAATATCAACATCTGTAGAAATCGTTTAAGAACAGCTCAGTACTAGGTATTCCTCACAACACTCACTGTCACAGCTTTGAGGACCAGCGGAAAAGGAAAAAGTCCTCCACTTCCTCTGTTATTGTGCTGCTCTGGCAAAATTTAGAGCACAATCAATAGGAAGAGCATTTTTTGACGACATGACGACTTTAGGAAATGAAGATCAAAGACTTGATCTCTTTTCTCAAAGCGACGAAATGGCTCTTGAACAAACTTCAGTTACTTCTGTGCCGTGCCCTTCGTTTGACTCCATAGATCCCGAGCTATCGGACTGAAGGTTTTGACGGTGACGAGGCCGGATAATCACTCAATCGGATTGGCTACTTTTTCAGTATCAGTCAACAATGCATCCACAGGTTCATACGGTTCATTCGGTATCAAAATGGCGCACTGGCCTAGACTGCCGGTGGTTGCCATTTTTATTAACCTACCTATACTTTGAGCCTCGTTGCAGGTTTCCCTATTAGACAGTGTCCACTTTTGACACCTATTACGGAGCCGATGTGTAATCTGCTTGGAGGTAACAAAGAC
Organism: Chrysotoxum bicinctum; assembly: GCA_911387755.1. Classification (NCBI taxonomy): domain Eukaryota; kingdom Metazoa; phylum Arthropoda; class Insecta; order Diptera; family Syrphidae; genus Chrysotoxum; species Chrysotoxum bicinctum. The sequence continues at coordinate 118,845,879 of OU426989.1, read as the reverse complement.
GTAGAGTGGCGCAGATCCAGCTGTGTCCAGATTTGTTTTTTCGATAGACTAGTTGTGATGTTGTCCCGGCACCCAAAATAGGTGAATGTTGAACTGATATGCCCTCTTCGTGAGTGATGATCGGCAGTTAAAGGATATTATAGAGTTTGTAGAGTCTAGAGAATTATTAGCGGATATCACTATTTGATATCATGGATTTTCCAAGATTAGACTTCCTTTCGTTACGTTTGGAACGGGCTACAATGATAAGGAAGACGAAAGGAAAGACCTGCATTTAGTCTCTCTGAGTAGGTACACACTGGCATCAACCGAATTTAACCCTAAAAAGTTTCAACATAAGTTTCTGCAATAAAGCCATTCCGAGACAATTTTTGACGTGTGTTTTGGATCTGCGCCCTGCTGAAAAGTTATTTCACAATCATTGAAGCCTGTTGAAGCAGTAAAAGGTGGTAAAAATTTGTTTTCAAAATGTCCAAATATTTTTCTTTGTTCATGATGCCATCGATTTTCACCAAAGGACCAACAGATTTTCACGAGCAACAGCCCCAAGCCATCACCGAACCTCCTCCATGTTTCACGGTCTTTTGAACTTGATGTTGTTGAAGTGGTTCTCTAGGACGTGACCAATAAAAAAGATCTAAAATCCGTTACCATTCTATTGACCTTCGTCTCGTCCGACCAAATGACTTTTTTCCATTGGTCAATGGTCTAGTGTTGGCTTTAATATTTTTCGCATATTTCGTATTTTTACAATTTTTTTTTCATTTTGACAATAATCAACGTTACACGTTTTAAAATGAACGATTTACCCACAACAAACTATCAACAAATAAAATTATCTTAACTGTTACTTACTTGTTAAAAAACAGTAAAACAAACAAAGCACAATAGAGAGGAACATCTTTCAATCAACAAACGATGTTAAATCTCTTGAAACTAAAACGTGCATAATTGGACAAAACAAAGAAAATTATTATTACTTTTTTTTTGTATTATTATTTTTTTTTGTATATTATTTTTTGAAAATTTTAATATATCTACATAATAAATGTGTGTCAAATAAAAAAAAATTAAAAAAAATAAAAAAAGATTTTAGTTCTATTAAAAAATCCTTACTTAAATCAATTTTTCAAAAAAGCGAAATCATTTGACCACTTTTGTTCGTCACTGTAAATGTGAGAAAATTAATGCAAAGGAAACAGTTAAACATTGATAAATGTTAATGTTGAATATATTGCTTAAGTTCATTATCGCAAATGGCCCAAAACTAGGCCCAAGCAAACTTCTTCAGCTACAAGTTATTTTTTTTTTCTCAAAACAAACAGCTTTATGGTTGTTTCCATGACCATTGAACCCTATTAATTGCTTTTAGTTAGTAAAAGGTTGAGTGATATTCTAAGTTCATAAAAAACTAAAACCTATTAACAATATAAATCAATTGTTGAAATGTATTCTTACTTAACTGCCTTATACCAGAGAAATAGTTATTCTTTCGAGCTTTCTTCACAATTTAAAATAGGCCCACCATTGGCATTTAATATAATATTAATAAGGGAGTCTTATTTCGATTTATCAATTATTATCGATTATAATCCCTTGAAACTTATTTTGATTATATCGATTTATTTTCAAATGTAAAAAGAATGTACATAAAGCTTAAAATGATAAACCACTCAGCGCCTTTTTCAAAGCCATTTTTCTTCTTTATCCATCATAATTGATGATGTATGCTTGAAATACAAATCCTCCTAAAGATAAACAACTACAAAAAAAAACAACTGTTTGTATGTCTTCAAATCCTACACTCTACATTATTAACAAAGGATGAATTTTATGCAATTTTCCATCAAACTTTCTTTCCTGCAATAATTCAATACATGAGGGAATCGGCAATTACCCTATGCCCTTGCTTCTCAACAGATTAAAAATGACTTCCTCAACTGATTGCTCTCTGTACTGCTTGGTTTTCCCAATCCACGTTAGATAGTTACCCAAGCAAAATCCACCTACAATAGAATGCCAATATATGTAACTCAGTGTTGTTATATAAAATATAAATACAAAAGAAAAATAAATTCTAAAGAAAATTCAAAATTTTTAAAATTTTACAAACAAAGCTTTCGACTCAGTTGGACTCTATAAACTCTCAACATGTAAGTAGAAAAATTGATAAACGTCATTTTTGCATTTAAGAAACCTTCATAATCTTAGTATATTTTAAAGTGTCCATCGTCTTAACTGACGATTTATAACAACACTGGTCAGCTTTGTTGTGTGAGTCCAAACCGCAGTCTCATTTATGCTTCACAAATTATTACCATTCAGCAGCGCTGCGCTTTCAATCTTTTGATATTTTCAGACCATTTTCCGATCCATGAAACGATCCATTCAAATTCAGATTAATCCGAAAATGAAAAAAATACCAACGCAGACGAAACTAAATTCAACTTCCTCAAGTGTTGAAGCAACTATAATGGCGTCGCCGTCGACAAGTCTCGACGACCTGCCAAAGAGACCAAAAATATTTGCATCTTTGTCACAATGAATGGTAGTTCAATAAATCAGCACGCTACAAGTTTTTGCATTTTTTTTTATCGTCTTGGGACATTAAGTGTTAGCTCTAGTTGTCATGGAACGATTTTTTTGTTTGCTGACTATCCTCCGAGTTAATAAGCCTTGACAATGCATTGTGTTGTAAGGAAGTTTCATAGTGCCGCAAAATGTTGTACAGAGCACATTGCCCCCGCACCACCGCACGGTGCAAAGTTATGGTGTTAGAGCAAAGTAAGCAGACTGAATGGAGACATTTATTTCGATAATGGTGACAGATTGACGTGTAAGCTGTTCAGATATAGTAGTTGTTATAAATTGAGTGAAATAAATGTATACAATGGAAGTGTTGTGTTAGACTTGAAGTTGATGGTAGAATAATTACATTGAACATGGCGCATACTTAAAGTTTAGTGTAAAGACGTTAGCTATGGAGTGAATACAATTGAATTGTATTTCGGTATCTCATTAGAACTAGAACCGATATAAATACGTAGTAAAGCGCAAGCTATATGTTTTCTCTTGGTTCTTATATCCTGCACTAGTTAGTGTTCTTTAAAAATTAGTTAAAAAAAAACTCAAATTTTATTTAACAAAAAGAAAAAAACCTCTAAGGCCGAAACGGATTATGTAAGAAGTTCTTCTGTACTTCTTGAGAGCCCAGATAATTTTATGGAAGAAATCCTCTTTCAATCTCGTACAGTTGCGAGAGTACTTACTTCTCTGAAAGTGCCTTCGCCTGTGATACTAAAAAGTGTAATACCTTAAACTTTGATATTTTGAATTGTGATTTTGACGAACTCTGAGCTTTTGAAACTTTCCTCTTACTTGCTTGACATTAACTTTAATATACTTACTCTCATAGACTTTAAAGAAACCGTAAAGTTAAGACCACATTGGGTTTAATTAATGTTGAAAGCAAACTTTAAGAAAGCAAAAAAAAAAAAAACAAATCTTAGAAAAAACCACGTTTATTAAAGAATTAACACAAAAAGCAAGTTTTTAAAAAAAATATCTACTGAAAAAGATGTTATTTTTCATTGTTAAAAATGTGGATAAATTATTGAAAAACGAAATTTTTAATAATGGGTGTTTGACCCGTGGGCTCTAATTACTTCGTCGAGCCTGTTTGAAAATCCATCAATGATGTCCTGAATATTCGACTGAGGGATATTGTGTCGCTCCTCTGCTGTAGTTGTTTTAAGCTCTCCTAGAGTGGTTGGGGCATGTTTCTCGCTCGGATACGTCTTTTGAGGTTGTCCCAAATATGCGCGTGATGGACATGGCAAAACTGGAATATTGACTTCATTTAGGTAGTTAGTTACAGAATTTTCGGTATGGCAGCGTGCCTTGTCATGCATTAACCGAAAGTTGTCACCAATAAATGGTGCGAAAGGCATCACATGGCCTTGCAAAACGTATTCCACGTACATATGTATATCTGAGCGTTCACACTGCCTCTATTGAATACAACAAGGTCTATGGGAGCTTCATAACTGATGCCTCCCCAAACCATTAGAGACCCCCCTTATCAACCCACTGTTTCGGTTATCGTGCATGGAGCAAACCTTCCGTTTTTTCGCCTGTAGACGCGCTGACGTCCATCTGGACCTGGTAAAGGTATTCTGCTTTCGTCTGAGAATAGGACGTCCCTCCATTCCTCTGCAGTCCAGTTAACATATTCTCGCGCAAAACGAAGTCTTGCTGTAAGGTGCTGTCTGCTGTTGGGGCAATTCGGGGGCGCGCGCTGGTCGGAAAGCTCTGATGTTCAATTGTGCCAACCTTCTTCTGATGGTGCGTTCACTCACACTAACATTCCTCACGTCAAAGAAATAAAATGCACGACTGGGTCGCACTTACTTGCTCCTATGTAATAGACTAGAAATTTTAAAAACAGATGTTATTAAAGAAAACTGTTCATAAGGATAAAATGATTTTTTTTTTAATTTTTTTAGTAGTAAGAGATAAAAACAGAATGCTATGCAAATATGAATTTATGCAAGAACAAAAATTATAAGTCGTTGTAATGGTTCCTTAAAAAAATAAGCTTTTATGTAGAAAATTTTTAAAACATTTTTAAGAAAAAATTCTGGTACGCCAATCTTAAGTTTTTATTATTGTACGAATAAGAGTCTAATTTCCAGAAAAAATTCTAAGCCGTTCTTGAGATATCGAATTTTCCAAAAAAAAAATTACTTTTTTTCTCTAAAAATTGAAAAAATATTTGCAATACAATGTTTTTTAACTTTTTAGGAGCTTCTTTATAAAAAATTTCATTAAAATCCGTTATGCCGATAGTGAGAAATTCAAAATTCGAAAAAATCGTTCTATGGTAGGTACAGTCAGTAATATCTAGATTTCAATTTTTTTATTAAATTAGCGATCGTAAAAATTAATCAAAAGAAAAAAATTTTAGCAAAATTCTCGGAACCGTTTTCGAGAAAAATACGATTTTCGAAAACCATTTTTTTTTTAATTTGTAAGGGAGGTACCGTTAGTTTGAGATAAAACAACATTTTTTCTCAAATCTTGTAGATTATGTTAAGAAACTTTTATTTGTCAAGTTTGAAAAAAATCGATCTTGGTGTTTTCGAAATATTGATTTTCCAAAAAAAAATTTGAATTTTTCTTTTAAATCCAAAAAATAAAAAAAAACGAAAATTTGAATATGTAATAATATTCAAACTTTGGAGGAACTTTAGCATAAAAAAAATGATTTGATCGGCTCTACCGTTTTCGAGAAAATCAAAAACGAAAAAAATGGACCCATGGTGGCTACCAAAAATAACAATTTTTTGGAAATGTTTTTTTCAACCATTACCTAGTTTTAACTAAATGAAATTTTTCAAATTTTTTAAGAAAAATTCTGTGGGACAGTTTTTGAGAAAAAGAAATTTTTATAAAATTTCGAAAAAAAATCGTATGGCAGGTACCGTTATTTTTGATCTTAAAAAAAAAAATAAAAAAAAGTGTGGGGGAAAAAATTAAAAAACATACATATCTACCAAGTTTGAAGAAAATTTGCCGAGCCGTTTAGTCTGTAGTCGAACCGACAGACACTTTTTTCGTCTTCGCTATCATCGTAATGTCAACTTTGATCAAAATCTAGAGTTCGATTTTTTTAGAGAATGCATAACTTGCCTTACAGCAGTGCAAAACTGATTTCTCAGTATGTTGCTGACGGGAAAGCGATCATCCCGAGCTAAAATGCATCGATGACGACATGTGTATGAGCCAGTTTTCCGAAATCGTCTGATGGCATCCCCAATCGTAGTTTTAGGTACACCAAGCGTACGAGCAATACGACGTTGGCTACATCCGGCATCAGTTAAAGCCACTGCTTTAACTACTCCAGATGCAGCGAGTGGCATTTTTCAAGAGTCACAAATAATAAATTACCAGTATAAACCCAAATTTACCGATATTTACTTTGGTACAAAAGAACAAGAAATGTAGTCAAGTTTAAGTAACCGAAACAATATTAAAAAACGCTTAAATTTTTATGACACAACTTTATGGGGCGAAATAAAGGTTTAAGTGTTTTGTCTCTTGCGAAAATATCCATTAACCAAAAAACAAGTCATAGGGAACTTAAGAAGTCAGGGTGACGAAAAATGCAGGTGGTCGGATAATTGTGCCTGTGAGTGTAAATACTAAAAAGATTACAACGTTTATGTATATCTAATATAGACGATAGTTATATGTATACCAAGACCTGATGGTACATAATAAAGATAGAAGAGATGAAAAGAAATGAAACATTATAGACATTATCTTATCCCTAAAATTGTTCGAGACTATTATTTGTGATTCTTTAGGTTTTTATGTGAAATTATTTTAAGTTCCAAATCAACATGGTTTTACGAAAGAGCGCTCAACTTTAAATTTTTTTGCTAGAATTGGGTGAAAATTGTATTCACTCATTTAGGAACCAAAGGTAAGTAGATTCCGTATTAACAGAATTCAGTAAGGTGTTTGCCGAAATCTCTCATCGAGTTTTGCTATTTAAATTAATAAAACCAGGATTTAATGAACAGTCTTATATATTTGATAGATAGATAGATAGATCACACTCGGTATGACTTTAAAATTAATTTTGGAATACCACAGGGTAACCGTCTGGAAACTGTCCTTTTTATTTTATTTATTAACGATCTACTGTTTGTTAAAGTCCTCAAACAGTCCGATTTGTTTTTTTTTATCACTTGTTCGGCCCATTCTGGAATATGCTTGCCAGGTCTGGTAACTCCATTACGACTGTTATTTTTGAGGTCTGCCCTCAGAAGTTTAGTTTGGGAAAATCCCTATGAACGTCCTCCTTTCAACAGTAGATTTAAGCTCATCGACAAATATCATAGTTTATAAAAAATTAATTTCTTAGAAACTATGATATTTTTCGATGAGCTTAAATCTACTGATGAAAGGAGGACGATCTGAATTAATTAATTTTCTAGTTTTTATCAATATTTCCCGCCGCTCTTTGACTCATATCTGTGGAACATACATATGTCAGTTCATCAACGAACACCATATTACAGATGGGACAGTCCACTAGCATATTTCAGGCAGAAGTTATTGCCATAGGCATATGTGCTGCAAGAAACCTCGATAGGAGATATAAAAACCAACATTGCCATCATGTCAGACAGTCAGTCAGGCTGCACTAAAAGCACTAAGCTCTATGCCATTAGTTCCAAACTTGTTTGGGAAAGCGTGATAAAGCTTAATAAACTGGAGAAGAATAACACTGTCACACTTCATTGGGTACCAGGGCACTTTGGTGTCCAGGGCAACGAAGAGGCAGACTCCTTAGCAAAAATAGGTGCATCGACACCCCTTGTAGGGCCAGAGCCCTACTGCGGAATAGGAGAAAAGGTGATCAAAAACAAAATCAAAACCGAAGAGGAGGCAAAAAGATCAAAAATCTGGAAAGAACTCCCTAAGCTGAGACAGGCAAAACTCCCACTGGGGGACTACAACCGAGAGCGTTTTCTAACCTGCATTAGCTTAAGGTACTAGTACGGTCTAGAACGCCAAAAAACGCACGATTTTTGGGAATTTTTTTCTCAGAAACCTTATTAGGTAATAACATATTTTTTTTTTAAATAATGAATACATGCGTCAAGAGTACAAAAAAAAAATTTTTTTTTTAAATTTGAGAATTTTGGCCGAATTATAGAAGGCCCAACGTCGACTCATCAAAAAATACATTGTCCCATGGCGGACAGTTAATCTCAGGATTGGCTGGACTGAAACAAAAAAACCAAAGTGGGTTATTTAAAGGAAGGTTTCTTACGAGACAATTTACCTTAATTTGTTTAAAAAGTCAAAACAAAAAAAAATCTCGAGCTTTGAATTTTTTTTTTTTTTGGCAATTTTTTTGGCCACTTTTGGGTCGCCATTTTTTTTATTCATAACTTTTTGGTCAAATTGTGGTAAATTGTCTTAGAAAACATAAAAACAGTCTAGTTGCAACAAGTTTTTTAAAAATCGGTTCAGTATATCCGGAGATTAACTGTCCGCCATATGAAAATGTGTTTTTTGATGAGTCGACGTTGACGCCGTCTATAATTCGGACAAAATTCGACAAAAAAATGTTGTTTGTACTCTTGACACATGTATTCATTATTTAAAAAAAAATTATGTTATTATCTTATAAAGTTTCCGAGAAGAAAATTCCCAAAAATCATGCGTTTTTTGCGATTTCTAGACCGTACTAGTACCTTAAGTAGGAACAACCTCAGGAAAATCACGGGGCTTCTCACAGGCCACTGTAGGTTGAGAAGACACCTGAACATCCTTGGCCTGGTGAACAACGCGACTTGCAGATTCTGCAACACTCATGAATAGACACCTGACCACATACTGGGGCAATGTGATGCACTAGTGCATCAAAGGCACATGTATCTGGGCAAGAACCACATAAAAGAGAGTGAATTATCATCCCTTAAAATACTCCAAATACTTCGTTTCCTCAAAGGAACAAATTTGGAGGAAGAACTGTAATGATGAGCCAAACTCATCCAGTTCTAGATGGGAGACACAATAGATCTTTAGGTCGCAGTGTTTTTATACCCCAATTTATTCATTCATTCATTCATCAACGAACACACTCTATCGAAGTTCTACTGCTTTTCGACGTTTTGTTCGGTTGCTTGATTCCCCGATTTCTTTGGTTGGGCGACCTTTAGACCTTCCGGGAAGTATGCCAACAGGTAGTGTTATTTCTTCGTTAAGCCACTGTTCATTCTTCTTATCCAAGAAACGTCTTTCTGTGCTATTGCAGCGTTGCCATCTCCGTTTATAATTCGGTTGGAACGCTTTGATCATTTTGTAAAGTTCTTAGACGAGGTGCTTATTCCACCCCATCTGGAATAATATAAATATCTATTAGTTAGTGTAAAGGATGTTTTTTCAAAGGCTTTGTTTTTGCTTAGGTGAAATTTTGTGAATAGTTTTGAAGACTAAGATTGTTCTACGTATACAGGAGTTAATTTTTTGGTAAAATCAACGAAAAAAGTGGATACTTAAACTGATGATGGTGAGATTTTCATCTTTTCCAAGTTCAATGGTAACCTGTATGATGGCTTCGCTGGTGTTGGGGGAAATATTCTTTTTTCACGGCCCTGATCCTTGTCCTTTCGGAAAATTTTTAAGTCGGCCATGTCGATGGTGTTGCGTCTGTTGATTTGGTCTCACTGATGAGAGTGATGTCCGTGTTGTTAATGTTAAATACCTGTAAACAAAGTGTATCGTTCTTAAAGAAGACTGTGTTGAAAAATACGAGTAAAATAAATTTTAAAATCAAAAAATATTTTTTTTATAACAAAGTCACTGACTTAGCGTTATAGAACAGTCATCCGTCATATGTATATGAAAATTAATTTTAATTTGAAAGAATTTTACGAACTCTAAAAATCCCATATTCTTTGATTAAACGTTTTAATAAAATAACTTTTTTTTTCTTTTTTTTTTTCAGGTATGTTCTAAACTTGGCCTCACTTTTAATATCGGATTCAAAGCTGAAATGTTTCTGAACAGGTATTTATCTAGGCCCATTTGCTGCAAAACTGAGTTATTTCAGTTGTACCTGTGAAAGTCAGCGCAGAAGGAAGTTCTTAAGCTGAACTCATATATTTGAATATAATTTAAATAAGCAAATGTGTCTTGTTTGAAAATGCTTTAGATAATTACATAAAATATTAGGTATACTGCTAGCGTTGGCACCACAGGGGCTCTAAGATCTTGCCCCACTGATGCCTTCAGCATTTTTCTGTTTCGTTTCCACTTAATTTCCACATTAAGTATCAAGTGTCTGTCTTGCAGAGTATTAAGACTAAAGCAATATTACGGAGTTGATTCCAATAGAAATGTTTAGAAATGTTTTCGACTTCTTATGACTAATGCACCCCTAAATTGAGTATCAGTAAAGATTTTCAAGTTATGTTCTCATCAAGAAAGAACTGGGATTAATACGTCATGACGAGTTTTCGACCCAACTATCTTTACTGATAACTCAAAGATAGATTGTGGTGTTGGTTCAGGAATCTTTTCTGAGACTTTGAATATTTCTAGGTGTTTTAGGTTTCCCGCCTTTGATAATGTTTTTCAAGCTGAATAACTAGCTATCTGGGAAACATGCACAGTACTCAAAGATAGTCCAAACCAGAACCGGAATACGGCTATTGTCACAGACAGTTATGGCTGTTAAAGCCATTAATTGTAGTACATCATCCTCTGAATTGGTTCAGCTATTCTAGAATGAACTTGCCAGCCTCAATATTAACCACAAAATCACTCTTCTCTGGGTTCTGGGTCATTGTGGCATTGATGGGAATAAACGGGCGGATGAGCTAGCAGGGCCAGCATCAGCCCTTCATAATTTACTTGCGGAAAGAGCCAACATTCAGCTCGGAGTTATCAAGGACAATATTCTTTCAATTTTTCTTATTGAATCAATCCGTAGGTGGACCGGTTTAACTTATTGCAATATACCTAGAAAGATATGGCCCACCTATAATTAATCCCGAAGACTTGATCTGATATGCAGACCCAAGGAAGACATAGCCAGGATCGTTGCTACTTGTAGCGGACACTGGTAAATAGCAGAGCATGCAGCGAAGCTAGGCATTTCTCAAAACACTTATATTTGTAACCGTCATAGCTGTGTCGACCAGCGGGAAGAGTAAACAGTCCTCTATTTTCTCTGCAAATGCTCGGCTCTGGTCAAATTTAGAGCACAATCATTAGGATGGGCATTTTTTGGCGACCTTGACTTACTTTCGGAAATGAAGGTCAAATACCTGATCTTTGTTCTCAACGCGATGAAATGGCCCTAGAACGAATTTCGGTTACTTCTGTACCGGGCCTTCCGTTTTGACTCCATAGATCCTGAGCTGAGGGATTAATAGCTTTGACAGAAGTTTGCGCATTGGCTATTGTTTCAGCACCACTCAACAAGCTGCTTACTTTGGCACGATGTAGATGTTGTCAAATGCTTGTGGTGTTCCGGTTAGGCGAATGATCCAAGTTCCGAATGATAGTGCCAAAGTAAACACACAATAAGAGACATAACAACTTACTTGATCCTCTCTTATTTTGGAACTCAATCCAAACTGGATGACTTCCTGAGAATGTCCACAGTTTTCCATATCAATTTCATTCACAGATTCATACAAGTTATTGTATTAAAATGGCGCACTCCAGTATTAATTGGGCCACATTCCAGTAAAAATGACAAACGTTTAGTTAAGAATACACCAAACCCATTTACTCAATCTTGTAATAAAATTCAGGAAGTTATATACTCAAATGCCAAACTTAGGAGAAGAATGCATACTTTCGGTGTAATTTTCCAACTAATCCCATACTATTTAAAAAAAATCTGCAAAGTTGGATAAACTTTTACCTTTTGACATGAATAACATTTCTCATCAACCTGTCATACAATTCGATCTCAAATGTGTTCCTCTAGGGGCATAAAACTATAAATTACAAAAATGTCGCGGCTATCACAATGACAAACCCGACAATACAGCAAATTAAGTTGGCTAACAAAAGTGTGGCGATGTTGATGTGCGTGTGCATATTTCAAAATAATTACTATAAGTCAAGGTGGCCATAAAGTCAACACCACATTTGGAGTGTTTTCCATCATCTATATACGCAAATAATTATTATTGATCAGTTACCTCTTGGAGAAATAATTCAATTCAACCAAAACACGATGATGTCGACGGACGCACGTCCACCAAGCGACTTAACGAATCAGTCGCAAAAAAAAAAAAAAAATCCAACACAAATTAATAATAGAATCAGTCGCAAAAAAAAAAAAAAAATCCAACACAAATTAATAATAGAAATATTATCTAACACTTTCACTGTACATTCGTATACTACACCTCTGCTCGGGTCGCGTTAGCGTCCATTGGAATGCTTGCCACAGAAGTTTTGAATTACTACGTAAACTCGATGAACAAATCATAACAAACTAAAAATTTTCATCATAAATAAATAAATTTCAAATGCACCGCACGCCTCGCTGAATTGGGTGTTGCTGGTAATGGTGACTAATGTACATTTGGGGCTTGAATTTATGTCACCCAAGTTCTTCTGGCCCGATTTGACATTCTTATATCATCGATTTGCCACCTAAAGATATTCGTTACGGATTGGAGCCTATTCCACAAATACTATCAAAAGTCAAAAGATTTATGAGAATAACTTGTGGACAGAAGGTTGGAAAGATGCAAACAATAGATTGACAACAAACGGACGCATTTGTTAGGAAACATAATATACTCCAGCTCTAAAAATTAATTACGTCATAAAGTCCAAAGATTGAAAGATACTTTTGCAAAAGATTGTCGTGCACAAAAAATGTGCTTTGTGGAAATGAAAAGTCAGTTTGTGGCAGTTATATTCATGAAAGCCATTATTTTCTTTTGTTTGAGTGGCAATAAATGGACGTTGTGTGGTAGTTTTTCAGGCAAATTATTTTTGAGTAATGGTTTTTCTTGTCGATGGGTATTGTTACAAACTACATACTCGTACTTTTATGACTTGAATGATAAAAAAGCATTTTAGTGGTGCATTTCTTTATCGGGGCATACTGCCAGGCTGTTAGTAAATCAGCCCCGTTAAGATATGCAACATTTTAATGTGTACATGGTTGAAAGTTGCATTTAATATAACGGAAAGTAATTTTTGGAATGCGTATTCCAACATTTGTTAAAACATTTGTTAACAATAACATATGAGAGTTTCCATTGGTAATTATTTCAATAGTTCACTCAATAACGTACTTACTTAACCGGCCCCCGATCCATGAAGGGTTTCTGCCTGAGACACGGCCGCTGTACATCTTCTGCGATCCCGTGCACGCTGCTTCCAGTCATCTAGGCCAAGCACTCTGGCAAAGGTTCAAGCTTTCTTGTTGCCGCGAACCAAGGGGCAGGGATTTGAAGACGATCTTAGCTGGAACATTGTTGTCCGCCCATTCGCTCAATTTGGTTTAGCCTATGTAGTCGACGTGTACAGCTTGGTACAGCTGAGAGAGTTCGCGGTTATATCTACTTCTCCATTCGCCCTTTTCACACACAGTACCAAATATCCGTCGAAGAAATTTTCTGTCGAAAGAGTCCAATATCATCCCTCCGTTTCTGCTTATTTAGTCCAACACTCGGAGCCGTAAAACAGGACTGGTAGTATAAGGGTTTTGTAGAATTTTTAACAATTTTGTTTTGTTAAACCGAAGTAGCAGCGGCTTACTAGTATAATTCTTCGTCGGATCTCAACAAAGGTGTCGTTCGTAGAGTTAATATTAACTCCGAGGCGATGAACTCCTTGAATAGCTCGAAGTTTTTGTTATCAATAGTGACGTTTTGTCCTAAAGAAATCACATGGTAGCGCATATCCTTTCCGAAACTCTGTCCATGTTTGGAGTAGTTCAGAAGAGTGGCTCTCTAGTTGCACATTGTACCACACATTTTCCAATGTCACACGACACATTTGGATCAGTTTTCTCGGGATCCCGAGTTCGGCCATCGCCATACAGAGCTTACGATGAATGCTATCATATGCGGCCTTGAAGTCGATAAATAGATAGTGAGTCTCGACTTGAAATTCCTTGGTCTTTTCCAGGATTTGCACAAATGGCAATATTTGGTCTGTAGTTGATCTGCCGGGCCACTTAATAAAGTTTTTTAAAAAATGTTACAAGCCATCCACTTTGTATGTACTTTATGAAAAGTATTGCATCCTTAAAAAAAACTAACTTGAGATTTTGATCAGATTTGATGCTATGATGATAAAAAAAGACGAAAAAGGTGGGTCTGACAATTCTGTTCGACTACAACGCTCTTATTTAAATTTTGTAGATGGGAATTATAAACTCTTTCCCTGACAAGTTTTTTCCTTTATTTTTTTTAACACCAAAATTTAAAAAAATATTTTTCTTAAAGTTTTGAAATGCAATGTTTTTTAAACTTTTTAGAAGCTTCTCTCTACGAAATTTCATTAAAATCCGTTGTGCTAGTAATGAGAAATTCAAAATTTTAAAAAATCGTTCTATAGTAGGTACAGTCAGTAATATCTTGTTTTCAATTTTTTTTTTATTAAATTACAGATATTTAAAACTAATAGAAAGAAAAAAAATTTAAACAAAATTCTCGGAACCGTTTTCCAGAAAAATACGATTTTCCAAAACCATTTTTTAGCATTTGTATGGAGGGATTCTTTTTTTTTTAGGTAAAATGAATTTATTTTTCTCATATATTGTAGATTATTTTTTCAAACTTTTATTTATCAAGTTTTGAAAAAATCGAGCATGGGGTTTTCGAAATATTGACTTTTCAAAAAAAATTTTTGAAAGTTTTTTTAAAAATCCAAAATTTTTTTTTTGAAAATTTGAATACACAATAATATTCAAACTGCTGGGAAGCTTTAGCATACAAAAAATGATCAAAATCGGTGGTACCGTTTTTGAAAAAATCAAAAAAAAAAAGAAATGGTCCCAAGGGGGGTACCAAAACTACTCATTTTTTGGAAAATTTTTTTCAACCATTAACATAGGCTTAGCTAATTTTTTAATTTTTTAATTTTTTTTTTGTTTTTAATCGTAGGGACAGTTTTTGAGAAAAAAAATATTTACAAAATTTCGAAAAAAAAATCGTATTGCAGGTACCGTTATTTTGGGTCTTAAAAAATCAAATCAAAAAACATCCGGGGGTAAGAAATTAAAACCCATATCTACCAAGTTTGAAAAAAATCGGCCGAGCCGTTTAGCTGTAATCGAACAGACAGACAGACAGAATTGCCAGACCCACTTTTTTCGTCTTCGCTATCATCGTAATGACAACTTTGATCAAAATCTCGAGTTTGATTTTTTTACGAATGCATAACTTGCCTTATAGTACCTATAAGTTGCAAGTAAAAAAGGAGTACGAAACATTAAAAACGAGGGTACATTGCATTTTGAAATATTAAATACTACATCAATTAACAACTTTATTAAGATCCTCCTGATGAAGGTTACATTCATTGATCGTTTTGAAAGACTTCAAAATCTTGAGGTCTTCAGCATAAAGTAAGCATTCTGAAATTATATGAAGGTTTTTTTTAATACAAACTCTATATACTACTGAAATAAATGAGCCAAGCAGAAGATTTAGCACTTTTATTGGACTTGTTGAATTATTGATTCAAAATAGCTTTTTTGGCCTTTAGTAGACAAAAATTGGACGAAATGCCAATTTTTGTAGACTAAAGGCCAAAAATCTATTTTGATTCAACATTCTGAATTTATTATATACAAAGGCAGGACATTTATAAAGAGCAGAAAAAGTATAGGATCCAAGTGTCTTCCCTGATGTACTCCAGATCGATTAAAAATAACCTTTGACATTTTGTTGTTCAAATAACTCGAAAACCATTTGATCAATGAAGAGTG
The DNA here is from genome assembly GCA_911387755.1 of Chrysotoxum bicinctum. Lineage (NCBI taxonomy): Eukaryota > Metazoa > Arthropoda > Insecta > Diptera > Syrphidae > Chrysotoxum > Chrysotoxum bicinctum. The sequence continues at coordinate 118,830,380 of OU426989.1, read as the reverse complement.
CAAACCCATCATCTGCAATTTTAGTATCAATATTTGATGTTGAACCCTGTCAAAGGCCTTTGCAAAGTCAGTAAATATAACATCTACCTGACAACGATCTTCTAATCTAATCTACCCGTAAAAAACCCATGTTGCAATTAGGGCTGATGATTCTACCCGGGTAATCAACTACCCGGTTACCCGGGTTGCTTTACCCGGGTAGTAAATAACCCGGGTACCCGGGTATTCGGGTATTACCCGGGTACCCGGGTATAAAAACGAAAAACTCCTTCGTGGCTATGTAAATCGCTTTTTCAAAAACACCTACAAATCTTGGAACAAATTATATAATTATATGTATGACACAATTAGGTACAGCCACAAAATTTCAGAAAAACTAAACATTTTATTCAATAGGTAGTCGAAAAACATAAAAACAATGCTCTGAAATACAATTATATTAATAATGAGTAAAGGAATTATCAAAATTTCATAAATTGTTGATGAGGAAAATTTGATGGGTTTAAATTCTAATTTAATAGATCTTGATTTTTGTGCAAGAACACCAACAAAGAAACATTTTCTGGCGCCAAACATGATCTTTTGGCAGTAATAATATTGCCTGCAGTCGAAAAGAGCCTTTCTGAACTTGCTGATATAGCTGGAACAGCAAGATATCTTGTTGCCAAAGATGCCATAACGAGGATAGGGCGTTCTCTCGAGCACCACCATACAAGAGGGTCCAAACGGTTCGATATACGAGGTTCTGCTATGTACTGCTCAAACTAAGAGATGTTGTCAAGTAATTGCCCTTCAGTTGCAAAGAGGAAATCCAAATCTTGGTCATCACTACTTCCACTAGGTTCTTCTTCTGTTACTTTGTCAGAGCACATTCCCAGAATTTTTTCCTTAACAAAAGTACGGATTACTTCACTGCTCTCAGTTTTAATGTACTTGTACCTTGGGTCTAAGAATGATGCTACTTGGTAAAATATTCTCGGCTGGGGACATTTCGCCTAGGTGAAAGCGCGTTTTTAGAGAAAAAACGATTTTATTTTTGAATATGGTCGCTGTTTCTGTATCTTCGAGCTTAGGTGCATAGTGGTTTTCAATCAGAGTTTTGATAACCAAGCGCACTGCAGAAAGCGTTACTTTACTTTCACGACATAGCAGTTTTGTTGCTATGTATAGTGGCTTCAAAACTGTGGTTAACTCTTTCATTATTCCTCAGATATTTCCAGGTTCAGTGCTGTAGAAGAACTCGTATAGCTGTTATCACTTAGAACTGCAATAACGTCGGAGCGATTGTGGTGCAAAATATCACACATAAAATAAATTGAATCCCATCGGGTTGGACAATATTGAACTAAACGTTCCTTCTTCATTCCTAGCTGCAACTGTTTTCTGTTTAAGGCCGACGTAGCAACATTCGATTGGTGAAAATGTGATACCACTCTTCGACATTTTATTGCGACAATTTCGTAATCCTCAACAGACTTAAATATATGCTTTACACAAAGTTCTAGGGTGTGAGCAGCACTATTCACATTGTCACCCACATTCATTAACGGTAATAATCCAAACCAATTTGTATTCTCTCTTCTTGAGTTGAATCATTTTGCGAACTTTTACAAATCTCTTTGTACTTGCAAAACATTATGAAAACAAGTTCAGGTGTTCCATTTGTAAAACATACCTAAGCCTAACCGTTGTATCTGTACTTTAATCAGTGCATTTTATTGTGTACTTGCTAAACCTCTTAATCTAAACCATCCTAGAAACGAATAGCGGTATTGATTCGGATATATTTAATTTAATAGAGTTTAACTTCAATGTCTTTTATTTTGCTGTACCCGGGTACCCGGGTAATCGGGTAATCGAGTAATCGGGTAGTCGGGTACCCGAATAATACCCGGGTACCTACCCGGGTATTACCCGAATTACTCGGGTACCCGGGTATTACCCGGGTACTCGGGTAGCCGGGTATCATCAGCCCTAGTTGCAATACTCAAACATAGTTTTTAATTTACAATTTAGATATAGGACGATAATTTGCCATGTTTTGTCTTGAATCCAAAAATTTCCCACTTTGCAAAGATAAGTTGAAGATTGAAATAAGCGCTGTTGACATTATTGCAGAGCACTTACTTTTTTTTTAGAAATATCGGTGGAATGTTGTCAGGACCATCACAAGCGCAGCTTGAATCCAAACTCAACAACTTAGCCCTTACTTCTTACATAGCCTAAATTATTATCCCTATAAATAATTCCACTTGGGCACGAAAAATCAAAATCTTCAACAAAATTCGACTGAAAGAAAGAACTGACCATATCACAAATATCGTCGTCACTTTTCAATACAGCTCCTTCATTTTTGACATAACCTATCGTTTTTCTTTAACCATTAAGGAATGACCAGAATGCTTTGGGGTTTGATCTTATGTTCGAAATTTTTTTAAGAATTCATATTCTTTCTTGGTACTCAAGTATTCCACACTTGGATTGGATCTCCTATATTTTTCTTGCGATATAGGTTCTATAGGGCAAGTTCTGCATTTGGAAAAAAAAAATCGAACTCGAGATTTAAATCAAAGTTGACATTACGATGCGTTGGACTGCCATGCGGCGGGTCTCTAGTTCGATTCTCAGCCGCTGCAATAAAGTTTTTTTCAGGGGTGTACTGCCTCCTTCGAGGAATTGACACATTCTCCAAGAGTATATCTTGTCATGGAAAGTGCTTTTAGCCGTTCAGAATCGGCAGAAAATTGTAGGTCCCTTCCGTTCCTGTTAACACGCACACAGGAATGGTTGAGAGTTGTAAGTTACTAGGTCCTGGTTCACTCCGAGCTGTTGTACCACCAAATTCATTTATTTAATTTATTTGACATTACGATGATGTCAACTGTATGTGTGTACCTCGATTTACAGCCTAAACTACTTGAGGTATTTTCTTAAAACTTAAGGGTCTCCGGTGATTCCCTAGAATAGAAATTGAATTTTTGTTTTTAGCTCGATAACTAACGGAACCCCCCATACAACCGTAATGCAGAATCTTATTTATCTCTTATCTTATCTTCAAAACGTGTGAACGATTTTTTTTTTGAAATTATTTCCTAAAATCCCATTTTTTTTTTTATGAAAAATTTTAAAGAAATTTCATATATGCATGAAAATTAATTTAATAATAAAACATATTTTTAAACTTTGTTTGCATAAATTCATGCATTTGAACATTTTTTCTCATTAAATCTCTGTTTTATATTTATTTATACATAATTTTTGAATTCTAAAGTACTTTTACATATGAGCAAGTTCGTGCATTTTATTTTTCTTTAAAATATCTGAACGTGTATGGCTTTTTACCGACGTTCGTTGGCGGGGGTTCCGAGCCTTTGTTCCTGGTCCTATTACTTTGTCTGCTGGTTTCAGTATGGTGCACACTTCAGCGCTTTGGACATTTGCCTGGTCCCACTCTAGGATTACTGCCGGCAGCCGAATTGGAGGAAAAAGCACCCTAATTTACAGGATTACCTCTCTTTAGTTTGAGTACGCCCCTTTTGGTTTACTGGCTTCTTATTTTTTTCCTCCATCTTGGCAAGAAGCTTTTGATTTCAGCTCAAGCGCTTCCAGTCTCTGAAACTAATGCCCCTTATATGGATTACAACTCAACTTAGTTGAGTTGTCATCAACACAACTCAACTCTTAGACAACCAAACAAATTTTTCGTATTATGCAAGTCAACTAAAATCAGTTGTAATGAAAAAATACGTTGCCGTCTTTTAGGAGTCGATTTGCTGTCAAAACCAGCTGCTCAACATGAAATACATACAAAACCAAGAATAAGAAATTGTGTGATGGAAAGTTCTCTCGATTTGTTTTTCGGTGGCTTGGAAGATGAAAATTTCCTTAATGTAGCCAAAATAAAAAAGAATATCCGTATATTTAATAAACTCATGTACACTTCTATTCCTAAAATATGCATTTTTTTGATTCAAAATAGTTTTCCTAAAACAACCAACGTTCCTCAGCGATTCCACCAATTGTTAAACTTGCTACTGCTCTTCGTTTCATGAGCGAAGGAAGTTGCCAAAAGTGATGTGATTGAGGAACTCATTTGTGGAAAATGGCTAAATGCTCAGCTAACATAGAGCAACAAGTCGTTCAAATTGTGATGGCCATGTAGTTTTCAAACTAAAATACACTCATTAAATTCTATTTTTATTAAAATTGTTGTTTAACTTACTGTTTTGTGTCCATATTTTTTATCCGAATGCAGATTTTTTCATTAAAATGTTCTACACAACTGCTTCGAACCAGTTGTCTGATTTTGACGCTTATTACAACTGAAGCACAACTCAACTTACTTACATAATACGAAGAGACAACTGAAAAGTCGACCATTTTGTTAGTTGTCTGCTAATCGACAACTGGTTGTGCTTTGACAGTCAACTGGTTGTGATCGATAATACCAATTTTAAGAATTACAACTAAACTATAGTTGAGTTGTCTTCCATAATAGGGGGGTAAGTTTTATGGGCTCACCTTAACCATACTTTTGGACGGCCCTCTTGGAATTTCCGATCGTTTTCAGGGCTGGGTCATGATTCCCTCCTTATGCTTTGAACACGAATGTTCCATTTTCTCTTCGATCGGACTTTGCCACATGCGAGCATCGATTCTCACAGCTGGTAGCCCTTAGAGTTTCGGAAGACCCAGAGCCATCAACATGGAATTTTTGGATTCACATTCCATAGAACCCTTATTGGGAAGCGAAGTAACCGTGATATCTGGCACCACCAGGAGTTTGGCGAAAGTTTTGTCTTGAGAAGCTGCTTGCATCAGTCCTTTCACAGGGGTTTGAGCAACTCCCATAGCCAGTTCCAAGAGAAACTTCCTCAGAGTCAGTAAGGTCCAAGAAAAATTCAGAAAATGCCTCATCAAAATTACTGGCATCACCGTGCTTGTTTACAATTTGTGTCACTTGCGACTTAGCTTCTTCCTAGCCTTAGCCCTCGCTTACATCCGTAACTTCTACTGACACTTGAGCGTACATATATATATCCCCACTCGATTTTCATTGTCTTTGTAAACTTTTTTCCATAGTAGGTATGCCCGGTTGACATCTCTTGGTTGGTTTTTCTTAGTAATTCGACTCTGCCGCTGGATTGCTGGAGAGCCAAACCTAAGTGCCCCCTCCCCACCCCACCACATCACGGGGAAAAACAACGGGCGGTCCCCTACAAATTTGTTGGTGGAAAAATCAAATATTCGTTACACCAGTTTTATAGGTCAAAATTATGAATTTTATTTTCTTAAAAAATCTTACCAAACTATTTTTTTTTCTTTAATTATTTAACAATAGAAAAGTAAAATTATTAGATTTTTATATACATGCGCCAAAATTCTAAACAACGATCTGTAATTCAAACATCGAAATCACGTTGAATGTAAACGATTGTGATTAATGTGTGATTAATCGTAAGTATAAGTAACTATGGTACACTGGGGCGTATGCGTAGTTTTTTTTTGTTTAATTTAATTTTAGAACGCTTTTCTTAGCTTTTTGTTTCTATGCACCTTTGTTTGTTATTTCCAATTTTAAATTAACATACATATATTCACCGATTCACATGGATTTCAATGTAATTTCATTTTTTACATGGTGTGACATTTTCCTAGATCTTAATGTCAGTTCATGAAAGCAATCTTTTTTCTTTACTTGGTTTCACAAAGCAGAGGTCTAAATAATTCTCGACACCCTATGTTCCAAAATCTATTTTGTGAGACTCCTTCTTGAATACGCCAGTCAACTCTGCTCACCATATTAAAGCACCCGTGATTTTTTAAGAGCTATCGGAAATTACAAAAAAAAAAAAAAAAAAAAATACATAAAATTCAGAAAAACGCATGAAATCTTTATTCGAATCGATAGTACGATAGCTTAGTCCAATTTTGGCATACTCTTTCTAACATTTCGGACGGTATATAAATGCTTAAATGTTAGCTTCCAGTGCGTCAATCGAAGCGGGCTTGTCGCTATAGACATGATTTAGAGGTGTTAAATCGCTCGATCTAGGCGGCCAATCGACCGGCCCCAAACGTGAAATAAACTGTTTACCGAACTCGCCTCTCAATTGGTCCATTGTTACGCGTGCTGTGTGGCATGTGGCACGCTCTTGTTGTAACCACATCTCATACAAGTCTAAATCTTCCATTTTGGGCAAAAAAAGTTTGTTATCATCGCACAGTTGCGTTCACCATTCACAGTAACGTCTCGATTCGCATCATCTTTGAAGAAATACGGCCCAATGATTCCGGCAGCCCATAATCTGCACCAAACACTAATTTTTTGTGGATGCATTGGTAGCTCTTGCAATGCTTCTGGCTGCTCTTCACTCCAAAAACGGTAGTTTTGCTTGTTCACGTATCCATTCAACCAGAAATGAGCTTCGTCGTTTTTTTTTTTTTTTTTTTTTTTTTTTTTTTTTTTTTTTTTTTTTTTTTTTTTTTTTTTTTTTTTTTTTTATGATTATGATTACCCTTTAAATGTTTGAACACAGCGCGGGCGTGAAGTTAAGGAAGAGGATGAAGGATAGGTAAAATGTGTGGCACGATGTTCTGAGACTGAAGGTTGTTGTCTCAGATATTTTATCTCTAGGGATGGCGGCTGAACTAAATTTGAGTAAACCAGCAACCCATTGATGACAATTTTAGAAGGTTTTTAATGGAATTAAAACGACATAGACGACGGCAGGGATCGAACCTGTTATCATGAGGTTCACAGGCGAGCACACATCCATCGCGCCACGGCCACCCCTAAAAAGTGGATCTTCGGCCAACTTTTCAAGAACCCATTTACCAAAAATTCGTCGTTGTGGTAGGTCGTTCGGCTTCAATTCTTGCACCAGCTGTATTTTGAAAGACTTCACACCTAAATCCTTTCGCAAAATTTTCCATGTAGTGGAGTAACAGAGGCCCAATTCCTGCGAACGGTGCCGAATCGATAATTCACGGTCATCCCTAACACTGGCCGATACAGCTGTGATATTTTCCTCAGTTTGCACTCTACGTAAGCGTGTTGTTGGTTTGATGTCTAACAATGTAAATTTGGTGCGAAATTTAGTCACAATAGCCCGAATAGCCGCCTCAGGAGGTCGATTAAACTGACCATAAAATGGAAGAAGCGCGCCAATGATTTTCTTAACAGAGCACGCATTTTGATAGTAAAATTCAATAATTTGCAAGCGTTATTCATTTGTAAGACGATTCATGGTTAAATTATAGACCAAACTGAAGATGTTTGACAGTGGCACAAAATACGAAACGTGCGTGAGCTGTTAAAACCAGTGTTGCCAAAAGGAAAATAGCAAAAAAATCACCCATTAGAAGGTTTATGTGTTTCGTTTTAGAACTTACTTCCAAAAGTTAATAAACCCTTGCTAGACCGACGTCTTTCTATTTCTATTTTCACCTATAAATAAGATTGTATTTTAAGTGTGGTGAACGTGGGTAGGGATTGAAGATATGTTTAGAATTCTGGTCTTTGGATAAATCTTGCTGATACTCTTTGCTAAATAAAGTAAATAGTTTAAATCTCAATTTCTAACAGAAGTTTCAGTGTTTACTATAAAATTTCATGTACTTTTAGTAAGTTATACACACTAATTGAAAAATGGGTTCCTCAAAATTTAAAATAACTTCCCGAAATATCTTCATCTTTACCGTGTAGACTATTATCTGCATAACAAAATTGAATAACTATAAAATACTGCGGCTATCGTAATATTAAAGGAGCTCGTACTTTTTCTTTCTAATTAAGCTCCATGGCGTATAGAAATTAAATGAAAACGAAAGTTTTCATTAGCACACTTATTTTATGTTACTCGTAGTATTTGTGTCCAATTAGCATATCCACTTCTTTTGTGCGAGTACGTTATTTCTTAATTTATACAAAATTGTATGATTTTCATTTTAGGCAGTTCAAGAAAGCGATATAAAAAATTTAGAATGGTTTAAGTTTAGTGTAGATAGGATTTTCTTACAATTAAATAACTGGATTTACTCTGCTTTTGTTTTATATTTTATTGAGAAATATAGTCATTTCAAGGTCCCATGAAATATTCGAAGAGAAGAATTGTATTATGAACGAAATACCAAGTGACACACTTACTCATAATTTCTCAGAATTACTGATCCTTTGTGTGACGGTTGATAAAATCAAAAAAAAAAAAAGAAAACAATTTTTAAATATTTTTATAAAAATAATAAATACAATATAGTCTTTTCGATAATATATACAAATTAAAAGCTCTTATTGCAAGAAATCTTCTTGTCCCTAATTTTAGTTTTTAAAATAAATATAAAAAAATTAAACAAAAATCTTAATTATATCAGAAGAACACAAACTTGAATTAAACTACATTCACATTCATATAAGTATAATATTTACAGAAATTATTTCTTGACTAGCCGAGAGTATTATTATCAATTGATTTTTATTTATATTTGCTTTGCCTGCCAACTTAGCTATGTTTCATGCAATCGAATGCCCCAATCTTCCTTTATCATATCGGAAGCCTTCTCACCAATCATTATTACCGGTGCGTTAGGATTTCCATTAATAATAGTTGGCATAATACTCGCATCGACTACTCTTAGCCCCTGAACTCCGTATACTCTAAGCCTGGGATCAACAACTGCTGATGTGTCCCAACTTGGTCCCATTTTGCACGTGCCCGCCGGGTGATAGATGGTAAATGTAAACTGTTTTATACAACATCCCCAATACTCATCGGACATAAACTCAAAGTGCTTACATCCGGGAAGAGGTATATGATGAGGTCGCGAGCCAAATCTCTGGAAAGCTTGGGTGCCTGAGACATTAACAGCAATCTTGATGCCTTCGACAAGAACATCAATGTCCTCTTGGTGTGCAAAATAGTTGGGTATCAGCTTAGGTTGTTGGAGGGGGTTCTTACTGTTGAGTCGAACCCAGCCTGTACTTTTTGGGCGAAGTAGCAGGGGGAGAATAGTCCATGTTTCGGCTTTGATCAGGGGCTTATAAACAGTATTAAAAAATCCATCGCGAAGATTCAGGATTTTCCTTATCTGATCCCCTCCGTCGGAGTTTATGGAACTTGGTGCAAAGTGGAATTGAACATCGGGCCAATCCACCGCTGGGTCTTGGAATTTTGTGTTAACAAATGCCACTCCTTCAACACCGGAAAAAGTCATAGGACCTCGTTCTCGAAGAATATATTCCAAAGAAACCGGTACGTTTTGGAATCGATTACGGGTAACTGTAACAGGTGCGTCTACTATGAAAGTTAGGCCGCCAAGACCGACATGGTCCTGAAGGTTATCGCCTACAGGAAGATCGGATATCACTGGAATCTTGAAGCTTTCCAGATGATCGGCTGGGCCTATTCCCGACAGCATCAGAAGTTGTGGAGTGTTTAAAGCACCTGCAGACGAGATGACTTCTCTCCGCACAAAAACAACATTGGTCCGGCCGTTTTTTATGTACTCAACGCCAACGGCACGTTTGTCCTTATTGATAAGTATCTTCGTAGCTTGAGTGTGCAGTAGAATATCCAAATTTTTCCGCGTTCGAACAGGCCTTAAAAATGCCTTGGCCGTGCTACATCGAGATCCTCGCCGAATAGTTGATTGCGTCAGCATGAAACCAGTTTGCTTCTCTCCGTTTATATCTCTTATATCGTAGCCCATTTCCGTGCCGGCTTGGAGAAATGCAATGGAAAGCGGCGTCCTCCATGGAGCTTCTTGCACTGTGAGATAGCCTCCGGTTTTGTGATATGGTGTCTTCGCTAGATATGGATTTCGGATATCTTCGGACTTCAAGAAGTATCCCAAGACATCCTCGTAACCCCAACCTGGATTGCCTAGCGACTCCCAATGGTTGTAATCGTTCTTGCTTCCTCTCACATAAACCATAGCATTGAGAACACTCGATCCACCTAGAACCTTGCCCCTTGGCCAGAAACATCTATCGCCCTTCATGGCCTGGCAGTATTGTCTCGTATCCGATGGTGTTGTTTGATATCTCCAATCGAGATCAGACAGCTGTAGATATCCTGCCAAGGCAGGAACATCAGAGATCTCCGTTTCATCGCCCCCTGCTTCGAGTAGGAGAACTGTCCAATTTTTTATTTCGGACAGACGATTTGCGACCACGGCACCAGCTGATCCCCCTCCAATTACAATGAAATCGTACTGGCGCCTTAACTGTGAAATGAAAAGTTCTTTAAGTCAATCATCTAGGAAAATTGGAAAAAATCACTTACGTTTTCTGTTTCCGTGACTTTGGTCTCTGGATCCAGATTTTGGTAGCGATAGTAATTGATACCAAGGGCGAGAATCGGTATCATTCCCAACAGCGAGGTCATTGTACCAAATGCCATTTTTCAGTAATTGTCAAATCCAAGCTTCTTCCTTGCTACTATTCGAACGATTCTTCTTTTCGGCTAAAATTTTCGGAGTATAATTTCGAATGCCCGGCCTGGCCGGTTGGAAGTGCTCTTTGGCCTTTTCGTCTTCTTCGACAATATCTAAATAAGACTTTATGTACAATTGATGGTCTAAATAGTCTTTTTGCTTATGAAGAGATTTGTGAGATTCCCTGCTTGAGGGTATTGATGATGCTATCGAAACCGATACTGACGAACGCCCTGATGACGAACAGTAATATGAAGGATAGTAGATTCCAGTTGCGTTGCTGATAGTTGACGATTCTGGTGATACTTGGTCGTAAACGAGAAGTGGTTTGATTTTAGCCGAAGTTGTCGATGTAGTTTGGTAGCCAGATGAACTGTCTGTTGATGCCGAACTGTGAGTGCTAAGGGCCTTGCGGACCTTCTGTTTGTGAAAATTTTGCTGACAGTCGGTTTTTGTGTTATTATTGAGTGGTAATTTTGTGCAATTTTGTCGTTGATTTGGTTGCGATATCTCCTGTCCCATATTTTTGAGAGCAAAAATGTTGGTGTAGAAATCTGAAAAAAAAGAAAAGAAAAAAGGTTTATTTTGGAATACTATGTTTATTAAAACTTTGTCAAATTGTGGGCCAACGTATGGATGGATGGACGTAAAGTCAGACGCACAAAGATTTTGGCACAGAAATTGTTTGATTATACAATCGAATTTTTTACACGAAATCAATGAAGCAACACAAAAAATGTACATCGTGATTCATTTTATATGCTTTATCTGTAAAGTTTAACGTCTTATTACTTATTACAACCTATTCATTGACAGCTGCCAATTAAATTTCAAAATCAGAAATGCCTTATTTCTATAAATAATTTCCTTAATTACCGTCTAATCAGCTTATTTTGCAATAAATTAAGTAATCTATTCATTGGTATGGTTTGAGCAGCTTTATTTGTAAATCGGTTTAAAAAAAATTACTTTAATCTTTCCATCAAAGTTTGATGTAGGCTGTGGAGTTCAAATTGACAGGTGAACAATCTCGACAAACCTTTTTTAATGCGATTTATTTCGTTATACAAATTAAATGTAATCCAATATTTTGATTTAAACAAACTGATCAAACGAAAGCTAATTCACTTCGCTACCAAAGGAAAACGAAAGAGTTGAGGCACGAACTTTAAATTATTATAATAATAAAATGATTAAGGTTGTTCAGAATTAATGAGAAATTTTTTAAAACTTGAGGTTTGTTTTAACAAAAAATAAATATTCGAATACTGACATTAGGTCTCAATAATGTCGGTGGCTAATTTATGCTTTGATTAATTACAGAGAGCTCTTGTCTATGACAATCTCACAGATGTACATGTTATAATCTGAACATGAAATCAATTAGTGCAAACAGTAATTAATCTTTTTAAGCTACATATGTATGTGGGTACGAATGATTAAATATACAATTAGATGTTCGCTGCCTTGCTTGCTATATTTTTCCCCCCTAAATAATTGAAGCGTTAGTAAAAGGTGTAGTTTTCTGTCAGAAAAGTGCAAAGCTAATTAATTGTTTTGGGTTAGTGACTTCTTCTCAGAAGAGAAAACCTTGTTGAGGCCAAATCCCCAACTGAAAATTTTTATTAAAAAAAAAGACAAGGAGAATGCAAATGTGTCACTTGGCAAGAGCTTACAATTTGATTGACTGCTTGCATATTTACGTTTTGGACAAGTGAATAAGCGTTTTTCTATAAATGTAAGTACGCAGAGAGATTGTATGATTTCCACGTTAAATGAAATTTGAATTTATGTGTTTTATTGCTATGGGAAAAAAAACGACAAAGTCTGATGACATAAACAAAGACCAATCTTGACGAAATAAAAAAAAATTAAAGGCCTGAGTTGTAAGGTTTTTGTTTGGGCCGACTCTGCAAATCGAAGGCCGAGGTTGACGTTGATTTCCTTTGAACTTTATGCAAGAACATGCATCACTTAGCACCGAGAAACTGTTCAAACGTATGGATATCCCTGCACAAGTTGATGGTATTAAGAGATATGCTCAGAGCTTCGCAAATGAAATACGTAGCTAACCATATCATTACATATCATTAAAAGCAACACGCAGTTTGTACCGAAAGTGAGAGTCCAGTTTACAGTAAATTACTGTAGTCAATTATAGGCAGAAACAATGACTTAATGATTCTCAGATTACCGTCGACAGATGTTAAGTAATAAAAAATTGTTTAATTTCCATAACCACGTGAAGTTTGACCATTAGAAAGGTTGATATGATCATTTGCAGAAAGGGATTGATTTATTTTAAGGCCAAAACTCTTGTAACAGCATTTACGGATTAAGAAGAATTCATCATAAAAAAAGAGGTGAAAAGTTGTTGATATATGCAATTTATGTTTGAATATTGCAACTATTCGTGACAAATCAGATTTAGCGTTTAACCAATACACAATGTCCATTTATTAATCGCTTGAAGATTGTCAATTAATGTATGTTTTAAGACTTCTAACAATGATTCAATGATCGGAAGACATAGGCTGAGTTCGTATTTGCAAAACTTTCGCAGTCCTGCAAAAATTGCGTTCATAATTGTAAACAAACAGCATCATCTCTGAATGAGCATGGCAACACTTGTGTTCATAAAAGTAAACTTACAGTCAACATGCGGTCAATTTGGCATGTTTTTTTTTTTATGTTGCTGAATTTGCAGGAAAATGGCAGAGGATCAAATGTGAGTATTTTTTTTTTTTTTTGAAATTAATTTATAATTGCAAAAATATTGATTTTTACATCTTTGATAAGAAATTAATAACTATCCATCCACAGGATTGAATACAAGGCCAAAATCTGGTCCGATGCTGATACCGAACTATTGGTTTCCATACGTTTGAGAATGAAATCTGAATTTTAAGCTGGGCGCAGGACGAAAAACGTTCAATGGCAAAGGTTTTCCAAGAAATTAGAACTATTTTGCCCGCGTTTCCGTATGATAGGGAGGATATTTATTATAAGGAAGTTCGAAAATTTGAAAGCTTCGTATCATAAGATTAAAAAAGGAAATAAACTAAGCGGTAGGGAGGCTTACTCATGGGATTACTTCCATCAGTTCGATGAAGTTTATGGATCTCGACACAATGTTGAACTTCCTTCAGAGCTATTGGCTGAGGTATTTGATCGTTTTGAGGAAATTCGTATTTTTTGGAATATGCCTAAACATCATTCTGCAGTTTCTCTTATTCAAAAATAATTTCCTTCGTCTTCGGTTTTTTAATTTTCTATTTTTGTTTTAAAAATTGGTTCCTTCCGTTTTTACCAGCCATTTTTAAAATAACATTAGAAAACCAAATAAAAGTTCCTGAAAAATAATTAATATTTATTGTAAATACCTACATATCTGACTTTTTCTACGTTTGCTATTTTGGCAATTATGAACTCATTTTTAACAAAGTATGTTGACTGCACACATGTTGTTGTAATTGTGTTCATAAATGTATTCGAAGCATGTTTTAGGCAGGGCAGGGGCAACAAACATAGTATTACGAACTGAGCCATATATTGGTACGTCATCTGCATACACATGCAATAAGGCATTTTTAGTTAGTTATGGTAGGTCATTGATAAATGTGCTAAAAAAAATAGGTCTCAAAACTGAGTCCTGTGGTATGCCAGAAAAAATTTGTTTGTATTACCTACTTTCATTTTTTGACTATGGTGCTTTGTCCTGGCCAACGTCGTTCTAAAAGTCTTTAAAAAGTCTGAACTGATGGTGCCGCCAGCCCAAAATACACGTCTAACAGCGACTTCCTCTGGATGCATTGCGATTTAGTGGATCCCGGATGGATTCTGGTCGTCCCATATTCTACAATTTTGCTTGTTGACAAACTTATTCATCCAGAAATGAGCCTCGTGGGTGAATATGATTTTTTGACCGAAATTGGATTCAACTTGCAACTACTCGAGAGACAAGTTGGCGAAGTCACGTCGTTATCTGTGGTCCTTAATTCTGAGCTCGTGGGTCAGGCGAAGTTTACACGAGCGACGGCTTAAAATTCGGCTGCAAAAGGCGAGTTCTTTGTGGCGCTTTCAATTTAATCATTTGTACATATACTCGAAGTTGAACGCTATAACTTTCCATATAAATTTGGCAAGACATACAATTTTTCTTTGAGGGTGAACCAACAGAAGTTTGTCTAGATAAAAATGCCTTAAAACTTTAAGTTAACATTTCTACTCTGAGCATTTTTTCTTAAACTTTTTTTTATGTGAAAACAAAACATATAGAAAATGATATCAGAAACTTCTGGTCTAGAATGAAATTTGGTAGCACATTACGGGTATCAGTTTTCCTTCACTGATTTTGTATGGTACTTTTGTATTTAACGTCTCAGTGTTAATGTTTAAGACTTTCAATGATAACTTTTAGGGTCTTCAATACTTAATTATATAATATTATACATATGTACATTCACAGTAATTTGACATATACCAGATTAGGAATGATAGATTTTTTTATTTGTTATGTTTCAGAAATTTACCAAGGCTATTTAGCTGTTAAAATATTTAGTTTGCCATTTCATCCGGACGTCCATAGACAACACCATCTTACGTGCTGAAAATACTAGCCGGAAATACAGCTGCGGTCAAAATAAAAGTAGTGAATCTTCTGACACAACAAAAACTAAAATAAATTATTCTACTAATCTTAAAGAAATAAATAGTCATCTGATTCTCAAATTAATGTATTTTAGGGTTTTAATTTCAGAAGAAAATAATGCTCAAACTCAATAAATTAGTTGGTAATTGCAAATCTTTCCAAAGCATTATAGAAAAACAGCGGTAAAAAAAATAGCAGCGCATTCAAAATCCACATTTAAATATTACCAAAGAGAAAGTTGATAGACAATTTCTACCATTAGTCATAGTAGAGTTTTTGAACCTTCAATTAATATTTAGTTGCAATGCCATTGTTAAAGAAACAGCAGCACAACGAAGAGGCATCGAATTAATAAGATTTTCACATCGTTTTACAGATATGGACCTCCAAAGACTGCTGTATTGCGTCCCGAAGGGTTGTGTTAGTAGTTGGCTTACAACTAGCAACACACTTCTTGACTAAGAACCAAAGATTTTCTATAGGGTCTGGTCTGGTTACTGCGCAGGCCACTCCATGACATTTACCCTTGTATGCTTTGGGTCGTTGTTTTTTTGGAAGACCCATTTCAGTGGTATTTCATCTTCAGCATATGGGGACATAACTTCCTCCATGATCTTCACATAAATATGCTAACCCATAATACCTTCAATCCGGTATATGGGATCATAGAAGGAAAAACATGCCCAAACGATTATGCTGGATCCTCCATGTTTTATTATCGTGAATGTGAAGCTAGGATTATATTGTGTTTGGAGTTTTTCTAACATATTGACAAGATCTCTTTTCACCATATAACACAATCTTGGACTCGTCCGACCACATAATATTTTTCCACAAAAACATGAAAATTCAGGGTCTTACCAATGATTTAATCTACACTACTATTATTTTGACCGTATCTGTATGTATGTATTTTGGTCAAAAACTCAAAATTTTTTGGCTCAGCGGCTAAGTCATGCGGCTTGTCATGCATGATATTTGGCGACTGGTTCATTTTTAGCCCCTGCGATCATGCGACTTGATACAATTTTATTATTTTCTCTGATTTTCTCTGGGGCTAAGTCAAGTCCTAAGTCTACGATACTTTGGATACAACAAAATTATTGTAAGCAACGCTTCCGTACATTTTCCGGTCGGCGCGGGCAATTGAATAACGAGAAGCTTAAATAAAAAAAGGATATCATAATCCAAAGACTGATCATATAAGATATATATACACACTAATAGCCTTAAAGTTTAATATTTCAAATGAAAGTGAAAGAGCTGAACAAAGAACTTAAAGTGAACTTGTTTTTTTGTTTGGTCTGAATTAGTTTTAAATTACCCAATTTCTATCAAGATTACAATGCCGAAGCTTCAACTTCAGTTTTACAGTTGTCAATGGAGTCAAAGAAGAATCTAAAGTCAATAGTCTTGATTGATTGCTTAAATGACATCTCTTTTCTATGGAAACTTTCATATCTCGAAATTTTAAAATTTGCACTAAAAACCGACAAGTTCATGGGAGAATAGAAATTATTTTATAAATTCTCTCCCCAAAAAAATTTACATAATTATATAAAAATGTACATGTACAGTATTGAAATTACAAAAAAATAAAATATTTGCAGATGCAGATTATTGTATTTGCTGCACTTGGTACTTCGTTCGGTCATTGTCATAGGCTTATAATGTTTCATTGAGTAAACTGCAACTTAGCTCTATGTAGTTACATATGTTTTGTCGGATAGATGTGAGCATCAGTGGCGTGGCGTTAGTAATTTGAAGTTAGATTTACTCTGAAAACTCATACATAAACCTTAATCCTCTGAATTTGCAATAAGAGAATGTATTGTATGGTCTGCTTTCCAATAGCTTAGAAAAGGGGCAAGAATAAATTCTAGTACTTTCTAAATAAGAATGTCCCTTGTTTTCATAATCAGAGATTTTTTTACACTTCAGATTGGAGCTACAAAGCTCCATTCATAGGTTGTGCGGATCAGCCCAAGGACCCCTCTTGAGAGCAAACCGAATGAATTTATGTTGTAGTGATTCAATACAATTTTATGAATTTCATAGAAAGGTGTTCATACTTGTGAGGGGTTCTCAAGATGTGCGGGTAGTTTAAAAAATTTAAAGGAAAGAATAACATAGGGATCGTTAAATTGCACCTAGTTTTATTCCCCACTTCTATGGAACATGGTAGTTAATGATCTGCTAATAGACCTAGAAGAAGAGGGATTCAAAGTGATTGCATACGCTGACGATATTGCCATTGCCGTATCAGGAAAGCACCCTCAAGTTTTAACAGAACTTATACAAACCGCTCTCAACAAGCTACTAAAATGGACAGATCGATGTGGCTTAGGTGTTAACCCCCACAAGACTGAACTAGTCCTCTTCACAAGGAAATACAAAATTCCTCAACTAGACCCTCCATCGATTAAAGGTGTTCCACTCACTTTCTCAGATCAAGCCAAATACCTGGGTCTTATTTTAGACAAAAAGTTAAGTTGGAAACCTAATATACAGGAAAGAGTAAAGAAAGCCACGGTAGCTCTCTTTTCTTGCAAAAAAGCCGTAGGGAACAAGTGGGGCTTGTCTCCACAAATTACTCACTGGCTATACACTGCGGTCATCAGACCGATACTTACTTACGGGGTGACCGTATGGTGGAAGGCCTTAGATAAAGCGACTAATCGCGATAAACTAGGCAGAGTTCAACGTTCAGCGTGTATGTGCATCAGCGGAGCTCTCCGTTCGACACCTTCCGCTGCACTAGACATACTACTCAACCTGACACCCCTAGATATTTACAGTAAACAAATAGCCGCGAGCACAGCCATACGTCTCAAAGCCATCTCTCAATGGACCAATAACTCTATTGGCCACACCACCATTCTGAATTTATTCGGAACTCTACCAAGTCACTCTGACTACATCACTCCCTCTTTGGTCTTCGATAAAAATTTTGAAGTCACCATTCCCTCAAGGTCAGCTTGGGAGGAAGGGACTTTGGCAGATAACAAATCAGTAAACTTTTTTACAGATGGATCGAAGACTGAAAACGGAGTGGGTGGTGGAGTGTACTCAGATGGACTAAATCTTAGTCTCTCCTTCCGCCTACCAAACCATTGTAGCGTATTCCAAGCGGAAATTCTGGCGATAAAGGAAGTATTGTCCTGGCTTAAAGAAAACGTGATATCTAACACGGATATCCGTATCTTCTCAGACAGTCAGGCTGCTTTGAAATCCCTAGCATCAGTCTCTGTAAACTCCATTACAGCCCAAGACTGTCGTTCGTCTCTAATGGAGATGGCCAAACAGTTTAACATTCACCTATTCTGGGTGCCGGGTCACAGGGACATTCCGGGGAATTGTAAAGCCGACGAACTCGCCAGAATTGGAACGGAAATGCCTATCTTACCCGAAAAGGCAAATATAGGTATGCCCATAGCTACAAGTAAACTTATGCTGAAACGAATCGCTCTGGAACAATCGAATACAAGATGGCTTAATACTACCACTTGTATGGCGACCAAGCGGATCTGGCCTAAACTGGATCTGAAACGGTCAAAATGTCTATTGTCCCTCAGTAGATCTCAGATCAGCTCCGTCATAGGTGTCATAACTGGACACTGTCTCATAGGTAGACACGCCGCACGTCTCGGTGTGCTATCAAACGATTTCTGCAGGAGTTGCTTGGACGAAGAGGAAGAGGAGACAATCCCACACCTTCTTTGTACATGCCCTGCTCTCTCTTACAGACGCAAACTTCATCTAGGAGAACATTTCTATAATGAACCAAGCGATCTCATAGACAAAGACATTAAAAGTCTCCTTCGCTTCATCAGAAGCTCCAAATGGTTTTAACTAATAGGAAACCTTCTTATTTTTGTTCCCTATTAGATCGTGGTATCACAATGGACCTCCAATGGTCTAAGTGTGTCAGACGCTTTAATGACAGCCACTTTAACCTAACCTAACCTAACCTAGTTTTATAGATCCTAGCATAGAGCTCGCTTTATTAACGACGTACATAACTCATGTGTTCAGTTATTTCTAAACTATAACTAAAGTGAACAGTCAAGTGTCATAGAAGCACCAAACGCGACACATATTGTGCTGCGGAAAATAACAATCAAAATCGTTTACAAGTTGTTTTCTTTAGAGAGTAATTGTTTAACATTTCGCAGAGTTAAAGGAAAGACCGTTTTTACCACACCAACCAGTAAGTAAAGTTGTCAATATCGGCCTGCAGAAGAGTGTGATCATAGTTAGTTTTTTTTGTTATAATATTGTCTTAAAAATTTTCATATCATCAGCAAATATAAGAATCTCGATAGAACGTATACGTGATACAACATCATTTATATCGAGAATTAACAGATTAGGACCCAGATGACTTCCCTGTGGTACACCTGAGTGGGCAGTGAATGGGTAAGAAGGACAATTTTGAAATTTTACTCTGTAGGATTTATTTCCTTGTCACGATTTTAGCAATTCTATAAAAAAAGGTTGAAAAACCGAAAGCTTTTATTATCAATATAATAATGTTATGACTCAGTTGACCGAATGCCTAAGAAAAATCAATCAGTTTACACCCAGTCCTTTTCACTCAAATTTTCTAATTCATAAGAACATTTATGCAAAATGGTGCGGAGGTTAGTTACGAGTACTTGTTGATTTTCTTCTCCCAAACCTATGCCAACCAACAAGTCCCTCCAGGCAACTCGCGGTCCCTAGCTAGCTGTTTTCAGCTACGCACTCGAAGTTGGTTGAGGTCGTTCTTCACTTGTTTGCGCCACCTTAGGTGGTGTCTTTCACTGCTGCACTGACCATCAGGGTTAGATTAGAAGACTCGTCTGTGTCCATACACTCCATATATCCCAGCCATCTCAGCCGTTGTATTTCCAGCATTTTGACCAGGTCGTCGTCGCTGTAAAGCTCGGTGTTGACTCTTCTCCACCATACCCAATCGATACATCCCGAAAATCACCCGAAAAATCTTCCACCCAAGTAGATTCTCAGCTGCTTTTAATAGGGTACATGCTTTTTCCCCATACAGAAAGACCGGGATGATTAGGGTCTTATATAATGTGTTCTGGCTTCTTTTAAAAGAGGGTTTCACTACTAAAATGTCTTCTTAGCCCGAAAAAACAGCTATTGGCGAGAGTGATTCTTCGTTTGATATCTGCACTGATGTCATTTTGCGAGGCAATAGTGAATCCCAGGTGGACTAGACAAAGTCTTTGACGACTTCGAAATCGTACCTATCCAACGTGACGTTTTGCCGGATTCGTCTTGTACTCATTAACAGCCATGACCATTTTCACCGCCTCCGATTCAATACTTGCAAACGTGCGAGTAACAGCTCTCCGAATAATGTCAATATCATCTGCATAAGCAAATAGTTGAACGGATTTTTAAAAAATTATACCTCTACAATGGCTTGAAGAACATTGTTAAAAAAGATGCAAAGATGCATGATAGCAGGGATGTAGAGTTGCGACATGGATCTGTACAATTCGTCTCTGTCTACGCTATCACATAAGGGAGGAGTTAGAAAGGAGGTGTCGGTGTACATTGGTTTTGAATTCTTGAACATTGCAGTGATTTCACAGTACGACCGAAGTTGGGCTAGAGGGTCAACTGATGGGCATTCCTAGAAGTGCGAGTATTACGGTTGAATTGTTTAAGGGGAGGAATGCAACTGGCTATTTCACTAGAGCAAAGTCCGTTCAAATAACCATAAAAAAGGGTGAGGCAAGAAACATCACGACGATGTTGGAGTGACGTACATGAGCCAATGATGTTATTGTTGTGACTTTAAAATCGATAGAGAGGTGGTGTGCATCGTTTTGAAACTCCTGTTTTTATTTTTCAAAATCTGTCGGAGTGGGAACATTTGGAACCACGTACTGATCAGATCGTTGACAAAATGTTTTAAGCGATCAGAGTAAAGATGGCAGGATTTTGTGTGACGTTGATGAGACTTATACACCTGTAGTTGGCACAGGTCAGAGCATCTCCTTTCTTGTGGATGGGACACACTATACCGAAGTTACATTCATCAGGCATACCATATTTTAGAGACAATTTGGCAATAATCCGTGCCAAGTCATCTCCCCTTGCTTTGAATAGTTCTGTGGGCAAGCCATCCGCACCAACAGCCTTGTACGCTCTAAGCTTGACTATAGCTAACTGCACTTCATATAGATCAGGTGGACGGAAATTTTGACCGTCCGTCGTCGCCCAAGTTAAATGGATTATTCTGTCTTATAACGGAATTTTAGTCATATTGGCCATTAAGCAGTCTAGAAGAGTGTTGTTTCCAGATCCTCAGGACCAACTGTGCGTCTACTACCATATTCCCACTCTCATCTCGGCATTCTTCCATTTAGCATTGGGTAGATTGCTTCACCCTTCGGTTGATCTTTCGAACATCCGCACTGCTGCCAAAGCCTTCTTTTTCCTCCCACTCTAAAATCTCGGAGAATTAAAATGTTGTTGTTGGAACAAGACAAGTGAGGAATAATTACAGTCTAAGACTTTGTAAAGTTCAAGATGAACTGCTTCTGAACTTTAAAGAGTTCCATAGAATCATCTCTACTTCTCAAAAAGCATAAAACTTTGACTTCTCATTACATTATCTTAGAGGGATTTCAGACAAAGTCTTTGGGACATAAAAATTCGAGTCGTAATTTTTGAATATGATCCATAAATATAAATGAAGCCTACGTGATTTTTACATACCCTAATTGTAAGTTATAAATCTTCGTGAAAAAGAGATATGGTTAGAAGTTGTGTTGTTTTGTTTGCTTCGGAAAGGATAGACGATAAAAATCGGGTTATATGCAATGCTACGCCACTGGTGGACACATTTATTCCTTCTTTGAAATTGGACTACGAAAAATAAATGGATTTAACTTGATGCAGACATTTCATGTCATTGGATTTTAACAACTGCAGACATGTTTATTTTTTATGTCCCTCCACTTGGCAATTGATATTTTCGTACAAATTGAAAAACTGAGTAACACATGTGTATAGGAAAAAAAATGTGACTCATAATCAATTTGGCAAATAATAATTTGTTGTAAAAAAAAAAAATCAATTTTGCAATTCATGCACTTTAATTACTAGTTGGTGTTTCACTATAATAAAACGCTCTCAACGAAAGCGATGTGAGAAATGTTATGTTAAACTGAACATGCTTTACATAAAAATCAACCAAATGCGAGAAATTAATGCGAAAAAAACACAAAAATACAAAAAAAAAATATGTAGGCACCAAATGAATTTTAATTACAGCTTACAGTTTTTTATTCATGAAAAACTAAAAACATAAAAAAAAACAATGCAAACAGTTTGTTTTCTTCCTATGATTTTATGTAAAGTTATCTATCCATGCGGAAGAGTTTTTTTTTTGTATGTATTAACAACAGTGTGTTTGGCCAAATGTTGCGTAATTTATGTATTTATGTATCTTGCGGTTTTATGTATACACTAATAAGCCTCATGTCTACCTACATTGAAGGGATTATTGGTATTTTAATCAAAATTGGAAGAAAAAGTTAGTGTGAAAGATTAATTTTGATTTTTTGCTTTCTTTGTAAATCAGCTTTATTTTGACAACCACAGAAAGGTGTGTATTCTAAAATACTAAATGAGTTATTAAAACTTTTGAGAAAACTACGAATTAGGTCATAAATAATATTTATTTCTTAAATTAGCCATATTCAGACGAATATATCTATCAGATAAGGTTATTCATAAGCAGCCACAAATCTATTTTTGAGTTCAAGAAAATGACAAATTGAGGTTCACGAGAACCAATCAATCACCAAAGCCTATTAGCGAACCTCAAATTCCAAAATTAACCAACTTTGAATAATTGAAAACAGACTTCTGTAATTCATCAACTGTCAGAAACAAAAGAGATGAACATTGAAATATTATGGAGATCACTGAAAATCTGACTTATAAATTCTGCAGGTGCCTTTAAGCTTCATAAAAATGATTTTGTGTCATATTTTACCATCATTAACTCATCTGAAAAATTTTTGTATTACATCCTCATCATTTCCCGATTGCTGGAAGTTAGCTGAAATTATTTGCGGTGCGAAAAACTTTAACCCAAGTTCTTGCTCTGATTTCCGACCGATTAGTATCCTACCCCGTTCTGTCAAAGATTTTTAAAAAAATTCTAGCGGCTCAGATCTCTAGTCACCTTGATAGATTTAATTTACTGTCCCAATTTCAATCCGGATTCCGTGCTCATCACAGTTGCCAGACTGCAATAATCGAGGTGCTTGATGATGTCCAAGTTCAATATGACCTGGATAATGTGACTGCTCTCTGCTTGCTAGATTCTTTAAAGGAGTTTCACAGATTTAATCATAAAATTCTCTGCTTTAAATTGAAACTTATTAAAATTTGTTTGACTAGTAGGTGTCAGAGGGTAAAAGTTACTAAAATGATTGATGAAATGGGGATTCCACAAGGCTCTAATTTGAGACCTATCTTATTTTTACTTTTTATCAACGATTTACCAAATGTTTGTTCCAATGTATTAAATCACTTGTATGCTGATGATGTGAAAATTTATTTGTCTTGTCCAATTGGTTTACAAGAGGATCTAATTTTTAGAATGAATGAGTACCTTCAAGAAATCTGAGATTGGTCCCTTAACAATTGCCTAACCCTCAACCCATCTATGTCCCAATTGATTGCGATATCAAAGAATCAGATTAATACATTATTTTTACCACCGGTGTATCTCTCACCAGTTCAACTTAAGTTCGTGAGTACTGTGATTATTCTTAATTTAAGGATCAACACTATTCTTTCGCTTGAAATCATGGTTAACAACGCCATTGCAAGAATTTACGGTGGATTGTGTAAGCTTTGGCTATTTTCCAAAGTAACTTCTGTTAATACAAAATTAAGACTTGTTGAAACTCTGCTAGATCCTCTAATTGACTATCATCATCGGCGTGGCCTCTTTCAACAAGTCTCTCCACCTATCTCGGTCTCAAGCCGAGCCATCCAGTTGCACACCCCAAGGCTTCGGGCGTCCTGGTCTACGCCATCTCTCCAGCGCAAGCATGGTCTACCACGCTGTCGTCTACCATAGAATGTACCACAAAGAACTTTCCGAGCAGGTTCCTCTTCGCTCATGCGAGCTAGGGGCCCTGCCCACCGGAGTCTACCGAGCTTAATTTTTGTCACGATATCTGCTTCTAGGTAGATTGCGTACAGTTCATGATTGTACCGTCTCCGGAATCGTCCTTCCTCACATATGGGGCCAACAATTCTCCTTAAGACTTTTCTCTCGAACGCAGCTAAGAGGTCGGAGTGCCTTTTGCTAAGCATCCAAGTCTCGGATCCATATGTGAGTACTGGCAGGACCATGATCCTGTACAGCAGCAGTTTTGAAGTTATGGTGAGGTTTCTCGATTTGAAGAGCTTTGACAGACTATAGTAGGCTCTGTTGGATTTGAGAAGCCGCCCGCGTATTTCTTCTTCTATATTGTTATCGGCTGCTACTATTGACTCTCGCATTCGACGCCACCATGTACTTTGTTTTACCTTCACTAATGTGCAGCCCCAGATTTTGTGCCGCCTGCTCTAAATGACTATGCCAATGTCATATATAGGGTGGGCCATCTAGTGGTTTCTTTTTAAATCATATGTTATTTTGACACTGACAGCTGTTTCTCCGCTCGAAATCTTGACAGAAACTCAGTAGCATACCTCTGCAGAACAAAATTAGTCGCTTCACACTTGAACAACGTTGGGAAATATTGAAAACTTATTTCCAAAGTGAGTGCTGTGTAGGCCAAACAGTGTTTTTTTTTAAAAGAAATTTTGGCCGAAATGAAGCACCCAACGCGCCTGCTGTACGCAAGTTTGTGCAAAAAGTTCCTGAGACTGGTAAGCCATTGGACAACATTCATGGTCCCCGTCGTCGTACGATGCGCACAGACGAGAATGTGGCTGCTGTAGCCGAAAGTGTGAGACTCAATTCACGAACATCAACTCGCCATCGATCTCAAGAACTCAACGTTTTTTGACGCACTGAGGAGAATTCTGCACAAAGATCTCGGATTATTCACTTACAAGGTTCAATTGAAGGCACGTTTGGTAGATTTACTATTTGAATTAACTAAGTATCACGGTTCACAATGGCTAGTTACACGAATGAACAGCAAGGACAAAATGAGTTTTCTTTAGTGCAAAAGTTACATCCGTGCGCCCTTCAGAGCCAATTCGTCAAGGTTTGGTGGCCAAATTGGACACGACCGGTTCGGTAATCAATCAGCCAACATTCGTACGTCAAAGAAACGTCAGATCAGCCGAGAATGTTGCCGATTTAGTGGGTTCAATGCACAAGAACTCGGCCTTTCGCAGAGTTTAACTTGGCGAATTTTGCGACTAAATTACATGCAATCAGAGAAAAATGTAAGGTTCTCAAACAAGATCCCAACCAGAACCGGAATACGGCTGTTATCACATACAGCCAGGTGTCAGGTAAAGCTATTTATTCTAGCACATCATCTTTGCTGGCTTGAATATATACCATAATGTCACTCTTATCTGGGTCATTGTGGCATGGACGGGAATGAAGGGGCGGACAAGCTGGCCAGGCAAGGGTCAGCCCTTCATAACCCATTTGCGGAAAGTGTTAACATTCCACCCGGAGTTATGAAGGGCAACATTTTCTCAATTTTTCCTAGCGAATCAAACCGTAGTTCAAGCAGTTTAACTAACTGTATTATATCTAGAAAGATTTGGCCCACCTATACTAATTCCCGAACACTTGATCTCATATGCGGACCTAGGATCTCGCTACCTGTAGCAGACACTGGCCCATAGGAGAGCATGTAGCGATGATAGGCATTTCTGACAACAGGAAACAGTCCTCCATTTCCTCTGTAAATGAACTGCCCTGGCCAAATTTAGAGCACAATCGTTAGGAAGGTCATTTTTCGATGGCATTGACGAACTTTCAGAAGTTAAGATACAAGACTTGACCTCTTTTTTAAACGCGGCGAAATGGCTCTTGGACAAATTTTGGTTACTTCTGTGTCGTGCCCTCGGTTTGACTCCTTAGATCCCGAGCTAGCAGATAGCGGACTGTGGGATTTGACGGAAGTTTACGGCTCGGGGGGCCGGATGATCAGTCAATCAAATTGGCTATTGTTTCAGCACCAGTCAAAGGCTGTCAAGCTTGGCACAATGAAGATGGTGTCTGATGATTGTGGTAATCCGGCTGAGTTAATAGTACAATTTCCGGATGATTATGCAAAAGCAAACACACAATAAGATACATCATAACCTACTAAACCTTTTGAACTCAATCCAAACTGGATGACACCGTGAGAATGTCCACAGTTTCCCATATCAATTGCATCCACAGGGTCATACGATTTATGGCATCAAAATGCCGCATTTCAGCGCTAATGGGGCTACAGGTCTAGACTGTCAGCGTCGCCCTTTCTACCTACCTTAGCCTACACCCATACGTTATCCAACTGACCCAGGAGCTCAAAGTTCATGTCTGGGCTTTGGAACGTTTGAAAGAGACCCGAATTTCGGATGAACGGCTATACGGCTGTGCTATCAAGCAAAATTGTCGTATATGGAATGACACCAACCCACACGAAGTTCACAAGGTGACAATTCATCCTCAAAACGTTACGGTTTGGTGTGGATTTTGGGCCAGCGCAGCGGCGTCATTGGTCCGTACTTTTTCAAAAACGACGTTGGTGAAGCACTTGCCGTCAATGCCGGGTGCTAAAGAGCGATGATAACTAATTTCTTATGCCCAAATTGAATCATATGGAGTCAGCTGACATGTGGTTGCAGCAGGGTGGCGTTACGTGCACACAGCGAACGCCACGATTGACATTCTCCATTCACGATATGAATTTTTTCTCTCACAGAGGTAAATTAGTCACCAAGGTCATGTGATTTGAACTCGCTGGACTTTTTCTTGTGGAGTTCCTGAAATCGCAGGTCTATACGAATAAATCACAATCGACCGATAGCTTTAGGGGAACATAACAAAGACCGTCCCTCAAATTCATATGGATCTATCCGAGAGAATCAGTAAACATTTGACCACTCGTATCTGTGTCGTTCAAAGAAGCCGCGGCGGGCATTTGAACGAGTTCATATTCCATACATAATATTCTTTCTCCAAGAGTACCTCATGTCAGATAGCCAAGCTGCACTCAAGGCACTGTTCTAAATTAGTGTGGGAATGCATAAACAGGCTAGACGAACTTGGCGAATAGAACAAGGTCTCACTTTATTTGGTCTCGTTGGAGTTCAGGGAAATGAGCAAAAATAGGCGCATCAGCCCCCACAACAAGACCTTAACCCTATTGCGGAATAGGAGAAAACGTAATCAAAAACAATTTCAAACAAGAAGAGGATATAGCAAGATGCAAAAACTGGAAAGAACTCCCAAATCGAAGGCAGACCAAACTGCTACTATAGGCAATTACAACCAGAAACGTTTCACAAATTGCATAAACTTCAAGGAACAAATAACCTAGGAATAATAACAGGCATTCTCAATGGACACTGAAAAGTTAGAAGACAGCTAGGTTTATTTGGTGCAGTTAGCAGTGCATCATGGAGATTCTGCAATATGCATGAGGAAACACTAGACGACATGCTAGGAAAATGTTCCCTACTCATGCACCCAAGAAAAAACCATCTGGGACGATATTAGTTAGAAGAGAGCTATCTATCCTCTCTGCAGGTGTCCCAAAGGTGCAATAAATTTGGAGGAAGAATTGTAAGATGAGCAAGTTCACCCAGATTTAAGTGGATTCACAATAGATCTCTCTGTGTCGAACTGCAATACCCCCAATATATAATTCATGCATTCCTTCATCTCTTGTCAAGAAAAGTTCTATCCATTAGCCGTTCCGAATCGCTGGAAAATTGTAGATCGCCTGAATTCCTGATGACACGTACACGGGAATGGTTAAGAGTTGTACATGACTAGCTCCAGGTTGCTTATAAGCTGTTACACCATCAAATTTAAAATTAACGTTTTATAAATTTACTCAATTTTGATAAGTTTAAACTCACACGGAATTATAAAGTCACTTTGGTCCCATAGCATTGTTCTCGAAAAGTTTGAAACACATTTGAAGCTAATTTTGCTGTAAAAGCAAACACACTTAAACACACTTCAGATTTTTACACTGATAGCTAGAAAAAAATTATTTAGGCCAAACTGTGTCTTTTGTAATTGAAACTTTCAACAACTCAAAAACGGGTTACCCTATGGGTCTTATGATGATTTGTTTTTAATTTTTTTTTGAAACATGTATTTAAACTGAAAAGATTGTCTAGTTGTTTTAATTGGTTTACCAATTTAACAATCCACATATTTCCCTACAAAATAAAAGACCGAGTCTTAAAATTCTCTTCTGACCACGTTTGAACTACTCGTATTGTAATCTGTTTGGAAAATTGTAACTTTTATTGCCAAATGTAAATGCACCTTCTTCACTGTCATAGGTTGGCTACAAAACGAAACCACCAATCTCGCTCAATTTTTTTGATGAACTGATGACAATACGCATCAAAAATGTTAAATCAAAATAAACTTGTATGAAAAAATTTTATTTTTAAATGGGACAAGCCTTTCAATGGAGCCAAGCCTTAGATGCTTTAAAAACATATAATCTTGTCCATATAACTCCGTTTAAACTTGAATTGCATAATAGTAGAGAGGGACCGAAAAATAAAGCCCAAGTTCGTATAAAACGGATTATTCATTGGCTTCATCGGTTATTTATTTAAATAAAGACGTTAACACGACAAACACGTGAATCGGATTTAAAATTTTCTTATGTATCTATGCCCCTAAGACTACTGTTAGTTTTTGTTGTCACCTCACCCGTGATTTTTTGTGATGTTTGACACTCTGTTTGAGCTGACATCTATCACACAGGTCAAATGGAACGTGATAACTCGAATTATTATACTTTCGTGATAAATGATCCAATGGGCTTATGATTAGCGAATTGCGTTAGGTACATTTCTCACCGGCACGGAGACGCATGGAATGAGGTAGCTATTTGTGTGGCGGGATTATTTATTATGTACTATACATCGTGTATAATTTCTGTAAATCATAAATAAAACATTTAAAATAATTCGAATTAAATGAAAGTATTATCCGAAACAATATTGAATGATTTACAAATAACCAAAGTATAGAGTAATTTATTTAAAGTGGCAATACGTGTGTCGAAGATATGCACGTAGTTGTTGCGTTTAAGATAAATGGAATGCGGCCAGCAAAAATAAAATAAATGGAAATAACTAAACCCATTACTTAATGTAGGTATGTTGATAGTATTTTAAAACACATTCCGTGCTGGACACAGAAATAGTTCGATAAGTCTTCTTCCGAGTATCGGTAAGGTATTTCGAAAATGATATTGATAGATCTCTATTCAAGTGGGCGGAGGAGAACAATATCATACCGGATACCCAGATCGATCTTAAGGCGGGACGTTCTATAATTCATGTCACGTCTAAACTGGTCTTTGATATTCGAGGGAACAAAACTAAAAGACAATGTACTGGTGCATGTCTGGTTGATTTGGAGAAGACTTTCGACACCGTATGGTTAGAAGGGGTCTATCTAAAACTGACCACACTTGGCAGATGTATATCACTATACCATGTATACAGTGTAACTTCTACCGTAATCTTCTATATTAAAAATGGTCTTCAACAGGGAGCGGTCAACTCACCGCTTCTATTCAGCATTTACACCAGTGATCTGTAAGGTAGTTTGACTAAGGCAATTGTGTTTTCCGACGATCTAATAATATACAGAACAGCTCCGAAAGTCGGGGTCATTAGAATTCTCTTGCAGCGTGTCTTTGACAAGATTCAGCCATATTGCGATGACTGGTAGTTGAAAATTAACTTTCAGAAATCTGAAACAATTTTGCCTAAGACTCCATTGCATGGAGCCACAAGTGATAGGTTTAAGAACTGGCGCGAACTAGTGATAGCGAGGCCACATGGACTTCCACTGTTGACTAAAAGTGTAGTAAAGTACATTGGCATCTGGTTGGAGCAATATTTGTATTTCGCAGGGCTAGTTGAGCCTATGTCCTGACGAAACGCTTGTTTTACAGCAGCCGGTTTGAAGGTGGCCTATGGTTGCCCGGTGTGATTCAACTATGTCCCATCTTAAATAGAAAAGATTCGGGAGGTCTAAGTAGAAGAGCGATGTCCTAGGGGCGTCGGAACTTCACAAAGGTGTAGTTCGTGAAGTGTATTACTGCTAAATGAACTCCTTAACTACTTTAAATTTGTACCTATTAATGGTGACGTTTTGTTCTAGTCGGTGAACAGATGTTTGTTGATAGCATTTACTGTGTCTTATTCTAATTTACTTCAAGAACAACAAGTCTCATCAGATCTTTAATCGCTTTGATGGACTCTCTCACATAACTTTGGGAATGAATTCATCCGAATTTCCCAATAGTTGAACAGATTTGTTGAATATTGTGCCTTCGGTGTTAACGCCAGTTCTGCGCACCATCTATCTAGAACGGGGATAAGGAAGTCGCATATCCTTGTTGAATCCCTGTGCATGTTTGGAATAGTTTAGAAGAGCTATTCCCTAGTTGCACATTGCACCACGTGTTTTCCAATGTCACGAGACTCATTGGATCTTTTTACCCGGGATCCCGAGTCAGCCCATAGTTATATAGAGCTCTTGACGATTAATGCGCTTATATACAACTTTGAAGTCGATCAATAGAGTGGTAGTCTCGACTTGAAATTTGTTGGTCTTTTCCAGCATTTGCCTCCTCAATGTGAATATTTGAACTATGGTCGAACTGCCGGAGCGGAAGACACTGATAGTTGCTGAACGGTTTAAGACGTTTACACAGCACGATGCATTGGATCTTATATGCTGCACTAAGCGGGCATTTGACCCGATAGTTCTTACAGGTCATATGATTGCCTTTTATGTAGCTCCGACATATGGAAATAATAGGATATGTTTCCGTCCAAAACATCACCTCCAACCAGATCTAGCGGTCTTGAAGTTCTCAAGCTTTTTTTTTTATAGGCCATCCTTTTTGTCTTCTAAACTGATTGGTGGTACTGGTTCCTTATTGATTGGAGGTAGGTTGTCTTCTAGGCCAATTGCTTCTTCTACATGATGTCCATTTAAAAGTTGCTGCAAATTTGTCTTACAAACTTTTATTCCTTGTGGTTCGGTAACTAGGTTAATTTTAATGTTCAGGTTTAAAAAAAAAAACAGACAGTTTGCTTGGATTATACTCGGTCCTTTGTAATGCAGGATCGTAGTCTCATTTCTTCTACTTGGTCGATATTCTTCTTTCACTGCTCTTGTTTTGCCCTGCTGTATATTCGCATGTAAGATGCGCGCTGTCACTTGTTTCAGTTGAACACATTCATCATCATTTTTCCCTTCTCTGGGATGGTGGTAGTCTACAGTGGTTACGGTTGCCTTTTTGATATCACAAAGATATTGGAAACTTTGATTATTGGGATCTACGAGTATAGTTGGTAAATGCACAGCGGACAGTTTTTCGTTCAGTTGCTCTCTGTAGACTCGAACATCTTCTTCTGGGCAGTTTGTAACTTCTTTTTATTCGACAGTCGAGCTCCGTGTCTTGCCGCAGCTAAAAAATGCCAGATTCGTCGTTCGGCAAGTGGTCGATTGCTTTGGTTTTTCGACCATCTGGTGAACGGCAGGTTGATTTGTGGATCCTTAGTCTTGAAAAAACTCGCCACAAGTGAAACAATGATACCTTTATTATCAGATAAGGCAAATAGAAGTATTGCCATCGCTACTTGCAAACTTACCCAAAAGACGTAGACTCGATCTGGGAGATGTCTACTACAATGGACTTAGTGATCTGGCACATACATATATGTAGATACAGGCAATCTCGTTCACTTCATAAAGAGCTCCAATTGGTTAAACGATTAGATAGAAAGTGTCCAAGATTCAATATGGTATCACAGTGGACTAATTCAGTCTGGAAAACCTAGTGTTACATATCACCAAATTAGGAGCTACGGTAAAATCTATTTGATCTACGCCGCAAAAATCCTACTTTCCGGCTTTAAAGTTAAAGTCCCTGAGCACAGTTTTGTAACAAAACTTTTGTTTTGTCATCGTGCTCCGGACACGCTCCGTAGGTTTCTTCTAAGAGGTCATAAACTTCTTTTTGATTTTTTCATAGGCTCTTCGGTTTCATGGAAAGATGGCTTTGGCATCTCAGGTAATCACTTTTTGAGTTAAAATTTGCTTTCTAGCCGATTTCCCCCATGTGCAATTTTTTATCACAACTGTAATAAATGTCGAAATTTTGTATTTTCATCAAATCTGATCCTATTATTCGTATCCGCTGGACTACGTTAAAATCGGCGTTACCGCGTGAGAACAGATTCAAGCTTTTGAGTTGCACCTATAGTTCCAGGTACATACTCGCAGGTCATTATCCTTTGACTTTTGAGGTCTTGTTGTCATCTAAATATGGCAGAAGTGTAGCTCACGTTAAATTAACGCCAAGTAGTTCGGGCTGGGATTCGACTTTCAACAACCAAAATCTCACAGCATCGACAAATTTATTTAATTTTACGGAATCGGATATCGTAACATCTATCGACAATTTAAAGAATGAAAAAAGCACAGGGAACGACGGAATTGAAGTGGAAATGCTTAAATACGGAAAAAACACTCTAACCATACTGACAAAAATATTTAACGCTATTTTGACAACCCAACAAATACCGATGCAATGGCAAGAAAGCACAATAATATTAATACATTAAAAAGGAGAAAAAGATGACATCAATAATTATAGACCTATCAGCCTAATATCAACAATATACAAACTTTTTTCAAAGACATTATATAACATAACGAAAAAATCCCTAAATGACCAACAACCCCGAGAACAAGCTGGATTCAGAGAAGGCTTCTCAACTTCCGACCATCTACAGACGATTAATCAGCTTATTGAAAAATACAACGAATATAACAAACCACTTTACCTTCTTTTTATTGATTTTACTAAATCCTTTGACGCAGTGGAACACAATTACATCTGGACGGCACTAAGTAACCAAAACATTCATCAGACTTTCATAAAAATAATACAAAATATCTACAAAAACAATACGGCAAGAGTAAAAACAGATAAAATTGGGAGGGAATTTCATATAAAACGAGGAGTTCGACAAGGTGATCCCTTATCTCCACCACTATTTTCGGCTGTGCTAGAAGATATTTTTAGAAAACTCAATTGGGGCAACAAATACGGACTTAATATCTGGGGACAAAAACTTAACAATCTAAGATTTGCAGAGGACGTGATTCTTCTATCTGACTCACCGAATCAAATACAATCAATGATAACCGAACTCGATTCCGCAAGCAAACATTATGGACTAAGCTTAAGCCTGACGAAAACAAAGGTTATGACAAATCATCTGAAAGAGGACATAATTCTTAATGACACAAAATTAGACTATGTTGAAGACTACATATATCTGGGACAGCTGAAATCTTTTAAAAACCAAGACGAAAAAGAGATAAATCGAAGAATAAGCAACACCTGGAAGCAATATTGGAACGTTAAAGAAATATTATACTTGAAGATAAGCGACGATATGAGAAAATATATACTTGAGTCCACAATTCTTCCAATAATGACATACGGGCTCGAAACAATAGGATTGAGATCAATGTCACATGAAAAACTAAAACAATTGAAATGGAGATGTGCCGGACATGTACCATATCAAGAATGAATGACCAACGATGGACAAAACAAGTGACCAAATGGATTCCCTTTGATGAAAAAAGACCAAGAGGACGACCGAAAAAAAGATGGGATGATGATCTTAGACAATTTGACCAAAATTGGTACAACGACGCCAAGTCCAGAGACATATGGGCAGGGCAGCAATGGGGGAGGCTTATGCCGGAACTTAATTCTAAGATTTAACACATATATTTTGTACTTTTTTAATTATTTTTTAAATTTAAATTTTAATTTTATATTTTATATTGAATGTAATATTTTTTTTTTTTTTTTTTTACTCTCTTGGTTCTTTAATAGTGGTTCCCTGTCTAAACAATAAATGTGTACAATCTTCTAATTCAATCTCAATTTTGGATGTTATATATCCAAAAAGTCCCCGTAAACTGATCAAATGAGATGAGCAAGCGCACTGAGAAATGGCCCGTTGAGCAATACTTAGAGTGCGGTGATTCGTTAGTTCTTGCGAGTCGAACGTATTTTAACCACTTTCATATTGGACGATTTAGTGATTTGCCGGTCCAGCAATGTATTTGATAGTGGGCTTAGAAGTGTAGATGAGAAAGAACAATATTTAAAGAAAAACTTACAGGTACATACATATTGGCAGCAAAACCAGACCATTTGGCTCGAGTTCGATGAGAAATTATGCACAATGCTTGAACGTTTTCAAATAGCATGAACTATTAATAAAAATATTTACTGCCGAATCTTATTTTCATATCGATGACTATGTTAAAAAGCAAAACATGAGATAATGGCGCCACCAAAAACTCCAAGGAACGACATTAAAAACGTTTGGATTGTCCAACAACAAAATTGTGGTGCGAAATTTCTGCCCAATGTATTATTGACGTTTATTTTTTCAACGAGGGCGAGACAGTCACTGCTGACTTGTATTGTCGAATAAAATTGATGATTCAACAACAGAACACAATTTCAACCAATTCCACTCTTAATATGGAAACATAAGCTGGGAACCTCAGTCACCCGATCTTACACCGTGCGAGTACCTTAAGTCGAGAATTATCATCTACAATCTCCAAAGAACTAAGGCCTTAGAAGATCATACGAATGTCCATCGCGAAGATGCTGCCATTGAACAAACGATTAACTCTGACGTTTTCGCATATTAAAGAGTTCTATTGTAAGAGTCTGTTGAGAGGATTGGGAGGTATTTAGACGATAATCGTTTTAAAACATAATATCCACATTGCCAAATTCCATTTTGTTTAAATAAAATGCGCTGCGTAGCCTTAATCTTCTTTTTCGTTTAATCATTATAATGGTTGTCCATTTACATATTTAATGTTTGTTTAATTGAAGTAAAATTATATCTTTGATTGCACTAATTTTCTTTTGTAGTTTAACTGCCAACTGCCTATACCTTAAATCCACAATACCAACCAACCAACCAACAACAAATTTGCTATAAAAATTATCTTTACAACAAAAACTTTCAAGGTCTTAACTCTTAATGCCTTCGGGAAATAATGATCATTTTGACTTTCAAATTCGTTTCACTTCTACACAATCTTAGTTATAGTTCACTGGTGTCCATTGCACTGCAATGTTTCTTCTTTTTTTTTTTTTGTTGCATTTTTCCAACATTATTTTCCATGTCAATTTGGATTAGGTAACTTCTTGAATTGTTACTACTTTCACTGGCTCAGATACAAGAGTGTATGCAATAGGAGAATATGCATATAAATATCTGCAATAGACTAAAGTTGAAGCCAAGCTTGTGATAAAACAATCTGTACCCTGTGTGGTTATACCAATGCAACTGAAAGACCCCGCATGCAATAATAAAATCAACTATAAGTTGGCGTTGAACTATTGCGGATCGGATTACAAAAGTCTAAAGTGGAAAAACACATCTATTAAATAGGAGCTCACATGAAATTCGACTTCATGGAGGGAGAGCTGAAAGGGAAAAACCTTTGTTCAAATAAAGTAAACGATTGTAAAGAGATATAATATAATAAATATACATATATGTACAATTGTACAAAATGCATGTGCACTACCTCAGATAGTGGGTAAATAGTGAACCGTGAACGGGCATTGAACTTCTGTGTATCTATTTTTTTTTAATCGAGCAAAGACACGAATATAAAACATAGAATGAAAAATCGTGCCCGAATTCACGGACAATTTCCTTTAGATTTATTTCTTTTACAATAAACTTAGGCCTTCAGTAGCAAACGTTTGATTAGTTTAGTTTTATTGCTAAATTTTATATTTTAATTTTATTAACTCTACATTTCAAACATAACATGATATATAATTCATATACAGTGGTGGCCAAAATATTAGGAGTGAAATCTTTGAACTATAATTTAATCATATTGTTGTGAACAGAGCTTTATACTACTACAGCGCCATCTGTTGGAAAACTGCATATCTAATTTATGGAAGAAACGAAAAGCTCTTTTCCAATGTCAAATGTATTTCCCCTTATTCCAAACATCTAGAACATTCAACATTCCAAGACAAGAACTTTCGAGAACAACTAATTTGAGTATATAAGGGAGTGTTCACGGTGAGCGAGACACAGTTGATTTTGGATTATGAAAGTGTGCAAAAGTATTGCTTATTGGATTGTGTTATTAAACAAGTGTGATTTAAATTTGAATAAAAGTATTTGAGTTGTTTATAAATTGAGATTTACTGTTTTGAATTGGAAAGTGTAAATAAAGAAGAAATACTAAAAAGAGTCATAAGTTTTATTTAACGAACCTTGCAAAAATATTACAATATATTTTTTTAAATAAAGTCTTAAATGCTCACAAATATCTTAAATGAATCTTATTTCAAAGTGGTAATTGTCTAACAAAAACAAAAGACCATAAGGGGCATTTTAGATAAAAATATTTGTACATGCCTTTTTCCTGACCAAACAAATTAAGAGTGAATCAGATCTTTCCCAAATACAAATCAAAAAACAATCTAAAACTCGACTTTGTGAAGAACGTGGGTAAATGGGTCACCTTAAAGCTTAAGTATACGTGGTCTTAATTCTTTAAAATTCCTTCACATCTTCTGGGAATAGACTTAATTAGTTTTTGGCACGTTTTTTGGCAAGAACGTTGCGTACCATTGTTCGGGATTTCCCTCCATACTGGCTCCTTTTTTTGATATTTTGGGCGCAATAAAGGGAGTTTGATTTCGATCCTTAAAAATTTGAACAACGTGCTCAAGAGTATTTAAATTTTGTTTTACCGATGCACATTGATTTTGAATGTCTGAATATCTTAATGGGAAGAATATTTAGCTGGGTAAAGCATTCCACATTCTTGTAGTACGGCTTAAGAAAGAATTTTTGAATTTAACAGTACACTCAAAGTTTGGATCAAACGTTAACTGTTGGTGATTCCCTAAGGTGCGAGTATTACAGTCGAATTGTTTAAGGAGAATATTGCAACTTGATATTTCACTTGAAATCTGTTTATAAAAATAACGGTAATATAGTGAAAGACAAGAAAATTTACCGCGGTGCTCGAGAGATTCAAATGTTTCGGTTATACTTCTAAACACCTATCATTTTTAAAACTCTTTTTTGGGATCTTATTCAAAAGAGGGGGATTGCAAATTTCTTGCATCGTTTTTGGCGACGTCAAATATGTGGTCATTCCACTCAAGGTGGTCTGTGATGCAAATACCGCGAAATACAAGTATCGCTAACGGAAAGTTGCTTGGGCTGAGGGGAGTCAAGTGATCAGTTTAAAATGCCGGATATAGCATTGAGTTTTTGAACCATCAAATTCTACGCGGTTCTGTGTTCCCATTTGACAATGCTATCGAGATAAGAATTTAGTGAGATTATCATACGCTGCCGTTCTACATCCACATCCGAAGAACAAGGACGTGTATCTGAAAACGAATTTGAGAAGCTGAGAGTACTGTCGTCAGTACTATAGTTACATGAATTAGGAGACAAAAGATCATTGATGAATATCAGAAAGAGTGTCGGATACAACATGGAGCCCTGTGGCGCACCAGCATTTATTTTATGAACTTCAGACTTAAAACCGTCCAACAGAATATGTATTGAGTGGTTCGCAAGGTAGTTTATAATCCAACAAAGAAGAGATTCAGTAATACCAAATGCAGAAATTTTCTATAAGATATTTTGTTGTCTAAATTAATCAAATAATGCTTTTTAAATAGCAAGTGCAATAATCTTACTTTCTTCAAATAAATGTTAAGATTTTTCTCGTGAGCTGATATAAAGAGTTTCATTGAAGACAAGCGCTGGAACTGAAGACGAGGTAGTGTTTCGTAAATTTTTTTTTTTTACATATGACCAAAAATGTTTACTCTCTTTAGGACATTTTAGTATTTTTTACCTTAATTGTTGGTCATGCCGAAATTGTATTCTTTAAGGAACTAGTACGGTCTAGAAATCCAAAAAACGCACGATTTTTGGGAATTTTTTTCTCGAAAACCTTATTAGGTAATAACATAAATTTTTTTTAAATAAGAAATACATGCGTCAAGAGTACAATAAATTTTTTTTTTAAATTTTCGAATTTTGGCCGAATTATAGAAGGCCCAACGTCGACTCATCAAAAAATACATTGTTCCATGGCGGACAGTTGATCTCAGGATTGGCTGGACTGAAACAAAAAAAACAAAGTGGGTTATTTAAAGGAAGCTTTCTTACGAGACAATTTACCACAATTTGTTTGAAAAGTCAAAACAAAAAAAAAATTTCGAGCTTTGAAAAAAAAATTTTTTTTTGGCAATTTTTTTTGGCCATTTTTTGGGTCGCCATTTTTTTTTATTCATTACTTTTTGGTCAAATTGTGGTAAATTGTCTTAGAAAACATAAAAACAATCTAGTTGCAACAAGTTTTTTGAAAATCGGTTCAGTAGATCCGGAGATTAACTGTCCGCCGTGGGAAAATGTGTTTTTTGAAGAGTCGACGTTGGCGCCCTCTATAATTCGGCCGAAATTCGACAAACAATTTTTTTTTTGTACTCTTGACACATGTATTCATTATTTAAAAAAAAAATATGTGATTATCTTATAAAGTTTCCGAGAAAAAAATTACCAAAAATCGTGCATTTTTTGCGATTTCTAGACCGTACTAGTACCTTAAATATGATCATTTAATTTGACTCCTTTCTTTAAGTTTCTGAAGAATAATGCTTCTTTTGCAACAGAACTGAGGTTAACATATTCAGCTTCTGTGCTTGATGTTGTCACGATTTTTTGTTTCTTTGAAGCCCATAAGATTGTTCCTCCTCCATAAATGAATGAGTAACCGCTTTGTGACTTTCGGTCGTTGTAATCACTTGCCCAACTTGCATCAGCATACGCGTGAAGATTCTGTGATGATTTCTTGTAAACGATGTCAACACTTTTGGAGCCTTGTAAGTAGGGAAGGATGTGCATTGCTGCGTTCCAATGCTGTTGTCGGAGATCACCTTGGAACTATGATAACGCGTTCACTGCATAAGCTATGTCAGGTCTACTGAAAGTTGAGAGATGTAGTAAACTTCCTATCAGTTGGCGATACCTTGTTTTGTCAATTTCCGTTCGCTCTCCTTTAATTTTCGGTTCATGTTCCAACTTTAAACCTGTCCGCATTGGTAATCGATCGGGCTTACAGTCCTTAAGTCCATATTTATCTAACAGAGTTTGATAAATCCCACTTGGCTGATAGATAGAACTGTGCTTAAACGTTTAACTTCAAGTCCTACACATAACTCAGGATGTCCAAGATCCCTAATTTCGAAGCAATCGGTTAAACGCTGCTTCAGCAATTCAAATTCTTTGGAAACGTTCGTTGCCACTAGCAGGTCATCGACGTAGACTGTAATTAGTGTTATGTTTTCGTTTTCAAATTTATAGTAGATGCATCTGTCGTATTTGGAGGCAGTGAAACCAAGCATCTTTAGGGTTTCATCCAGCTTCAAGTTCCAAAGTCGTCCGCTCTGTTTCAAACCGTAAATTGCCTTATTTAACTTGCATACCTGGTTTCCTTGTTCAAAACCCTCCGGCTGCTCCATATATACAAGTGTGTCGATGTCACCATTTAGGTATGCTGAAGATACGTCCAGATGATGCTGGTCCAATTCTTTTTCCACCGCGTTTGCCATAGTCAATCGGATTGAATTGATATTGTAACTGGGTTTTGCTCTCATGAACAAGTCGGATGTCTCTGCTTCTGATTACGCTTCGCTTATATGGTATCCAAACTCTATAAGCTTTGGATTCTTCCGCGTAACCAACTAGGATGCCTTCCTCAGAGTTGTCCTCATTAGAATCCAGATTAGAATCCTTTTTCAATGTATAGACTTTTAAACCAATCTCCTTCAGAAAAGCGACATTGGGTTTGCTTCCGCTCCACAGCTCTTCTGATGTAACATCTCCGTTGGGTTTCGTTGGACATCTGCTTCGTAAGAACGCTGAAGTGTTAATCAATTCTGCCCACATAAACTCGGGAAGTCCGCTTTCATTCATAAGACACCTTGCCATTTCAGTTAATGTCCGGTTTGCTCTCTCAGCAAGACCATTCTGCTCCGGCGTATGTGGTACAGTCTTCTGATGAAGTATTCCGCTCTCTTCCACGAAGTTTTGGAACTCTGCTGCAGTATTCCAACCCATTATCTGTTCGGACTGTCTTGAGTTTTTCTCCAGATTGTGTTTCAAGAAAAACCTTGAATGCTAAAGGCTTGAAGTGCTTCACTCTTTCTTTTGAGAAAATAAACAAATATCTTCCTTGAAAAGTCATCAATGAAAGTTATAAAATATTTTGCTTTTCCCATAGATTCCGTTCGCATCGGTCCACGGTCTGAATGGACAAGTTGTAGTCGCTGCGACGTCTTCTTCTCAGTACTGGAATTAGGAAACGGTGTTTGGGTTTGCTTAGCTCGAATACAGGTCGTACAATTGCTCGTGTTGTCATCTTTGAACTTATCGGGTAGTCCACGAACCATCTTTTGTGACAATAGCTGCTTCAATGAGTTTAAATTGACGTGTCCCAGCTTTTTGTGCCACGACATCAACGATCCATATTGTATCCTAGACTTTTCAGTTGTATCTCTGCTCATATGTACCTTTTCTTGAGCTACTATGTAGTACAAACCATTTCGTTTTTCAGCATTCATTATCAAGCCATCCGCTTTGTCCAATATTTTAGCTCCAGACCCTTCAAAAATTACTTTGTAGCCATGGTCCGTTGCTTTGCTGATTGAAATGAGGTTATCCGATAATTTTGGAACTAGTAAGGTATTGTAGAGGTAGAATGGCTCTTTTGAATTTTGAACATATATGCCAGATTTAACAGTTCCTGTTCCTTTGACATCGATAACATGACTGTCGGCTAATTTGACATGGTTAGCCCCTTCAGTTGTGTTAAGAGTAACAAAATTTGATTTATCAGCACACATATGGGATGTTGCTCCGCTGTCCAGGCACCATAATCGCTGACTTGAGCCTGCACATGATACCTTTGCAGATTCTGATGTCTTTGTAGTTTTCTGACAATCCATCAAGAAGCACTACAACTAGAAGATCATCGTCCAATTTAGCTCCCAATTCCTTCAGTCTGCAGGTTATGGTTTTGAATTCCCGAACATATTCAGCAATTGATTGTCCTGCAGCCATTCACAGGTCCGTCAACTTGCGATACTCTTCGGTCTTTTGACGTGGTTTTTTTTTATCATAGCTTTCCGCTAAGAAATCCCAGACTTCTTTCGATGTTCTCAGATTCGCTGCCAAAGCAACAATATTAGGTTCCATTGCTATAAGAAGCTCTGCACGGGCGTCCAAATCCTTGTCATCCCATAGTAACTGGTCCTCTGGCTTCTCCGGGCGTTGGGTCTCGCCCTTCACATGTTGAAGAAATCTTCCTCGATGTAGCACGGCTTCCATCTGCGCCTTCCATGTGTTGTAGTTTTCTCCATTTAGGAGAGATATCCGGCCATGGACATTCGAAGTACTCATAATGGTTCAATAGATTAATTACTTTCCAAAATAAATTATGTATATTAAAGCTTTCCCTTGGTTATTGTTATGGACTGGGACCATAACATGTTGAGATGCGCGATAAATAAAATATATTTCAATTTATTTTATTAATAAATTTATTGAACAATATAAAAAAACAAACTAATTGAAAGAAAGGAAAATTTAGAATAGATGAAAACTATGACAATATTAATTATTAAATAGCAAAGCTACATGATGAAAATATGATTGTGAAAATGAAAGTAGTTTAAGCAAAGTATTTTTTTGTATTTATAACAGAAGAAAACGCATTGATACACTCTTAATAATTTGGCCACCACAGTATTATTTCTTAAATCTTATTTGGATGACCTATGGCCGTCTGTTTAAAAATGACCAATTTTTCAAAACCCTACGTAGCTCGCGAATTTTTTTGCAGAGAATATATTTACAAAAGAAAACAGTTATTGGAAATTAAGTTCGAGTATATCCCCTTCATAACTATAGTACAAAAAAAAATATTTAAATCTATAAAATGTCGCAGTTTTTTTTTCTTTAATTATTGTGTTCAGCCCCAAATTAATTATGTTAGTCTTCTGTTAGCATCACGTCAGCAAGTTAGCCATAATTCATACAACAGTTACACCGGCCTCTATTCAAATGAAATCTTTTTTCATATAAACAAAAGACTCTAACTTCCCGTTGCTTCTGACTAAAGAGACCTTACCTCTGAGTGACGATGATTAAATAAATAAAAAAAAAAAAACATGGAAATTATGGAATGTCTACAACAAACCGCTAATATTTCGTATCGCGCAACAGTGAATCGTGATGTAATCCTCTAACCCGTCTAACAAATAATTGATGATATGATACACCATACGAATAGCAAAACTTCATTTGAGTGTAGGAGCACCTTTTTGTTCCTCTTAAGTCCAAGTCCAAAAATTATTTTTATTTCTTAACGACAGGTTCACCCGTGGCTCTAAACGATTTAAACCAAGAGATAAATTTATCATTTGCAGCAACGAAATAATAATTAAGAACCTGAGTGTATATTTAAAGTGCATACATCAGGTGTACATATTGATATTTCTTGTTG
Organism: Chrysotoxum bicinctum; assembly: GCA_911387755.1. NCBI lineage: Eukaryota > Metazoa > Arthropoda > Insecta > Diptera > Syrphidae > Chrysotoxum > Chrysotoxum bicinctum. The sequence continues at coordinate 118,787,385 of OU426989.1, read as the reverse complement.
CCACAATACTGCAACAATAGTCTTATCACGCCATGCATTCAATAAGGCCTAAATAATTAATTTGAGTCTGTCACGTGATAGTGTTTGCTTTCTATTCAATCGAATTGCTTGGATAAATAAATAGCAAATGTGATTTGGAGAACCTTACTCCTCAAAGTTGTTAACATGTATTAATTACATTGCTCAAAACGAAAATCATTGCAATGAAGTTAGATTTATGGTGACCATATTCCTGTAGGTAAATCTTTTTTTACGAAAAATGTGTTTGTTTTTTTTTTTAATTTTATTAAAGTGGAGCATGAAAAAACTAATTAAACAAAAGATGGCGTTGTAATGATTTATGTTGGTCCTAAAGTCATTGTTCATAATAATTCTATGCTACTCGTATCTTGGTGGAATAAGCATTTATCTAACTTAAATATCGAAATTCCATTAATAATGTTCCACTCCAGAGTAACTATTTATGTCTTTAGAAAGAATTTGATTTTTTACACAAATTCTTGTACAAGGATTATTTGTGTCGTTCGGAACCTCGCCTAAGCCAAAAAAGTAAATATTTTTGGTATTTCAGAAATAACAAAAAATGCTCAAATGGGCTACCTTATTTCATGTAGTATTTGGGGATAACATCTATGAACTTAAATACTACTCGTATATGGGCAAATCTCACAAACTTTTGACTTTCATGAAACTCTTAAATTAAGTTACTTCATAGTCATATTTTTTTACTATTTCTAAATTTTTTTTTTTAGATATAGTATTACAGTATGAACAAAAGTTATTTTCCGTATCAAGAATTTTTTTTACCTATAGAACGAGTAAAAGGCAAAAAATATGAGAAAAATGCAAAATTTCATGTGATAGATACTATTAAAATATTTAAAAAGTTTAATGTTCTTACGATTGAAGCATCTGATTTTAGTTTGTGAAACTTAACTGGGGTACATAAGAGACTTCAATAATCACAATTTTGTATGGAAAAATTATGTGCTTTGCTTAGATTTATGACAGTGTTTGTCAGAAGTTTTGTAACTACAATTTCGAAAAAATCATTAAAATCTGGTATATCTCTTATTATGTACGCAGCATGTTTTGCACCGGTTTCTAAATTACATATTCATTTTCTATAGACAAAAATGAATAAAATAAGTTTTGGTAGAGGAGTGTGCTAAAGTTAAAAATAACTTATACTGAGTTAAAATAGTGCGAAACTTTTTTCATTTTAAGACATTTTCGATTAGCACTCTAATAATAAGCAATATTTCTTGTTCTTAACTATTGTTCCCTCTTCTAAATTTTATAAAAAAACGTACTAATTTTGTTAACACTTTATTTATTAGCGGAAAAAAGTTTCATTGATCAAAATTTTGATTAAAATTACGTGTTAATTCTCAATAAAATCATAACTATAGAATAAATAATTTCAAAAAAAGATGAGGTGTAAAAAAAATTGTATTCGTTCTAACAAATTTCACTACTGCTGGACATGGAAAAAGTTCTGCTTATGTAGTTGGTGGTAAAATAAAAAGTATGTGTGATCGAGCAGTAGCAAATGGGAAAAGCATACTCTCTGCAGAACATATTATCGAATTGATTCAGTCAAGTGACGCAAAAGTAAAAATATTTTCAGTCACAGAAGAAGAAATTAAGCAAACTGATATCCTTATAAAACCAGATTTGAAAGCTGCTCCGAATACCACAAAAATTTACCAAATTATTTGGTCGAAAGAAAATTCGAATTACATACTTATTTTTTAATTACTTATCTTGCTCATATTGTATAGAAAATAATTTATATAATCCATCTTGCAAACATTTTTCTCTGCATTCAAGTGGATTGTCCATCGTAGCTCAAGATTCGAGTTTAAAAACGTGTAAAAGGAATAAAGAGAATAAGAACATTAGAAGCACGTCGAATCGGCAACTTAGGAGTAGTGAAAGAAAAAAACAATAAAAATATGTTTTTCTACTCAACCTAAAATTTGTTTATTTAGTTAATATTTTCAACTTTATTTTTATTTTATTAATTTCTATACACATTATTTTTCTTTTGGAGAAATCAAAATTTAAGAGTTTTATAACTGTTATTCATTGTTCATTGTTTTATAAATCTTTAATAAATTGTTTATTCAAATGATTATATTGTATATTTTAATCAATTCCAGTCATTAAACCAGTAAAAAATGTAATTTGTAAGGTTTTAAATTAATTTTGAACCTTAACACAAATATATAATTAAATTTTTCGAAATGCAATGTAAAGTTATAGAGTAAGTTTTTAAGCATTACGTGAAAAAAAGGGAGCACCATCAAATAAGTTTACTGACGTAATAAAGATGGTATTAACCAAAGGTGTGCTTAATTATTTTCACTTCCTGACATTTCAATAGTGAAAAATCAAAAGTTTGTGAGATTTGCCCATATGCAAATCGGTAAATTCACCTCAATGTGTTCCTCGCAATTATTCATCGATTATAAGTGATAATTCCATGAATATTGGCTGCTTAAGTCTTAGCTGCAAAGACGTTGAGTCGGCCTTAAGTGATCGCAATTATGATAATTATCAATGGAGACCTGATGATATTCCACCAAATGTTTTGAAAAACTGTGCTGTTGCGCTTTCAGAGCCATTAACTCTACTTTCAATGTTTCTCTTGAAAAGGGTCTTTTTCTTAATGATAGGAAAATTTTCTATATTATTCGTATCCATAAATCTGTCTCCAAACAAGATGTTTCTAATTACCATCCTATAAGTAAATTGTCTGCCATTCCCAAGATTAAAAAAAAAAAAAACAGTATATAAATAACTAACCTTTATTCTTAAAGAAACAACTTGCCATCTCAACATGGAGCTGGAGGATCCACTTTGACAAACCTAGCATATTTTTTTTTTTTACATAAATCGTTAGAAATCTCGAAAATGGTTTTCAAACTGATGTTATATTTACAGAGGTTTCGAAGACTTTCAAAAGGGTCAAGCATTTTATTTTAATAAAAAATATGGAATCCATCGACTTCCATTCAAGTATTAACTGGTTTGCATCCTATCCTATTGGTGTTCCTCAAGGTAGTCACATGGGACCCCTTCTGTTCATCAATAGCATATCAACGTTTACCAAAACTGCTCTCTGGCCCATGTTTGCGGATGATATCTGTTCTGTCTTAAGAAATGAAACAACCACGGCTTTATTTTACAAATTACCAGTTCAATTTATTAAAAGTAAGACTGCATCTATCGATGGGTAACAACTAAGTCTATGCTTTTATGACCCATAAGATCGGATGATTAGCGGGAAAGTTGAATTCGTATTACCAATATAAGTTTTAATTTTTTGGTTAGTAATGAACTAATGATCATTAATACGACTTTAAGATCTACACTTAACATCTGAACATTTACTATTTATGATATTATTAAAAATGTACTATGTACAATACCAAAATTTTCCCTTCTATCAAATCGTTAGATGATAGTCTTTTACTTTAAAGTGACCTCGAGTGCTTAACAGATTAGTGCATTTCTGACCAGCATTTTTTAAATGCCTCCAAACGCCAATCTCCCGTAGTCTTAGACCAATTGATCTTGAATATTTAATCGATAAAACAAAACTTATTGAAGCTTAGAGAAAAGAAAGACATTGGTGTAATATTCGATTCCGAACTAAGTTTCACCTTCCACATTGATTTTGTTGTTGCCCAGCATACTGGGATTTGTGGTTCGAAACTCAAATGAATTTAAAGATCCATTAACCCTTCGCTCACTATTCTATGCATACGTAAGGTCTCCTTTCGGACACTGCTCTTAGTTTGGAATCCCTTTTATAAAACTCACAGTTTAATGATTGACAAGATTCGGGAAAAATTTGTAGTTTGTAGTCTAAACTGGAATATTGCAATCCCTCCTTGTGAAACCAGATGCAGATGATACTCGCCGTCGATATTTTTGTATTGGATTTATGCACGATATTATTATTTCTCATATAAATTGCCCTTTACTTTTATCCTAAGTTGATATTAAATTTTTCGTATAGGCAAAGGCGATCCTGTAACTTATTTCATGAATTTTATCATCGGGTAAACTATGGTTTCAATGAGCTTCTAACTCGACGCATTAAAGAAATAAATATCATTTGTAATCATGTTGACTACTTTTCCTACCAAAGTCGAGTATCTTTAAAAAAACATTTATTATATTTATTACTCAACTCCTACACTGATCTACAATTCTATAGTTGTAGGATCATCTACTTCAGCAGCATCTTTTAGTTAAAATATTTTTTAAAGCGCTTGCAATTATGCCTTTTTAAGGTTTTCAGGAATGAAATCGAAAGAAAGTGGTAGATCAGATATTTTGTATATATGGGTCATTTTTTAAAAATTGACATTTTTTATTGATCGTTTCAAAAAAAATTTTCAGTTTTTCTTGGGTTTTAGTTTTTAAATCTATAGTAAACAAGTAGAAAAGGAGTTCTCCGAGTTGCGCAAAAATAATTTCAAATATTTTTCATTTTACGAGTATTTTTTGATAAAAATTAAAATTGAAAATTTCGAATGTATTAAAAATGTTCTTTTCTTGCATAAAATAACAATAATCCACAAAATAAATAGTAACAATAAATAGTTGAAATTTTGTGTAACACATACATATTTTGTTTATGAAGTTGTTTGTTTACGAAATGATTTTGTTTAAAAGCATGAAAGAGTCAAAAAAATATTTTTAAATAACGACCCATAACTTTCTTAGAACTTTTACGGTACCAATACTGTAAGGAATGATGGAATTCAGTATATTAATCTAGAATAAAAAAAAATAATAATAATATGAGCCATTATAAACAAAAAGAACATATTCAAAAACAAATACGAAAATGGCCACGGAGATTACAGGCCACGGAGATTACAAAATCGACTATTTCTTAATTTTAATATAGTCAATGTAATTCAATGTCAGCCAAATTATATTAGGTTCAAGTATGATTAAATACCTTTCTTTTGGCGCTGGTTAGACTAAAAAATATTAATATGGTACAAAGATAACAAGGCCACGGAGATTACACTGAATTTTTAATCGGATGAAAAAATTATTTTGTATGTAAATTTTAAAGGAATTAACTGCACTAATTAAATAATAATAAAACATGAAATTGAAGGTTTTTGACGTACTATATGGTAAGATGATGCATCGTTAAAAATTATTAAAAATTGTTTAGTTGTGTGAAAAAGCGAAAATGTTTAATTATGTTTTTTTTTTTTTCAAAATCTTGTCACACTCATTCAACTAAGTATTGGGACAACAAAAAAATTTTTCTTGTTTTTTTGCATATCATAAAATTGAATTTTAAGAGAAGGCCTTTCAAACGACAAGGCCCGAAATTAAAAAAAAAAATCATTTTCGTCATTAAAAATATTAATAAAACTGATTGAGCATCAAAATCACATCCCAAAAAGGCCACGGAGATTACACATTATTAATTACCATGGATATTCGTTACATTCAATCGATCTGCAAATTTTTTCTTATAATGCTGACATATAAACACGGTTCCATGCCAAATTTCAAGTCTTTAAATTGAAATGCAAAAAAATAGAAGCTATAACGCTAAAAATGTAATTTTTTTTAAAACGACCCATATACGACACGAATTTGTAAGAAGTAATTTTTCCCTTAAGACTTGTATAAGGATATTTATAAAAGGGGGGAAACCCTGGTGTGCAAATACTAAAATTTTATTTGTTTATTTTTATTTTATTTATTTTTCATCGATTTGCTATATTTTATGTATTTAGGAAAAATAAATCGGAATTTGTGTCTTTCAAATTGTTGTAGTTTGATTGTACTATAAATATTGTTTAGCTCTAAATATTTAACTAGTGGGATTCGGCAAACGTTGTATCGTATTAATACATAGAAAAAAAGCCTGTTTTAATATGTTTCTGACAAATATCTCTATGTATACGAGTGCTTTCTGCGACATTTTATAAACTTAAAGATTTTTTATAAATGAAAGAGTAGCTATAACTCATTAAAACTCAAATTACAATAAAAAATTCAATTGACCTTCGCGAAGGTAAAATACGAAGCTTTGTTTATTTACAAATTGTTGCTGCCATAAATCTTTAACGGATGCCAATTTTCGCGAGAGTCACAGTATATTGGAAAAGAGTGTAAATGTTCTCAATAAATTCCTATACACAAATTTTATTTATTTTTTGGAATCTAAACTTAAAATAAGGAGTAGATGTTCTTGGAGTTAAATTAAAAATAAAAGAAGTGGAATGGACTTAAACTTGTCTAAGAAGCATTTTTGCAGAGTTTTTCAAGTTAAATAAGTTAGATTCTATCAACTTTGGCAACATTTCTGGGAAGTATTTCTATAACCGAAGTAGAAAAGACGTCATTTAGCATATCTTAATATGAAGATACAAATGCCGGCCCTAACGGAAGAGTATGTCTCATTTTTACTAGTGGTGTGTTCTTTTATGAGTAAATGAAATTCTTTATAACTCACGCTCTTAAAAGTTGTTCTAAACAGGATATTTCAAACTATACCATCCAATCCGTCAAAATATCTGCAATACCTATAAGTTATTCGAAAAAATAGTTTGTGATACGCTTAAATTTGTATTCATGGCAACGATATTCACTTTCCAACATGGTTTTGTGTCCGATAGATCAACTTCATCAAACCATTTTGATAATTTTGTTCTAAAAAACTTGATGACCTATCTAACAGGGCTTTGTCTTTATGCGCATAGATTCGAATATCTCAAAGCCTATCTCAGTTTTGTCTGGTATTCCCGAGGGAAGCTGCTTAGGTCCGATGTCGTTTGTTGTATTTAAAACAACTTTTCTTATTTTTTCCGAATATCAATACGGCTAACGCTCGCAGATGACTTAATATTTCTTAGGTGCACGTAAAGTGAAACCGATTGTGTTCTTCTGCAAAAAATTACCAATTTCGAATTCTTGTAAAACAAATCACTTAAAAGATTTCAATTGTTTTTTCACGTAATCTACCAATTGTTTTCGACTTTAGATTTTTTTTTAGCTTTAGAAATCACATTGAATTTATCGTGAATAACATTGATATTCCTTCTTATAATGTAAGATGACAGCGGTTTGGCATTCAGATAGAAAAACTGCCGCAAGATATTTTCTATCATTCTTGTCCATGACATAGGTTACGATAGTTCTTCAATTTTTAATGCTTGTCTTAAATTGATCTATTTTTCAGATTGCTGAAAAACTACTATTGTATTAAAAATTATAAAGCCTAACAGACAAAAAACAAAACGATCTGCAAAGCTATAGGCCTATAAGTTTACTGATCGCTATAAGCAAGCTACTAGGAAATTTTTAGTAAAAGTACAAAATTATAATTCTTCCATACAAAATATTTCATATGGAATCCCTCAAGGTACAGTACCTGGTCTTTGCCTGCGATTTACCCAAACTTGTAAATAATGTAACTATTGCAATGTTTGCTGATGACACGGCTATTTTTACATAGGGGACATATTTTTTGGTCGTCTGTCATAAGGTGCAAATGCATTCTTCTACAATAGAAGAAATGGAAGATTAAAGTAAACCCTTCGAAAACCCAAGCTATTTGGTTTGTTTTCTTCCAAACAATGTACAGATTCGAGCTTCAGCTGCTTTATTTTTATTATTATATATATAACCAGGCTTAATAAATATATACGATTCAATGGGCCTTATTAATAATCAAATTTAGTGTTAAGGTTAAAAGAAAATCTCTAGATTTTAGAAAATCCCCATACCAATAACTTATTTAATCTCCAGTTTAGTCGTTAGTTATACACTGCACGTCATCAGGTTAGCACACCTCCTCGCGTAAGTGGTTCTGGCCAAACTAAATGAGCTGCCATTTTAAAATTATTGTTTCTTATGGACGATTCAATTCTCAGTGAAATAAGATAAAATGTATTGTTTTTCCATGTTTGGGCATTTTTTTAATATTTTTTTTGTCTAAAATAACAAAAAAATAACAATTTAAATAAGGTCATCAGGTTAGCACATATTATTTTTTTTTCCTTTTAGTTAGACTTTTAAGCCATGAAATTGTTATTAAACTTAAACATTAAGTAATTCAAACATTTTTTAATAAATTTAATAATGGGCCGTACCAACAATCAAATTAAGAGACGACTTTAATATTTGAGCAAAATGGACCATTTTTTAAAGAGCTCTATAAAGTTAACCACACATATTATGTAGTCCAAAGAAATGGCTGACCAGGCGCGCTTGATGCCTTCAATTAATTCCTCTTTATTTGAATACTGTTTTCCAGATTCGTAAATCTTTCGAGCCAGCCATCCGCACACTTTTCTATGATATTTATGTCGGGTGAATAAGGCGGCCACTGCAATAAAGTTACGTTTTGGCCCTGAATCCATGACTTTACCACCCGCGCAGTGTGGATCGGAGCATTGTCATGTAGAAAATGCCATGGAAGGCTACCAAACAAATTTTCAAAATGGGGAAAAGCATTTTCAAGCACGTTTTTGTAATTGTTTACTTTCATAGTTGATTTTAAAAACTGTAACTCGCACGTTCCATAGTAGGAAAAGGCTCCCCACACCATCACACCCCCCACCAGACTATGAAGGCGATCCAACTGGTGTTCCTCCTTGCGAAGATCATGGAAATAATAATTGTAGCCGTCTGGACCTTCCGAATTAAATTTCTTTTAATCCAAAAAGACAACGTAGTGCCAATCAGAATTCCATGTCATGTGCGCTCGTGCAAAATTTAAGGATATTTCCTTTCGAGCCATGTTAAGTGGGGGTTTTTCTTCAACTTTAACCTTTTTAAATGCGGAGCACTCCTTATCACTCTTTGAATAGTAGATAAACTCGCTTTAACACCAACATTTGCCCTGATTTTTGAAGCCTAGTTATGAGAGTTAGATGCTTCTCTCAAAATAGCTCTCTTATCAGCGCATTCGAAATTATTTTATTATTATCACCTTTGTTATGTTTACCATATCCCGACTTATTGCACAGAAATGCGGATATCACTTTTCGACTTCTACCGATCTTTTTGGCTATTGCACTTATTGACAGTTTCAACTACTCATAAACTTCAATTTTCGATTTCTCTTCAACAGTTAGTGATTTACCTTTACCCATATTATTTGGAATAGATTACTTGAGCAGCAAAAAAAAATTGGTTCTTATACGAGTTCAACTTATAAAGAAAAAATAAAATTAATTTTCATGTGCTAACCTGATGACGCAAAAAAAGCACACTTTTCAATCGAAAATTAAAAAAAAAAGCAAACACCGTAAAACGGGGTCTTTTCTTTGCATGCTCTTTTTGCCAGTGAGAGTGTATACAAGGATGAGAAAAATAGAGCACAAAAAAGTAGCTGCATATAACAACAACCACCCGAACATCAGTTTTATTAAGCTTAAGGGAGGTGTGCTAACCTGATGACGCGCAGTGTATGTCAAAATTTAATACACGGAAATCCATGATTAAAGTCGAACACTAAATAAAAAGTGTTGCCTAAGTGCTGTTTTATGGTACCTTATTTTGTATTTACGAGAAACTCTACTCCCATGTTATCAAGTCGATTTTTCAGATTTTGGTTTAAAGTGAAAAGGGAGTACTTTATTTGTTTGTTTGTATGTTTATGAGCAACAGGAATAGAATATTTATTTTTTTCATAAATATTTAGTACGTCTGGATTTTAGTTAAATTACGTGGTTAATTTGTTGATTCCATTTTATGTATTTAATAATTACGTTTTCTAAAAAAAGCAATTTTTGTGTTGAAAGGGAATCGATTTAACATTATTTAAAAACTAAACTCAAACTTTGAATTTTTTGTTACGAGTTGAAATAATTATGGATTTAAGATGAAACACTGTGAAAAAAGTGGGCCCTATTGTTAATCAAAAGAAAACCTAAAGAAAAAAAACAATATTTTCACACAAAATATGCCAGTTCACTTATTTATAGTTTAAAAATATTTTAAGTTTACGATTTTCTTACTTTGGTACCTTATGTACATTGCGAATGAAAAATATAAAAATAATATAAAATAAATAAAGAAATACGAGTATGTTTCCTTGTTAAAAAAGATTGTGTGTACTGACGTACGCGCGGTTGAAGTAAAGCTTCTTTTTCCTCAAGCAAAGCTTCTGTAAGATTATAACCTACGAACAAACATTTTGTATTCTAAAAACATGTCGCTCTCTTTGACGGATAACGTGACGTTTTGACATGTCACTGACAGCTGCATAGAAATTTTTTTACCACCAACGCCGGAAAAGAAGTTTTACTTCAAAAATATGTTGTTCTAAATTAAAAAAACCATTGAAAATTTGCTCCGACACTTCAAATCAATTGACGTACTATGTTGTATAAGTACTTCAATGCTTTCTGTTAAAAAAGAGTACGGCAATACTTAACTTTGAAGGTATAGATCAAATTATGACAGCTCCTGAACTTTGACAGAGCTAGGTGAAAATTCTGACAGTTCATTACATTTTTTTCTCATTTGTTGTAGATTTTGTAATAGATTTCATAGAAAGTCTGGAGACTAGTTAGTGAAAGGATTAAATTGTTTATTGGTAGCATTTTGTTAAAGCTCAGAATTTTGTTTTAATCTTCCAGTTAACTAATAGTCAACATTAACGTTTGATTATTAGTAAGGCCCAATGACACACAACTTAACTCATCTTGTTGACTGGCTCATTCGAATACTTAGGGGCCAGTTATAGCTCATCAGAAAAATTGGAAGAATCGAAATCTGAAACATTTTTTTGATGGCCGGTTATAGCTACCAATAATTTTACGTCAGAAAATATAATGTTACTTTTACATCTTGCGTTTAAAGAAATTGTTTTGTTTGGTCTGTTAAGTTGAGAAAAAACTATTCATGTCTATTACAGAATTCGCCAAATTTTACTCCCGGTGAGTTGACCCAATTCGCATCCGCTGCAAAACTCAATTATGAAATTCGTCGGATGAACTACATTGTCGATTCCTAAAATTACCTTATCATTTATGAACTTTCGTATCGACACTATCAGCTACAACCATTTATTCAACTGGCCTAGGCCTAGTATCGCTTTCGATCAACGAAATCAAGCATCGTTAAGAGTGGTTAGTACGAAGATGGGGGCCGGTTCAAAACCAACCGTGTGCTCTTTTTTTTTTTTTTTTTTTTTAGATTTCTTGCTCTCTGGTTGCGTTGCTTTTTGTGCGTTTTCTATTAAAATTTGTTAAACAAACACTTTAGCATTATGTATGATAAGCTTTTGACTTACATTTTTGTACTATCCATTGTTTATTTTCGTTTAATCAAAAATTCACTTCAGATTCGTCTCAAAATTGGTGCGAATGTAAAATGATAGAAATTGTATGGAGTGCGAATGGATTGCGAGTTCAGTAATACTATATAAGTTGAACAAAATGTCCGTGGTGCAGGGATTGTTACCGACATTCGTTCAACTTTCATTCGTCGGATTCAGTAATAGCAAAAGTTTGGAAATGAATTGAAACTGTCACTTTAGCTCATTCGCCGAATTCTGTAATAGGGGTGATTATATGGTATTATGACTCGTGTCAAAAATAAGAAATCTCAAATGAAACAAACAATTTTTTCCTGTGATATCATCAGAAAAAATTTTTCTGATGCATTCGGAACAAAAAAAAATCGGAACACAAAAGAAAAACGAAATGGAATATATTTTGAGTTTTGGCAATCAGCTGTTCAGAAAAATTAAATTCCATCAGAAAAAATATTTAAACGCATTTTCTGAGTAAATTTAGCAACAAAATGTTGTAATTCTTTTTGTAAAAATTAGTGCAAGCAAGTATTCGTCTAATTGCAATCAAATTTTACTCAAAATCGAGTTGTAATATGGTCAAATTTGGAAGACAAAATTTTTTCTGATGAGCCATAACTGGCCCCTTAGCGTTGCAGATCACTCTTTCGGTATTTTTTTTATACTGGGACGATCTCAAGAATAAATAATTCCACAACTCAAACACTAGTCACTATGCATCGTACATAATTCGAAGCATAAAACCTTTGTAACGAATTGAATCAAAATCATTAAACTCAAATCGTGAATTAAGTTTCCGATGCCTTCCCACTGAGAAATACTTAAATAAGTACAAACAAATCCAATTAACTTAAGAAACAGTTTGCTGTTGATTCGATGTTTCCACCAATTGTTACGACTTCTTTGGAACTTGAGATCGTTAATGGTTTCATGTGACGCGTATTGTCTCAAAAAACATAAGATCTCCAGGGTTTTCAAACATATCGAAATACAAAAATGGGTTGCGAAATAGCAGCTTTAAAATTAAATTCTTTCCTAAGGTCAAGGAAGCCGTGATTAATAATCAGCTGAAGAAATATCTTGATCACCTCTTTCCGCTATGTACGAATAGGTCCACTCTTCAAAATCCGACGAGTGGGGTCAGATTAAATGTGATTAATATCTGTGACATACCATATTTGTAAATAAAAAACCAAAAACAAAGTATAAATAACTACAAACAAGCAATCACATTGTAAGACCAACTAAAACGCACAAGATTTAAATCCGCTCAAAAGTAACACGGTCAAATGAGATCAACCCAACACATCCTGATTTCTCCATTTTGTTCCTCGACGAGTAAAGCCACGATTCGGAAAGGCTTGGCGTACAATTTATGATTTTGTATAACTTTTTGGTATTCCACAATGTTTGTATATGCCAGTTGACAAATAAGGCGACACAGCTTCTGTGCATTAAATTTAAAATATTTTTGTTTTCGTCCATGCAGCTTATGGTAGCGACAGTCTCAACCCTCGATTTCCTATTTCAAAGACATTCTCTTGTATTTTCTGTCATGCAAGATCGATTTTTTTTCCTTCAACACCATATAGGTTTCAGCCTTTCCATCAATGTCACTTCACCAACAGATGCAATGACAAATTTATAAGAGTCAAAACTGGTTGGAAGCGTGTACAAAATTTCTAATCCAATCAATCTGGTTTAGAGTAAAAAATGCCCACACTTTACAGTGAAAATGAAAACCATGCAACTCGTCGATTATAATGAAAAAAAAAAAACACAACAACTTACCTTGGATTTCAAGAATTAAAGATCGAATCCCTTGAGCTTATAAGGTTATCCTTGGTATTCTCCAATTCGTCGGTAGTTTCTTAATATTCATTTTTACACTTTTTATTCGAGACACAATTACATAAATCCACTTGAGAATAAAATTTGTATACTTTTTCTTTCTTTTTTTTTTCAAATAACTTCACAAATATTTAGATAATCTATTTTGTTGTTGCACAATTATTTAAATTTAATTTCATCTTCTGTGTGAATGTTTGTGAGTTGTATTGGAAATATTTATATCTTTTTCACTTTCAACCGATTTACACCGCGCCACATTATGTGAAGTACTAAACTTTCGATTCGATACTCAATCTACGAACCACCTATATCAGATAGGTGACGAAGACGACGACGCACCGACAGACCATGGCATAAAACTCAATGCTTAAAGCCAACTAGTGGCTATAGCTTAGTATCAACTTTGGCAATACTACTGCACCGTTACGGTCTATGGTCCGTTTGGACGGACGGAAGAGCAGCGTTCACTATGGCGCTTCAGATACAGATAGACACCTTTCTTCGAGACACACATCCAATATTGGGAGGGAGGAAAATAAAAGCTTTTTCTTTTGCTTCGTTTCCCTCTGCAATGTGGTGAACTTACGCGAGCGCTACCACTCTTTTGCAGACTTAATAGATCTGCAAACCACATGATCATGGCAACGATTACAATAGTTAGGGTTATGGCATATAAAATTGATAGTTTGCAACATTTTATTAAAACGATAATCATGAAGAGTAAACAAGATGAATTTGTTTTTGAGCGATGTGAAGCAAAAATGAAGATGTTGTGGGCGGATTTAAATACCGATTTAGTAGCTTTAGTACTTAAATGAGACCTAGGCCACTGCCTTATAGTCTGGTTGGTAGCGTTGGATCTTGAACTTTGCTGAGCGCAAGAGAAGATGCATTTAATAGATAAAGATGTTTAAATTTCATGTTATTGTTGCCAAATACTTTCGTAAGAGTACCCTATAGAAGGCTTAAGTAACAGTTTTTGGTAGCTAATCACTTACAGGGCTTAGAGTATCTCGATTGTAAGAGTGAACTTGGTTGTCACTACTTTCCAATGGGAGGACCTAGAGAAGTATTTTTTTTATTTTAGTCAAATGTGGACAATGTTGTTGAAAAGGGAATAGACGTATGTATGTGTTTTGTTTTGCATCTCGATGCAAACTGAACTTAAATTTAACTCGAAATAAAAATACATATTTCGATCGATTACGAGAAAAGCTAAATACTTTCGAACTGTCATTCGTGTAGTGCGGCTAAAAAATCATCTCTGTACTTCACAGTACGTCCGAAATTGGGCTCAAGGGTTAACTGATGAGCATTCCTAGATGTGCTGGTATTACGGTTGAATTGTTTGGGGGGAGGAATGCTACTGGCTATTTTACTAGAGCGGTAAAATAATGATAGACACGAAACATTGCTGCTGTGCTCTAGAGATAAAAATGTTTCAGTTAAACAACGGTCGCCTATCATTTTTGTAACTCTCTTTTGAGTTCTGTCTAAGAAACTCAAGTGGGTTTTTGGTGCACCTCCCCATATATGGGAATTGTACTCGAGTTTCGGAAGAATCAAGACTTAATATATAACATCCAGATCAGAAGGGGTAAAAAACTTCTTGCACCGGCGGAGAAAATCTAAACACTTAGCAGAATTTTTGGCAGCGTTAAATATGTGATTAGATCACTCCCCAAAAGATGGTCTGTCAAGCACATACCTAGAACTGAAAGCTGTTCAGTCTTCACGATGCAAGTGCCACTCAAAGAAAGTGGCATTGGGGGAGGTATACAGTATACAGCATTGAGTTTTCGAAGCATTAAATTCTACAAGGTTTTTGATTCCCCATTCTACTACGCTGTCAAGATCAGAATTTAATGAACTTATCATACGCTGCCATTGGAAAACGGTACAACAGATTTTGATAATTTTTGTATTCCAAAGGTTCCCAAAAATTTGGATATTGCTGTGTATTCATATTTACAAAAGAAAAATATTGTTTGGATTTTTAAAAAAAAATTTAAGTTTTATTCTTAAAATCTCAATATTTTGCAAACCCCATGTTCGATTTTTTAAACTTCACAAACTTGACAGTTAAAACTATCTTAATAAAATCTACAAGATGTAATGAAAAAATTGTATTTTATCTAAAAATATGGCTACCTACAAATGTTAAAAAATAATTTTCCAAAATTGTATTCTTCTCGAAAATGGCACCTACAATTTTGAGAAAATTTTTTTTTTTTCGATTAATTTTTAAGACCTATAATTCAATAAAAAAAATGAAATTAAGATATTGATGACTGTACCTACTATAGAACCATTTTTTTCGAATTTTGAATTTCTCATTATCGACATAACTAATATTAATGAAATCATCAAAACTTAAAAAAAATCTATTTTTTTTTGAAAATTCGATATCGCGAAAACGTTTAAAATTTACTTTGCGTTCCAAATTTTTTTCTTAAAAATATTTTAAGAATTTTCTATATAAAACTTATTTCTTTAAGTATTTAAAAAAAATTATTTTATGGTTGTGAACATTTTTCTCTAATAATATTCATTTTTAAATTTTTAAAATTTTACATAAGAGCAAGTTCGTGCATTTTACTTTTTATAATTTCGACACGTTCAAGGGCTTATGACTGCCCTTATAATGTTAATACAATGCGAGAGTTTGAGAAAAATGGAGTGAATTTATTAGACGATGTTGATGCACATTGGTTTTGAAAGGTTTGTAGATAATAATGAGGGGGACAAATCGAGAAGTTCAAAGTATTCCACATTCTATAAGAGCGGCTAAAGAAACAACCTCTATATATGACTGTGCGCCCGAAGTAAGCCTCAAGGGTAAACTGATGTGCTTTTATAGCTAGACGAGTATTACTTTATTTGAAAACATAAATCTTGAAATGAACCGAAGACAATTTTTTCAAATCTTCAGTTTGATATTCAAAGCAGTTTTCTGAGGTTTTCAATAGCTAAGATTGCAACGCTAATTCTCAGGCTATAAAATACAAAGTGAAGCTTTCTTTTATTTTTTTGAGGTAAAAACAAACGCATGAGAAAAACATGACGACATGAGTATTGGCTTAAGAGTCAGCGCTTATGATTGTCTTGAGTGCGCGATCGCCAACACGTCGGTCATTGTTAGACGTAGTGTCATCAGGCACATCAAGCTTATGAGATTGAAGTGTGGAATTTGACTTATTATATTGATTAAATTTGAACACATTGTGTATTGGGATACCTATGTATGTTATGGAGTTTTAATTAACTTTGATGTGTGATTTTGGAGCAATCAACCTTGTGTAGATCTAGAAATGAATTTCTTCAAAATCGTACAATATTGAATAAGGTGATAAGTGCAGAATAAAAATGTAACATTTAAACTGGATTATGGAACGTAGTGGTACCAAGGCATAGCTCTGTTATTGAAATGAAGATTGAAAATTGTGAAACTCGACTTGATGAAGACTTAAATTAAATGCTCATTTAAATAAAATGCACGACTGGGTCGCACGAACTTGCTCCTATGTAATAGACTAGGAATTTTAAAAACGAATGTTATTAGAGAAAACTGTTCATAAGGATAAAATTAATTTTTTTTAATTCTTTAAGTAGTAAGAGATAAAAACAGAATGATATGCAAATATGAATTTATGCAGGAACAAAAATTATAAGTCTTTGTAGTGGTTCCTCAAAAAAATAAGCTTTTATGTAAAAAATTTTTAAAACATTTTTAAGAAAACATTTTGGTACGCCAACCTTAAGTTTTTATTATTGTTCGAATAAAAGTTTAATTTCCAAAAAAAATACTAAGCCGTTCTTGAGATATCGAATTTTTCAAAAAAAAAAAATTACTTTTTTTTCTAAAAATTGAAAAAATATTTTTTCTTAAGTTTTTAAATGCAATGTTTTTTATACTTTTTAGGAGCTTTTTTATAAAAAATTTCATTAAAATCCGTTAAGTCGATAATGAGAAATTCAAAATTCGAAAAAATCGTTCTATGGTAGGTACAGTCAGTAATATCTAGATTTAAAATTTTTTTTTATTAAATTATAAATTGTAAAGATTAATCAAAAGAAAAAAAATTTTAGCAAAATTCTCGGAACCGTTTTCGAGCAAAATGCGATTTTCGAAAACCATTTTTTAAAATTTGTATGGAAGGTACCGTTAGTTTTAAATAAAACAAAATTTTTTTTCTCAAATCTTGTAGATTATATTAAGAAACTTTTATTTGACAAGTTTGAAAAAAATCGAGCATGGGGTTTTCGAAATATTGAGATTCCAAAAAAAAATTTTTAATTTTTTTTTAAAAATCCAAAAAATTAAAAATTGAAAATTTGAATATGTAATAATATTCAAACTTTAGAGGAGCTTTGGCATAAAAAAAATTATTAAAATCGGCTGTACCGTTTTCGAGAAAATCAAAAACAAAAAAAATGGACCCAGGGGGGCTACCGAAAATAACAATTTTTTGGAAAATTTTTTTCAACCATTAGCTAGTTTTTACCAAATGAAATTTTTGGAATTTTTTTTAAAAAATTCTGTGGGACAGTTTTTGAGAAAAAAAAATATTTATAAAATTTCGAAAAAAAATCGTATGGCAGGTACCGTTATTTTTGGTCTTAAAAAAAAATAGAAAAAAACGTCCGGGGGTAAAAAATTAAAACCCATATCTACCAAGTTTGAAGAAAATCGGCCGAGCCGTTTAGGCTGTAGTCGAACCGACAGACAGACAGACAGACAGACAGACAGACAGACAGACAGACAGACAGACAGACAGACAGACAGACAGACAGACAGACAGAATTGCGAGACCCACTTTTTTGGTCTTCGCTATCATCGTAATGTCAACTTTGATCAAAATCTCGAGTTCGATTTTTTTTACGAATGCATAACTTGCCTTATAGTACCTATAAGTCGCAAGTAAAAAGTGTGACTACCTAAAGGACGAATCGTGAACGAATTTAATAAAAGACTGCTTGAACTGCGGATTACTGTAATTTATTAACAAAATGAATATTGTTAAAACTAACATATAGATTTTGGCTTTCAAAGAACCTTCAACGTTTATAAAATTGTGTCTTTCAATAAAAAAAAAAAAAAGACTCCTAACTTCAGTGTTCTCTGAAGCTTTCGGACGTCTGGAACTTATGTCTTTTAGTTTTAAATTTAAAAATTTTTAATATTCAAGTAAAATTTGTTGACATTTTACATAGGTAACACAGATGTAATGCCATCATTGCGTTTAAACTTAAGTGAAAATAAATTAAGAAAGGATCAGAATTAATAATTTTGTCAGAGGATAAGTTGTCTCATTGTAGTTTGTCTTACGAATTTTTGTAAAAAAAATAAATAAATTAGTGACTAAATAAATAATCAGCTCATGAAGAACCAAAGTCTAGTGACTTACATTGTCAACCATTCGTGTGTGCGTACATTTTGTCGCCAGGAATGAAGTGGGCCTAAATTTTGTTGTCGATTTCGAGCATCTAATTGAGAGGTACTATATGATGACAAGAAATATTCTTCCAGGATTTGAAACTTCTCCGAAGTCTCTGATAAGATGAAATAAGCTAAGATTCAATCGCTGATCAACGAGGTCATTGTCCAATGAACTAACCAAGAAGTAGATACTTCTAAAACCAATGAGTTCTAAAAACAAATTATTAAAAGTAACTAAATACATTTAGAATTCGATATATTTCGCACTAAAACAGTTTAAATAAAAATAAATTGATAAAATAAAGGAAATCTAGAATATCTAAGATATCTGCCATAAGCCAACAAGCTCAAGCGAAAACTATTGATTGACAACTCTTAACCGATTGGGTTTTCCAGGTGGTGTTTGGAAGAAGGAGATAGAAAACGGTTGTGATTCTTAATGCATCGAAATTACCGCGAAGATGAATAATAACAATATCTTTCAAGGCCTTACAAGCGCTCATAAACCTATTGTATCTGTGTCAATAGGAACATTCAACCAGAATTGAATGTCAGAAAAAAAAATCCACCATTATTTATGGGATTTGAACATCAAACACAAAAACATCTGAAAAGCTACATACAATTAAATATCCTCTTCGATACATACGAGTTTAAGTATCAATTTTAAAATTATTTAAATTTTGTTTTACATACCTAATTACAACAAGCGTTTCGTATGACCCAACATTGAAGCTTCCAGATAAACTACGGATATGGTTAAGGGATTTACAATAGAGAACTCCAATCGCAGCAATAGTCTTGAATCTACATCTGTCAAATTGGCTGTCATTTATTAGATCTGTCTTGCCAAATCAACATGGGGTGTAATAGTGTTCTACAACATGTTCAAATGATTGAATTGCTTTCTGAAAGTTTTTTTTGTTACCTCAATTTCCGTCGAAAAGTTATATTCAACGACAAGGCCCAATTCTGGATGACGGGGTTCGTCAGTAAGCAAAATTGTTGAATTTTGGGCGACCACAATCCACACGAGATCCATCAAATTGCAATGCATCCTGAGAAAGTCACTGTTTGGTGTGGATTTTAGCTGATGGAATCATCGGTAGTTATTTCATCGAGAACGACTTTGGCCAGACCCTCACCGTCAATGGCGAGTTAATTGAATGATATGGACAGTTTCAACAGGATTGCGGCATTGAGCTTCATGCCACACAGCCAATGCTATAATGCACATTTTGCAAGAGCGATTTCTGAGCATGGTTATATCACGCAAAAGCAGTGTAAATTGGCCACCGATCTGGTGTGATTTGACTCCGTTAGACTTCTTCTTGTGGGGTTTTTCTTAAGTCACAGGACTGTTTCAATTAACCACAAACCACCACTACCCTGAAAGCCAGAATTATGGAAAATTGGACGTTTCGAAGTCTTTCTATGATCTTTATACACAAATGATACACAGCAACAAAACATTATGAACATTATGAACAATGTAGTAATGTAATGAGCCGCTCCAAATATACATCGAAGAGACATGCATCTCAAAACAAATATGAGAAGCTGTGAGTGCTGTGTTTCACACAAAAGATCATTGATGCATAATAGAAAGAGAGTCGTATACAAAATGGAGCCCTGTGGCACACCAGCATTTGTTTTATGAACTTCAAACTTAAAACCGTCCAACACAACTTGTATTGAGTGGTTCGCAAGGTTGTTTCAAATGCATTTTTGATGAGAGCTTGAAGCCAAAGTCTATCAAATGCTTTTGAAATATTAAGTACAATAATCTTACTTTCTCCTAAACGATGCAAAGATTTGTTCCACTGTTCGGTGAGATATACCATCAGATCACCAATGGACATATTAGTACGATAGCCATACTGCCTTTTATTGAGAAGATTTCGTTCTTCAAAATATTTTTTAAGCTGAAAATTTACATAATTGACAAGGGACGTAAGTGCAATAGACATGAGTGTAATTGGACGATAGTTTGAAGGGAAGGAGGATTCCCCTTTTTTATGGGACAGGCTGAAAAAATGTTGTGTTCCATTCATTTGGAAAGATCAGAACAGATGGAAAAGCTTACGCAATGGTTTTGCCAGTGTTGAAGAACACCTCTTCAAAACAATTGGAAGGATACTATCCAAGCCAGAGAAATTGTGAATGTCAAGATTTTTTAGTACTCTAGCAACTGCACGAATGCGAAAGAAAATTCGTCCCATAAATTTGTTTACAATATCAAGCACAGGAGGAGTCATGTCACTCCCTGGTAGCGTCGAATTATCAGGAAATTGTGCTGCAAGTATGACTAGCAATTTATACTACCTTTAGGACACACAATAGTATTTAATGCGGTAATTTTTGGTCATGTGGAAATCATCGGAAATCTCTCTAGCTTGTTTGTACATATTCCGGTTTTCTTCAGTAGGATTGGCTTTAAAACTACGGAAACTTAATTTTTTAACCCTCATAGCCTCTTTACAGCTCGAATCAAACCATGAGTTCTCTTTCGGTTGGATAGACCATATCTGCACTGCAATCATTGGCTTTCTCTCGGTTCTCACGGTTTTTTCTGTCTTTAACTGGGGTTTAATGATACGAGAAATTTGCAGAGAAGACACAATGGTCCGATGTGCCTGGAGGCGATAATACACTTATGGTGTATATATCAGGGTCAGAGGTGAGGAACAAGTCTAAAGTCTTGGCGGATTGACCTGCAACTCAGGAATCCGAGTTGGCTCGTCAACAAGCTGAGTCAGGTCATTTAACTCATCAAAAATCCTGACATACCTCCTTTGGGTATTTTGAATACCGCAGCCACGAAGAGTAAATGACCAAAAACGCTTACTACATTTAATTGTTGTTCATGCAAAAAATTGGTTCATCGAATATGATAATTAGAGATCCCTCTAGGTCTTGTGAATTTATTCCGGAATTCTTCACTTGGGTTGATATTATAACATCGGAAACTTACTTCTCTGACCCTAATGACCTCTCTGAAACTTGAATCTTTCGGTGTAATAGATTACACTATTTGGGATAAAATTTCGCATTTCGAATAGAATTAAATTTGTTATCATATCTGGACTGTTCCTAAAGTTGCTGAAGAAATCTTAGAGATCGTCCCAGTTGGCTCTGTCGTATTGCTAAATGGTTCCCTTACGAATTATGTCTCTATTTGGGTTTTGTCGACACGAGAAATTTGCAGATATAACACAATGATGTGATGTATGTAGAGGTGATAATACATTTATAGTGTATTTGTCAGGGTCAGAAGTAATTGACAAGTCTAGAGTTTACGCAACGTCAGAAATTCGATTCGATGTTTAACTCAGAAAAAATCTCGACATATGTACCTTGCTTCGGGTGTTGTCTGACAAAAATAGCGCATCCACGAAGATTTGTGTACATTGAAATCGCCCGAAACCACGATTTAAATGAGCGGAAAATGAAAAAACAATTCCTTGGATAGAGTCGGACAGCGCATCGAATTCGTTAGAAGTCAAGTTACTATCCAAACTGTTCAATGCTTATGAAAAAACAAGTTTCGAGAACATTTAATAAGTAACAAAATCAAAAGCAAATGTCATTACACGCTTGCACGGCACTACCCCGGTGCTGACATATTTTTATAGTAACACACTTGTTTCGAATAAAAATTTCACTCTCAAAGTATAATGGCTAAAACAGAAAAGACGGACTGTTGTAAATGAAACGCGACTAATGTCACTTTCACACGCCATCATCATGTGCTATCAAACTTAAAGAAAAAAGATGGCGGCTGAGCGGGAACATTCCTAAATTCAAAAATCAATTCTTCAACTACATACATCCACGAGTATTTCATTTCAATTCAATTCAGCAAATCAGAATATTGTGAATTAGAGAATTACCCACTTTGGCATTTGAATAGGCATATTATCTTAAACTCAAAACAAAAACAGAACTCCAAAAAACAAATCGCTTATTCTAGAATAAATGATTTCACCTGTTTAAATCGTCTATCAAGGATCAGACAAACTAGCTGCACCAAAATGTGTGTGTCCTTTTCCATCAAAAACTATAGGAAGTATAAATAGTCTGAAATCATAAAAGCACTTATAAATCCTATACTTACCCTGAACCTTTCTGACTCAATAGCTTGTGCTGCTTGACAAGTCTTTTGTTTTCATAAAAATGCAGTTCAATCAAAAGTGTCGTGTCTAACCCTTGAGATATTTTTATCGCATTTGTTTGCTGCGCTAGTTCTTCATTTATAGAATAAACAACGATGAAAATACATTTTCATTGAATAGTTTTCAATCGGGGACTCAAACCTTCCTCCTTTTCAAAGAGGTGTCGTGTTCGTATATCGTCTCTTCCTCTCCAAATGCATCGGCGACATACCTATACTTAAAGAACACAAAAAGAAAAAGCGAACGAGAGAAGAAAAACAGTAAAAATAAAAAAAAATAAAAAAATACCTTTCTCACCCACTTTTCACTTTTGCCCTTTGTTTTTGCATTTTCCTAAGCTTTCAATTTTATTTTTATTTGTTGTGACACTTTATCATCTTTCCCAGCCCTAATACCAAAACTGAACCCTTCTCCCGCATTTTATGCGCGGTCGGTGGGTATTTAGTTCTTCATTTCCTTCAGTAGTGTCAAACAATGAATTTCCATTAAGCAATGGTCGGGGGGAAAGCGAGGAAATTAAAACAAAGTCACCCGGTAACAATGGGGAATTGCATATAGACACTTATATTGGAGGGGGTGTTGGCCAGCGATGGGTGGGATTGTGGTGTTTTAGAACAACGTGCTTAAGTGTTAGTCACATTATGTAGACACTTAAGCGTACAGAGATAGATATGGAAGCATTTGCTGGTTATATTAATGTGAGAAGAGAGAGAATGAAAAATGATTATTCCCATTTGGCGTAGGTCGGGCGTTTCCTCTTACTGACATAAATTTTGCGCGCGGAAATAGGTCAGGTAGGGCTAATGAACTTAGTGGGTGCAGTCAAGTGAAGTCATATGGGGCTCATCTGAATAAATTTTTGTAGGAAAGTGGAATTGATTGGAATGGGTAGATTCTGCCGCCATTTTGAAATCTTGAGTGATAGGAAATACAATTAGTTTTCATTTTCATAAGAGACAGGGTAAGGTGATCAGTCGAACTATCCTCATAAAGAAGACTGCAGCGTCACCTACCGGGTGACATAGGGTGACCAGATAATAACAATAGAACCCTTATTACGATTTTACGCTCTTTGTAACCCCGTTTTTTAAATTCCCGGTTTTATAATCCCGTTTTTTTATAATCCTGCTTCTTATAATCCCGCTTTTTTATAATCCCGCTTTTTAAAATCCTGCTTTTTAAAATCCCGTCTCTTATAATCCCGTTTTTTATAATCCATTTTCGTCGTGTAAGCAGTGAGGTATGCAACCCCCTGCTTGGACACTATAGGATTTGGGGTAGGTGCATTTAAAGAATCTGGGGGATAACCAACATCAAATCAATAAGTTTTAGGTACGTATTCTAAAAAAAAAAAGATTAGCGGGATTTGGCGGGATTTTAAAAAGCGGGATTATAATAGATGGCGATTTTGAACAAGCGGGATTTTAGAAGACGGAATTTAAAAAAGCAGTGTTTTAGCAGGCGGGATTTTAAAACTTTTTTTTCGAGATTTTTGAAAAGCGGGATTCCAAAAAGCGGAATTCCGATACGCTCCCTTCTCAATCATCAATTGATAACTGATAAATATTGAAATTTGTCGTTTCAAAACTCAATGCAATAAACTACTCATTGATAATTTTCAATTTTCTTACAATTCACAATGGTTTGCGTCAATGACCCAAAAATTTATCAATTGGGTAGCTAAATATCAAATTATCATGTTTACCAATTGGCGATTGATAATTGACAATCGTAATAGGAGTGTAAGAAAATTTAGACAAAACAACAACGGTTTGTGAGAAATAAAATTGATTCCGGCTTTATTTTCAAACTCCATTTATGCCATTATGTATTGAACAGCACATCATTGAAATGACCGCTTCGATCTTACCAGCAGTGCTTCAAGCGGTCGGAACAATTGTTGATGACTCGCGGAATTATATCGGCTAAAAGGAGCTCGTCCAAAGTACTTGACTTGTAAGCGTACACTAAGGACTTGATGTAGCCCCAAAGAAATTAATCGAGTGGTATCGAGTCGCGTGATCGCGGCGGTCAATTGATAAACGTTCGCCTTGACGTGACGCAGTTGCCAAATTTCACCTTCACAACATCGAGCATTGCGTCGATTTTATATATCCCGCTTGTGGATACATCGATGTTGTCGATATCTTGCCATATTAATCCGGTTAACATTGCTCTATGCCCATAGACGCTTACAGTGTCTCCTTCCTCATTTCGAAAGAAATAAGTTCATATATAATGTCACCATGCTATAAGCTGCATGAAACAATCAACGCTTGTAGAGGCATTAAAGCTTGGTCGATCACTTGTAGATTATGGAAATTTCGCTTGTGGACATTGCCGGTGAGGACTTGTACGCAAAGATGATTTTTTTGGCCAAAATCCGAATCTCCGGCCAACATTTCCAACCCCCAATTATCGAACTCAACTCACGGGATTGTCTATGATCGTCCAGATGAAATAGCCAACTTTGTTGAATATTTTGACAGCTGGATCTCATTGGTATCTTTGACAGCTGCCGAAACATACTAGTTGGAAAAACTATCACTGCTAAGATTGCAAAACTATGTTTGAAAAAGTGATTTTGTTTATAGTTAATTACAAGTTCAATTTTTGTTGCAATTAAATTCGGTCCATCACATTTGAAAAACGTGTCAAAAACTTTTGATGTTTTTTTTTTTTTTAATTTAAACAAAGTTGATTTCATTGCACTCGATAACTAAACATTGCATCAACCGACTCAACCCACGTTTTTACCATTTTATCTTTACAAGCAACTTATTAAAAATTTGTTGATATTTTTTCGATCGGTTAAAATGCTCCAACCGACAAAATGGTTTTTCTTTAACCGTCTTCAAATCGACCGTTGCCCCAATTAGATAACAAATATAATTAATGCCATATTAAATCATGGTAAGTTGCTCCAACGACAGACCCAAAGCAATAACATTCACGTTTTGAGGCAATCCCAAAGGAAGCAACATTTCTGATCGAATGATTCCAGAGTTTGCCGACCTCGATACACTTGTCAAAACTGGATGAAAACAGAATATCTTAATACTCGGTTCGGTGTAGCGATTATAATCTAGCCCGAATTCCAATTGTTAATTCCCAACTTGCTGAAGAACTCGTAAAGAGTTCCAATCAGATCACCCAAAGTGAGGCCAACATCAGCAAGAACTCTCTCGACTTGTTGAAACTCGGGCAGATGTGTGGAATCCTGAATTACTTGGCTCGGTTGAATCCACCCGGTTGATAGATATAGAGCACTGTCGCACTCACACCTGTAGTGTGGGTGCACAGCAGGTTCTTCTGCGCCTCTTCAATCTTTCAATCGTAGCCGTATCCCGGCGAATCATAACCGCGAATCGACCGTGACATCAATCGGTAGCCATTTCATTACCTTTGCCAGTTGTTTCAAAAGACTTTCTGAAGGTTGGTTCGTTGGGAATGCCGAGTTTATCGTGTACTTTTAATGCGCCGATAATTTTCTGGTGATACTCCCCGAAAATTGGGACTAAATCGAGATTGTAGACTTTTTCAGAGATGGTCAAGAGTTGAAAAAATCCTTACGTCAGATCAGGATGCATTTTGAAGGCTTGAACCAACGTGATGCGTGATGCAATAGAAAAGTTTGAACCAAGATCTAACAACCGTACTTGTTCTGATACTTGTGGAGTCAATATGACTAATCCAAAGAAAAAACTTTGAAATCTCTTAAAACTGCTTTGTCTATTAAAAATATAGTAAAATTAAGCATTTAAAAAAATAAATTCCCTAGCTAACAGAAAGATTTAATGTCGGTTTTGAATCTAGTATGATTTTCTAAACAAATATTTACATAAATAATATGTACTAAATATTACAAACGTCATTTCTTGTGGTGCAAAGACTTAGCACTTTTTTAAATAACAAAAACCAGTCCGGTGCTCTGGAGGAGAAAATGGAGTTCAACTTTCCACCCTAAATGGCATCTCAAAATTGAACTCTGATCCTTGTGACATTCTTTTGATCTGAAGCAATGTTAATTCTCGTTAGTTTTCTTGCATGTGATTATTTGAATAATTCATCCTGAATCAATGGAAATTTTCATAGGGAAATCCTGTTAATAAAACAGGTTCAGAAAATTTGATAACTACTTATCGTGCCATATCTAAGATGTCTGCAATCCCCAAATTAATTTTAGTTTAAATAAAATATCACCTGTTTTTTAATAATCATATATATTTGAACAACATGGATTTATGCCACGTTCCTACTGTAAAAATATCAACAATTGAACCTGACTACCAGGATTATAGAATAATCAAATTCTTGTAAACGCATTTCATACAGCTTGGCATAAATTTAAGGTGTTTCAAGTTTTTGGTATTCATAGAGTGTTTCTAAAATGTATGTCCACATACCTTCATTACAGAGTGCGTGTAGAAGTAGGAAATTATACCGTAAAGGTTATATCTGGAGTTCCTCAAAGTAGTCATCTTGGACCACTTCTTTTCAACTTCTTCAACATCGGCAGCCACAGCCGTAATACTCTCAGCCGAAAGACCAGTTCGGTGGCGGCCCCACCCGGCATGGTCTCCTGTGGTCCAGCTTGTTCGAGTCGAGTAGCTAAGCGCCGGAATATTTGTCAAGTTGGTGCGACAGGATTAGGAAATCGGCGTCGAAATTCACGCTGCGATTATTAAGTAAAAAAAATTGACACAGGTTTTCCATTTTTATTCTTGCGTCTAGCTGTCTAGTTCCCAAATGTCAAATATTATTGACTAACTACACCATTTCCAAAAACTATAACATCTTCTGATAAGGTGATTTATTTTTCGTCACCTTTTATATGTCGTAAGTAAAAATTTGGTGATCGTAGTTATTGCGTATTAAAAAACCTGAAGCCATTCAAAAATATCAACTATTTTTATTGTTAAAGTCTACAATGATTTCTCCAAGGAACTGTCAAGCTTTCTCATTTATGAATTACTATTTGATATAAAAATTTCATCGAAATTTTATCATGCATTTTATTTCCCACCAAATTTTCAAACTTTGATTTAATATTTATTATCCTAGCGCAATAAAACTGAAAGGAAAGAGAGTAAATTTCCTTGGCATTTCCTATACAAATAAAGGCTTTTAAATAGTTTCCTTTTAAGCCAATTAAGAAAAAAGAAATAAATTGTGATGTCGTATGCATCTACAATCTTAAATTCACCATATTGCTTAAACTTGTTTCGCGCTACCACTGGATCTACATAAACAATTCATGCGGAAGTTTAATAAAAACATTAATACAGAGAATTGAAAAGAGAATTGAAAGAAACCACACTCGTTTGTGTTAACTCAACTAAAAACTTAACTACTGCACTGATTTCGGAAAGTAGAAGTTGCATTAGGTTATCTCTTCGCATGTGATTAAAAACTGGCTAAAATTAAACACCAGAATTACACGTTTACCGAAAACCGTTCCTACTAAAAGTCGCTCACGCATATCTTACGAAATATAATTGATCGAGTTTTCATTACAATCATTTCATTTAACACCTGGCCTGGCATTGCATAATTAAATATAAGACTCAATTTTTATTGTACAAAAAATGGAGTTTTCAGTGTCAATACAGTAGCACATTCAATTATTAAAACCATCAGAGAAGCCCCAGTTTAATAGTATGTCCAAAGTCAGTATCGCCATTAATTAGTGGATCAGTTTTTGAGATTTCGAATTTTCAAAAATAAAAAAAAAAAACGTGTTGGGGGGAAAATTTTAAAATTCTATCTACTAAGCTTAAAGAAAATCAGCTGATTCGTTTAGGCTCTTGTCGAATAAATAAACAGACAGAATTGCTAGACCCACTGTTGCCGCCTTCTCTACACTCAAAAAATTTAATAGTAAAATGACTACGAATGATATTCGTAAAGAAAATATTCGTGCATTGTACGAATATTCGTAAGATGTACGAAGTATTTGTACAGTGGTATATCTACGAATGCATTCGTAAAATTTTACTAATAACTGTCGTACTATCCACGAATCTATTCGTTTAATACACTAATTTCATTCGTAAACAAGAAGTAAAAAATTTGTTTGAGTACATTGTACGAATTATTGTGTACATATAACTAATAACATTCGTTAATTTCTCGTACGAATGACTTCGTACTTTAATCTTTTACATTCGTAGTATTTACTAATAAATTCGTACTATTTACTAAGTAAAACTAATATTAGTAGACAGAATTCATTCGTAGGTTGACCGTACGCATTATGCGTAGAATGTACTAATAACTTCGTATTTTCATGAAGTGCATTTAGTATTATTTACTAATCATAAGTAAGAAAAATAATATGTGTTCAATTCTAAAAATTAAATGTATTCCATTAGTCAACACGTTCAAACGTGATATTATCTATAAAGTGGTGGATCAGACTAACATCTGCTTTTTTCGAAAAGATGAGGTAAGTACCTAGACATATGTACATACATATGCTTTAAAGCTTATTTTATATTTAATATACAGCATCCAGAAGCAGCAGAGCATACATACATATGTGGGAATTTTATTCCTAAAAGAATTTCAATGTATATAAGTACAATTTTTTTCCGAAGTTTTCAATATTTTAAATGTTAAATTTATTTTCAGTATCCCTTAGTACATAAAATGAGGAGTTTTTAAATATTTCGTTGATTTTTAATTATATTTATAATGAATTAATTAATTTTTAACTTTATTCATATATATGACAGTAAAATGAATTAAAAAACTATTTTTAACTTACAACATAAATATCTTTTGTTATTATTTCTTACAATAGGTATTTAAAGAAATTTTAGAGAACATATTTAATGGTAGTAAGTTCTACAATAATATTCGTACAATATACAAATGGAGCTGTATAATTTACGAATGAATTACAAGGGCATTAGTAAATATTATAATGATATTCGTACAATATACGAATGGCATTGGTAAAAATTCGTACATTGTACCAATGGTATTCGTACAATAAACGAATGGCATTGGTAAATATTAGAATGATATTCGTACATTGTACCAATAGTATTCGTACAATATACGTTTGATTTTCTAAGAATAGTAATAAAATATTAGTAATATGTACTAATAAACCTCCATTCTACGAATACTATTCGTGGCTGAAAACCACGAATAAAATTCGTAGAATGTACGCATGAATTAGTAATATTTACACACGAAATTTTTTGAGTGTAGGATCGTAGTGTCAAGTCTACTAAAAATCTCGAGTTTTTTTTTTTTTTTAAGAATGCATAACTTGTCATATAGTACCTAATCGGAGGTGCCGATGTATACTGATTCTTCCTTATTCCTGCGACTAAAAATGAGTCTCTGTATTTGACAGTTCGTCCGCAATTAGGATTGATGAGCATTCCTAGCGAGACGGTGTCACGATTAAACTGATGGATTGGAGCATTGTCTGTAAAATACGCAATAAAACACGGAGAGATATATTTACGCCATCAGTACTGCTTAATGCAAGCATTTGTAACAATATTTCTTTTCTCTTCGGGTTTTTCACCTTTAGATACTGGGAAACATCAGCTTGTCACAGTCATCATTTAGCGTGGTGTTAGTTGTTAGTGAATAAATATACATACATATAGCCTAACACTCTACTAAAAAACGAACAAATATGACAAAAAAAGAAATAAATATTAATCTACTATCTGTAGCTACAAAAATAACTACAAGTCAAATAATACTAGCTATAAAAACAATAACGTTACGAGTAATTTCGAATACTTAATGAGAACGCCCATACAACCTGTGCTTAAGTGTAAGCTTTGAGTAACTTAAATCGAAAACATCATGGTTTATATTAGCCTCATGTTTCATACGTGTCAAAGGCTCATTGAGACCATAATTGGTACGGTGGAAGTCTATATGAAAAATTTCAGAGTTCCGAGAACTGTGGCTTCTAGCTTTAAAATGGATTTGTTCTAGAAGAACCGGTGAATCTATGGAACCAACCAAGAGCTGGTGTAAAAACATAACATCGCTGACTTTCCGGCGTTTTTCTAGAGAATTCATGTTTAAAAGAAGAAGGCGACTGCTGTATGGAGGAAGATGATTTGGGTCACTCCAATTAAGATGACTTAATGCGAAGCGTACATATTTACGTTGGACAGATTCGATTCGATCAATGTGTATTGAGTAAAGTGGCGACCATACAGAACTAGCATATTCTAATTGGGGACGAACAAAGGTGTTGTACAACGAAGATGTTATAAGACTACAAGAAAATTCCTTACTCCAACGCTTAATAAATCCAAGCATTGAGTTTGCTTTACTGACAATTTTCTCAATGTAAAGTGAAAAGTCTAGATTTTGCGAGAAGTGAACGCCCAGGTCGCATGTTGTTTCTACCTTACTTAGAATGGCTTGATTAATGTTGTAATTGTAACATATTGGGTTTTTTTTTCTAAAGAAGGACATTGATTGGCACTTTGAAACATTTAGAAAAAGATTGTTATATGAGCACCATTCAGAAAACATATTTATGTCATTTTGAAGAGAAACACAATCGGATTGGCTTCTGATGATTTTAAATAATTTAATATCATCTGCGTAGATAAGAACCCCACATGATTTTACAATTGAAACAACATCATTGATTGATATTATGAAAAGAAGTGGACCAAGGTGACTACCTTGTGGAACACCAGAGTCAGCATTAATTGGATCAGAAATGATTCCTCTAAAAAGAACTTGGTATGTCCTTCCCTTCAAATAAGACCTGATCCATTGAACGAATGCAGAAGGGAATCCAAGAGATGAAAGCTTAAATAATATTAGACTATGAGACAACTTGTCGAAGGCCTTACTGAAATCTGTATAAATACAGTCAACTTGATGACCATCCTCGATAGTTTTATTTGTAAACGACGTGAATTCAACGAGATTAGTAACAGTAGATTTCTTTTTCATAAACCCATGTTGCTCGCTCGCAAGGAAAGGTTTGCAGCTGAAATAAAAACTCTTAAATATGATAGCTTCGAATAGTTTCGGTAAGCAAGAAAGTTTGGCTATTGGTCTATAATTAGAAATATCACCGCGATTTCCTTTTTTGTGAATTGGTATAATGAATGAATTTTTCCAAATTTTAGGGAAAACAGCTTGTTTTAGGGAGTTTTGAAATAAAAACGTTAGGGGTCTTGCCAGAGGTTTGCAACAATTTTTTAAAATATACGCCGGAATTCCATCAGGTCCACTGGACGTGTCGTGGTCTAAGCCCGAAAGATGGTCTAATACATCCTCAACTGTGATAACAATAGCACTCATTGAGCTTTGAGAAAAGCTATTCAAATGAGTAAAATTACTCTCACAAGGTTCAAAATCATCATCACAAAACGAAAGTTTAAAGAAGGAAGAAAACATATTGCAAATAACAAGAGGGTTGTTGTTGGTTTCATCCAAGTACTTCATAGTAGATGGATATCCGTCAGATTTTTTCTTGCTATTAACAAATTTCCAAAAAAGTTTGGGGTCAACAAGAAGTGAAGACCGCATTTTTAACATATAACAATCATAGAGGATTCTGCATAATGATTGGAATTCTTCATATAACGATAAATAACTGTTGTAATCATCCAATTTATTAGATATTAGGTACTTTTTCCATGTTCTGTTTCTTAAGTTACGCAGACTACGAAGACTATAGAAGACTTCGACTGTGCTTAAGAAATGGGAACGATTCCACGATAGTTCTGTTTCTATCAATTTTAACGCTCCGTGCTGCATTCTATCCAGTAAATGAAGAGCAGTTTGGGCTGCACCTCTCCAAAGATGTGAGTTGTATTCTAGTTTGTGACGTATGAACGGCCCATAAATTCTAGTCTGATCAGAGGAGGTGAAAATTTTCTTTCACTCATAGAGGAAAACCCTAAGCATTTAGCAATATTTTAGCGGTCTCGAGAATGTTGGGATTCCAACGAAGAGCGTTGTTGACACACATACCGAGAGTTTTTCGACTTCTTCGATGCAAGTGTAATTCAAGGACATATGGTGTACATTTTGCTTCAACGAAAAGAGGTAGCATTGAGTTTTTGAAGCATTACGATACGATATTCTATAACCCCGTTAACAGTGCTGTTAAGGCCGTAGTTTGATGAGCTTATTATACGGTACCTTCCCACTTTCGAAGTTTGAAAACGATTATAAGAAGCTTAGATAAGAGTCGGTGGCAAAGCATTGAAGTGGAAGTTTTAGACGAAAGATCATTTATACAAATGAGGAAGAGAGTCGGAGACCAAACGGAGCCTTGAGGAACACCAGCATTTAATTTGTGAAGATCAGACTTGATTGAAACCATCCAATACAATATGTATTCAACGATCAAGAAGGATATTTCATTTCCAAACAATAATAGTTAAATTGATATTAAACGTACACATTTTTGAAAAGAGAGCTGAGAGTCTAACTAATGCCTTTGAAATACCAAACGTAATAATCGTACTTTCTCCAAAACAATGTAAAGATCTGTTTCACTCTTCACGTGAGATATGGCATTATATCACCAATGGAATGATAGTTGCGAAAGTCGCATTTCAGTTCATTGAGAACCTTTCGGTCTTCCAGATATTTCTTCAGCTGATAATTGATAAGTGGTTTCATGACCTTGGAATGAACAGTCGTAATTGCAATTTGTCGGTAAGAGAAATGAGAAGACGTGTCGCCATTTTTAGCAACAAGCTGGATAAATACCATTTTCTATCTTCCAGGAATATTCCAGTATAGTAGGAGCGATCGACAAGCCTATGAATTTTTTTTGAAAACGAAGAATTACATCTTTTTAAAAGAAAAGGGAAAGTACCATCCGGACCAGCAGATTTTTTTACATCGGGCGCTTGCAAGGCTCTTGGTACTGTACGAGTTCGGAAATATATTTGTACAACTGAATGATTTAAGTGCTCAAGTACAGGAGGAGCAAAATTGCTGTCTGGCAATGTGGAGCTAGCAACAAAATGAGCCAGGAGTACATTTGCATCTTCTAAAGAACTAGAGTTGTCATTGTAGGTGAGCGTTTGGAACCGAAAATGATAATGAATTGTTTACATTCTTGACAAATGACCAGAACCTCCTAAAACCTTTGGCCTAAACTTCTGGCCATGTAAGAATTTGTTCCTTTTTATATCAGCATCGAATTTCACCAAACTTGACCTAATGATGACAAAAAAAAAAAATAAATGACCAAAACTACAATAAATCTGGGTTTTACAATTCTGTCGGTCTGTTGAACTTTTAAACGATTAAGTAAAATGCTTAAGCTATTTTAGTAAGTTACTAAGTAAAAAAGAAGATTTTGCTAATTTTAAACGATTTTTGCATCTTACTATCTCTTAAAATTTTACTTAAGTTAAAATCAAAAAATGGCTACTTTAACTCTTAGTACTCGTAACTTCCTAAAGCCATATGACATCTGGAATTTTCCTCAAAAAAAAATTCTTGGCGATTTTATTTGGAAAAGTTAAATTGTGTTTTTTTATGATTCGTAAACTTGTTGTCTCAAAATCAAAAAAAAAAAAATAATATAAAATGATTTCAGAAGACGAAGATTTTGATATTTTTGAAGACTCAGATTTGTGCCGAAAAGTGCGATGTTTTTTTTAAGTCCCGAGCAAATCTTTTTTTAAGAGCTAGGCGATGGAGAATTTTACTCCATGTTTGACAAAGGTTTGACAAGATAGCAGTTCGGTTTTTGGTTGAAAACTTAGACATCCAATACCGAATTACAAGCCGTAATCATGCTGATGTTAGTAAGTTAACTTCCCAATGGAACACCAAGGATATGTTCAGCAATTAATCTTATCGAAGCGTTACATGGAATGGTCCAGTCCAAAGTGGGGACTTAATATTTGGGAAAAAGTAACATGCTAAGCCCTTAACAATAGGTTCTTAAAAATTTTGCGCCAAAGTCCTTTTTACATTACATTACATATTACTCTACGCTGTAGATAAATCTACGAAGTAGATACACTGAAAGTACTGGCAACTGAGACCATCGGCTTTGACATTACAACAGAGGGAGAGACACACAGAAAGAAAGAACAACAGAAAAAACACATTACTGACAAATGGTGAGAAATCCTAGAACTAACTAAAAATTTCAAGACTTACTACCTGCATTGGCCAATAGTGCGCTATAGAAATCAGAGCTTCAGACTTCAAAAACCTCCTACAAGCCATTCAAAGAAATTCGGAAAAATCACTTTGAAATGAAATATTTCAATAACCAGACCGTAGAGGGAGCCTCGATATTTTTTTTTTTGAATTTTTCATACGAAGTTCAATATGTCAATAAAAGCCATCCTCTGTGTGTTTAGTCCGAACGGCTAATATGAGGACCAATTTTCATGACAACTTTTGGGAGATTAGTCAGTTCCTCGCAACAAGCAGTACTCGTACACCCCTGACAGACACTTCTGCAGCGCCTGGGAATCGAACCCGGACGTCTTACACTACGGTCCAACGCACTAACCATTATGCCAAGGGGCACTATCTCAAGCCGACAGAGGTATTAATTGAACAAATATAAGAATGTCATAATAATGAAATGAGGAATATTAGTATAAGTTAAAAGCAAATTCCGACTTCGCCCAAGCCTCAAAGTAACCACCGAGTTATGTACGTTCATGGTTATTTTAAATCATATTGTGTAAATAACTAATGTAAACAAACGTTATATTTATAAATGCATTCATATTATTGGGCGAAGTCCAATAGCTAAAAAAATTCAATTCAATTTATGAAGCAGTAAAAAGTCAAAGAGTTTTTTGAATGTTGGTGATGTGAGAACGCAAAACGACGGAAATGGTTGTCCTTTGGGCCCTTTTCAGTGTCTTCATGTTTCAAATACTATGAAGCTTTGGTTATTGCAAGACGAAACTAATTGTCCAAGAAAGTTAAATCACTAATGTAGTCAGAAACGTTACTGATACTTTCAAATTTAAAAGTTTGATGATTGCGCTTGGTTACTTGCCTATTAAATTCATTTTTATTAAAAAAAAATATAAAAACAATAAAAAACTTCATAAAAAAAAATCTTCCTTTTAAAAATATCGATAAATTCCTGCGGTCGTTTCTCCTTTTCTTTATTATCAATAAAAGTGAGCTTAAAATGTGTTTATAGTCTACTCGTTGGCCAAAAAAAAAAAAAAAAACAGAATTGCATGGACTACACAAAAAAAAAATACCATGAAACTCCTTCCTACTAACGTGGCTCTAACACGAATACCATTGATTGTTCATGGACTTGATAAAACGTTTCAATACAAAAAAAAAATCAATGCAGCTGACTGCCACGGCCAGAGAGCCGCTGCGCTGGTGTTAACAAGAAGTACAAACAGCCTAACCAAACAACCGGAATGGTTACTTTCGATTTCATTATTTAATGCGGACTTTTAATTCAATTATTGAACTTGAGGTACTGGTTTTTGTGTGTTTGGCCATTTTGTGCGAGATGGATTTACCGACGTTAGTAGGCACAACGTAGGGCGATCAGCTTTTGAGGGCGAAAATGCAAATTTTTAACATAATACCTTAGTACATTCTGATTCTTATTTTGTGTAAGGATCTTGGCTTACACCTATACAAGATCAAGCTGACTCAAGAATTGAAGCCGATGGACCATTTGAAGCGACATACGTTCTCCAATTGGGCTCTGGAAAAGATGCGCCAAGATGATGAATTTCATCGCAAGATCATCTTCAGTGATGAAGCTCATTTTTGGCTCAATGGGTTCGTCAATAAGCAAAATATGTGTTATTGGTCGGGTGAAAATCCACACTTGATTCACAAAAAATAACGGGTTCGGTTTGCGTGCCGGCGGCGGCGTTATTGAGCCATATTTTTTCGTCGACGATAACGAGCTACTGTGAATGGTCAGCGTTATCGCGCCATGATTACCGATTATTTTTAGCCCGAATTGAAAGATATGGACTTGGACGACATGTGGTTTCAACAGGATGGTGCCACAAACCACACAGCACCACCTTACAATCGATTTATTGAAGAGTAAGTTTGATGAGTGTGTTATCTCAAGAAATGGGCCAGTCGATTGGCCGCTTCGTTCGTGCGATTTAACGCCTCTAGACTATTTTCTTTGGGGCTACGTTAAGTCATTGGTTTATGCCAACAAGCCGACAACGTTAGAAGAGCTCAGAGCCAAAATTGAACGCGAAATAGGGGCCGTTTCGGCCGAAATCTGTGGCCGAGTCATCGAAAATTGGGTCCAACGAATCGACCGCTGCAAACATGCCCGCGGTGGCCATATGAACGAAGTCGAGTTCCATTCAGAAATGTTTTGATTGTACTTAAAGCCGATAGAAATTTTTTTGAAAAATCTCAAATGGTTTGCGTTTTATTTAAAAAAAAAGTTGTCAAGTCCTTATTGGAAACGCCTTTATTTGGCATTAACGTTTGCAAATCACCTAGTGTCAAAAATTTTGGAAAATTCAAATGTCACACTATTATAATTAGCGAACGCCTTTTTTTGATGACTTTGAATAAAATCTCAATTTTTTTTTATATTGTATTTGTAAACATACAAGATTTTTTAGCTTATGGAAGCGAACTCCGACATGGCCAAGGGTGTGGGATCGTTTGGATCTTCAAAAAAAAAAATATTGGGATCGGATTCCAATTGAACTCAACTCCTTCGAACAACTTCACTGCCAAGAAAAAGAATGTCATAAAGTATGTAACGAAAAATTATTCCAGAAATGCTTTATTAAAAATTATCTTCATAGGTCTGGCTTGACTATAAATAAAAATAATAAAAAGCGATCAACAAGAAAGATCTAGTAGCAACTGGAAAAAGAACTTGTGGGCAGTTCTTTGTCTCCTTTGGAAAATGCTGTGGATGAGTTACTCAGTCTTCAACAGGCTGTGAACCCATCAGGCAATAGATTCGGGACGTGTCCCACTGATCTGTTGAAACGACATGTCGAAGTGGAAGTAACGGCGTAAACGTTAAGCCGACGGGTCTTCAGCTACGACATCCTCACAAGGTAGAACAGTCCATCGCAAGAAAAGTTATGAACAAGTGAAGCTACTCCGAAAGCAAACGGACATAACTAAAAAAATAATTAATAATTTTGTTCCTACAAATTATCTGAAACTTAAAGTGGGTTGGAGCTATCTCGTTAACTGCTGCTCAGTCTAAACATCTCTCGTTTTCAACAGTGAATAATATTCTATCACGAGAAGGGTCATAATTGGGCCCTAAGAAATATCTCGTTGGTGATCTGATGATATTTGTATAAAACCGAGCTTTTGGAATTAGAATTTGCGACTCAATACAAGTTGTATTAGATCATTTCAGATCTTAAATTCATAAAATAAATACTGATGTGCCACATGGATCCGTTTTGTCTCCGACTCTTTTTATTATTTTCATCAATAGTCTCTTGTCTGATATGTTTAATCCATTAAATTATTTCCCTGGCGTCAGTACGCCTAACTTTTCATGTTCGTTTCTAGATTCGCATCTCTGGTGTGGATTTTTAATGCTTCACAGACTCAATGATTTCTTGAACCAGCTCCCATAACGCTAGTCATGAGCATCGAAGAAGCCGAAAAACTTTAAGTACTCGGTATGTGTACAGTTGGCTAGGTAAAAATGGCGGCCACTAGCAGTCTAGCCCTGTGGCAAAATTAGCGCTGAAGTGCGCCATTTTTATTCCGTAACTCGTATGAACCTGTGGATGGGATTGATATGGGAAATTGTGGACATTCTCAAGGAGTCATCTGGTTTGGATTAAGTTCAAAAATATGAAAGGATCTAGTAGGTTTTAATGTTTCTTATTGTGTTTGTTTCATCCGGAAATTTGAGAATTCACCACACTCATTACATGACAGCTGAAACAGTAGCCAATCCGATTGAGTGATAATTTCCCCCCCGCACCGTAAACTTCGTAAGCTTCCGTCAAAGCTCTCAGTCCGCTAGTTCGGGATTTAAGAGGTCAAACAGACGGCACAAAAGTAACCGAAGTTTATCCTAGAGCTATTTCGTCGCGTTGAGAAAAGAGATCAAGTCTTTGATCTTCATTTCTGAAAGTTTCCTTTTTCCTGTCGTTCCCACAGCTATGGCAGTGAGTTTGTTGTGAGGAATGGCTGCATGCTAAAAAAAAAAAAAAAAAAAAATAGCTGCATGCACTTCTATTAGCCAGTGCCCGCTACAGGTAGCTATGATCCTGGCTATGTCTTCCCTGGGTCTGCATATCTATCAGATGAGGAGTCTTTTTTATAGGTGGGCCAAATCTTTCTAGATTAAATGCAATTAGTTAAACTGATGCACGTACGGTTTGATTCGTTAAAAAAAATTTGGGACAATATTGCCCTTCATAATTCCGAGCGGAATGTTGACTCTTATCACAAGTGATTTTGTAAGAGCAGATCCTTGCCTGGCCAGCTCGTCCGCCTATTCATTTCCATCAATGCCGAAATGACCGAGAATCCAGATAAGATTGACTTTGTGGCTAACATTTGAGGCTAGCAAGTTCATTCCGGCATTGCTGGATCAATTCGTAGGATGATGTACTAGAATTAATGGCCTTAACAGCCGCCTGACTGTCTGTGTTAATAGCCGTATTCCGGTTCTTATTTGGATCTTGTTAGGAAACCTTCCATAATTCTCCGAACCTTCCATAATTCCCTGATTTTATAAACAGTGTTCTAGTTACGTAGCCTCCTCTTAAACAATTCTACTGTAATATTCGGGCTATAATAACTGCATATTAGTTTACCCTTGAGCTTAGTTTCAGGCACATTGCCAAGTATAGATGTTCTTTCTTTAGCCGCACTACACGAACGTGGAATGGTTTGGGCAGTTCTATTTTATCCTTACATTTTGATGGCAAATTAAAACTTATCTTGTATATTTTTACCAAATATGAAAGAGCTTAGAAATTCA
The DNA here is from genome assembly GCA_911387755.1 of Chrysotoxum bicinctum. NCBI lineage: Eukaryota > Metazoa > Arthropoda > Insecta > Diptera > Syrphidae > Chrysotoxum > Chrysotoxum bicinctum. The sequence continues at coordinate 118,747,660 of OU426989.1, read as the reverse complement.
AGCTGCGAAATATATTAAAATATTAAAAAAAAAAAAATCTTTCGTAGTGAATCTGAATTTGTTAATCCTTCCCTGGGTATTACTACACAATCCTGAATTTCTGTCTGTACTAAATGCGGATTTGCAAAGAAAAGTGGTAAATTCAGGCGTTTGCTCAAAACGTGACATTGAAATAGCTTCAAAAATACGATAAACATAATGTCGACTTGATTGTTAATGATAGGAGTCTTACACCGACAAAGTCATTAATGATTTGTTTTATGAACTCTAAACGTGAGCTCAACCAATTGATAAAGTTGAATTTCTGAATTCACAAAAATAAGTTATTGTCATCGATTATTATTTTTCTTTATTTGCATTTCCTTATGATGCTTTAGATGAATGGATTAATCAACTTCACTCAATGGAGATAGTAGAAGAAATAAAGTATCTTGCTGTAATTGGGTGTGTTAATTATATAGTTTTGCAAACATCAATTAACTTAACATGTGTTTGTATTAATAAATTTGACAAGTAAAAGTGATATTTTTGATTGATTCGAGGTGGTTTCAGTATGAATATTTAAAAAAAAAGAACTATTACTAGTCTCAAAATTCAACACAAAACTGCAGAAGGCCTACGGCCGGCGACGCTATAATAGTAAAGGGATGTTAGATTCGCTATTTCATCGTGGCTTTTGGAAAATGGAACACTAACTTTAGGGGGGGTGAAGGACGATACCCCGAATGACAAAATCTCGAATGGCAAACTAGAATGACAAAAATCCCGAATTCCAAAATCTTAAATCGAACATTCGAAATACAAAGTACAAATACAAGTTTCTTTTTAAATATTAACAAAAGTAAATTTTGACCTTATTGGTAAGAGCGAACATTCCCATTGATTATGGAACACAACGTGGTTCAAGTGGGTGCCTGGGCGGGCTTTGCAGTGGTGCATTCTGTCACTCCAATTTTCCAAGGCCTTGTTGATGGTTTCGGGTCGTTACTCAGGGATTACTTTGATGATATAGGCCTAAAGTGCTTGAATTGTTTCCGGATTGTTTACATACCTTCGGTACTTCACGGCTCCCCACAAAAAAGTCTAAAGGGCTGAGTGGCAAGTGCACCATCCTGCATGATCCAGAGGTCGTCCAAATCCGTGTCTTTAATTTAATTAAAAAAAGTCAGTTAATATTGCTCTGTAACGCTAACCGTAGACCAAGCGTTATTTCACGCCTCATTTTCCAATGATGCCACAGCTCCACAATCCGCACCAAACTTTTACTCTCTGTGGATGCATTAGCTTTTGGACAAAAACTTGCGGGTTTTCCGAGCCCCAGATCCCGCAATTTGATGATTTTCCGCCCAAAATTGTCCAATTGAAGCTGTTTTAAGGCCCAAATTGTGATAATCCGAAGCTAGTAGTCGTGCGCCTTTAATTGCTCAGTCAATTGAAAATTGTAAGTCAATAATCAATGTTGAGCTGTTGAGATCGATAGGCGAGTTGATGTTAGTGAATTGAGTCTCACATTCTCGGCTACAGCAGCCACATACTCGTCTGTGCGCACCGTACGAAGACGGAGACCATGAGTGTTGTCCCCAATCATACCAATGTCACGAAATTTTTGCACAAACTTTCGTACAGCAGGCGCGGTAGGTGCTTCATTTTGGCCAAAACTTCTTTTTTAAAAAACGCACTGTTTGGGCTTCACAGCACTCACTTTGAAAAATAGTTTTTAAATTTTCCCAACGTTGTTCAAGTGTAAAGCGACTTATTTCGAGGTACGATACTGACTTTCTGTCAAGATTTCGAGCGGAAAACAGCTGTCAGTGAGTCCAGGTTAGGACGCATTGTCAAGTACAGAGATTTTTTTTTCAGACGCACTACACAAATGTGGAATAATCTACCTGTCTCTATTTTTCCTTCTTGTTGTAATACTCCGAAATTTAAAACTTGTGTGCATCGGTAGCTCTTTTTAAAACCTTCCTATCTTTATAACGCTCGCATTCTGATAATCATGGTAGTACCCCTTGGCATAATGGTTAGTACGTTGGACTTTCATGCGGAAGGTCTCGAGTTCGATTCTCAACCTCTGTACTACATTTTGTGAGGAATTGAGGAATTGACAAATCCTCTAAGAGTATATCTCTTGTCATGGAAAGTGCTGCTCTTTAGCCGTTCGGAATCGGCAGAAAATTGTAGATCCCCTCCGTTCCTGGTAACATGCACACAGGAATGGGTGAGAGTTGTAAGTCACTAGGTCCTGGTTCACTTCGAGCTGTTGCACCACCAAAGTTATTTATTTATTTACTTTTTACTTGCGACTTATAGGTACTATAAGGCAAGTTATAAATTCGTAAACAAAATCCAACTCGAGATTCTGATCAAAGTTGATATTACGATGACAGAGAACACGAAAAAAGTGGGTCTCGCAATTCTGTCGAAATTTTATAAATATTTTTTTTTTCTCAAAAACTGTTCGACAGATTTAAAAAAAAAATACAAAAAAATTTCATTTAGTTAAACTATGTAATAGTTGAAAAAAAAGAGTGTGTACCTACAGACGTACGCGCGCTAGGAGTAAAACTTCATTTCCCTCAATAACCTCCAACAAAGTGTGAACAATAATAATTGTAAAAAACATGTCGCTGTATTTGACTGATAACGTGTCGTTTTAACATGTCACTGACAACTACATAGACATTTTTTTACCCCCAAAGCCGGAAAAGAAGTTTCACTTCCGGTTGCATTGTTAACTGTCAAGTTAGCATTATCATTTTCAAATTTTAAAAATGTAATTTTTGGAATAATTGTCGTAAATTTGTCGTTAAAGCAAAAATTGTGTTTCCTAGATTCAATGTGCTATAATTCAATTTAATCAATTTTTATTCATAAGTTTCAAATTTCAAAATTAATTTGTATAATAATTTAATGAATTTAAAACTATGACATTGCGGTCAGCTTGGTTAACAAATTTTGTTTCATACATAAATCATTAAATATATCATTTTTATTGTTCATTAATTATTTAAAACAACGCAAGCTAGTTATGCAAATTCTCTTATCAAAAGCATTTTGTATGTAGACAATTCTAATATTAATTTTATAAAGGCTCTTCCAATTGAACTCGTTCAAGATTATGATTGTTTTTTGCATCGTTTAAGTTTGGTAAAAACGGGGCAAACACTCAAGATGTGAAAACAGTTTTCTTTTACCTTAAAATAACACGATTAACACCCTTTGTAAGGGCTTCCACTTTGACAAAGTAGCTTGCATCTCGTTTTGAAAATAGAGATATAGTCATCATTGACGTAATTTTTCTTAACCATATTAATAATAAGCTGCGAGTATGTAATTCTACTCTCCGATTCCCGATTTCTCTTACTGCATACTCGTCAGAACTGGAACAGAATCTTCATAATTTGATATAGTTGGTCTTTGGCCAAATTTAAAATGTGTGTTTCCATTGGTACGACTTCTTCGCAAGCGATTTTCAATTTGAACAACCACCTATCCTTCGCTGAAAGCTTGATTATGTGGTATTTCAATGAAAAAACCTTAAAGTGTATCAGCTTTCAAGCTGGTAACCAGATCAAACTAACCTAAGCTTGACAATCCTCACTAGTATGTTAAGGGTTTTAATTGTAGCTTTCCCTTGAATAATTAATATTAAAATTCATTATACAACTTATTATTATTATATCGTCGCTGTAGATCGAATACCTCGTAACCCAGAAAAAACCGATTTTTAGGTAATGATGCAATTATATTGTGAAAAAAATTCCGGATCTAATGAAAAATATCATATACAATACATGTCAAACTATGACAAGCTAGACTCAAATTTTTGCTGTGGTGCTTATTAGTTCAAGTAATATTAAATATAATCAATTTATATAAACAAAAGTGTTTCAATCTGCATAAGCCTTATACCACCGCGTTTGCAATACATTTTCCTCCTAAATCGCCCTTTTAAATCATAAATTTTCATAATTTACTTGACTTCGCCTTTGCCTCTGCCTCATGAACAAAAAAGAGCACGTACTACGCTCTACAGGTAAAATTGGCGCAATTCAATCTAACCCCAATGTGGCACAAACACCCGACACCAAAAACAAATTGTCGCTGTTTGAAAAGTTGATGAAGAAGGAGATGAAGGATTTAAGAGAGTGGATAAAGGACGAAATGAATAAATTGACCGAGAAACTGGATAAAATTGAAAGCGATTTTAACCAACGTTTCACTGATCACAGCATTGCCGTTGCAGACTTGACTCGCAGAGTCGAACAGCTTGAAGCAAAAACACCAGAACCCCCCACCACCACCAACACCGAACAACTCGTCCAACGTGTAGAAGAGCTTGAACGCGAAAAATATTCAACTGGCGCTGTCATACGAGGGATTCCAAAAATGGAGAACGAAGACCTGCATGAATTATTTGCAAACCTATGTCAATCCGTTCAACTCACACCAGTACCTGTTCTGCAAAATATTTATCGCACAACATCTAAAAGCAATCCGAAAGATATCAACACCTCGATTGTCCTAAAATTCAGCACATTGACCGACAAAAATAATTTGCTGCAATCGATCCGTCATCGTTGGATAACAAATAAACAAAATCTTTGTTTACATGATGTAAAGCTCAATTCTGACAGCAGCATTTATGTAAATGAAAGCTTAACTTCATCCAGCCACATGATCTTGCGGAAAGCTCTTGTACTCAAACGTCAGAAAGCTCTATCGAGTGTTTACACTAGAAACGGAAGGGTGTTTATACGTGTCACTGGTGCTACGAAAACACTTTTAATAACATCAATCAATAGCTTGAATTTAAATATTGCCGAACATCAATTGAATGAACAACAACACTATGATGAAAAATCGTAAGCTTGGAGATGGTCATCTTTATTACTATTTTTATTTATATTTTCATTTTTATTTTATTTGTATAAAAATTTATTTTCTTATTAACTCTTTTTTTAATGTTTTTATATATTATATCTTGTTGAATTTAAGCCAAATATCTAAACTTCGATTTCTTCTAACAAATGTTTCTCTCTTGGTAGTATGTCTTGGTGGTGGTTCTAATTTTCTTTTCTTTGAAAATGATTAGCAACCCAGGTAGTAGTATGTTTGACCGCACAATCAATATGCGCATGATGCTAGACATTCTATGCAAGCAATGTAATGGCCTTCACGTTTGCCATTTAAATACTCAAAGTCTTTATCCTAAAATAGAGGAATTTAGATATGTATTTGAAGGCTCCAATATAGACATTATCTGTGTATCTGAGACATGGTTCAAGGCAGATTTATCTGACGTCCTGTGTAACTTAAAAGGATATGATTTGTTTCGCTCTGATAGAAGTGACCAAAGAGGTGGTGGGGTTGCGATTTACGTTCGCAGTTCAATAAATCGCAGTTTCGTTGCCAGATCAGATAGCTCTTCCCCAATTGACTTTTGCTTTATAGAAATTATGAATGGCAGAAATAAATGTTTAGTAGGTGTGGTTTATCGTCCAAATAAACACGTTGATTTCTCGCCCTTGTTCACAGTATTAGAGAACATTTCCTCTTTTTATTCTGAAATCGTCTTATGTGGTGACTTTAATTGTAATTTGCTAAACAAGGAAACATCCAAATCATTTATTGAACGAATGAACAGCCTTAGCTTATATACAAATAATTTTAGTAATCCAACTCATTTTACAAATGATAGTGCAACACTCTTAGACTTATTCTTTTCCCATAATATCGAAAACTTTTTGATCTACGACCAGCTTTCCGCATCCGCCTTTTCGAAACATGATTTAATTTTTGCAACCTTTGGTTTTGTTCCCCGAATGGTAGCTACTACTATTGAATATCGAGATTTTAAAAATATTGACTTGGCTCAACTGGAACACGATCTACTTCATATCAACTGGCAACAAATATATTTAATGGCTTCCGCCGATGATCAGGTTTTATTTTTAGAAAATGTGAAGCTCAAAACAAAGGTTGTCAAACACAAGCACAATTCGTGGTTTTCTCTTGAAATTAAGGAACTGATGAAGCAAAGAGACTTAGCTTACAAACAATGGAAACGTTTTCGATTGACTGAGTTTCATAATACTTTTCGTGACTTTCGAAATAAAGTACGCATTAAAATAAGAGAAGCTAAAATACAGGTATATTCAAATCATCTGAGGAAAGATCTACCTTCTAAAACACTCTGGAAAAATGTCGATATGTGAAAAGATAGGTAATGAACAGGCCTACATTTTGGTATAACTTTCATGGTTGCCAGATGCCGGGAAGTATTTTTTTGACGAAGGTGAAGGTTGCCAACTTGTTTTTTTTAAATATTTTTTAATATTTTTTTGTGCCTATCATCGGCGTTCTGCGTCTAGCGGCTAAGCGCAGAGTTTTAAAAATACGGTCGATATGTGAAAAGATAGGTAATGAACAGGCCTACACGAGATCTTGGAGTAGGGCCATTAAAAGAAAAATACCCTGAAAACATTAATCCTGATGTTCTTAATGCTGATTTTGCGAAAGTTCAGTCTGAATCTCTTAATGAAGTAGAAATATCAAATGATATGGAACTTGTGAATCCGAGCTTAAATTATTTTGAATTTCAGGTAGTTGAAGAAGCTGATGTAGTAGACAATATTTTAAAAAATTAAATCTAAAGCCATGGGGTTTGATGAAATGCACCCCTCGTTTATTAAAATAATACTACCTCACATACTACCCACCCTTACGCATATTTTCAATACAATCATTACAACAAGCTCTTTTCCTAATACCTGGAAAGTTGCAAAAGTAATTCCTGTGATCAAGAAACCTGCTACTCGCTTAACATCTCCTGAATACAGACCAATTTCGATTCTTCCTTTTATTTCAAAAGTTTTAGAAAAAATTTTACATAGCCAGATCTCGAATTTTATAAAAAATAACAATCTCTTATGTGTTAACCAATCCGGTTTTAGAATAAATCACAGTTGTGTGTCTGCTATCATTAAAGTAACTGATGATCTAAGATGTGTTATTGACCATGATCAAGTATCATTTTTAGGACTACTTGACTTTTCGAAAGCCTTTGATACGGTTAATCACAGTGTTCTTATTTCAAAAATGAAAAGGCTGTTCCGATTCAAAAATTCAGCTGCCGATTTAATGTTTTCTTACCTCTCTGGGAGAAAACAAGCTGTCGTTGTAAATAAAAATGTTTCTGGATTGCTAGATCTTTATTCCGGAGTTCCCCAGGGATCGATACTAGGACCGTTGCTATTTTGCATGTGTATTAATGACCTGCCAACCCAGGTGCATTACTCGTCCATTGATTTGTATGCAGACGATGCACAGATTCGCCTAAGTTGTGAATTGGGCATGATTGATAACGGTGCTTACCTACTTAATGAAGACTTGGATAGAATTTATCGTTGGTCTAAGGCGAATAACTTGAGGTTGAACCCAACAAAATCTAAATGTATAGTAATTTATAAACAAAAGCTTGATCTCAGTTATTTTCCACCCATACAAATTGGCAACCAGGTAATCGAGTACGTTGATAAAGTAAAGAACCTTGGCATATGGTTTAATTCCACACTTAGTTGGGATTGTCACATACAACACATTATAGGAAAAATTTACGGATGTCTACGCATTCTTTCCTTCACACAGAAGCATACACCACAAGATATTAGACTTTACTTAGTAAAAACTTTAATTATCCCGATTATTACTTACGGATGCCAGATATTTTGCAGTCATAGCTCAGAATCTAAAAGAAACCTAAATGTTGCCTTCAACAACATAGTTCGATACGTGTACAATCTTAAGCGTTATGATCATGTTTCCGCGTATAAGAAAAATTTACTTGGTTGTACCTTAAACGCATATCTAAGTTACAATACTTTAAAGACTTTGAATGGCATCGTAGCAAAGAAGGAGCCATCTTATCTTTATAACAAAATTGTGTTCTCTACTTCCATCCGATCTTTTGTATTTATTCAACCAAGATTCACTTGCTCTGCCTCTGAGCGCCAATTCATTGTTTGTGCTGTCAGACTCTGGAACTCCCTACCCTTAGACATACGAGAGCTTCGAGGACGTAAGCATTTTGATCGCGTTATCTTTAGGTATTTGGCTGAAAATTCTTAATTTAATTTTTATTTATTTTTTCTTAAATCTTGAATTTTTTGTTAATGTTAAAATAAATTTAAAGAAATTTTCAAATGTAACTTAACTAATGCTCTAAATTGTAACATTGAATATATCTAAATTTGGATTAGCTTGTTATAGTGTAACTATATTATATAATAAATGTAACTTTTGCTCCTATAGACTTAAGTCTACTGTAAAAGATGAAATGAAATAAATGAAACTGAAACTGAAACTGAAAATATCCTGTGAACCTAAAAACTATAATTGCAGAGCCACGCGCATAATTAACAACACGTCTCTCATTGCCTCTCATTGATTTGATAATAAGTTTTTTGTCTCTCCTGAAAAATCGACTTTTCTGGGTTACGAGGTATTCGATCTACAGCGACGATATGTTAGTTTAAATCTATAGTTGAAAAGGAAAATGTTTATCCTAAATCTCTAAAAATAGCATGTTCTTACTAAATGTAAAAGAAATAATGTATATTGCTACTTAAATAAATAAATACAACAAAAAACAAATTTTAATGGCCTAAGACTTTTCAATAAAGATAACAATGAAACGATTTGTGTTGTATGTATTGGCGAAAGATTGTTCTTGGGAAGTTTGAAACGTCATTTCTGCATCAAACAAAATACCAGCTGATGACGAATCTGGTGTGAAGCACACCGAAGACGCTGCTCTAGAGTTTTTATATTGTTTCAATTATCGTTTTATGGTTATCAAAAAGAAAGGTGATGTTTTTGTACATAATAACATGAAACTCTCGAAATTAAATTATTTTTTTTTTGTGACCCGTGCGATACTTGCCGTTCTTGGAATTGATGTAACTCTAGAATGGCAAAAGCAACGGAAAAAAAGTTCATATCTTTTTTTTGTTGAACATTAACTCAGCTCCAAGTTTGAAGAATAAATTGTTTCTCGTAAACAAACAGTTTTTTTTTTAGAAATTTGGAAAAAAAAAACATTTTTATGACCTTTGACCCTTTGTTACTGACCTAGTTAAAATAATACTCATGACAAATTTCAGCCTCTAACTAACTATTTTCTGTTTTTGACATGCTCTTGTCTATTGTTACTGCACTTCCATTTTTTTTTTTTTTTCAAAATTTTAGAAAATAATTTTTTTCCCAAAAACTGTTCCACAGACAAAAACTAGCGTAATGGATGGACTAAATTCCAAACTATAGTTATTAAGGGTACAACTAAGTTTAATCAATTTTTTCTATGCTATAGCGCCTTAAAGCTTTGAAAAGAATATTTTTAATTTTTACCTGCGACTTATAGGCTATACATTCGTAAAAAAATCGTACTCAAGATTTTGATCAAAGTTGACATTACGATGATAGCGAAGACCGAAAATGTGGGTCTCGAAATTCTGTCTGTCTGTCTGTCTGTTCATCTACAGCCTAAATGGCTTGGCCACTTTTTGTTAAACTTGGTAGATATCGTTTTTAAATTCCCCCCCACACGTTTTTTTCATTTTTTTTAAGACTGAAAATAACGGTACCTGCCATACGATCTTTTTTCGAAATTTTGCAAATATTTTTTATTCTCAAAAACTGTCCCACAGTTTTAAAAAAAATTTAAAAAATATTACATGCATTACATATTACACTACTCCGTAGAAAAATCTACGAAGTAAAAACACTGAAAGCACTGGCAACTGAGCCATCGGCTTAGACAATACAACAGAGAGAGAGAGAGACACACAGAAAGAAAGAACAACAGAAGACACACATGTCAACAGCACATGGTTGATATCTGAACGGTCCTCCATCCAAGTACTAACCACGCACAATGATGCTTGATTCCGCTGATCGATAGCAAGCGATGCTTTCATCAAAGCCAAGGCCGGCCGTTGACTAAATTCAAAAAATTTCATTAAGTTAAAGCTAGGTAATGGCTGAAAATAAAAAAACATTTTTTTGTTTTTGAATTTCTCAAAAAACGATACAACCGATTTTGATTATTTTTTTTGTTTGCTTAAGTTCGCCAAACGTTTGAATATTATAGTTTATTCAAATTTTTTTTTTGGATTTTTAAAAAAAATTTCAAAATTCTTTTGTCAAAACTCAATATTTCGAAAACCCCATAAACTCGATTTTTTTTTTAACTTGATAAATAAAATTTTTCTAATATAATCTACAAGATGTGAGAAAAAAAATTATTTTACCTAAACATAACTACCCACCATACGAATGTTAAAAAATGGTTTTTGGAATTCGTATTTTTCTGGAAAACGGCACCTAGAATTTTGATAAATTTTTTTTCTTTCGATTAATTTGAATAAAATAAAATTGAATAAAAAAAACTGTACCTACCATAGAACCATTTTTTCGAATTGGGATAACGGATTTTAATGAAATTTTCTACAGAGAAGCTTCTAAGAAATTTAGAAATTATTGCGTTTCAAAGCGGTCTGTTTTGATCTCTTACTACTAAGAGAGTTTCAAAAATAAAATTTTTGAATAGTTTTCGAAAATGGACGATTCCTCTTCAACATTTATACTTGTACATCAGAACAACAAGAGCCAGAGTAAACACAATCTCTCCTGTTTGCTGCTGATTCCCGGCCAAGTACATGTCACTGATATTTGCTGCTTAAACAGTGGAAACCAGAAGATTCAACGAGTACTACCAGCATTAGTAGTTCAACATGAACGTGGCCAAATCGGATCTGATTTGTATCAGATGATCCAGTGACTTAAAGAGTAGGGGAGCTACAAAATGCAGATACATGAAAATCACCCTACCCGATGGACCTGAACTGTCAGAAAGATAAATAAAAATAAAATTTGTTGGTGCAACAGCTCGGAGTGAACCAGGACCTAGTGACTTACAACTCTCAACAATTGCTAATGAACAGCACTTTCCATGACAAGAGATACTCTTGGAGAATTTGTCAATTCATCGCAAGAGGCAGTACATCCCCGACAACAACTTTCTTGCAGCGGCTGAGAATCGAACTCGAGACTCCGCATAACAGTCAAACACACTAACTATTATGCCAAGGGGTATTTTCTACAAAAAAAACTAATGTCAAATACCTAGAAATACAGTTTACGAGATATACCGGTTCAATCCCCAAACAGCAGCTGCACTAATAAATTCCGATTTCGCCTTTCACCGGATCCATTTATTGATGTGAAGCAAAACGGACTCAGCCAAAATACAAAGCTTCGTCTATAGAAATAGAAGCAGCTCATTAGGCGGGTCATCATTTCTGCTTTCCCCATGTGATAATCTTCGGCAGGAAGAATTTGCAAATGGATGCACTTCGACAGGATACGTAAGAAACACGTCAGCAACGAGACATATAAAGAAGCCCAAATTGTACCACTCGACAGATAACTCATCCAGCCCAGCAGAATATGCCACCAGAATCAGACGAGCCATCCAAATCCACTGATAGAAGTGATATCCTGAGCAGCGGTACCTTAAAGCAATGGAACTGCTAGATGAGGATCTAATAACCACCAACGACGAATAAAACATACCCTTCTACCCTGACCGGAGCTCAGCTCACCTCCGTCCGTATCTAACATTTTTAATGTGATTTTTTTTTCTCTAATAACGTCCATTTTTTTAAACTCTTACTCTCTTTAATTTATTAACAGCATTGGGGATATGTTAAGGGACCGTTGTCTACTACTACTACCACTATTGAAAAGTACCTTCCAGGTTTCGACATTCGTGACCAGAATATTCAAATATCTAAATATAATTCTAAAAAAAAAAAGCTTCAACGAAACACGTTTCATCGCTTTGCATGACTAAGTGCTAAATAGGGACATGCCTGGCGAAGGTCTACAAACTTATTAATCCTGTTGGGTGTATGAAAAGGCTAAATTTGGCGCCAGGAAAACTTTCTCTACTAATTGCCTTAAAATTTTCCAGCAATCGGCCATAAAATTACCACCCAACTCTCTACCTACCGTAGCGTAGCATAAAAAAAATCAATGAACTTTATTAAACCGGAAAAAGAAAGAAGAAAGGGTTGTGTGTTGGCCAGCGACCAGATGCCTACCGTGTTGATATAAAATTTGGACGAAAGCACGACTGCATTTCCGCTCGATGCAATGGCATATATAATTGCCATTAAAAGAAAATGCACAACTGTGGGTCGCACGTACTAGCTGCTCGTAAGGTAAAAGCTTACATTAAAGATTTGCTACCTTTTTACTTGCGATATAGGTACTATAGGGCAAGTTCTGCATTTGGAAAAAAAATCGAACTCGAGATTTTGATCAAAGTTTACATTACGATGATAGCGAAGACGAATAAAGTGGGTCCGGCAATTCCGTCTGTCTGTCTGTACCTCGATCTAGAGCCTAAGCCACTGGACCTATTTTCTTCAAACACGGTAGTTATGGGTCTTCGGTGATTCCCTAGAGGGGAAATTGAAATTTTTTTTTTAGCTCTAAAACTAACGGTACCCCCCATACACCCGTAATGAAAAATCTTATTTATCTCGAAAACGGCTCTAACGATTTTGATAAAAAAAATTAGGTGTGATATTATGGACATGGACTACGTTTTGGTAAAAAAAAAATTTGGGGCAAAATGTTATTAACGGTACCTGTCATAGAACCGGTTTTTTGATTTTCGATTTTCTCATTAACGGCTCTAACGATTTTAACCAAAAATTTTCAGCAGGAGTCCCCCTAAGTTTAAAATAATATTGTTTATAAAAATATTCGAAAAATTATTTGTTGGATTTTTTTGAAAAAAACATTTTTTTTTTTAAATCAGTATCTTCAAAACCTATGAACGATTCTTTTTTGAAATTATTTCCTAAAATCAATATTATTTAATACTTAAAATTCGCATCCCACATTTTTTTCTTGAAAAATTTAAGAGAAATTTCTTATATAAAAAATTTATTTAATAATAAAACCATTTTTTAAAGTTTATTTGCATAAATTCATACTTTTCCGGAAACCAGACGGCAATTTTATTTGTTTTTGAACATTATTATCTCATTAAATCCATGTTTTATATTTATAAAATGTATCTTAAATTCCAAAGTACTTTTACATAAGAGCAAGTTCGTGCGATCCAGTCGTGCATTTTATTTATTTTGAATTCGAATCTTGCCATTTGATGAATATAGATTGTAATAGACGATGACCAAAACGAGTAAACATTTATGCTTATCTTAACTTGTAAATCGTATTAATAAAAATGTAATAGCCTTTAAGGTGTGATAGCGAGTGGATAATTTTACACGACGAACTCTGCGAGCAATGAATGGACAACTTCTTAACACAAATATTAAAAATATCAATGAAGTCCATGCAATTATTTTTCGTGTAAGCTTTTAATAACTTGCGTCCAAAACACCACGGTTTCCATTCGCTTCACGATTTATACGAGTCAGTGTTTCGTTGAGACCATATGTAGTACAATGGCAGTAATTTAATATCTTCAGCACTACAGGAATTTACTATCGAAACATAGTCATGGATAGCAACTGCATTTAAAGAGATGTGGACCAATGTGACTATCTTAAGGTACGTCATAGTCCGCGTTTATTGAATGAGAAGTGATTTCTCCAAAAAGAATTTGGTATGTCCTTCCTTTCAAACACTATATAATCCATTAAAAGAAATCGAGAGATGAAATATTAGGTAAAGTGCTTTGTTTTAGGTTGTTTGTTTTAGTGAGTTCAAGTCACGAAAGTTTTCTTTTTTTATTTTTTTTTTTAAACCAGTACTTCAGTACTTGGCATTTAGAGGAAGCCAGTTGAAATACATTTTATTTATTTTAAGTTCGATTTGTGTAGGCGGCTTCAATAAACAACTCTGTTTGATGCATTCAGCAACAATACGGTCATAAATAATTCATTTTAGTGATCAAATTTATTATAAATGCGGTTGTGAATTATTGAAACGTTTCATAAATAATTAATACAAACTTAAAGTACAATGACAGCATTAACATTTTTGAAATGGTTTTGTAGTAAATGGGAGATACTAAAATTCGACGGCCATGTTGTTTTGGTAACATCTGTCAAACATGTTGTTTATTATTCAGTTACTGATGCCAAATCAGCAAGGCGAGTTGCACGATTGAAATTATGAAACTTCATTATCAAAATAATTGTCTGATAGTGATAACGTTGCTTCCATTTTACGATAACCCTTCACAGTCGACTCTTCAACGTTTGGTGGCCAAATATGAGACGACCCACACAGGGCAAAAGCATGAATTCTTCGCAGAAATTATTTTAAGGCATTCAACTGTTGGAAATTGAATTAAAAGCACATGTACCTAAATAATAATATTTTATGTTTTAATGCAAAATATGGGGATTTTAAGAACAAAGTACATAACAATATGATTATTCTTAATGGCGGAAGTATCTGACAAAAATAGGTAGTCAGGTGCCTTCAATAATTCAAGAACATCCTTATCAATGTTATTTGCACGTTTTTGAGGCAGTTTCCGCAAACTTGTTATTAATGGGTCCGAAGAAATCAAAAGAATGTTCAAAATATCTTTGCTAGTTTTGACACGCGATATATTACGAGAGAAATTTTCTCTGTATTTTTTAAATTCTTTATTTCGTGCCTCCTGCGCTTCTTCACTTAATTGACCTATTGGCAATAAAGCATTTTCTATTATGGCTGGACCATAAAATAAAACTTTGTAGATTGAGGGTACTAGTAATGTGTTCTTTGGGTGGGTAACACTCCTTTTTGGCAAGTTGATTTTTTTTTTAAAGATGAAAACTTGGACTTATCGTTTACTCTTATTTCATTGTATGTGCATTGATGTCTGGTAAGTTTGGGTTCAACGAACATCGACAGAAAGTTGTTTTTTTTTTAGCGCCTTCAAATTTCTTGTATGGCAACCTGTATTTGGCAGCTCTTTTGGGTGAATTTGTGATCACTTCCCTGACAACTTTAGATGCTTCAACTTGATCCGAAGACCGTAAATTAATTTGAGCAGCAAAAGTTAGTTCCTCAGATTAGTGTTTCTGTCTCAAATCTTCAGTCTTTTGGCGTTTCGTCGTTCCGAAGCTTCGTCGAAACTTTTTCTAGGGCGACCACATTTTTTATCAATACCGGAATAATTCTTGAAACTGATAGAAGAATCGAGCCAAGACTTATTAGAAATAAGAAACCTATACTCTTTTCTATAATATTTTTGCAATCTCATCATCAGACATGAAAAATGAAATCCGCTTTTGCAACATAGACTTACAATGGTTTGGACATTTAGTACGAATTGCAATGAATTCCCTCAAATTTGCAGATTGAGTTGTTGACATGACATTGCCTAATTGCTTCATATATTCAAATAATGATC
Source organism: Chrysotoxum bicinctum (assembly GCA_911387755.1). Lineage (NCBI taxonomy): Eukaryota > Metazoa > Arthropoda > Insecta > Diptera > Syrphidae > Chrysotoxum > Chrysotoxum bicinctum. The sequence continues at coordinate 118,732,206 of OU426989.1, read as the reverse complement.
GTCTTGTAATAAAAATATAACTTGACTCTGAACCTACAGAAAAATAAAAAAATTAAAAAAACATTTTTTTTTATAATTCAAGGCCCCAACCCATTCGAGAAGCGAAATTTTCAAAAAGTGCGCAATTCCGCATATTTTCTTTAATGTTTCTACCAGAACACGTGATACACTAGCAAATAAGACATAATTCGAAAACATGTTATGACATGTTCATAAGTAGAACTTTAGATGAAATAAAATGCACGACTGGATCGCACGAACTTGCTCTTATGTAAAAGTACTTTGGAATTTAAGATACATTTTATAATTATAAAACATGAATTTAAAATTAAATTGCCGTCTGATTTCTAGAAAAGTATGAATTTATGCAAACAAACTTTAAAAAATCGTTTTATTATTAAATAAATAAATTTTTTATATAAGAAATTTCTTTAAAATTTTTAAAGAAAAAAATGTGGGATGCGAATTATAAGTATTTAATAATATTGATTTTTGGAAATAATTTCAAAAAATAATCGTTCATAGGTTTTGAAGATATTGATTTTTCAAAAAAAAATTTTTTTCAAAAAAACCCAACAAATAATTTTTCGAATATTTTTATATACAATATTATTTTAAACTTAGGGGGACTCCTGCTGAAAATTTTTGGTTAAAATCGTTAGAGCCGTTAATGAGAAAGTCGAAAATCAAAAAAACGGTTCTATGACAGGTACCGTTAATAACATTTTGCCCCAAAATTTTTTTTTTACCAAAACGTAGTCCATGTCCATAATATCACACCTAATTTTTTTTATCAAAATCGTTAGAGCCGTTTTCGAGATAAATAAGATTTTGCATTACGGGTGTATGGGGGGTACCATTAGTTTTAGAGCTAAAAAAAAAATTTCAATTTCCCCTCTAGGGAATCACCGAAGACCCATAATTACCGAGTTTGAAGGAAATAGGTCCAGTGGCTTAGGCTCTAGATCGAGGTACAGACATACAGACAGACAGACAGACAGACAGACAGACAGACGGAATTGCCGGACCCACTTTATTCGTCTTCGCTATCATCGTAATGTCAACTTTGATCAAAATCTCGAGTTCGATTTTTTTTTCCAAATGCAGAACTTGCCCTATAGTACCTATATCGCAAGTAAAAAAGGAAAGTATTTTTTTTCGTTCTGAAACCACACCCAACTTTCAAATATTCACAAAAATTTTAATTAATCACATCGAACTATAATTTTACATTAATATCGTTAACAAATCTGTGGGGGCTAAATCCATTGCAAAAAAAAAATATATATAAACTAAAGTACTGCTAAATATTTCACTAGAACACTTGTTCGATTTTTCGATTTAATTATAGCTGCTACAATCACTTCTCACAATGCACAAGTTCAAACGAATGACTTGGTCGACATGCACACAATATTATCAAAATTATCACGTATTTGTACAGTTTGGGTATTTAACTGTACGACCCAGCTAATTTTTTTTTTTAATTCCCCCCAATTTTTTTTTTCAATTTCTGCCAAGAATTCATGCCCCTGTGTGCGACCGGTTTGGTAATCAATCAGGCAGCGTTCGTACGTCAAAGGAACTCAGGATCGGCCGATCACATCGTGAAAATCAGTGCACTCGGCTTTCGCAGACTTTAACTTGGCGAATTTTTTGTTAGGCTTAGGCCCGTATTAGAACCAACTGACCCAGAAGTTCAAAGTTCATGAGTCATGACTCAGCTGTTTGTTCGTTGACTGCACTTCAGAGAGTTCTGAAGCTGATCCCAATGAATAGCTGGATTATTAAGCAAAATTCCTGTATATGGAACGGTACTAAATCACACTAGGTTCATTAGGTGACAATGCATTCTCATAAAGTTACGGTTTTTGAGCCGGCGGCGACGTCATTGGTCCGTATTTTTTTCAAAAACGACATTGGTGAGACGGTCACCGTCAATGGCGAGCGCTACAGAACGATAATAATTAATTTCTTATGGCCCACATTGAACCATATGAACCTAGACATGTGGCAGTAGACAAAGTGGTGCTACGTGCCACACGGCGGCGGGCGCCGCAACTCATACATGCGTTATAGATATAGATATAGATATATAGGGCAAATTTTACATTTAAAAAAAAAATACGAACTCGCGATTTTGACCAGAGTTGACATTACAACGATAGAGATCACGAAAAAACTGGGTCCGGCGATTCCGCCTGTCTGTCTGTACCTCGACCTACAGTCTAAACCGCTAAATTGATTTTCTTCAAACTATGTAGGTACCTATTAAATGGAGTTCGGTGATTCCCTAAAGGAGAAATTGAATTTTTTTTTTAAACAAAACTAACGGTGCCTGCCATACAGCCATTTTGCAAAATCTTATTTATCTCGAAAACGGCTTTAACGATTTTGATAAAAAAAAAAAGAAAAAATCTGTGTGCCTTTAACATGAACTAAATTTTGATCAAAACAAATTTGTATTAACGGTACCTGTCATAGAACCGTTTATTTCTTGCACCGTTTTTCTTTGCTTTTAGTGTAATAGTTGTCATGACGAAAACAGCTCTATTTGTCATCTCACTTTGTCGCTTTATCGAATTCGATATACAAATTGAAACTTTAATTCTAGTTACTCCTTATAAATTATTTCATTCTCACTTCAATCTCAAATCACTCAAATTTGTTCTGGCGCTGCTCCGTGAGCTGGCGGGGTATTGCTTTGAAATTAATTCGAACATTGCATTTATAAATCTGTAGCGTGTGGTGATGGTGAATTTAAAGTTTCGGGTTTCTGTTCTTGATAAGTGCGTACAATTTTTTGTAGATCTTCATTTCTATTGCATATTTTAAGGAAATGTAAAATATATTTGAGAATTTGTAAATTCGAACGAAAATTTACATCACATTACTGTTTGGAATTTTTCTTTGGCTTTGTCAATAATTCGAATTCAATTTGAATTAAATGTGAAACCTTACGGACGGGTTACTATGGAATAGTCTTTAATTAATGAGGCTTATAACTTATAAATGTTGTGTGCTTTAGACAATTTATTATTGAATTTTTCTAACTTATACCTAGGAGTGTTCGTAAAGTCCCATAAGTCTAATGAGCACTCATAAATACTGACTTTTATAGCTTGGCAACTAAGTTCATGAGGTAACTATTCCACGTAATAATATTGAGTTGTGAACACTTTTGTTTCCTTTCCAAACAGAATAAATAGTGTTTTACGGGGTAATTTTTGAATTTAAAGTATTTTCCTAGGTAGATGAAATTGAAGTCTTTTCTTAGACGGTGGACAGGATATTATTAAAGCAATATTTGTGGATGTTTGCTTCAAAATTAACAAGCTCTATAATGGTATGCTGGGACCGGCCGCTTATGTCGTATCGGCATCATACGCTGTTAGTTGGACTGATCTGCTGTAGATACTCCAAACGCGATTGAAGAAGTCACATGATGAGTGTACATATATCTCCTTGTAGAAACGCTGTGAGTGTTTGTGGAATATTCCGGAAAAGCTTTTTCAGTTCTTCCGAGAACCAGATTTTGGCCATATAGAGCTTCTGACTATGAACGATATGTATGGCTTTGAAGTCGATGAAAAGGTGATGTGTTTCGACTTGAAATTCTTTGATTTGTTTTAGTGTAGCCTTTAGTCCATCTACACTTAGCCGTGAGGTACACTGGCACTTGTCGATTAAAATACCGGTGAATGGTGTATATGGGAGAGGATGTAATATTGAACGTTAAGCAGAGATACGCGTCGAAATATAATTTTCTTAAACTTCCTCAATCGGAGTAATAGATAAAGAGCTTTTATGGTGAGGTTTAGTTTATGGAGGGCCTGTTGCATTATCAATTTGAATGTCAAATTTTACCTCAAGATAATCTGCAATTGATTTGGCCTCGTTTGTTTGTCGTTCAATTGAAGAGGACAGTAAACAGATTTTTTTTTTTTTTTGTTTTTTATAAAGTCTTTAACTCTTCAATTCCCATGCTTATGTTTATGAACAAAAAAACGATTTCTTCTTCTTAATAGCATAAATGGATTTAAAATAGACAAAAAAAAATTATAAAAACAAAACACCTTTCTCACCCTTTTTTTTAAGGGGGTCACCTACAGGTGACACTGGGCACTGCGTGTATTGTTTTCCTCTTTTTGCTTGTAGAAATAAAACCACGTTTCTTACAAGAATATTTATTTTTAAGTGGAAATTTTCGGCGGAAATAAGACAGTGGGGCCTATCGGGAATCTCCCTGGAAATTTTCTTTCTCTCGGCGGAATTTTTTGTGGCCACGGAACTTTTTTCGTCAATCGTGAATCTCCCTCGAAACTTTTCCCCTCTGATAAAAAGAAAGTACCATACATCTGTTGTCGAAAAACACTTTTGAATTAGGTATGTGTAGTTTTAGGGCTTCCAATAACATTAAAATCCTTCAGAAATGGAAGAAAATCACGATAGCCATAAATTACGGGAATATTTCAAACTCATTCACGATCGCGATTTTTCGAAAATTTGAATTCTTTCCAGGGGAATTTTATTCACGATAGCCCCCAATATCACCTGGGTCCTCTCCAGCGCGCAAATCCTCAACAATCTTATCTAAAGTCAATCTGTAAGACGTGCAATAGCTCTAAAATCCCATCGCCATCAATGATTCAGTAATTGCTCTAATACTACTACTACTACTAATACAGACAATGCCCAGTGTCACCTACAGGTGACGCTTAACATTTTTACCGTTGTAATAATCACTCTTTTTTATTTTTGTCCTGAAATGCATTTATATACAACTTTATATATTCTCTTACCACATTCAATTAGAAAAAAAAACAATACTTACAGTTTAGACATTTTTATCTCAATTTAAATTCCACTAAATCACAAAAAGGACACTACAATTATACACGAAACAATGAATTGAAATGAAGAAATGACGTAAAGCTAGTATTTTGAAAAAATAATATGGCCTACTATGTAGGACCTATTGGCTTTGCATAAGTGGAGGAAGAATAAAAAAAACCATTGCGGTATGGTTGAAAAAAAAATATACATATGTACATGTCACCCATAGCCATAGGTGACACTGGGAATTGAAGAGTTAAAGCGTTTAATCTTCCAAATGTTGAATAATATTTAGAGCAGATTGCGAATTTTTTTAATTGCAAAATCAAGTTAAATTTCACAAATAGATAATGATATTTATTTGCAAAAATAGCTTTTTCATAATTTTTAAGTTGTGGAAAATCATAAGTACCTGGGGGTCAATTCTCTATCTGTGAAACTGTGAAGTGATAAACAAATTATCATTTCAGTTTTCACAGCCATTTTTCATTTTTACATTTCATAAACTCACATAATGCGATTTTGAAACTCATTCTGATAAAAGTTTGTCAAAACATGTACTAAACAGTACTAAAATGAGAAACGCTCTCATTGTTGATACACGATACTCATTTTTGAATATAATTTTGTTTTTGTAATTTTCATATTTTATCAGGGCTTTTCATAAAATCGTTTGAGTGTGAAAACAAATTTAATATTTGAAAATATTTTGACATTTTATTAATTTTTTTCATAAATTGCGAATCGGATAGTGTGTGAAGTTGTGAAAAAACTTATCATTTCACAGTTTCACAGATACAGAATTGACCCCCTGGTGTTTGAAATTGGCAACACTGTGCTTTCTGTGATATCGGATTTGAAAGTTCTCGGTGGTTGTTTTAAGGTTAGTTTGGTTTGGCAATTCATGAATAGAATCACGCCGGAGCAAAGTTTGCCAATTCTTCAAATAAATTTTTAAAAACAGGGTTCAATTCGAGATTCACAATCTATTACCAGCGCGATTTATTCTAGAAACAATATGGATCGTTTTTGAAATACGTTTCCTCTAAACGATAATACGCAACCCGTAATGCGTCGTACAGTACCTACATACCTCACTGTATGTCCCAGCTGCGGCGGCTACATGCCTGAAATTATATTCAAACAATTAGCACATACATATTATATAAGATAGGTCCTAGTACCGATCCGTGAGGAACACCAGCAATGATATTGTTTCTTTTGTTTTTGGTTGTTTCTGATGACACAGACTTTGAAAGTTCGGTTTGACAGAAAAGAAAATATTATTTTAGTGATGCATTTATAATGAAAAATTCAAACAAATAATTTTATGAATCAAACCTTGTTACTATACTAAACAGTGTTCAAAGCTTTCTTGCACATTTATCGCTTATATTTTCCCTGATTTTATCCGCTTTCTCTTCAATCGGAAAATATCATCTTTTTAAAAAATCATTAAAGACATTTTTGGAACAGATACTTTGAGAAGATGTTTCTTTTTCGACCAAATAAAAAAAAATTAGTTTTAAGGATCACTAAGAGTACCTTAATCTTCTATTACGTTAATGAAGACTTTAATAAGTTATTTCATAGATTGATGGACAGTAGCTTCTAAAAGGTTTTTCTATAGATGTTGAAATAGAATAAAACAAGCTGTGGGTGAGGTGTTACCAATTTTTTTTTTTTTATTTTAAAGGTCCATGTATGCCATCAGTATGGAATATGACATCGTTCAAATGTCCACCCTGGCTTCTTATGGTGGCACCTACCTATCCGAGTTGTCCAATTTTCAATGATTCTTCCGCATAGATCCGGCTGAATGTTAACGATGGCCTGTGTTAAGTTCACAATTAGGGCATAGGTCGATTGTGGTTTATTCGCATAGAACTGTGACTTCGGGAAACCCCTAAACTGCACAACTGGATCGCACGTACTTGCTCTTATGTAAAATTACTTTGGAATTTAAAATTATTTTAGAAATAAATATAAAACATGATTTCCAGAAAAGTGTGAATTTATGCAAAAACAAATTTAAAAAATTGTTTTATTATTAAATACATTTTTTTATATAGAAACATTTCTTTAAAGTTTTTCAAGAATAAAATTTGGGATGCCAATTTCAAGTATTAAGTAATATAGATTTTAGGAAATAATTTCAAAAAATGATCGTTAACACGTTTTGAAGATATTAATTTTTCAATTTTTCAATAAAAAAATTTGGAACTTTTTTTCAAGACCCCCCAAAAAAAAAAACATTTTCTTGTGTATTTTTATTTACAATGTTATTTAAAGAAGAAAGAAGCTCTTTCAAAAAATGTTGGTCAAAAAAGGGTTCTATGTCAGGAACCGTTAATAAAATTTTTTCTTAAAATACTTTTTGACCAAAATGTAGTCCATGGTTGTAATGGCACACTTAATTACGGCATTACGCGGCTGTATGGTAGGTACCGTTTGTTTTTGAGCTAAAAAAAATCAATTTCTCCTCTAGGAAATCACCGAAGACCATTATATACCGAGTTTGAAGAAACCACATATCGTCTAGGTCAATAAGGTTCAATTTGGGCCATAAGAAATTGGTTGTCATCATTCTGTATCGCTCGCCATTGATGGTGACCGCCTCACGAACGTCGTTTTCAGAAAACCTGCGGACCAATGACTTTGCTGGATCAAAATACATATGAAGCGATAACTTTTTGAAGATGCATTGTCATCGGGAGAAGGTCGTCGTACGGCTTGGTGTCGTGCCATATATGACAATTTTGTTTGTAACCATAGGATTCATCCAAAAATGCGCCTCGTCGCTAAGGATGACTTTTCGGACAAAATTGGGGTCCTCTTAAAAAAGCTCCGTAACTAAGTCAGCTTATAAACGGCAGTGTCTATGGTCATGTACTTTGAACTCTTGGGTCAGTTGGATATTTTACAGGTATATCCCTTAGTCCCGATGCAAAAAAGTTGAAGTTTTGCCAAAAGCAGAGTTATTGTGTTCTGGCGAGAAATCAACTCGGGTTCTGCTGTACACTTTCACAAAACTCTGCGATGTACTTAGCCGATCTTGCGTTTTTTTTTTTTTTTGATGTTCTGCTCTGCTCTACTACAAGGCAAAGAAACATGGTGGTGGAATGATGAAGCTAAATCAGTTATAAGTAAAAAGAAAATGGCTTTCAAGGCTTGGTCGAAGTGCCCCTCTAATGATACAGAGCAAAAGTCACGCCTCGAAGTGGAATATAGAAACTGCAAGAAAGAAGCGAAGAAGAAGTGCGCCCAAATTCAAGCAAAGAATACAGAAAACCTGTATCGGGAGCTGGATGAAATTTCTACCCCGACAGCTGGTGCTATTCAAGAGCTACGGCAAAACACGAATAAGGGCGCAACTATCTTCAAAATAGCCGCTCAAAGAAGAAGAAATGCCCAGGAGATTTGTTCGCCAAAGTTCATTAACAATGCTCAAGGCCAACTACTTGTGGAAGACAACGAAATTCTTCACAGGTGGCGACAGTATTGTGACGGACTTCTACTCTACGGACTCCAAAAAGGGAAAAGCTGTTGGCCCAGACGAAATACCCTCAGAGTTTTGGAATAAGATGGGAGACATCGGGCTTAGATGGCTCATGATTCTTGTCTCCAAACTTATACGAGGTGATCGCATGCCTAATCAATGGAGGGAAAGTTACCTTCTTCCAATTTATAAAGGAAAGGGTGATACTCGAAGCTGCGATAATTACCGTTCGATTAAGCTGATGTCACACACCATGAAGATCGTTGAGCGAGTCTTGGGTAGCCGACTGCGAAAAATAATTAGGCTATCTGATGACCAGTGCGGGTTTGTCGGTGGTAAGTCAACCACGGATGCAATCCAGAGTATAAGAATAATTATGGAAAAGCATCGGGATTCTTTGGAGGATTTGCATGTCGTATTGGTTGATTTTGAAAAAGCATTCGATCGGCAACCACGAGATCTAATATGGGTGGCCCTCAGGCAACGAGGAGTTCCAGAAACCTATGTGCGGATAATTATGGACATGTATGATGGAGCAGTTACTAAAGTAAGATGCGCAGCTGGAGTCACCGAAGAATTCGAAATCACAGTAGGTGTACACCAGGGAAGTGTCTTGAGTCCCCTGCTCTTTATTACAGTTCTTGATTACCTGCTTGAAGGCAAAGTGACGGATCCAAAAGTACATCAGTTATTCTTTGCTGACGATGGAGCCATCATAAGTGAAGACCCGATATCCCTACAACGAGCACTTGACGTATGGGTGGATGTTCTAGAAGGAAGTGGGTACCGCATAAGCGCGAAAAAGACAGAATACCTATGCTGCCCATTTTCTGATCCACACAGGCCTATTCCAGACATTAATTTGAATGGAGTAGTGCTTCCCAAGTGTGAAAAGTTTAAATATCTGGGGTCTATGATAAATAACGAAGCTACTTGTGATGACGATATCAATCATCGCGTAAGCGTAGGGTGGATGAAGTGGCGGGAAAATTCTGCTATCTTCTGTGACCGAAAAATGCCCCCTAAGCTGAAAGGAAAGCTCTACACTTCAGTTGTGCGTCCAGCACTCACATACGGTTCACAATGTTGGACAATGTACAAAAAGTATGAGAGTAAGCTAACGGCAGCTGAGATGAAGATGCTTCGTATGACAGCAGGAGTTACAAAGCTTGATCGAATTAGAAGTACGAAGATCCGAGGAAGCCTTCATGTTAAGAATACCATTTCCCAAAAAATTGAACACGACCGACTCAGTTGGTATTTATTTATTTGAATCAAGCTAATTAATATCTAGCGTACAAAAAATATTACTTAGAATTAAGAATTTATAAATTATACAATATTATAGAACATTTTTTTAAAACTATTATTTGAGACATCACAAAAATTTATTAATAAATTATGATTGACGTTATACAAATTAAACATTGTATTCAATGGTGAATGCTGCTCATAGTTGGTACGGTAGTGTTTTATGTAAATTGGGTCACGAAAACCTCTTAGATTTCGATTTGGAACATTAAAATTAACACGACACAAAAGGTTTAAAGCATCGATATTACCATCAATAAGATTTACAATAAAAACAAAACATAAATAAGAACGTCTGCGCTCCAGACTGGGTAAATCTATGAGTTTTAAACGGCTGCTATATGAAGGAAGATTCAATGGATTCTGCCAGCCTAAGCCTCTAAGAGCAAATTTTAGAAATCTTTTTTGAATTTGTTCAATTCTTATTTTGTGACAACTGTAGTAGGGGGTCCATACCTGGCAAGCATACTCTATAATGGGTCTGACAAATGTGGTAAATAGTTGTTTGATAACATAAGGATCAGAAAACTGACGTGATTCCCTTTTAATCCAACCTAATATTGAATTGGCTTTATTACTTGCCATATTGATATGCTGTGTGAATTCGAGTTTCTTATCGAACGATACACCAAGGATAGATACATCATTTACATTTGATAGATTTACGCCATTGAAACTATAGTCAAAAGATAAAACGGACAATTTTCTTGTAAAATTTATAATCTTACACTTATCGATATTTAACAACAAATAATTACGTGCACACCAATTATAGAAAGCATTTAGATCAATTTGAAGCTTTTCACAGTCAAGATTGCTAGAAATAGTTTTAAATATGTTAACATCGTCTGCATACATAAGACAATTAGAGTACTTTAAAACTGAAGGAAGATCATTTACAAACAATATAAAAAGAACTGGACCCAAATGGCTACCCTGGGGAACACCAGAATTTACGACAAAACTATTTGAATAGTAGCCGTTAAAATTCACTGAATAGGATCTGTCAAGTAAATAAGATTTTAGCCAAGCAATAAATTTTACGCTGAACCCCAGCCTACTCATTTTATTAAGCAAAACTCTATGCGATAGTTTGTCAAATGCCTTACTAAAATCTGTAAGAACACAATCCGTCTGTTTTTTGTTTTTAAAGGAATCGACACAAAACTCCGTTAACTCCATAAGTAGGGTGACAGTCGAGCGGCCCTTTGAGAAACCATGTTGGTTATGAACAATAAATGATTTTGTGTAAAAGCTTAATATTTTGCAAACAATTGCTTCAAAAAGTTTGGGAATGGCCGACAGTTTAGCTATTGGACGGTAATTAATAATTTGATCCTTTTTACCTTTTTTATGTAAAGGAATTATAAAAGATTGTTTCCATACATGAGGAAACTTACAAGTAGACAATGAACAGTTAAAAAGAACAGAAAGTGGCATCGACAAGTTATTGACACATTTTTTCAGAACTGAAGCTGGTACCCCATCAGGACCAGACGCGTCATTATCTTCTAAATTAGCTATAAATTTCATAATATCGTCAATAGTTATATGAAAATTTATATCAGTCAAGTGAGAATATGATTTCAAATGACCAAATAATTGATCATTTTCGTCAAGATTATCACAGTTTAGGTTATCACAGTTCGAAAAGTTATCACAGTTAGAAGAATCACAGATGTATGCACTTTGAAAAAAGTCTGAGAATAGTTGTGTTATGATACCTGGGTCATGGTCTGAGATATTGTTATGCATAAGAACGGACGGATAAGGACAAGATTTTCGTTTGCTGTTAATAAAGTTCCAAAAGGATTTAGGATCCATTTTTAAATTACTTTGAACCTTTTGTATGTAAAAAAGATACTTAATACTTGATTCTCTGTTGAAAATATTTCTGGCCTCACAATAAATATTAAAATCGGTAACTAGTCCAGTTTGTTTGTATTTAAGCCATAGTTTATTTCTACGGTTTTTTAATGTTCGCAGTTCACTATCATACCAGCTAGGAGCAAGAGATTTTGATTTAATAGATATTAGAGGAACAGATGCTAAAAAACAATCAAATATTTTGTCATAAAATTTCAAAACCATTGAATTAATATCTGAACAAGAGCAAAGGCATGACCAGTCAATTAAAGATAGCAAGTTATTTAATTTAGTATAATCAGTTTTTTTAAAGTTAAATTTAAAAACATTGTCAGGATCCTGATTATTCATTTCAAAGTTTTGAATAGATATGGTAAGTGCTGGGTGATGAGAGTCTTCGTTCACTAGAGGATCGATCAGTTGATCTGTCAAGTGAAATACCGGCATCAATTGTTGTGTAAATTAAGTCGAGGATCTTGGCGTTAGAGTTTTTGATGTCGTTTATTTGGTGAAGACCAAGTGACGTTAGACTGTCAAGAGTTTGAGAATCATCCATTGATAGATTTCCTGTTGGAACCATTGCGTATGTATCGGGACAACGTTTCCAAGATACATTGGTTAGATTAAAATCGCCAAGGCAGATAACTTCATCATTATAACTCATTATCTCAAAAATGTAGTTCAAAAAAGAGAAGGCTTCGTTGTAAGTATTAACTGGGCTCCCAGGAACAATGTTACAAGATAGATAGTTTTGTGTGAAAGAATCATCTTTACACATAGGAACTCTTCGTTCAAACAAACAGGAACATTGACTAGTGACGTCACAAAACAAGATTTAACAGCAATAAGGATCCCACCGCCGACAGTATTGATACTCGGATCGGAGTGTCTATCTCGTCTATATACATTAAACGAAGAATCAAAAAGTTCCGAGTCATTTATCTCGCCAAACAGCCATGTTTCAGTCAAAGATATGACATCGTAAGAAGAATTTGAAGAGCTGTAGTAGACCTTATTAGTCTTTGTCCGTAGGCCTCTTACATTTTGATAGAGTATATCAATTAGTTGCGACGACGGTGTGTTGGTCTTGTCAAAGTCTTTCGAAAAGGAGTATTCATAGTATTTCGCTTAACGAACTCGTGGATGATAATGTTTTCCGGCCAGAAATGCTTATCCAATAAACGGGTGAATATTTCATGTGGAACGAATAGTTTGAAAGATGAGTAGTCAATTCCTTTTGTTGGTAACTGCTCAATTTTGAATTTGATGTTGGAGAAATGAGAATCAACATATGCAGATATATCATTGCAGGTAGTGTTAACATCGAAATTTGATAGAAAAATGCATTTAAATCTCTCAGCGGCTCTTAATTTAACTGCAGGTAATATATCACCATTTGGTAAAGCTACTGACGATACAAACGTAGAAGACGGGGGCACTGAAGTTGTGGAGAACTTTGAAATTGAGGAAGTCGCAGAAGAGGTATTAGAAGCCGGTAAACAAAATGAAGATGATATTGATGCGAATGACGAAGGGGGTGGTGACGAAATTGTTGGTGAAGATGTTAAAGATGTCGTAGACGTTGAAGGTGAACATGCTTCAAGTGGAGTCATAATATATGAAGATGAAGTAAATAAAGATGGTGAAGATGAAGAAGTCATAAATGAAGATGTTGCATATGTAGATGTTAAAGGTGTAGATGGTATCGTAGATGAAGAAGTAGTAGATGTGGACGTTTTAGGTGAAAAAGCTGTAGATAAAGATGAAGTTGTCGAAGATGAAGAAGTAGTTGATGTTGAAGTTGCAAGTGAAGGTGTCGTTGTCAAAGATGTAGTTAATGAAGATGTCGTAGAAGAACACGTAGTAGATATAGATGTTAACGGTAATGGAGTCGTTGATAAAGAAGATGAAGATGTAGATGAAGAATTTGTACATATAGATGTTGAAGGTAATGGTATTATAGTTGAAGGAGTTGAAAAGGATGAAGATGTCTTAGGTGAAAGCGTTGAAGTTGAAGATGTAGAAGATGCAGGAATTGAAGATAAAGATGTCACAGATGGTGGTTGTGTTACAGTTGTTGAAAGAGTAGGTTTCTTTGTCTTTTGGACTAAAGGTGAGAGAGCTAAATTTGCTCTTTTGAGGGTATTGCGAGTGACACGTAAGGGACCAGGGCGCTCATTTATCTTAAGGGCAGAGTTGTGGGATGTTAATACCGCCTTTCTTAGATTTTGAATCTTAGGAGTCATTGGAGTAACAGCATTAGATGAGGACAAGCAGAGATTTGAAAGTTGCTCATTGATCAGAGCAACAGCGTCAATAAGTTTATCAACTTTTAGTTCCAAAGAATTAATGTAACCACTGACATTTTCCATTATTTAAATGTTTATTTTTTCTTTATGTTTATTTAAACTTACTTAAGTTCGGGGGCAATATTAACTACGGCCCTGGTGATTTGCATAGGTTATAATAATTGAACCATATATAGCACAAAAGTATGCAATGAAACTTAAAAAAAAGTATGCAATATATTTTATTGAATTTGCGAAAAATATTGTATAAAAATCATTAAAGTATGCAAGCAATTACACAAACCAGAGAAAGAAACAACGATAGTTATTTGGAAATTTTTCACTCAAACAAAAATAGAAAAAAAAAACACTTCATAGAGATTAATTGTCAAGCACAGAATGAAAAAATGCAAGAAAGATTTAGTTAATTAATTTTATATCACTTGTATTTTTAGCTTAACACAAAGTCGAATTAAAAAACACTTTAAATAAAATAAAATATATAACCAACAAGTTAAATTTTATTGATGATTAAGTCAAATATTAAAGTACTTAGATGAAGCGCAAAAATAGACGTCACTCGCAAACAGAAGCAGCGATGGTATTGCCATGTTCAAAGGAGAGATCCTGAGAACCCCGTCAAAAAGGCAATATCATACAACGTTCCAATTCGGAATAAAAAGAAAGGTAGGCCTAAACACTCCTGGTACAAACAAATGCAAAAACACCAGCATTCAGTTGGCCTCAGAAATGGAACAATACAAAACCGGGAGGCTTGCCACCGATTTCTGAGGTCAACCCGGCGAACCCCACAGGCGGATCACTAGTGTGAAGCAGATACGTGGGAGAATTATGATCCCCTCGACATCGAGATCATAACAGCGCCGAATCAAAGGAAGAAGAAGAAGAAGATGTTCTGCTCTACTCTGAGCATGTCGCATATTTTATGAACACCCTCTGAACCAAGCGTGCTGTGTGCGCTCTTTGTTGTTTTTGAAACACACTTTAACATTCGGCTGTCACCATTTTTCTTTTTTAAATAACAGCTGTCAAATGCTTGTATTAAGCATTTAACTCTGTCTTGTCAGTTATTTTACTTTAAGCTCATAGAGCGCACTCTGAACACGCTCAGAACATGTTCCAAGCGAAAAAGAAACATATTCGAAGCTCTAAACTAACAAAGAAACAATGTATTTTTTGATAACTCGGGCTCTGCTCTGAACTTAAAAACAAAAAACAGGAACGCCTTATATTTTCAAATAGATGCAAATACATATATGATTATTATTTTACAAAATAGCACTTAACCCAATTTCTATTAAAATGTTTTTATTTTTTTTTTATTTCAGGTATGTTATCCTTCTGGAACGGTCTGAAAAGTTTACTGTGTAAAATGTATGGTACAACAACAAATTGGTAAGCCTCGATACGAAAAAATTAAAGCTCAGTTCAAGGAATTAAATTATAACCAAATTGTTAATTTTACAATTTGAAATTATAAATAAAAAATACTTCAGCTCTAACTTAAATTTTAGGTTTTCAAAAAAGTTGTCGATTCTTATCATACAACAAAAAAAACACATTCTGAAAAAAAGTTCATCTTTGTGTGTATTCTTTATTTGCTTAAACTTAAAAAACAAATCAAACATTCGCCCTCTCATAATTCATAAATAAAGTAACAGACTCATTATTAACAACTTAAACATATTTAAAAAAAAATATCGTATCGTATAAAAACTTTAACACATTTCTTTTAGCTACATATTTACAAATACCTAATATTAATCATCTGACTCAAAATAAAAAAAAACATACATAAATACCAACGTAAATAAAAATTAAAAAATATCCGATATATCTTCGTTACGTGCCGAATCTCCTGGGAGGCAGGTGAAATTGTTCAATTTCCATTGTTGTATTACCATGGACTTTTAGGGACCTTTTCGTCCTTTTGTAGGGCGATGATTGAAGCCAAAGTTCCTTAATTAAATCGGCCCCTTTTTCGGCGACCATTACAACTGGTGCATGGATGTTACCATTCGTTATGGTCGGCATTATACTAGCGTCAATGACTCGCAGGCCAGGGACACCATACACCCTCAGATCGGGGTCAACAACCGCTTCCGGATCTGACGGTAGTCCCATTTTAGCCGTACCAGACATATGGTAGATGGTCATGGTGTACTGACGAATGGCACAGTCCCAGTATTCGTCAGTAAAGTGAGGTAGATGCTTGCAGTTGGGCAGCTTTTTGCTCCAAAAACGTGACCCAAAGCGTTTCATTGCGAGGGTTTCACCCACAGCAATAGCAGTTTTGACACCTTCCCGAAGAACATTAACATCATCGGGATGTGTAAGGTAGTTGTGGTATAGGAGTGGATATCGAAGAGGGTTCTTCGATGCCAACTTCATGTATCCCCTGCTCTTGGGCCGCAGCAGCATGGGAAAAATTCCAAAGACATCCTTGTTTGTGACCTCTCCAAATACTTCCTCATAGAATTCGTCGGTGAGGCCGTGAGCAGTTTTTACTTGGGTTCCTCCATCGGACATTACAGAAGCGCTTGTCATCATAAAATTTATGTCGGGCCAATCATCCGACGAGTTTGCGTATTTAGTGTTTATAAAAGCAACAGCTTCTAGGCCCACGCTTGAGGTCAAAGGGCCATCTTCGGTAACTGCATATCGTAAGGCTGTGTTAATGTTAACCATTCTCTTCATAACTATGGAAATAGGTTGATCAATTAGAAAAGCCAAACCTCCAACAGCAATGTGATCTTGAAGGTTTTGCCCAACTCCGGGAAGATGATGAACCACTGGTATACCAACTCGATTTAGTTCATCTGCATTTCCGAGACCAGACAGCATCATAATGTGTGGCGTTCCAATAGCTCCACCCGATAGAATAACTTCCCTCGTGGCATAAACATGCTGCAGTTGACCATTTCGAATAAACTGAACTCCTGTGGCACGCTTTGTTTGCGGATTAGTGAGGACTTTCGTTACGTGAGAAAACAAAGCAACGTGAAGATTCTTCCTCAGTCTGGCCGGTCGAAGAAATGACTTAGCCGTTGACGCCCTCGAGCCACGTCGCATGTTGAATTGATAAAAAGCGAAACCCGTTTGTTGAGCTCCATTTACGTCGACAATATCGTATCCCATTTCTTCGCCGGCTTGAAGAAAAGCTGGTCCGATTGGGGTGTTGTATGGAGTGTCCTGTACTGTCCAGAGACCACCTGTCGAAAAATAATCTTGTGTTAGTAGGAAAATTGATTGAGAATGCTCTAGTTACCCACCTGTTCCATGATATCGTTTGTTTTTAGCCAAGTACGGATTTCGTTGATCTTCAGATTTTCGAAAGTAAGGCAGAATATCTTCATAACCCCAGCCTTCGTTTCCAAATGATGCCCATTGATCAAAATCACGACGGTTGCCACGAATGTAAAGCATAGTGTTGAGAACGGAACTGCCTCCAATTACCTTGCCACGTGTCCAACAACATCGCTTGTCCTTCATAGCTTGACAAGCTGTTGGTTGAGGTTGTGTTCTGAGGAGAGATAGTATCGTATAGCAACAAATGTAAAATGAATATTTAAAAAAAAATACTTCTAAACCAAATACTCGTTCTCATAATGATTCAAATAAAATTAGATTTTTAATGGATAGCCAATGTTTTGAAGCTTTTCTAATCACAAAATGCTGATCAATAGTCGATTAAATTTGAAGTTCAACTCGTCCGGTTTCACAGTCTAATCTGAACTTCAGTTGATTGAACGTAGTTTAAGTAAATTGTTTTCTCTTTCTATCTGAATCAAAGTTAAAACAATCAACGAAAGTTTGCTTTGTTTAAGTTGTGACCTGTCACAGGAAAACAAATTAAAATATGAAAATAAATTTTATTTTCAAATGTTCGAAGGGATTGTTGATCTGAGGTTTAAACGGCAGAATAGTATCGTTTAACTTAAACTACAGAATGAACTCTGTTCAAGGATTAAATGAAACTGTGAAACCAAATTTGTTGTTGAACTGAAGTTTAAACCAAAAGTGGGGTTTAAACTCTCACTGTGAAACTGGGGGTTAATGTTTTATTTTGTGGGCATTGATTTTTTGAGGTTTGAATGGAATTTTAAAATTTTAATTTTTGAAGCTCTATTTGTAAATTTAAAAGCAAATAAAGTAAAATTAAAAAATCTTTAAAATCTCCCGAAGAAGGCGTCGAAAGCGACGTAACATTGCGTACAAAGTTTCACCTTTTTTATTTTAACCACTGAATATGACTAAGTTAAGTCAATGAGAAGCTATGAGTTTTACTTAACAGATATTAAGTCGCGTCAAATTAAGAATAACAACTAATTAACGACTTCTCGAAGAAGAAGAAAATATATTCAACATGTGTCTTGAATGAGAATATTTATTTATTTATTTATTTATACATATATTGAAATAATTTACAAAGTTAATTTATAAATTATTTTTTTAAAGACATCAGGGTAGCCAGACCATATGATGCCGTCTTTAATCTACATACATATATTTACATTTAAATATTTAAATTAATGTTCTATATGATTAAGTTAAATTGAAAGGAACAAATAATTAAATCATTGAGAAAAACAAATTATATTTCATCATATACTTGGTGAGCGGATGTGGCATCTTTAACGTATTGAATGGATCGTACTTCAGATGGATTCAAAATTTCGGCAAGTTTTTCAGCAACGTTGTCTGATGATACATCAATTTGACGAGATAAAGGATATTCGACAAGGATATGCCAAACAGAGAGTATGGTTTGACAATTGGAACATTGTTTAGGATCTCCAGCATTGTAATAGTGTTGAAAATTGCTTTTCCAACTCTAATTCGAAAAAGTTTTATGCTGTCTTCTCTGTTAAGAGACCGATTGTATGGGATACGCGTGTAAGCAGGTTGATGTTTTCGTAGAAATGTTTCAGAATTTTGCCAACTTTCGATAAACTCTTTTTTATGGTCCTCTATGAGTGTTCGGCGTAAGACCTGGTAAAATTTGGGGTACTCTATAATGAGTGGGTAGCTGATAGCATTTCTTGCGGCTAGATCTGCATTCTCATTTCCTTTGATTCCGGAATGTCCAGGTATCCATGCAAGCATAATGTTTTTATTTGAGTTTAAACATCTTCTTATAAACTCCGTCGTCTATGTCGTTTTAATTCCATTAAAACCTTCTAAAAATTGTCATCAATGGGTTGCCGGTTTACTCATTACATGTTGTTCAGGCATAACACTAACAACATGTAATTGAGTTAAACTAGTATGCCCAACAAGGATGAACACGAATAAAATAATGTGAATTATAAACGACATAGAAATAAGACACGACATTTCTCCGCTTTAGCTCAGCCGCCATCCCTGGAGATAAAAATATCTGAGACAACCACCAACAGTCTCAGAACATCGTGCCACACATCTTTCCTATCCTTCTTTCTCTTCATTAACTTCACGCCCGCGCTGTGTTGAAACATTTAAAGGGTAATCATAATCCCTCGAGCGCGGGTAAATTATAAAAAAAAAAAAAAAATTATTTGTCTCATTTTTAAGACCCATAAGAATGCCAAGATTATCTGTTACAATTAATGATCGGTTAGAGTATTTTTGAGCAACAGATATGCCTTTGTAAATTGCTATTAGTTCAGCGATGTAGCTGCTTGCGAATTCTGGTAAGAGTCCTTGGTGAACAATAGATGTTTGTGAATTTGGTTGTACCTGGATGACTGCGTACGAACACCAATTTTCTTTTTTGTGTGAACCATCTGTGTAAAGGATTCTATTAGCGTTAGAAACAGAGATCATTTCTTCGTGGAGCATTCTAAAGATCTCGTCAGCAGTATTTTCTTTTTTAAATTTTGCAAGCTGAGTGTAAATGGGAAGTGTATCTCTTTTCCAAGATGGTGGAGTATCTACTAATCTGCATATTGTTCGATGAAAATGAGTTAAGATTGGGAACTAGAGAAATGATTTTTATAAGTGACGAGGTAGCGTTTTTCTTATTCGTTTTTGCTGTGTTAATCGCTATTTCAGCAGTCTTGAAGAGAGAATGAGTTGAATATGTACACTGCCGATCAATCAAATAAACTCAACATATTTTGTCTCTTACACTTTGATTTTCTCTTTTATGCAGAAAGCTATCGCCACAACCTTTGTTGTTTTTTTTAGAGGAGAACATTAGGTAAATTTAAGTTATAAGAGTAGGCTGCAGAAATTTTACCGTTACCATTTATTCCTATTTTGCTTTGCCAATGCAAAAAAACAATGCTTTTCAGGCGATCACCAGAATAGACTCAGAGGCTGTAATTTTAGTTTCCGTTAAGCTGTGCAAGTTTAAAGGTGAATTTCGTTGTCCCTCGCAATTTTCGATTAAATAGATACGAAATGGGTCGTGGTGCATCCCTATCGTCGGTGGAAAAAGTCAAGATATTGGCCTATCGAGACAGCAATCTAACAACCCGGCAGATAGCAGAAAAAATCTGTAGAAGTCAGACTGTTGTATGTCATTTTCTAAAAAATCCATCAAGGTTTGGGAAAAATATGAAAAAGCCCGCTAGGAAAGCACTTACGGCTTACGAAGAGCGAAGAATTCTACGAGAAGCCTCAAACTCAATGAGCTCTGCAGCAAAAATTCGCTTAAATTTGGGAGTAAATGCAAGTGTAGCTACCGTACGGCGTGTAATAAGGAGAGCAAAACATCTAAAAAGATTAAAATTAAAAAAAAAACACCGCTTACCGACGTTCGTAAGCATGCTCGCTGTCTTTTTGCTCGAAGTCACATGACATGGAATAGGGAGTGGTATCAAATTGTTTTTTCTGATGAAAAACGCTTTAATTTGGATGGGCCAGATGGTTTCAACTACTATTTCCATGACATAAGAAAGGAAGAATATTATTTAACCCGTCACCATAGCCGTGAGGGGGGTATAATGGTGTGGGGTGCAATCTCTTACTATGGGGCATTCGAAATCCAATTCGTTTCATCTAAGATGAATGCCACACGCTACAAGGAGCTGCTTCAAAAGGCATTTCCCTACTTTTCAAACATTTTTGGACATTGTACATGGACATTTCAACACGATAATGCCCCAATACATACCGCTCGAGTGGTAAAAAATTGGATTAAGGACCAAAATGCAACATTAATGGACTGGCCTCCGTACTCTCCTGACCGTGTGGGGATGGCTCTCGCGTAAGGTCTATCAATCTGGCAGACAATTTGAAGATATCAATTCATTAAAAGATGCAATTAACAGCGCCTGGAGCGAATTATCCTTGGATCTTTTAAAATCCCTTTACGATTCAATGCCTAACCGAATATATGAAGTGATTTCGAATAGAGGTGGCTACACACATTATTATTAAAGCTCTAAACATAATAAAAATACAATTTTGCACAAGTTTTTTGAAGATGTTTCTATTTATACTAATTTTAAGTCCTTGAGTCTATTTGATTGATCGATAAAAAGTAGCCATTTTTGAGGTTCACCCACAAAAAAATATATAAAAAATAACCTTTTGATTTAGAAAGCTCAGTTTTGTTGGGTTTGTTTAAGAATTGAATACTTAATAATAAAAAAATTTATTTTTGCAAAATTTGTTGTTTTTTTAATTTAAAAAATTCAATATTCTCTGAAAGAACCTTTGAGTCTATTTGATTGATCGGCAGTGGTGTTTTACTGATGAGGTTGATTGCCCTTTTTTTCCAAAGTTTTCAAAGGATTCATAGCCTGCTTCCAATCTTAGAGCTTCTATTTTTGTTGCTCTTAAAGCTCCTGAGGCTGTTCTAAAACAATCGTTGATGGCTGTATTTTACTAGTATTTTTAATTGTAGTCCACATAAGAATAGTTATACTGTGTTGGAGGGTACCGGCAACTAGCGCTTTTGCAATTTGAAGGGCAGTTTCGACATGTGGTCCTTTTCGCTTTGAGCAGATCATTTTAAAAACATTGTTCCGACGTTTTAGCTGGTTAACTACGTTGTTTGCATATGTATTCCATTTTAGATTTCCACAAAAAGTTACACCTAGTATTTTTGTTTCTTTTTTAAGAGGAATTGTTGTTTCTCGTAAAACAAGTGGGATATGGGCGCATTTTCTTTTTCGGCAGAGATGCAATGCTTCTATTTTTGATGGAGGGAACACCGCACCAACTTCTTTAGCCCAATTAAACATTGTTAAATCTGCTTTTTCTAAAATATTTTTTACCTGGATAGGATCACCAGAGGCAACAAAGTAGATATTGTCCGCGTAAACTCCAATAAAGTCGAGACTCTGTAGCGGTTGGGAAAGTTTCACAATGAGCGAATCAATATATGCGTTATATAAGACAACTGAAAGAGGGGAACCTTGCGGTGTGCCATTGTCCATTTTCATTATAAAGGAGTTAAAGCCATCAACATTTACTCGAAAAGTTCTACCGCTAATAAATGACATGATTACTTTAAGTATTTTATTAGAAACTCCCCATTGGTGAAGTTGTGTTATAATTGGCACTATCGTAACTCTATCAAAAGCCTTTTCTAAATCAGATGACATGATTACACTGTGTTTCGTTTTCGATAAATTTTCGGCAAGAGTATGCTCTAAAAGATGAAGAAGTGTTGAGACCCCTCTTTTAGGTCTAAAGCCATGCTGTCCTGGATTAGCTTTCTGTTCCATTAACCAACCAATTCGTCTAGCAATAATTTTTTCAAAAATTTTTGAGAGAATAGGAAGGAGGGAAATTGGACGATATTCATTATAATCGTGATGGTTTCGCTATGTTTTCGGAATTGGTTTAAGTTTGGCTCTTTTCCAGTCATGTGGATATGATGTTGTTATAAAGACAACAAATTCGGTCTTTGAGGCTGTCGTCACATAGGTTTACCATCTTGTAAGTAATTTTGTCCTCGCCTGTGCTGGTTCCTTTGGCCATCTTAATAGTCATTTCTAGTTCAGTACGCGTAACACGTTCCGCTAGAAGTTCACAAGGTTTGTAGTTTGTGGGCAATGCAAGGTTTTGTAGACTGAAGTTTGTTCTATTTTCGATAATACTCGCATGATAGGTACTATCTGCACTATATGTTTGCCATTTCTCAGCGAATGTATTTGCTATAATTTCTGGGTCTTTCTGCATTTCGTCTTCTAAAAGCATATATGGAAATTGTCTATCTGATGTTGTGGATCGTATAGACTTACTCTCGTTAGTCATGAACAAGGCGGGGACAGCCCCCCCGCCAAAATTGGTTTAAGGGCCTTCCTCCAGAGGTGGACTTAAACCAGAGCAATAACAACACCAATAAACGTAAAATGAAACGCACAAAACATGATGAGGAGGAATATCCAGGATTGCCCGCAATCCATCACGACAACAATATTCCGCGCTATATAGTAATAACAGGAATTGAAAAACCAGGCGATAATTATCAACCTCTTTCATCATATAATCCTATTCAAATAAATCGTTGCCTAGAGCACATATCAAAAGACATATTGGAAGTCAAAGCAATGATGTCAGGTGATCTGCTTCTTAAGGTTGTGAACGTCCAAACAGCAGAAAAATTCCTCACATCAAAACGAATTGACTCAATCCCAGTAAAAGTATGGTATCTAACCACTTAAATCTAAACTCAATTCAGGGGAGAATTTTCTCAAAACACATAATTGATATATCCGAAGAAGAGTTAGCAACAGAACTAAACAAATTCAAAGTTATCGCCGTCAAAAAAAATATGCGAAAGGAAAATGGTGTTGAAGTGTCAACAGGTGCCGCCATACTAACGTTCGATTTGATTCGTAGACCAAACGAAGTAAAAATAGGTTGGGTAAATTGCAAAGTCCAAGAATACATACAAAATCCTATGCGCTGCGTGATATGTCAAAAGCTTGGTCACACAAAGAACAGATGCACTAATGCCTCTCTCTGTAAGGAATGCTGTCTCCCTCCACCACATAACGAATGTACACGTGTTTATTGCATAAATTGTAACGAAGAGAACCACACTCCCTATGACCCTGCATGCCCTGCCTTCCTTCGCTACAAATCGATAAACAAAATCAAAACTGACCGTCGCTGTACTGTTCGCGATGCTTGGGCAATATACATTGATAATCCCGCTCTACATCAGCTCCCAGCTCCGAGAAAGCGCAACGAAGGTAAACCAACAATGGCAGAGACAATTAAATCTCGTTTGGAGAGTGCTCGATCACGAGATCAGCAAAACCGATCAGAGAAAAGCTTTTTATCAGCACCTACCACAACCATACCAGCAGCCACCACCGCTGCTACACTTTCACATACCATCTCCACAAAAACAGCCATCACCTCTACACCACCAGCCACCACAGATAAATTGAAATCTGTGCAAAATAATCTTTCACTTCCAATACAAACAAATATTAAAGACTCAACTGAGAAAAAACTCATATACCACCAACAACTATACCACCAAACTACCTCAACCAACCCAACCACTCAATCAACACCAAACAACGCATCAAAATCCGAATATAACAAAAACAATTTTAATAACTATGAAAAATTATCCGAAGATATCTCTGATGAATCTTTAACAGAAGATGTTGAAATGGATATTGGTACTGAGAACTCATCTCAGGCCTCTTCGTCCTATCTCAATAAATTGTCAATTCTCTCAAATACCACACAACTAAATGAAAACTCATATAACAAATTACTCCTAAACAAAAAAACTCCACCACAATAATGCTCTGTTGGAAATGGATTTTCTAATCCCCCAATGGAATATTCAAGGCTTTTGCAACAACAAACATGCTCTCGAACGATTAATAGCCAAACATAAACCAGATATAATTACTTTGCAAGAAACACATATTATTGAAAAAAACAAAAAATTTTTTAACATGAAAAACTATAAATCATTTCACTTTAACAAAGCCTTTGAATATTCTAAAGCAGGTATAGGCATCCTGGTCAAAAATAATATTCCAATAAGCTCCCATACTACCTCTGATACAAATTTAGTACATCAAAGTATTGATATACCTGGCAGAAAACCTATTAAAATTAAAAATGTATATAGGGAACATGATGTACAAATTAGTTCTGAATTGTTAAATAGTATTCCTATCGTAAACGACAATTTCTATCATATAATAATGGGTGATATGAATGCTCATAGTACTCTATGGGGTTCAAACATAACAAACAATGCAGGCGGATTATTGGAAACTTTTGCTAATGACCGAGCGCTCATAGTCTTAAATGACGGGTCACCAACATTCTTCAGTACTCGAGACACCTTTTCTGCAATCAATGTCACTTTTGCCACTCAAGATCTGGCGCCTCTTCTTCATTGGGAGGTACTGCCAAACGCAGAAACTAGAGACCATATACGCACTCCAGAACAAAGAACTGGCCCTAAATTTATGCCTCGATTCAAGGAAGATTGTGCAAACTGGGACCTCTTTAAAACCACAACAAAATATCTTAACTCACAATCATCAAGAACTGGAAACACTAACCAGGAAGCCGCAAAAATAAAAAAAATTATAAGAACCGCTGCAGCAAAAGCAATACCGACGACGAAAAAAGTAATTCTTAGAACGAATCCTATATGGTTCACAAAGGAAATCGTAATTTTGGTCAGAGAAAAAAACAGAGCGTGGAAAAAAGCCCGCAGGTACCCTAATCCGGAAAATGTATATCATATAGAAAAAGCTGTGCCAAACTTAGACGAGAGTCAATTATTTCCAAAAGAGCTTCATGGGACAACTTTATAAACACAATGAACCCATCGCTTAATATGAGAACATTATGGAATATTTATTTATTTATAACGTTAAATACTAACGGTAAATATTTTAAATTAAATACTAACGGTACATATTTTTTTTAAATTATAATTGTAACAAAAAAAAAGAGAGAAACTTACATCTAATGTACATTTATGGGTTATTTAGAATAAAAAATATTTTCTTTAAGTTATCTACTGAAAATGTTACATATTGGCAACTGTCTTCTAAAACTAAACCGACTAGCAATGAAATTCAATCGACATAGGATCAATGGCGCTGAAATCGACCCATTGATAATTCCGACAATAAAACAAAATTGTAGATACGCTCTATGACTTGTTAGAGATGGAAGATTTATTAGTTGAATACGTTGAGCGTAAGGTGGCAAGGTATTTCGATTCGACCATGGTAGAAATCTTAAGCAAGATCTCATAAATCTTCTTTGAACGGACTCCAATCTATTTATATGAACCGCATAATATGGCGCCCATACAACACAACCAGACTCTAAGATGGATCTTACGAATGAGACATAAAGAGTTGTTAATACATAAGGATCACGAAATTCTCGAGCAAATCTTTTAATAAAACCAAGAGTCTTGTTAGCCTTTTTAATTATAAAGTCAAAATGGTCAATAAAAGTTAGTTTAGAGTCCAAAACTATCCCAAGGTCAGTAAAACTTGACAAATTACAAAGTGTTGACAAATCAATCGCATAGTTATAGATAATCACATTTTTTTTGCGTGTAAAACACATTGTCTTACACTTGTCAATATTTAAAACTAAACCATTAATATTGTACCATTCCCAGAAACTTTTAAGGTCTCTTTGTAGAAGATAACAGTCTTCAATAGAGTTAATTGTACGAAAAATTTTCACATCATCGGCATATATGTATAAGAGACATAGAATTGACTAGGACGGACGGAAGATCGTTAATAAATAGTACAAATAATAGCGGGCCAAGATGGCTACCCTGAGGTACACCAGAATTAACAATAAAACATTTAGAACGTTCACTTTAAAAAACAACACTATATAACCTATCTTTTAGATATGAAGAAATCCATAACACAAATCTTTCGTTAAGACCCATATTTTGTAGTTTTTTTTAAATGTACACGGTGGTTAAGTTTGTCAAATGCTTTGCTAAAATCAGTAAAAATACAGTCAACCTGTTGTTTTTTGTCAAACGCGTCAATACAGAATGTGGTAAACTGTAACAAATTTGTAATTGTAGATTTCTTTTTAACAAAGCCATGTTGGTTGTCACATAAAACGGTGGAACAGTGAAAAGACAGATTATCACAAATAATAGATTCAAACATTTTAGGGATAGCAGATAGTTTAGCGATTGGTCTGTAATTTAAAACTAAGTTTTTTTACCTTTCTTATGAATGGGTATAAGGAATGCATTTTTCCAAAGGGCCGGAAATTGACAGGTTTTTAAAGACTGATTAAACAGTACAAATAACGGATATGACATACGAGGGCAGTTTGAAAACTTCTCGGCCTGACCAATAAAACGCAATAAATTTTAAAACTTTTTTTAAAATCTTTTTCTACATATTCTCCTCTTATATCAATGCACTTATTTCATCTTTCCAGTGCTTCCATACCCATTTTATAGGCCGATTCCTCCAACTCTTCGAAAAACCGCTCCGTCTCAGCAATCACTTCCTCGTTGGTGAAGAATTTGCGACCAGCCAAATGTTTTTTTAAGTTAGGAAAGAGGTAATAGTCTGATGGTGCCAAATCAGGTGAATAAGGCGGGTGGTTCAATACACCAAATCGAAGTTCATGGAGTTTAGCCATGACAACAACCGACTTGTGTGCTGGAGCTTTATCCTGAAGAAAAAGGATCTTCTTTTTGGCTAATCCTGGTCTTTTGTCGGCAAACTTTTTCAGCCAACAGGTTTGCATAGTATTGACCAGTGATAAATTGGCCCTTGGGAAGGTAATCAATAAAAATAATTCCCTTGTAATCCCAAAAGACTGACGCCATCACTTTCCCAGCTGAAGCACACGACTTGGCTTTCTTCGGTGGAGGAGAACCGCTATGCTTCCATTGTTTTGATTGTTCTTTTGTCTCAGGAATATAGTGATGAATCCATGTTTCGTCGGTGGTAATGAATCTTCTCAAGAAATCGCTGGTATTCCTCCGAAATAACGCTAGATTCTCTAGAGATTTCAACTCGATTGAATTTTTGTTCTTCGCTCAGCAAACGCGGCACCCACCCACCTTGCACTTTTAACCTTCGGTCTTCTAAAACCATTTATGAACTTTATCGACGTTTTCTGAAGAAGTGGATGTTGTTGGCCTTCCGCTTGTGCGATCATCTTCGACGCTCTGTCTGCCATGTTTAAATAAGGCTGCCCACTTTTTGACCTTGGAATACGAAGGTGCAGATTCCCCCAATGTCTCATCGAAGTCATCTTTAATTTGATTTGGTGTCATATTCTTTTTGACCAAATATTTAATGGCGGCTCTAATTTCATTTTTTTCCATTTTCGTCGATAGCAATAGGTTCCTTCAAACAAAAAATTGCACTGATATAAGTACGCGACCAATTTTAATGAAACTTCACATACAATTATTATATATTGTAGCATCCCTGCTACAACAGATGTGATAAAACGTCAGAGAAAACAAAACAGAAAACACAGAGATGAAATCTCGTCTTCCTATCAGAAGTCAAGCCGTTTCCTCTTTCTTTTTCATCGGAGAAGTCGACGGCAACGGCAGCAGTGAGTGTCATTATATTTATCCAAAAAATCAGTAAATAAGTTTCTACATTTAATGAATGTAAAAGATCAAAAAATGAATTAAAGTTAGTTAATTTTATTAAGTTAAATCTGTTTTTCAATGAAACGTTACATTGGTGACCCCGCGTAGAGCATTTTAAACAATTTCAGTTCTTTCACATTAGTTTTTTATTCACTCACTGCTTGCGACATCCATCAGTCGACACCTGCCCCATACTATCCAAAAAAATCAACGGCATCCTTCGACGTTCTTACTGGATATCATTGACATTGGGCCACAAATAAATTTCGGCTACAAACCTGTTTTTTTTTTCGACGAAAAAAGCCAGCAAATTCCGGGTAAATCTCTTTTTAACGTCAACCACCTCATCACATGGTTATAACCTAAAAGCACGATGAACGAAACGGGAGACGATGATAAAACCGCCCCAACCGGTGCACTAAACGCACCGATCCCCATGGCAGTCTCTGGACTTTCTGTCGCCGCACGACTACCTCAATTTTGGCGTGAGAGACCATCACTATGGTTCGCCCAACTGGAAGCTATACTGTCGGCTTCCAGGCCAAACGACGACACAAAGTTTCAATATGTCGTGGCCAACCTCGATCGACGGGACCTTGAGCAAATCTCCGACATTCTTCTCTCTCCCCCATCTTCCAACAAATACAATAAGGTTAAAGAAAGATTAATAAAAGTGTATGAAGAGAATGAAGAACAGCGAATCCAACGCCTTATAGAAGGTCTTGACCTCGGCGACTCACAGCCCTCGCAGCTTCTTCGACGCATTCGCGATCTGTCTGGATCATCGGGCACCCCGGACACAGTTATCAAAATCATGTGGTTATCTCGCCTACCTTCGCAAGTAAGGGCGATACTCTCATCAGTCACGGGTGAACTCAACTCACTAGCGGAGGTGGCCGACAAAATCGTGAGTCATTATTCGTCACCCAAAACAATTGCAGCGGTACTACCATCATCTTTTACCACAACGTCGGACAACGAAAATTTGAAAGCCATTCTCCAGAGGTTAGACTCGTTGGAAAAACAAGTCAGAGCTCAATCTAAGACCTCATACCAACCAACGGCGAACAATCATCAAAAGCCGGAAAGCAGTCAACGCAGCACCACTTTCGGATATTGTTGGTTTCACCGACGTTACGGTGTGAAAGCCAAAAAATGTACCTCACCATGTACCTACAAGCAGGGAAACGCCCACCAGCAACTCTAGGTGAGGCTTCTTCAGTTGCTGGTAAGTCAAATCGCCTCTTTATCCATGACAGAATTTCTGGCCACCGTTTCCTCGTAGATAGCGGAGCATCCATTTCAACTTTAACAGTAAAAAGCACGGCAAGGCTAAAGCCCGATACTACAACACTGCACGCAGTCAATGGAAGCCAAATCAACACATACGGCACGACAACTCTTGCCTTGGACTTCGGACTCGGACGCTGTTTACGTTGGTCATTCACTCGTGCCGCAATACCATACTCAATCTTGGGAGCAGACTTTTTGAATTTCTTCCGCCTTCTCGTTGACGTCCATGGCCGCCGTCTCATCGATGAAAATTCGAAATGCAGCACTTCTCGACTACTGACATCATCTGACGAAACATCGCTTAATAGCATCAACTACCCGCACGACTACACAAGCATACTTCACCGTTACCCTGACATCACTCTCCCGCTTAGTGCTCTGAGAAAACCACAACACTCGGTACAGCATCACCTGGAGACTTCCGGACCACCCGTTTTCTGCCGTGCGAGGCCAATAGCACCGAAATATTACATGCAGGCGAAGGCAGAATTCCAACGCATGGTGAGCGAAGGAATCTGTCGACCCTCAAGTAGTCCGTGGGCCAGTCCACTTCACATTGTCACAAAAAAAGATGGAACAATTCGACCCTGTGGTGACTACAGGCGTCTCAATGCTGTAACGCTGCCTGACAGATACCCATTACCACGCCTGACGGACTTTCAACTAATTCTACCAGGTAAAACAATATTCACTCGCCTCGATCTGGCACGTGCGTATCACCAAATCCCAATGGCACCGAAAGACATACCAAAGACTGCAATTATAACCCCGTTTGGGCTATATGAATTCGAGCGAATGACGTTTGGGCTTCGTAACGCCGCCCAAACCCAACAGCGTTTCGTGGACTCTATTTTTGGAGATTTGGATTTTGTTTTCATCTATATAGATGATATGCTAATAGCATCAACCTCAAACGAAGAACACCAAAACCACCTTGAGGAAATTTTTAGACGCCTCAGCCAAAACGGCATCACCTTGAACAGGGACAAGTGTGAATTCGGAAGACAAACAATACTCTTCCTAGGATACCAAGTTGACGCCACAGGAATTCGTCCACCTCAAGACTCCGTCAGGTCGATGGCAGATTTTCCGAAACCAAAAAATGTCACCGAACTTCGTCGTTTCCTCGGTGCACTCAATTTCTTCAGGCTAAGCATGCCGCAAGCTGCGTCCGAACAAGCACCGCTTTGTAAGATGCTTCATGGGTCAAAGAAGAAGGACCTAACCCCACTTATCTGGACACCATCCTCAGAAGCAGCCTTTTTTCGATGTCGCCAAGCACTTACGGATACCGTAACGTTAGCACATCCACTCCCAGACTCCGAGTTACGGCTCATGACCGACGCCTCAAACATAGCAGTTGGGGCAGTACTCCTACAAGTCATCGACGGTAAATCCAAACCCCTCGGTTTTTTCTCCAAAACTTTATCAGAGAGGCAACAAAGAGGCAGTACTTTCGATCGTGAGCTGCTAGCAATAAAGCTGGCAATCGAGTACTTTCGACGTTTTATCGAGGGTCGGTCCTGTGCTGTATTCACTGACCATAAACCACTGACTTTCGCTATTCGGAATCCGCCGTCTGCATCCGAGACACCACAACGACAACGTTATTTGGAGTACATCTCGCAATTCACAACCGACATTCGTCACGTCAGTGGAGCAAACAATGCCCCAGCAGATGCACTGTCTCGGATAGCAGCAATAGACAAGCCAATTACCATGGATTATGACGCTATAGCCAAGGAACAAAAGACAGATCCTGAACTTGAAAACTTAAAATCGGTAAGCCAAAAATTTAAATTCTCGGATTTCGTTCTTCCTGGTACTGAAACAGTTGTTGCATGCGAAACAACTTCCGGCCGAGCTCGCCCCTACATACCTAAAGCATTTAGACAAACTGTCTTTGAAACAGTTCACAATCTAAGTCATCCAGGAATAAGAGCATCCCGCAAATCAATAGCACTTCGATTCTTTTGGCCAGCAATGAACGCAGACATTGGAAAATGGGCGCGGAGTTGCCACGATTGCCAGAGAAGCAAAGTGCAGAGACATACAAATCCACCGATGGGAACTTTCGCAGCAGCTGACAGGTTGGAACATGTGCACATCGACATCGTGGGCCCTTTACCACCTTGCAACGGATTCAGCTACCTATTAACATGCATAGATCGAAGGTCACGCTGGCCAGAAGCTATTCCAATCGACAACATATCGGCTATTTCTGTTGCTGACACATTTCTTTTTAACTGGGTAGCACGATTTGGTTGCCCGCTGCGATTGACTACAGATCAAGGCCGCCAGTTTGAATCTGACTTGTTTCATCGCTTTTCACAAATTCTCGGGTGCGAACGTATTCACACAACAGCTTACCATCCTCAAGCCAACGGGGTGGTGGAGCGCTGGCATCGCTCACTGAAAGCAGCACTAACCGCACACAGCCCTGACGGTTGGGTGACAAAATTACCTGCAGTTCTACTTGGACTGCGCTCGATGGTTAACGAATCCGGCACCACACCCGCTCAGTTGATGTTCGGCACCGAATTACGACTCCCAGGAGATTTCTTTGAAGCAACTACGACTTCGAGTGAACCGGTAAGCTATATTCAAGAATTAAGAGAGACAATTCAACGAGTTGCACCAACGTACTCCAGCCGCACCTCCAAGCCTATCTTCATCCCAAGGGAATTAAAAACCTCATCACATGTGTATATCCGTAACGACCACGTTCAGCGTCCCTTACAACCCGCTTATGCTGGACCTTACGCAGTCCTCGATCGCCAGCCACATGCTTTTAAGGTTGCCCTGCCTAACAAACAAGTATTCGTTTCGATCCAGCGACTCAAACCGGCCTATAGGACATTGAGCTTGGAGGACAACATGATTCCCTCAGCAGTAGCACCGTCAACTGAAAAATCATCGTCACACTCCAAAGATACAAGTGTGAGAACGAGGTCGGGGAGGATTAGCAAACCACCTCCGCGTTTTGTCCCTGCAAAAGGGGGAGCCTTGTAGCATCCCTGCTACAACAGATGTGATAAAACGTCAGAGAAAACAAAACAGAAAACACAGAGATGAAATCTCGTCTTCCTATCAGAAGTCAAGCCGTTTCCTCTTTCTTTTTCATCGGAGAAGTCGACGGCAACGGCAGCAGTGAGTGTCATTATATTTATCCAAAAAATCAGTAAATAAGTTTCTACATTTAATGAATGTAAAAGATCAAAAAATGAATTAAAGTTAGTTAATTTTATTAAGTTAAATCTGTTTTTCAATGAAACGTTACAATATATAAGGCTATTGTAGGAATTAAAATTTATTTATTAAAACAACGCCTTCTATCTTAGGCCGAGAACTTTTCAAACAGCCTCCGTATATATTGCACATTTTTTTACCATAAAAGCGGGACGACCATCGGGACCGGGACTTAGACAATCATCTATTTTATTAATATACTCTAAGATAGTCGCCTCAGAAATAATAAAGTTAATCGAGTTAAAATGTAAAAACTCATCAACGGAGGAAG
Organism: Chrysotoxum bicinctum; assembly: GCA_911387755.1. Lineage (NCBI taxonomy): Eukaryota > Metazoa > Arthropoda > Insecta > Diptera > Syrphidae > Chrysotoxum > Chrysotoxum bicinctum. The sequence goes on along the minus strand of OU426989.1, from coordinate 118,699,027 downwards.
TATTATTTACATCGTAAGAAGATACTTCAAAAGCGCACTGAAAGTATTCGGCAAACATATTTGCTATGTCATCTGGGTTATGACTTTCTGAATTTTGATAACTCATATTGGTTGGGTATCCATCAGATTTTCTTTTAGAGTTAACATATTTCCAGAAATTTCGCGGATTAGATTTAAGGTCATCTTCAGTTTGAGATATAAAGTCCGAATAAAAAAAAATTAGAGTAGTTAATAAATTCATCTCTTACCGCCAGTTTCACAGTGAGAGTTTAAACTTAAGTTCTGCTGAACCTGAACTGGAGTTTAAATTTGAAGTTCAACTCGTCCGGTTTCACAGTCTTATCTGAACTTCAGTTCATTAAACGTAGTTTAAGTAAATTGTTTTCTCTTTCTATCTAAATCAAAGAAAAAACAATCAAGGAAAGTTTGTTGTGACCTGTGACAGGAAACAAAAATTAAAAATGAAAATAAATTATATTTTCAAATGTTTGAAGGGTTGTCGATCTGAGATTTAAACGGCAGAATAGTGTCGTTTAACTTAAACTACAGAATGAACTCTGTTCAAGGACTGTGAAACCAAATTTATTGTTGAACTGAAGTTTAAACCAAAAGTGGGGTTTAAACTTCCACTGTGAAACTGGGGGTTAGTCTAGTATAGTCAATTTGAGCTTTATTACTCCAGGATCAATTCAACTTCACCCAAGCCTTGTTTCTTTTATTTTTAAGAGCTTTAATATGTTGATTGTTATTTAAATGCCTTATTTTCCGTAACGGAATGGTTTCTAAAAAACAATCAAATAAAATTTTATAAAAACGAAAGACCATTTCGTCAAAACTGACGTTTAGAAATAAGCTATTCCAGTTAATATCATTCAATAAACCTTGGAGTTCGGAAAAATTACACTTTCTAAAGTTGAATTCATGCATATTCTTACAATGATAAGTTACATTAATGATATTTAAGTTTAACGAAATAGATAATGCGGGATGATGTCGATCTTCGTCAATGAGTTTTGTATCAGCGAGTAATGCAGTTCCGTCAGAAAAATACACAAGGTCTAAAATTTTACCAAGTTGGTTTTTGACAATGCTTAATTGATTCAGTCCAAATGAAGTCATTCCATCGATAAAAAGAACTTCATTTTTGCTTGATGCATTGACGGCATGTAACATTCAAGTTCCGGTGATTTTGCCCATTCAAGATTTGGTAGATTAAAGTCTCCAATAACAAAAATTTCATCAGAAGCTTCAATTTTGTCATTTATAGCTTCTAAGCAGTTGATAAGTTTGTTGTAGACATCACAATTGGAAGAAGGAGGGATATAGCAACAACCACATATAAAAATTCAGACGGAGTTGATATTTTTACACAAATTATTTCAAGGTCGGAGTCCAAGAAATCTTCGACAAGATTTTACAAAACAGATGATTATGAACAGCTATTAACAAACCTCCTCCAACAGTTAATATATTCGGGTCATTATGGCGATCACGCCGAAAAATTTGAAAATTGGAAGAAAGGACATTCTTGAAAATTTCCTGAAAAAAAAATCTAGCATCAGAAGTCTCCTCTGAGAGCTTTCCAATAAGGAGCAGGGCATTTCCTATGACAACGGATCCTTACTTACTTACTTAAGGTGGCGCTACAGTCCGGGGTGGACCAGGGCCTCAACGAACAAGCTTCTCCAGCTAGCTCGGTCATAACTTTCCGGGCCGGAGCATTCAGGTCCATTCGCTTTACATGACCTAGCCATATCAGTCGTTGGACTTTGATTCCTTTGACTAGGTCAGTTTCGTTGTACAGCCCGTACAGTTCGTGGCTGTATCTTCTCCTCCACACCCCGTATGTCTATACAGACGGGACCAAAGATCACACGAAGAATTTTCACGCATTTCCAAGACGTCGCCGTCGGTTTTGTGTTTCCTTTCTTGATGACAGCATATACTTGGTCTTGCACTCAGTTACAGCTAAACCCATCTTCTTCGCTTCCGTCTCAATGCTCACAAATGCGCCACTGACATCACGCTTCCAATAACGTCAATGTCGTCGGCGTATCCGAGTAATTGGATGGGCTTTTGACAGATTGTGCTTTTGTGTTGACGCTTGAGTTTTGCATTATTCTTTCAAGAACTATGTTGAAGATGTCGCATGACAGAGCATCGCCTAGCCTAAAACCTTTTTTGACATCAAATTCATCAGTGAGATCTTTTCCGACCGTGATGGAGCAGCGTGCATTCTCCTTCGCCATTCTGCACAAACGGACAAGTTTGTCAGGGATGCCAAAACTAGACATTGCTCTATATAGTTCGTTGCTATAGATGCTACGAGTATCGTACGCGGCTTTGAAATCGATAAAAGGGTGCTAGGTGTCGAAAGGATTTTGAACGCGATGTTCAGGAGACTTATGCCTTTGTAGTTGGCGCAGTTCAGAGGGTCTCCTTTCTTGAGGTTCGGACAGACAATGGTTCTATTCATCGGGCGTGCTTTCTTCCGACCATATTTTGCAGATGAGCTAGTGCATACTCCCAACCAAGTCATCGCCTGCCGCTTTGAACAGTTCGGCACCGAGGCCGTCAGCTCCACCGGCTTTGTTGGACAACGGATCCATAGACCAATATTTTATGTAAGGTTGTGGTCTTCGGATGCCAGGAACATAAGTTAACGCATAGTTGAGCAGTCATCAAGGAATACGCAGAAAATTTTTAGTATTGATTTAATGTCTAAGATAACTTTTAGACCCTTAACAAGATCTTTATCCATGCCTAAAACTTCACACGCACAAATTCGGTATTGTCTTGTGGGCATATAACGGTCCAGAGAGCTATAAAAAGCATTGTTCTCAATCAGAAGATTATTCAGCAAGAAAAATAAGTTGTTTGTTAACTTGAGAAACATTTCAAAAATTAGTTTCTGTCCACATAGATTGGATTGATCCCTATGTATACATTTTGGTCGAAAAATGTCCTAGAACGGTTTTTTTTATTTTTGAATTTCTCAAAAAAAAAATATTTTTTTTAATTTGCATTTTTTTTTATCAAAAGTCCAAAAAAAATATTTTCTCATACTGTTATATAGAGTGGGTCAAATAAATTCCCATTAATTATGGAACACAACGTCGTTCAAGTGGCTGCCTCGGTTTGCTTCGCAGTAGTAGCACATTCTGTCACTCTAATTTTTCAAGACATTGTTGATAGTTTCCACAAAAAAAAAAAAAAGACCACAGGAAAAGGTGTCATGGCGCGCCATCCTGCATGAACCAGAGGTCGTCCAAATCCATGTCTTCAATTTCAATTTCTGTAACGCCCACCGTTCACCGAAACGTTGTTCCCAGCCTCATGTTCGAAGAAAAATGGTCCAATCTAGCTACCACTCCACAATCCGCACGAGACTGTCACTCTCTGTGGATGCATTGAATTCTGGACAATAACGTACGGTTTTTCCGAGCCCCAGATGCGACAATTTCGTTTACGTAGCTGCCGAGTTGAAAATGCGCCTCTTCAGAAAAGATGATTTTTCGCCCAAAATCGTTGTCCAATCCAAGCTGCTCTAAGGCCCAAACTTCGAAGTGATAACGAAGCGTATGGTCGTGCGCCTTCAATTACTGAGTCAATTGGACCTTGTAAGCGAATAATTTGAGATCTTTGTGCAGAATTCTCTTCAGACTAGTGCGTGGCATGTTGAGCTGTTGAGATTGATGGCGAGTTGATGTTCGTGAATTGAGTCTCACACTCGCTACAGCAGCCACTTTCTGGTCTGTTCGCTCGGTAGGACGACGGGGAACATGAGTGTTGTCCACTAGCCTCCATTTCGGCCAAAACTTCATTTAAAAAGAACGCACTGTTTGGGCTAAACAGGACTCACTTTGAAAATAAGTTTTCAATATTTCCCAATGTTGTATATGACAGATACCGTTAATAAAATTTTTTCTAATATTTAAAAAAAATAGGACATGCCCATACCACACCTAATTATTTTTTATCAAAATCGTTATAGCCGGTTTCGGCATGAATAAGATTTTGCATAACGGCTGTATGGCATCAGGTACCGTTAGTTTTGGAGCTAAACAAAATTTTTAATTTTTCCTCTAGGGATTCACCGAAGGATTTTAAGTACCAACTTTGAAGAAAATACATCCAGTAGCTTAGGCTGTAGTTCCAGGTACAGACAAACAGGCGGAATAACCGGATCCACTTTTTTCGTATTCTCTATCATCGTGCTTATGAACATTTTTCTCTAATAAATTTATAAAATTTTTAGTCTTTTGCATGCGATCCAATCATGCAACTCAAAGCATGATGTAGTACATCTTGGCTTAATGATTAATGAGTTGGACTTACTTGCCAGAGGTCTGGGTTCGTTTCCAAGCCACCGTCACCTTAGAAAAATGTGTGTTTGAGGAGTACTGCCTCTTGTGAGGAATTGATAAAATTTCCAAAGGTATTTGTTACCTTGAATATTGTTTCTTGTCTTAGTCGTTCTGAGTTGGTAGAGAATTGTTGGTCCCCTTCATTCAATACCACAACATGCACACATAACTGTTTGAGAGTCTTAAGTCTATATTTTTAGGTTCTCTACAAGCTATTGTGCCTCTACTTTCCTTTTTTGTTTCAAAGCTAAATGTAAAAATTTAATCTTTTTTAAATTGTCTTAATGTCAAAAAAAAAAAATATGTATTTGGTATTAAATCAAAAACCTCTTATCTCCCATAACTCACGGCTCTATTAAAAATCTCAAGCCAAAATTCACATCGGCTGACCTACACTGCTTTCTTAGCTTACTCAATAGATCATTGTACTAATAGTACCAAGGTCACATAAACGTGCATTTGCACAAGACCTCAAAAGGAAATGAGCCGTGAAATGGAAGAACTAGAGAAATATAATCGAAAAACCAGAAACCATTGCAACAAAGACATAATGCATATCATTACTTCATAGACATAATTTTGCATCTCGTCTATGCCACATTCACTTGTATTTTCGCTGCACTTACAAGACGCACAGATAGAGTAACCTCTTCTTGTTGATGTGTCCTACACATTCGGCGCGCGGCAGTTGGTAGTTCATTGACAAGCACAAATTGCCTCATCTATCCATCATTTTTCTTAAGGTTTAAACTTAACTATATTGTGTATGTATGCTTGTTTTAAATTTGTTTATGAGTTCAAACTGAATAATTCGATAAAAATTATGATGAATTGAACAATTTCATAACTTTTGTATTAATAGCTAAGTCTTAGTCTTTTCAACAAAAAAAAAAAAAAAAATAAACAAGATAATTTTTTTTTTTACTGACGAAAAGTCAAACAAAATTCCGGTGTTGTAATAGTCATTGTCAAGTACTAGACACGCCTTTTACTGGCCTATTAATCGCTCAAACTCTAATTGCCAATGTTTACCTCAAAAGAAAGCAAATATTTTGAGACGATAACTAATGTTAATCGTGTCAAGTTCCGACCTTGCCAAACCAAACAAATATTTCCAAAAATCCATCAAAGCTTCCCAATGATTTTTTATGGAGTAGTTGACGTTGCTTTTACTACTTTTTCTTCTTCACATCTTCTCGGAAGCTGTAAGTATATGTCATAACAATACTGAAAATAAATTAAGCTCTTCGCTACAATAGTTTTTTTTTTCTATTTACTCATATGATTAAGTAGTGTCGTTTCCGTAATGACATTCTTTTATGTTTGTTGTTAATTTTAACAATGATAAATCAATGTCAGAGGTAAGTCTTATTTGTCATAGCTCATCAACCACCTACACACAAATAAAAGTATGTTTAAAGTTGAAGAACTAAAATAAAGTTTTAGCATCAACTCTTTCGTTTATTATTGGATTGATTTCTTTTTTTAACATCTTTTTCTTTTTTTTTCATTCACACGTGCTCAAGATTCTGTTTTGAGACCCATATAATGTTCAATATAAACATATCATGAACGATGGGAAAATTAAGGGGAGGGGGAGCAAAGAAAGGAGGTGTCGATGAACATTAGTCTTGAATGTTTGCAAATTGAAATGACAAGGGAAAACTGTCCCGGTAAATTATTCAATAATTGTGTTGTTCGACTAAAAAACGAATATCTCAATTTGACGGTACGCCCAAAATTAGACTTTCTAGCGAAATGGGTATCACGGGTGAAATGATTTAGTGGAGGAATGCAACTGGCTACTGCGAGTGAACAATGCTTGTGAAAGAAGCGATAAAACAAGGAAAGAAATGAAACATTTCGATGGTATTCAAGAGATGGCAATGATTCCATGATGGCTCTGTTTCCTATCAATCAGTTGTAAAGCTTTGTTCTGGATTCTATGCAATAAATGAAGAGGAGTCTGAACTGCACCTGCTCAAAGTTATGAGTTATATTCGAGTTCTAAATGCCTTATAAATTGTAGCCAGATCAGAAGGGGTGGAAAATTTCTTACACCGATATAGGAATCCTAGAATTTTTCTAATTGGAATGAAAATATAAGAAATAAATTGGAGGCCAGGACGCGGCTCATAGAGTGCAAAGGCCTAGTGACTTACATTTCTGTATGCGTGTTAGGAGAAATGGAGGGGTTTTAAAATTTTCTGCCGATTACGAACGGCTGACGAGCAGCACTTCTCATGACAAGAGATACTCTTGGAGGAGAACTCTTTTGCACCGGCTGAGAATGGAACCCAAGACCCTCTGCGTGACAGTCCAACGCACTAACTATTATGCCAAGGCGTACTACCAATTATAATAAACCAATTTAAGTCTAATATAACAATCATAGTTTAAACTAAACTAAACGCAATAAAGTCTCGGTCAATGTCAATTGTTATTTTTCTATTAATTACGAGTAGTATGTTCATAAGGTTTTTGAACCTTTCTACTTTTGTTTATATTTTTGCAAATAGCTCAAAAAATTATAATTATATAATGCTATGTCATGTAATGTTTGTATGCTCAACTTAACATACAATTAATTTAAAAATTATTTTCTCATGCTTTTGTAATAAGTCTCTAGTTTGTTATACTGTATATCCACTCATAGATTTACATACCTCAGCTATTTTGCTTTACCTTCGATAACATTGGTTGCGAAAAATAATTCATAAATTCATAAGCAATTTCGTGCACAAAAGATGTTTTATTTAAATTTGAATTCATACATACATGTGTATGTACATACATCCATTAAAGCGATTGTTATGTTTATATTTTATGTTATGTTTGGATGCTCTTGAATTGGCTTTTAAATAGAGACAAAATAATTATCAAATTTTGTTTTGATTTTTATTTTCATCCTCTCCAGTCGTTTTTAACGATTACTTTATTTTCGTATTTTGTATTATATATGTACATATGTATGAATGTACATTATCTGGATGTGAAATTTTATAAGATTCAAACAAAAAACTAAGCGAATCGAACAAGCCAAAAATCGTACGCCGCAAGAGTTGTTTTATTTTTCCCCCGTTAGAAGTGTCAATTTTTCTAATTTTCTTAAAAAAATAACACTACTTAACATGTAATATATAAAAATTAGTATACATACATACACACATATACATATACAGTGGTGGTCATATAATTAGAAACAACAATTCCAAACGCACTTTAGCAATGATAATATTTTTTGTAAGCACCAGTGTGCTTGACTTGTGCCATTGTTCTTTGACAGCTGACATGTATGGTATGTTCTGAATATGAGTTTCCCTGAACGCGAACAGTTTATAAAACACCGTTATTTTAGAAAATTCATGTATAGTCGATATTTTTGCTGCCCCAAAATTAGAAACGATAAAAGAATTATTAAATAAAAAAAAAAGAATTATTATCAATGTGAGTTGATTGTTTTCAGTTTTTTTGATTATTTTTATAATATGTATCAATATTAATTAATTACAAACACAGCGACGAAAATGGGCAAAAATAAGTCTTGTAGTCCAGAACTCCGGAAGCTCATAGTGCAGTGCTATCAAAACGAAAACGAGTCAATGGATTCCATAGCGAAAAGATAAAGTTGCTCGAAAAAGATGGTATTTGGTGCAATTTAAGTCTATAAAAAGACTGACAGCTTTAAAACCCCAAAAAAGAAAACCCAAAGAACGAAAATCCACGCCAAAAGAAGATAGATTGATTTGTCGAACTAGCAAAGCCGATCCTTTTGTGACTTCCGCAAAAATAAAAGATGTTGTTTCACCTCAATTGGGTCAAGAGCTATCAGCTAGAACCATAAGGCGTCGACTTTTAGAACATGGGTTATGTGGATGAATTTCCTGGAAAAAACCACATGTTTCCAAAAAGAATTTGAAGAGGCATTTGACGTTTGCTAAGCTTCACGCAAATAAAATCATGGGATTCTGGAAAAACATACTTTGGAATGATGAATCCAAATTTAACTTGTTCGGGTCAGATGGTTAAGTGTATGTTAGAAGGAATTAGATCCTAAATATACTTTAAAGACCGTTAAGCATGGAGGAGGAAACATAATGGTTTGGGGTGTGTTCTCATGGCATGGAGTTGGCCCATTAGTACATATTTATAAAGGCATCTTGGAAAATGTCATGGAGCCTTATTCATTTGCCCACATGCCCATTAGTTATGTTTTCCAGCACGATAACGATCCAAAGCATAGAGCACGGATTGTTAAGCAGTGGTTTGTTGATACAAAAACTAATGTTTTGGATTGGCCCGCCCAAAGTCCAGACTTGAATCCTATCGAGAACTTCTGGGCAGACGTGGAGAGAAGGCTAAAGTCCAAGAACCCAAAAAATTCTGAGGAACTTTTTCAAAATATAAAGGAGGTCTGGGAGAGTATACACTTATCAAGATGCCGCGCCTTGGTAGAAAGTATGCAGGCAAGATTAGCTGCAGTGACAAAAAATAAGGGATTCCCTACAAAATATTAATTTTTTATCAATAATTTTTTATGAAATACCAATTTTTTCTTTGCGTTTCTTATTGTATGGCCAGATTCGATTTGAGTTAAATAAATGTTATTAATTTTGAATAGTATTGTGAATAGTATAGTATAGTGTATTAAAATTTTCAAACAGTTTTTTTTGTAATTTTAATTAATTTTTTTTTTTCAAAACTCAATGTTTCGAAAACCCCATAATCGAATTTTTGTAAAATTCACAAATAAAAGTTTTTTTTAATACAATCTACAAGATGTGGGAGAAAAATTTGGTTTAGCTAAAAATAACGGTACCCGGCATACAAATGTTAAAAAATAAATTTCGAAAATGGTATTTTTCTCGAAAACGGGGCCTAACATTTTGATATTTTTTTCCTTTCGATTAATTTTTACGATCTATAATTTAATAAAAATATAGAAATTAAGATATTACTGACTGTTCCTACCATAAAACCAATTTTATTCAAGTTTTGAACTTCTTATTATCATAACGGATTTTAATGAATTTGTTTTAAAAGAAGCATTTCAAAAGTTAAAAAAGAAATTTTTTTGAATTTAATTTTTTTTTTAAATTCGATATCTCAAAAACGGTCAATATTTTTGTTTGAAAATTAATTTTTTATTAGTACAATAATAAAAAACTTTAAGTTGGCGTACCAATTTTTTTTTTTTAAATGTTTTAAAAATATTGTATATAAAACCACTACAACGACTTATAATTTTTGTTCTTGCATAAACTAATATTTGCTTGAATCACATAGCATCCTGTTTTAAGCTACTACTAAATGAGCTGTTTTAGTCATTTAGAAAATGAATTTCATGCTTAGGAACGGTTTTTCTGTGATAACATTCGCTTTTGAAATGCTTAGTTTTTACATAAGAGCAAGTTCGTACGACCCAGTCGTGCATTTTATTTTTTCAGTTTGATTAAAAAATATAGTGATTTAACTCGTGAGTTAACTATGTTTGAAAAATTAACATGACTTTATTGCCAAAACTGGGATGATCTCGCACTGAAGAACTGGAGCTTAGACCACTCTTATAACCACCACCGGCACGTATCACTTATCGATGTATGTATGTATTCAGATAATAGTCAACAAAACATGTTGCGATAGAAGCAATATTAGCTTGTTTTTAAATTTATTAATTTATTTATTTAAATGCTTTTCAAAGGTTTAATGATTCCTCTGAAGGTCTTTGATCAAAATAAAAGTAGGTCATTATTGTATTTTAATATCACATTTTGTTTGTTCATTGAAGCGAAGTTGTGAATTTAAAATTTTCAGACATTCGGTGATGTGAAAGTTCATAAAGTTCAGGTTCAAATATATTCTGTTAGTCATGGGGTTTACCTTAATGCTTGGCTACAAGTTCATAGTTATGACCGTCATGGCTAGTGGGACAGATAGTTTCTATCTATTCTCAGAAGAGATGAGTCAAGTTTCGAAATAGTAGATAACACACTATCTGTGTCATTCCACTGAAGGTATACAAACTGAGTTTTACTTTAGAGACACAACGCATTCGGCTTTTTTTCCCCCGCCCGTGGAAATATTTTCCAAAAAAAAAAAACAATTAAAACTCAACTAAAACAATATTTATTATTCCAATAGAAATTTGGATGAATTCCAAAACAAAAACACTCACATCTGAACTCTAGCATTAAAGAAGTAAGTACGAGTACGAGATTTCTTCCCAAAAGTATCATTACGTTAGCTGACATTTCTTCTGCGAAGCAATGAAATCACTTAATAGATCAAAACGCCAACCATGTGCAACTTTTGTTACTCAACTTGACGGCTTCTGAGTGTTTAATGAACGAGCGACGAAGAGGCAAACCATAAAGATACAATCTCTTTTCATACGGGACAGATTGTGCCTCATTTTCTAACGCAACTTGTATGCTTGAAGATCTGCAAACTGGAAAAGTAGGTTCCTTTCAATTGGCCTACATGTAATGGAATTGCCACTTCCAAAAACAAAAAAAAGTTGTTGACCCAGATCCTGGTGTGTTCGGGGCATAAACTATGCAAGGAAAAAGTGAAACCAAAACAAGTCGAAAAACAATGAATGCATTGATAGTATATTTGGAACTATTAATTAATTTTTTTTTTTCAAATTGAAAACAACGTCGCGTCGCGTCGATCAGTAAATATAAAAAATGCAGCAATCTTCCTGTGTTTGCCTCGATTCAACATGAATTCCTTCTGCAAACATGTCTGATGGTTTGTATGATGCATGCATAAATGCCAAGAAACAAGTATCAAGTGTATCTGCAACATTCGCCCAATTGGCTCATGTGTTTTTGTCCGTAGTTGGTTTTTTTTTTCCGGCTGACTGGATAATTATGTAACTTGTAGTTGGTATTGAGGTAAAAGAAATTACAGCAAAAACAAGAAGAATGTTTGTTTTTGCAAGTACCTGGACATTTTTCACATATTTCCATCATTACTTTAATTCAAAATTAGGGCGAATAAATTATGATCGACTTAAGTCGAAACTAATGAGGTCACTGCAATTAAATTTTATGGGATACTATAGTCGCTGCACAAAATAGTCTTATTTACTTGTACAATCAAGAATCTAAGGTAAAAAGAAAATGCACTTTTCATCGAATTTTAATTTTTGTCTTTAATTTAAAATTTTGTACAAAAGTATGCATTTTTTTTTAATTTAACTTTATTTTATATTAAATTTGTTTTTAATAATTTAGTAATTTTTATTTCTCTAAAATTAATCGATCGAATCGAGTTTACCTAGGAAATCTTGGAGGTTTTCATTTTGTATAGAACTTCGCCATAACGCTTATCATACATATTTGATAGTCATGACAGTCAATATGTTAAATCGCACAAATGATTTAAGGACTTATATCAATAGAGTCTATACAAATATTAATAATCTTCCTCATAATGTCATTGTAATGACAGAAACTTGGCTGAATAATACAATTTTAGATCTCTTCGATACCTACCAAGTTCTCAGACACCACTTAAACGATTTGACCTCTGTTGTTGGCAGAATTCTGTTAACTTTCAAGAACACATTTTTGAATCTTCTGACTCAGAGACAATGCAGAAGCCATTTGCTCAGTCTCATGAGAATGAGCTCCAGATAGTGAGATCGAGCATTTGCAATAAGACAAATCTCAATTTGGTATGCAAAAGACTTGTATCAGTCTCAAAAAAAAAAGTGAAAGTGACAGTGATAGTGATAGTGATAGCCCCTCCGAAAAAACTGAGAACACCAATAGCTTTCGGAATTTATTTTAGTATTCTCGAATCATGCACTGATCCCGACCAACATATTATGTCCACGGCAGTAAAAAGTCCTGCTCCATTGGACGTTGCTTGGACATTTCTGGAATAATAACCTGTAAATATTTTTAAATTACTTTTTGAGAACACAAAAGAAGATTATTTATTCATCACTTTAGCGTATTGGCTATTTTATACGCACTTGAGTATAATCTATTGCGTCAATATATGCTGGAAAGGAAGATTTTGTAAACCGAACTGATTTTTTAACGTCTTTTTTTTGTATTGAATTTGGAAACTTAATCCAATCCTTTTTTTTTTTTATAATCTACCCGCGCTCAAGGGATTATGATTACCCTTTAAATGTTTCAACACAACGCGGGCGTGAAGTTAAGAACAGAAAGAAGGATAGGAAAGATGTGTGGCACGATGTTCTGAAACGAAACTCTGGTTATCTTCGGCAATTTCACTTCGGGAACCAGGATCTCCAACGAATCGTAAGAAAACCATAATTCTTTTTTTATTACTTAATCAACTCGTCCGAATCTCCTCATTAGTTTGAAAAAAAATAATTTGTCAATGCTTCAACATGTAATGGGGTTAACCTATAAAGAGTCTTGTGGGTTCAAATGGATCAAAATTATTACGGTATTCAGCCATTGTACTTCCCGAGATAACTAATTTCCAGGCTTAACTTTTTGGTAGCTTTATCTCATTATAATGAGATTTCCTGCATACGAAAACCTCTAAAATGAGATCGATCTTTTTTTTTGATAGATTTATCTCAAAATTATTCTGCATACGAAAGCTAGCATTTGCTCAAAAAAGTGAGATTTGAGACTGAGATAAAGCTTTCTGCATACCAACCAATGTGTATCAAAACTAAAACAGGAGATGGTCACCTAGTCATTATATCTGTTAATATACCATCAAGTAATACAAACAATATTTACGAAAACTGCATGAATTGAAAGCATACACGACCAAATGAAACCAATTGATGAACTTGTGATCTTAGGCGACTTTAATCTTTCTAACCTGGAATGGACAAACAGACTTCAAAAGTTTCTCTCCTGTTAAACCCATCGTGTGGTAATGAGTTCACTATTATCGATGGTTTAGAGTTTAAGCCTCTTGTGGACTGAGTCAATTCAATGGCATTTCTAAGCGCTTCGATAAAATAGAAGACTTAATCCTTTTCTCAGAACCAAAATGCACTGATATAATCTGTAAGCCCCGCCGATGTTATATTGTTAGATAAGGACCCATCCTTAGATATAACCCTAGATTTAAATATGTACAATATCCTACCTCAAACGAGAAACTTAACTTCCATTTTAAAATTGCAATTTTGATGAACTTATAAATTTATTGTGAAATATTGACTGGAATCAAGTGCTTTTAAATAGTAATATTGATGATAATGTGCTTAAAATTGTATAATGTTCTTTTTATAACCGAAATCTACTGTATATGTATTTGTATATTTTGAAAATGCCACAATTCGATTGTTAAGCAAAGAGTTTACTATGAAGTAAAAAACTATATTTGTGATCCCCAACATGGGTTTATTACCGGTAGGTCAACTACTACGAATTTGATTTTATTTTCTAATTTTCTAAGGACTGAACTTGAAAATGGTCATCAAATAGATGTTGTTTATACTGACTTTGCCAAAGCCTTCGATAGGGTGCAGCATCAAATATTGATAAGAAAGTTGGAACTCATGGGTTTTCATTCCTCAATGCTTAAATGGTTTTCGAGTTATTTGACTGGGCGAATGCAATATGTAAGTATTGGCAATAAAATATCGAAGGTAATTTTTAATCGTTCTGGAGTTCCTCAAGGGAGCCATCTAGGTCCTTTACTTTTTCTTCTTTTTATAAATGACCTTCCATTGTACATTTCGAATTCTAATTGCTTGTTATATGCTGATGATCTTAAGATCTTCAGGTCTTTAAAAGATATCGATGACTGCAGACTTCTTCAACAAGATCTAGATAATGTTGCTGAATGGTGTTTAATTAATCGACTGCATTTTAATATATCTAAATGTAATATACTTTCGTTTTCGATGCGTAAAAATACCTTAACATTTAATTATTGCATTTCTTCAAGTGCACTTACAAGGGTGCATTTTAAGTCAGATCTAGGAGTTATTTTTGATCCAAAATTAAGTTTTTTACCTCACTATGATTATGTTATTTCAAAAGCCAATGCTATGTTTGGATTTCTTAGAAGGAACTCTGAAGATTTTTCTGATCCTTTCGCATTAAAGTCAATGTACATATCGTTAGTAAGATCAGTCCTGGAGTATAGTTGCGTTGTTTGGGACCCAAATTATGAATGTCATATAGCACGAATTGAAAACGTCCAAAAGAGGTTTACTCGTTTTGCTATCGGTAAGCTGAGTTGGAATTTTGCCCCTTCTTATACAAGTCGTTGTAATCTTCTTGGCTTAATGACTCTTCATTCCAGAAGAAAATATTTCTTAATAATGCTTGCTAGGGATGTGCTAATGAACCATATTATTTGTCCTCCTCTTCTTTCTCTTTTTAATATATATGCGCCTGGTAGAATTATAAGATCAAGAAACTTCTTTTATGTTGATTATCATAGAACAAATTATGGTCGGAGCGACACTATAACCAAATCTTGTATTGCTTACAACTCACTCGGCAATGTAATCGACCTAAGTCAAATAAGATCAGATTTTAAAGAAAATGTTCTCAATGTGTTATAACTATACATGATGTAATTGATATACAGCTTTTAAATTGATTATTCCGTATTTTTGTATAGGTTTTTGCATAAATTGTAGATACTTTTTAATTTAATGTTAATCTGATAGATGTTTATCGACAGATGAAATAAATAAATAAATAAATAAATAAATAAATAAATTCATGATTCTGAAGAAATTGCAAACATGTTTTTTTCCTGACCTTAGTTTTACATACCTTAATACAATTAAGTTTATTATTTGCGAAAATACATTTGTCTAAAATATATTAATATATATTAATTATTATTGTATTTAAAAATTATATATGTATATTAATATCTATAACTGTCTTAATAAATAATCTTCAACTCGACGATTTTTTAAGTCCTGGTCCTGGTGGTGTACTATCTTATGTATTAAAAAATGTATGTCTAAATTATCCAATTCACTACAAATTCTTTTCAATTAAACCTTTATTGCTCAACTTTTTCCATTTTGTGGAAAAGTGCCTATTGCTAAACTTTCTGATATTCCCAATATTTTTGAGCACAATTTGTAATAACTTGTCTTTTAATTGTAAATCTATTATTTGAGACAACCAGGATGGCTTCGTAAAAAACAAGTCAACTGTTATAAACCTGTTTCATTTTACTTCCTCTTGTTTCGATTTCTTCGAAGATCGAAAGTAAGTAGACCATGTTTTAACAACATATGTCATATGGATGTCTTTCTATTTAGAGAATAGATGTTATAGTGTTAATTTTCGAAATGAGCACCCTGATCGTTTAGTTGTTCATTTTGGTGTTCCACAAGATAGGCATTTAGGTCCCTTATTATTTATATTATCTTCTATTCTTATGTTGTAGTATTATATTGCTAATCATTAATTACTTGTTCGTTTCTACTTGTTTCAATTTAAATAATAGCCGTGTTTTATTGGTTAGTGAATATATTACATCGCAAAATTTAACATGGAAAACAACAACAAACGATTAGTGAATACAAATAAACTAGTAATTGAAATGGATAATTTAGTGAAGATGGAGTTTCGGATGTTGAAATGTAGGAGGTGCTTAGGTGGTGTCCGAAAAAATATATGTGGCATACTTGAGGGTGTGTTCGTTGGTATTTATTTTGTTATACTTTGCCTTTACTAATCCAAAGTGTGATCGCTCCGAAATTTATAGAACAAATATTTTTTCAAATGCAAAACTTTAATTCATACCATAATTCCGGCTTTACACTACTGCCACTAATTTTGTCATAAAATATTGAATATTGAAATATTGAATTCGATTGATATGTTTTATCAGTTCACTGGCTTTTGTTAAAAAATGTCGTTTTACTGCGGCATTATGCTAAATTTATATAACAACTGAAAAAATTAAAGCTTAGCTCTCAGAATACCTATTTTATTTTTTAGTATCGTTATAACTTCATATGACTCTTTAACATTTAAAAACGTCAAAATAGATCTGTTTACTTAGTTTTTTGCACGAACTACTATTGTTTTAAGGTTGCTCAGAATCAATTTATTAAAAGAAATTGCCTTAGGCTAGGCGGTTTTGCAACTGTTTGGTTCAAGAAACTAAAAAGTTTGTGTTTTGACACAAACTAAACTATTGCCTAAAATGAGTTCGCTATTTTGTGTAACATATAATAGTTCATCTGTTTTCTATAAGTATCCAAACAATGTTGTGCAACTAAAAATGGAATGTGCACTCCCAGCCTTAGGACGATATTAGTTAAAAAATGTTTAATATTAGAAAACTACTTTAAAGTTAGGAAATATATATAAGAAGTATAATACTACTACCTTAATAAGAGGCTGTTTAAAATTTTGCACCAATGTCATTTTATTGAGTACTATGTTTTTTTTCTCCAATACTCAGTATATATATGCGATATATTTTCGCACTTTTGTAAGTTTTAAATCAAATTTAACAGTGAGAAAAACTCTAAATCAACTCGATCTACATTTTCATGAATATTTCAACTCAATCTGCATTTTCATGAATATTTCAACTCTATCTTAAAAACGAGATACAGATCTTTCGAACACATCCGTGTAAGTTAATTCTTAATTCCACAAGTAGGAAGGAACAAGGAAGAGTGAGTTAAAGAGTGAATAAAGCATTTTTTTGGTGCTTGTATTACTGCGCTAGATATAGATTACCAATAAAACGCGCCTAATATGAATCAAATTATTTTTTGCAAAGTACAAACATTTGAAATACAAATGTCAATAAAATAAAAACTAGTCATAAGTTAGCTGTAATGCTAGCTACACACGAGTCAACCGTTGCAGCAACGTGTTGTAGCAACGTGTTTCGTTTGCTCACTACACACGTGGCAACTGTTGCCGCAACCACAGTACTGTTGGAGCAACCGACCGAAAATATCAAAACTTTTTGATATTTCTGGCAACGGTTGCAGCAACACAAAATCAATTGGCAACATAGCTACACACGAAGCAACGGTTGCTTCAACTTGGCTGTGTTGCTGCATCGGTTGCCTCATGTGTAGGTAGCATAAGAGTAAACAGTCGCTTTCTTTGAATAAAAAAACTTTTAAATAAAATCCTAGTCTAAAATATATTATAATTTAAATAACGAATTAAATAAATGGTAAATACGAGTAATTCAAGATTTGTTTGTAATAATAGCAAAAATTACTAAATTTGTGTTATTAATATACTTAAGTGTCAAACTGACATTTAATTGGACAAATTTCAATGGCAGATTTTTTGACGGTTTGTTTAATGTGCAGTCTTTGTGGGGAAAAATTTGACCAAAATCAAAAATTTTTCTTCAAAATGGCGGCCGGTAACCAATAAAATCACAACAAAAAAAAAATATGAAACTTTGGTAATTTTTGTAATAGAATAATGATATTGTTTAATCTGGGGTTTTTAGGGACATAGAACTTCTTTTTAAGCGGTAAATTTTGTCTATGATATTGAAAAATGAAAGACATTTTTGTATTTTGATTTCCTAAAAAAAGGTCCTTTAGACAAAAAAAAAAACTGAAAGCAACATGAACAAACCTTACATTAAAAGTAATTTAAAAAATTTACATTATTTTGATATGCTGAAGCAAAGTGCCAAATTGACCAACTGCAGCTACAAGAAAAAGGAATTGCAAATAACTCCAAAAAAGAAGATAAATAAAAAAAAACAGTTTTTAGACCGAAACCCAGTAATATTTATATCTAGATTTTTACTTGCTATTTATAGGTACTATATGGCAAGTTATACATTCGTATAAAAAATCGAAGTCGAGTATTTTATCAGACTTGACATTACGATGATAGGGAAGACGAAAAGATTGGGTCTCCAAATTTTGTCTGTCTATCTGTTCGACTACATTTTAGACAGCTCAGTCGATTTGCTTTCTTTAAACTTTTACAGATCAATTTGTGTATTCAATATCTCAAAATTTCGAAAATTTCGAAATGGCTCCTAGAATTTTAATGAAATGTCTTAATTCTTGCTTAAATTTAACACCTAGTTCTATTCAATTTCTTATACCTTCATACCGTGTAGCCACCTAAATTCCTTAAAGTCTGAATAGCATGTGTTTCATTTTACTCGTATTTCTTTTATTTTGCATATGCAGATAATAATTGCTTACAGAATTTGTGTTTCTTACGTAATCATTTTTTTTTGATTTTGAAAAACAACTGAACATTTAAAAGATCGTCACTGAATACTTAAACCATGAAATATTCCCATCTGGGGTTAATGCTACAGTAAGTTACAAATAATCTGATTTTAAATAAAAGACTTGAGGCACGAACTTGAATTTTCTTTTTTTTTTTACTACTCCTACAAATGTGATATGTATACACTGAATTAAATAGCAATTAACAAAATATTTTTGTATTTCGTAATTACAAAGACATCATCTACCTGGCTTTCACCTCCAAATTTAAAAGTTCTTCAATCGCTGGTGAATCTGCCTCGAATAATAAAAAAAACCCCAACCTGTTAGCCGGCAAATATTCCAACGACAAACAGACATGTTGTAATGAAAACATAAAACTTGACGTGACTATTACCAGCTTAAGTGCCTCAAAATACTAGATACATACATACATACATACATACATACATTCAAACGAGACATAACAACACGTGCTTCAGTTTGAAACGCGTCCTCCTCCAAAGAAGACTTCAGTTTTTGTTTAAATAAATTATGTAATTTAAATAAAATATTAAGATCGCATCGAGATTATTGTTTTTATTGAAACAAATGATATATTTTGTCATCAAAAATATTTTTCTTTTAATTTTTCAAAACATAAAAGTTGCGAATGTTGTTTTTAAAGTTATAACAAACTATGAATTCTTAAGAATGGGTTAAATGAAATAATTTTTGTTTTTTAAAACTATTAAAACTTCGTTGCCTGGAGTCTTAGAAAAGCTTTAAACATGCCAAGCAATCAACAACAAAAAAAAATTAATTTTGTCTCAGCCATCCGAATACTTATATGTTACATAATTTGTTTCTTCAAAGAAGACAATTTAAAGTCAGATAATTAAAACATTAAAACCTGTGTTTCCAGAATGTCATTAATTAAAAAAAATTAGACTCAAGTTGATTAATGCGAGTATGTTTATGTTTTTACTACAATGTCAGTCTAACTAAAGAGAATGTCAAGTAGTACACAAATGAAGCCTTAAATTAGTTACATCTTATAATTTTTACTCACCTATATTTCCAATCCATTTTGCTCTTATGTAAATAAAGAGACAGCAAGGGAACGTCTGATATTTCTGTTTCATGTCCACCGGCTTCTAGTAGTAAAATCTTCCAATGAGGTATTTCGGAGAGTCTAGAAGCCAAAACTGTGCCCGCAGAACCGCCACCGATAATTATAAAATCATACGCTCTATCAATTGTTTCCACATTGAAGGGGCGATTTTCAGGATCGAATAAGTCGTAGTTGAAGTAAGCTAAGGAAGCAATTAAAAATGGCAAAATCGTAAGCTTTCCCAGACCAATTACAGTTGCGGTTTTAATGGCTCCCGCTACAGCCGCACCAAGGCTCGAAGCGCCTGCAGCAATTCCTGCAGTTGCTGCAACCTTTGAAGCAGTACTTGCTTTAAAGAGAGCACCACCAATCGCTGGTGCAAACTTGGCTGCCGCTCCCAATATTGGCGAAAGAACCATTATATTTGATATATTTTTTTTCTAAACTGAATAAACTTCCAAATAAAGATTCTAATATTTATTTAAAATTTTCTTTTTCAATACACACTTCCTCAATTTCACTGAAATAATTTCTTCTATCTTTCACATATTTGCACAAAGATACTTTCTATCTTTCGCACAAACCGATTGTTCGATGCGAAACCGTGTTTGTATCTAATGGAAACAATAATGGCGTTGCCCGCACTTAGCACGTACTACAAACTTCCGAATGGAAAACTTCTGTTGCAATCATTTGTTTGGCTCGAATGCACACGAGTTAAAAAATCGTCCGAATTCTATGAATAAGCCAAAACATTGAGGTCTGCCTGTCTGCACCGTCTTACAGCGAATGATGTTAAAGTTGGTCTCTTTGATATTACACTCGAGAGGCGGCTACAAGACAACCGATATTCCATTCGATTACAAGTCCGTGTGCATCTGAGAGCGCCATTGCTATCGTGTCGAGTGTACCGAAAACGAAAACCCAATTAACCAGTCCGTGGTCTAAGTGGCGTAAAGGAGGCCTAAACGTGAAACCACCACTACCACTTTTACAAAAAAAAAAAAAAAATAATTTTGTGAGTAATCATTGTAGATACAAAAAAGTACACTCATGGCAGTCACTGTCTGCACAATACTGTTCGTTAAAGCTGTGGATTAGTAGAAAAACTATTTCTACAGATGACAACAAGAAGTTTGAAGTGTGAGAAACAAGGAAACTGAGAAACTATTGAAAAAGACTCAACGAAAATATATTCAATTTTTGAAATGGAATATACATAGTGTCTACCACGTATAGACAGACGGGAGCGCTAAAATGTGGTGCAGATGGTAGATTTGTAAATGGGCTCCAAGTCAGAGGGAGGCATATAAAAAGACAAAATCTTTTCTAAGAATATAAATAATATGCATATTAGGAGTTTTGGCTACACATTTTGTAACAGTGTTTCTGATGAAATTTTCCTTGATAAAAATGTTAGTTTTTAAAATTATAATTCTTTTCAAGCTTTTAGTAAATTTAAATATAAATTCAACTCGGTAAATTTCTGAATATTGATTGGCAAATCAGTAGGGCTGTGTCAATCAGGAATGATTCGATTTTTCGATCCGATCATGGAAAAGTATTGATGATTTAAATCACAAATTTTCATTTCAATCGATCCCAATCTCAATTATTTCGATGATTCTGATTTTATAACGAACAAAAATTAAATGTTTTTAAAATTTGGATCAAATTTGGTACATAATTCAACTGATTTTGGTTAAAATTCGTAGATTGAATTTCATCGAAATCGAAATTAAAACTGAATCGGAAAAGTATTGAATCATTTGAATGAAATGAACATGATCATGAACATGATTGATTGAAATGATCGAATCATTTAGGTAATCGATTGTTGAACGATTCGATTACTTGAAATGAACGATTAACACAGCTCTCTAGCATCTGCATGATAACAATAGTTTCAATTTGAATTTTAAGTATTTCTTAAGTTTTTTTTTAGTAAAAGAGTTGGCTTACTCTGTTCGGCGCACCATTATCAGAGTTAATTCTCATCGTCCATGGTCGAACAAAAGGTTGCGAATTTTTAAGATTGCTAAGTATAGGACTTAAGACATTTAAGAATAGTCATAACTAATAACTATAGTGATTTCCCCTTATATTCTCGTCTTCGAAAATAATATGTATTCCTTGTTAAATTTAATCTTAGCAATTATGCTAATTTAACTGAAATAAATTTTAAAACAAAACCCAAAAGGTTTTTGGAGATTTGTAAATTTAAAACGAAAATCTATTGGTTTCTTGTCAACAATGATTTATGATAAAAAATCTTTCATCCACAAACAATAGTTAACTGATTTGCAGATTTTCAAGGATTATTTGAAATTGTACTAAAACATTGTTCTGATTCTCTATCGGTTCCCATTCAGTTACTTTTTAATCATCTTGGCCTCGATAACGTTATTTATTAGATTTTTTACAGCGTCTCCTTCCATTGCACAGTCGAGGTTGATTAATGTTACACAGCATAATCACAACTGATCCTACTTTTAATTTTAAATTGTGAAGTGGTAGTCCAAACAAATCTAGAAAATTTAAAAACTCTGTGGGATAGTTGGCTACGTCATCCTGTTTTGTAAGTGTGTCAACTGAATTGTAAGAAAACAACTCTCCGGGAAGAAAATTCTGAATGGTTGCATTGAGATCATCGACATCTTAGGTTTTGGCCGCCAATATTGTTCGTTCACTTAGCCAATTATGGTTTCTGAACTGCCCTTCTATGTCCGTAAAAACACCCTGAAATGCTCCTCTTTTGAGTCGACGAAGTGACAAATATCAGTAAGTAGTGTAGTTAATTTGGTCGAGGTGTCAACTGCGACCTTACCATTTCAAATATCTAATCTAATCTGTTGCAAAAACACTCGCATGTTAGTTGTCAATTGGGGTGTCTTTACATGTCGCCACAAATTGATGATTTTAAGCATGCGTTTAGTTCGTCAGCAACAGTTGATCGGGGAGTAATTGAAAGAGTCCGACGAAAATCACCTCGCAACAGAATCATGTCTCCGTCAAAAATGTTTTGGTGTTAACGTTCTGTCCAGTGACCTCTTGTGGGCCATCGTACATTCATCCCAACCGATCAATTTGCATATCTGTAGAATCTTCGCCATTGCGCTGTTTTTGGCGATGTTGCATACTTGTGCTTCGTTGATTTACATGTTTAGTGGTGCAGTTCGTCAACCTTCTAACAATGTTGCAGCTATTCCAGATGAAGCCGATGCTAGGGCTACTTCATTTTGCGGTTTGATCTTTGCCAACAGTAATGAAGTTAGGAACGTTTTTCCAGTCACCCGGGAGCATCAAGGAAGTAAATTCCACCAGATCCAGTGTTCACAACTTCCATCAAATTATCGTACGCAATTCTTTGTTGTCCATGTCCATTCAATTGCGGAACATTTAAAAGAACTGTTTCGGCCAATGAATGAAGTCCTTGTTGTTCTCTTTCCAACTCGTGGTTAAATGCATGGCGCATAAGACGATTGGGTGTTGTCATGCCCAAACACGACAATACTTTATTTACCATCAATAAATACATATCTTCTATAATGATCAATGTCTCATTGTAAATTTCTGCAGTAATTTGCAGTGTAGGACTCAAGGTTTGACAACGCACAAGATGCATCACATCCTCAGACTTTCCATCCCTATATTTCATCCACAAATCTTCCCGATTTGAGGGAAACATGTCGAGTTTATAATCCCAAACAATGTGAGAATTTGATGTTACGATGAAGATATGACGAAATCCTTATCCCAATGGGAATCGTTCTTGAGCAACTGTAGTAGTTGACATGCCTGTTGAAACGATGTTGGACCAGAAAAAGGTGGTGCAAGCGAAAAGAAAGATTTAGGTGTAGTCTTTTCTACATTTTATCGAAGACTAATTCTATGCTCCTCAAAAGAAATTCTCTAGACTTTAAAGACCCTTTCATCTGTGTTTTGATCAATTGTTCGACCGTTGTTGGAATATTGTTTTGTCATTTGGTGCCCTACCACGAAGAATTTAATATAAAGTATTTTGAAAAAGTTCAAACAAAATTCTTAAGGTTTGCGTTAAGGCAGTTTTCTGTTAATGGGCACACCGATTAAAATTATACAAGTAGAAGTGCCAATTGTGTTAAGCTTATTGCGAAAAAGCTTGTCAACTTGACATTTGCCTATTTCATCGTGGATTTATAGTTCATAATAAGCCTTCGATATTAAAAACATATTCCTCTAAAATCTCGATCTGGACAATACCTAAGAGTTAAGATTAACCCATCACATGAGTATTATACATAAATCAACATATGCAGTGTGGATGAAGCCGCCCCAGGTCCAGGCTTCTTCAAGAACTCAACTGACTTTGCCTTTGTTCACTGGTTTTCTTAGTTATTTTAACTAATTTATCTTATTTTTTAATGTTTTATGGATGTAGCCGTCTTCTTTAAGCAAATTTTGAACAAAATTAATTTTTGTACACGGGCGCTTAGATGGCTAGCGACGCACCTGCAAACAAATTGTTGAACTTTTAAGCATTACCTATGATGACGATGACGAAGCTAAGTTCGGCAACCCATGACGTCACTAATTAAGATTATGCAACCAAATTTAGCTGATGTATACATACTCGTGCATAGTGTTTATTTAAGAGAACTACTCGTAAAATAACTTGGAGTTGTAATCAAGTTCTCTTACGTTCCACATATCAGTTTTATACTATTTTATACTACATATGGTCTAAATGAATTAATTTGGATCTTGCTTCATTATGTTATTCATAGTTATAAAATATTAAAAACAAGCTTGATTATTGGATTCTTCTTTATCTTTATATTCACCCTTATTCCGATAGTCGTTTTACTAAAACGCCAGTAAAACGACAAGGCTCTAGAAACGAAAATTGGAATTTTATTGAAACGACTATCGTTAAAATGCTTAGAAAAGTGAACAACATAGAGAACGCTGCCCTTTTCGTATTATTTAAACCCAAAATGTGGACTCTGGAGCCTTCTCGTTTTAAAGGCGTTTTATTAAAACGACTATCGGAATAAGGATGATTATTTACTGTAAGTGATGTCTAACGCCATATCCCATTGGGGAAAGTTTTGATATTCTTTTGCTGATTCTTATAAATGAATATGCTAATCAGAGAAATGTTTTTTTTTGTGGAATTTTAATTAAGATTGATATAAGTACGAGTATTTAGGCAGATTGTGATTTCTGAGTCGGTAAAAATAACTTGGATTCAAGAATTACGTCAAAACAAAAGATAAAATTGTATCGTTGTTAAAGCCTCAATAAAGTTCATTCATTTATTCATTCATTGTGATTTCACCAATTATTATGAATGAATCTGTTGTGTTTGTAGAAACTAGAATATCCATGCGCGCCTGCAGCTGTATTGAACTGAACACATCCATTATAAAATTTCGACAAGAATACATAATTGTATTTTAAATGATATCATTATCAGAAAGATGGAGGGTTTTATCGGACTTGACATTTCTTTGATAGAAAGGATTAAAAATATTGGCTTCACTCACAACTAAGTACATAATGTCTGTGTCTTTTGGACTAAAGCTTAATCGGCCGATTTTCTATAAATATTTTAGATTCTCAGGATTTTTTCTTTTTTTTAAGACCAAAAATAACGATATCTGCCTTCTATATTTTCGAAATTTTAGAAAGATTTTTTTTTTTTTTTCAAAACCTGTTCAATAGATTTAAACAAAAAAAAAATACAAAAAATTCATATGGTAAAAGCTGGATAATGGTTGAAAAAAAAATCCAAATAATGATTATAAATTGAAGGTACCCATAGAACCATTTTTGTAGTTTTCGATTTTGTCAAAAAATATTCATCGGATTTTGATCAGGTTTTTTTTTTTATTCTAAAACTCCTAAAAAGTTTGAATACGAGGAGTATTTTGTAGTTCAAGTTTTCAATAGATTTTATTTGATACAAATTACAATAACTGTGCCATTCACTTCTTTAAAGTGAGTCTGTCAGTTAGTAATTATTAATACATTTTTTATTGTTAAATATAAAAAATTGAAACATTAATTTAAAATAGTTTATCTAAGCTTCGTTTTCTGGAGTTGAGGCATTCTTGATATTATTATTGCAAAGGGCTTCCCAACATATCTCCGTCAAAAACACCTATGGTTTCCTCATGATTAAGGTAGTTTTTTCCAAGTGTACTTCTTCTAGATTCCACCAAAACAGGAAACTTTTCCAAAAAATGAAACACATTTTCACACATATCTTTCAAATCACTCCTGTGAGTGAGGAACATACTCGTAGTTCAGAAGAAGAATCGGTTCTCTTGCTTTTAAAACCAGTGACAAGTGATCGGTTGGATTCTCCGCCTTGAAATAATTTTTTGTTACCAGGTTAAAGTTGAACTTTTCTGACATTCCAAGCAAAATCATACTAAAATTCGTTAATGATACCAAATGGCTTGAGAATTCCTGATCTATGAAAACCGCCTTCAACTACAGTTCGACAGTGTAGTACGAACGTAAATGACAACGACGCACGTGTTTCTTGTGAGAGCAGCACCAACGGAGAATGGGCACCTCGCCTATACACCTGCGGTTACCACTCCTACGCACGAGCATCAGTGGGTCGATGGGGCCACATCTACCTAAGATTGGTAAAATCCTCTTTGGTATGGAAACAACCTCTTCGACTTAACTAACGACCAAACAAACGAACATATACACCAAAAACTGACTTTTCAAACTCATCTACCAGGCGTTGCAAGGAGCCACATGCTCCTACGGGTCTGGTGGGGGGAATGATTTCTCAAGTGAAGGTAAAGGAAAGGAATACCTCTCCCTAGCCATGCTATTATGTGACGTTAGAAATTTCAACACTTTAGAAATACCCTCTGACATTTCAGGCTAAAGCTTGCTGTAACGCATCCATACCCTTAACGGTCTTGATCGACATAGAATTATCATAGGTTTCAATAAAAGGGGTCACAAACCCTAGGGTAACACAATGGATCTACATTGATCTAAGTGTGAGAGTAACAAGATCAACTGTCAGCCCACTTACCTAACCTATGTCCCTATGAAGTGAATTTCTGGCTTTCAGAGTATAGTCCTCACTCTTCTTTCATCTGCTTGAGTTATGAGACTATAGAG
The DNA here is from genome assembly GCA_911387755.1 of Chrysotoxum bicinctum. NCBI lineage: Eukaryota > Metazoa > Arthropoda > Insecta > Diptera > Syrphidae > Chrysotoxum > Chrysotoxum bicinctum. The sequence continues at coordinate 118,672,257 of OU426989.1, read as the reverse complement.
TTCGCTTTTCCACGTGTCCATTCCATCACTCAGGAGAAGTAGTGTATGTCCACAGTACTCGGCTAAATCTCTCCACGGCTCAAACCATGATATTTTTTTTTTGAATCACAAGCATCGTAATTTTCTGGGGTAGTTTGCAATCGTCCTTAAAACTTAGTATATCTGTAGGTTCGGAGTTACAATAAACAATGCAGGAAAATGTGTCTCAAGCATTAGTATATGATTCGCAGTACTACTAGTTAGCTTCAAGCTTCTTTTTAAGAAATAACGCAGAAGCTACTACAAACTTCATCAAACTCTTTGTAGCCCCAAACTTGAGCTGCATGCCATGTGATTCAAGCAACTATTAGTTTACGCAAGAACAAGAATTATAAGTCGTTGTACCTAGTAGTTTCTTAAAAAAATGAGCTTTTAAATACAAAATTCTGAAAAATTTTTAGACAAAATTTTGGAACGCCAATTAGAAGTTTTTATTATTGTTCGAATAAAAAGTAAATTTACAAAAAAAAAAAATATTGAGCCGTTTTTGAGATATCGAATCTTCCAAAAAAAATATATTTTTTTGTTTTTTCAAAAATTCAAAAAATATATTTTTTTAAAGTTTTGAAACGGAATGTTTTTTAAACTTTAACTTCTTCTTCTCTATAGAAAAATTCACTAAAATCCATTATGCCGTTAATGAGAATTAAAAATTCGAAAAAAATGGTTCTATTTTTTTTATTAAATTATAGATCGTAAAAATTAATCGAACATTTTGGCGAAATTCTCGGAACCGTTTTCGAGAAAAATACGATTTTCGGAAACCATTTTTTAACATTTGTATGGAAGGTACCGTTAGTTTAAGGTAAAAGAATTTTTTTTCTCAAGTCTTGTAGATTATGTTAAGAAACTTTTATTTCCAAGTTTGGGTTTTCGAAATATTAAGTTTCCAAAACAAATTTTGAATTTTTTTTTTTAATCCAATAAAGAAAAAATAAAAAATTTGAATATGTAATAATATTCAAACTTTGGAGGAGCTTTAGCATAAAAAAAAATGATTTAAGTCAAAAACGAAGAAATGGTTCCAGGGGGGCTACCAAAAATAACCATTTTTTTGATTTTGATCAAAGTTGACATTACGATGATAGCGAAAACCAAAAAAGTGGGTCTTGCAATTCTGTCTGTCTGCCTTTCGGTTCGACTACAGCCTAAACGGCTTGGCCGATTTTCTTCAAACTTGGTAGATATAGGTTTTGATTTTTCCCCCCCCACACGTTTTTTTCTTTTTTTTTTTAAGACCAAAAATAACAGTACCTGCCATACGATTTTTTTTTTCCAAATTTCATAAATATTTTTTTTTTCTCAAAAACTGTCCCACAGATTAAAAAAAAAATTCAAAAAATTTCATTTAGTAAAAGCTAGGTGGGTAATGGTTGAAAAAATGTTCCAAAAAATGGTTATTTTTGGTACCCCGCTTGGAACCATTTTTTTGTTTTTGATTTTTTATTTTTTTTTTATTTTAAGGGTCCCCAGCAGTTTCAACATTATTGTGTATTCAAATTTTCAATTTTTTTTTTTGATTTTTTAAAAAAAATTTTAAGTTTTTTTTGAAAACTCAATATTTCGAAAACCCCATGCTTGATTTTTTTAAAACTTGATAAATAAAAGTTCCTTAACATAATCTACAATATTTAAGAAAAAAATATTTTACCTAAATATAACGGTACCCTCCATACAAATGTTAAAAAAATGGTTTTCGAAAATCGTATTTTTTCTCAAAAACGGTTTCGAGAATTTTGCCTAATTTTTTTTCTTTCGATTAATTTTTAAGATCTTTAATTTAATGGAAAAAATTTTGAAAACAAGATATTACTGACTACATACCATAGAACGATTTTTTTAAATTTTGAGTTTCTCATTATCGGCATAACGGATTTTAATGAAATTTTTTTAGAGAGAAACTTTTAAAATGTTTAAAAAACATTGCATTTCAAAACTTTAAGAAAAATATTTTTTTTTGAATTTTTGACAAAAAAAAATCTATTTTTTTCTTGGAAAATTCAATATCTCGAAAACTGCTCAATATTTTTTTTTTGTAAATTTAATTTTTATTCGAACAATAATAAAAACTTTAAATTGGCGTACCAAAATTTTTTCTTAGAAATGTTTTAAAAATTTTATTAAGAAACCACTACAAAGACTTATAATTTTTGTTCTGGCATAAACCTGTATTTGCTGGAATCAAATGGCATCCTACATATTTTTACCTCCAACTACTAAAGACGTTGCTTTAGTCATTTAAAAAATTAATTTTATGCTTATATACAGTTTTTCTCTAATAGCATTCATTTTTGAAATCTAAGTCTATTACTTAGGAGCAAGTTCGTGCGACCCAGTCGTGCATTTTATTAATTTTGAAATACAAACAACATTCTTTCCTGGACCAGCCCGCGACTGTCTAAGTAGAGAAATGCTTCGGGTGGGATAGAGCCGATTAGACGTGCACACTCACAATAATCGTTATAAGGGTAGTAAGCCCCAAAAATTAGGCTGTTGGTCGAAGACATCACTCTTGCAATGTGACCCGAATCAGCTTAACCAAAAAATTATCTCTATTATATTTATCTTATCTGCGTTGTATAGAACCTAATTGGAATAATAATGTTTGTACTCCGACTCTGGTGTTCTGTGTAGTCCAAGACAACGTCTAAGTCACTGCCTCTCAAACACCCTAATCTTTTCCATTTGAGATGGGGCAACGTTGAACCATACCGTGCACCCATAGGCTGGTTGACGGCCATGTAGCATATCACCTTCACCCTGCTGTCAATCCGGCTGCTGTAAAACAACCGTTTCGTCAGGGCAAACGCTTCCCTAGCCCTTCTCAAATCAGCATTTATATGTCTGATCCAACCAGATGCCAAGATACTTTACTACACTTTTATTCGCCAGTGGCTTTCCATTTGGCCCTGCAATTACCAGCTTGCACCAGTTCTTTCTCTTATCCCTTTGGAATCCATGCAGTTGAGTCCTAAACAGAATAGTTTCAGATTTCTGAAAGTTTATTTTCAACTTCCAGTCATCGCAATATCGCTGAATCTTGTCGAAGTCATCCTGCAAAATAATTCTGATATAATCTTTTGTCTGAAACTTTTAATCCATTAAATTTTTTTGCAGACGACAGTACTCTTATATTTTGATATTCGTTTCCAGATTCACGCCCTTGTCCTTCGGATGTGTATTTAGAACGACAGCGTATGATAACCTCATTAAATTCTGATTTCCATAGCATTGTCAAATGAGGAACCATAAACCGCGTAAATGCTTCAAAAACTAATGCTGTTTCCTATCGTTAAAGCGGAACCCATCTCCCATGCCGCCATCTATGAGCTGCTAAGTCCCTAGGTTTCAGAAATGTTTATAAGGCATTTATACTTCTAAAACTCAAGAATTACTCACATTTTTTGGCAGGTGCAGTTTAAACTTCTCTTCAATTATTGGATAGAATCCACGATATAGCGTTAAAACTGATAGGAAACAGAACTATCATGGAATCATTGCCATCTCTTAAACACATTCGGGATGGTTTTCTTTCTTTTTCATTAATTTGAGTATATATTTCCATTTAAAATTAGCGGCATCTTTCATTATCAAATAAGGCACTGTTTTTTTTGACAGACAGCACCACCTGCACAACTAACAGACAATCTTCTATCTGAAAAACAACCATGAACTCTTATAGATCTACGAAAGCCCAAGTTACGCTCTTTAGTGCATTTTTCCCTTTAAATCGTTTGCAGTTTCATTTGAAATGTTTGGCAATGTTGGCCTTAAAAGTCGAAAGCTAGGATTTTTCACTGGGCTAACATAGTAAAAAAGGTAATAAATCTAATTTACACTGTTCGACGTAGGGTCTTATGTTCCTTTTACTGTGCTTATGTCTAAAACTTGATATCGTACCCAACTAATTTTTTTTTAGTTTTGCGAATGTTTTATAGACATTCATTTTCAAATGTGAAAAGGACCGTCTCCATAAAGATTTATAATAACACCTTGCTTAAATGTTGTTATCAGTTTCCACTAATCTTCACCCAAGTTCTGATATATACATATGAACATACTCGTAAAAAAAAAAACGAATTTCTTTTTCCATCATGGAAATTTTTCAACATAATTTATCACAATGTAATCTCCGTCAATTAAGATCAATATCAGATCATTGCCCCGAAATTAAGTTAACATGAAATTTAATCACCTCAAGGTAAAAGATTAAACGTAATCACAGTCACTCGATTCCACGGTGATACTGAGTAATGACTTAACAAAAGTTATATCAGTTACCATATACCTACAAAGAAGATTTGAAAAAGATTGCTTTGATTGTAAAAAAAACATATGTGTTTTCCTATCGTCTAGCTTCCATCAGCTTGTTGAACTTGTACCTTCCGTCGAGAATTTCGCAAACTGAAATTTGCAATTAGAGTTAAAACACCTTCTATTGTAACTTTGGTGTGACTCAAGACGGGAAATTATAGCATGCATAGATGTTAAAATTAACAAGAAAGGTTTTGTAAATTGTGAATTTCAAGACGGAGCGCACTGACGTGCTGTGATTGTGATCTAAAATTAAAGGCATTACGCTATAAGCAGCATCGCTTTGTCAAGGGAAAAAATAAGTTCTTCAATATTATTGGTATGATTTGGAATTAGCTCGGAAAAATATCCAAACATCAAAAAATTCCGATAAAGTTGAGTTTTGATGAAGACCTTAATTTGGACTGTTCTTTTAGAGATTTCTATAAACGCATTTCTCTATGGCGTGTACCTCCGCTTGGAAGATGCTGGTGGACTGCCCCATCTGTATATGGAAAGATTGGTTCTACACCCAAAGATTCCTGCACCAGTCCATTCGCTTGTTCTCGATCCATCAGAGTATCACTTGATGATATTTGTTTCGAGGGTTATTTTATCTTCTTTGTAGCTTAACTCTATAAAACAGTTTTTCTCTCGAAATTATATTTTTTGATCATACTATTTCTTGGGATATCCAGAAGGTTTGTTCCTATGGACCTGCTTATGAAGTCTTTTTCCCTGAGACCAATAACTTTGCCTGTTACTGCTGTTGAGAATCTCTTGATAGCTTCCGATGACATCGTGTAGATGGGATATATGGAGAACAACCTCCATAGCTGCGGTAGGGCAGGTTCTCATTGCTCCCATAATTCAAATACACGTGAGCCGTTGGACTTTTTACTTGCGACTTATAGGTACTATAAGGCAAGTTATGCATTCGTAAAAAAAATCGAACTCGAGATTTTGATCAACGTCGACATTACGATGATAGCGAAGACTAAAAAAGTGGGTCTCGCAATTCTGTCTGTCTGTCCGTTCGATTGCAGCTAAACGGCTTGGCCGATTTTCGTCAAACTTGGTAGATATAAGTTTTAATTTTTTACCCCCGGATGTTTTTTGATTTGATTTTTTAAGACCAAAAATAACAGTACCTGCCATACGATTTTTTTTCGAATTTTTTTTTCTCAAAAACTGTTCGACAGATTTTAAAAATAAAAACACAAAAAAAATTCATTTAATTAAAGCTAGGTATTGGATGAAAAAATTTTTCCGAAAAATGGTTATTGAGGGTACCCCCCAAGGAACTCTTTTTTTTGTTTTTGATTTTCTCAAAAACGGTACAACCGATTTTGATAATTTTTTTTTTTTGCTAAAGCTCCCCAAAAATATAAATAGAATTGTGTACTCAAATTTTCAAAAAAAAATTTTTTGGATTTAAAAAAAAAACTTCAAAATTTTTTTTCCAAAACTCAATATTTCGAAAACCCCCTGCTAGATTTTTTTTTAACTCGATAAATAAAAGTTTCTCAATAATATCTACAAGATGTGATAAGGTACCTACCATACAAATGCTAAAAATTTAAAAAAAATGGTTTTCAAAAATCGTATTTTTCTCGAAAACGGTTCCGAGAATTTTGCTAAAATTTTTTTCTTTCAATTAATTTTTACGATCTTTAATTGAATAAAAAAAATTTTGAAATTAAGATATTACAGCTTGTACCTACCATAGAACCATTTTTTCGAATTTTGAATTTCTCATTATCCACATAACGGATCTTAATAAAAAATTTTATAGAGAAGCTTCTAAAAAGTCTAGAACACATTGCATTTCAAATTCTTAAATTAAATATTTTTTGAATTTAAAAAAAAAAAAAAAATATATATTTTTTTATTTTTTTGAAAATTCATTATCTCAGAAATGGCTCAACATTTTTTTTGCAAATTTAAATTTTATTCGAACAATAATAAAAACTTTAAGTTGGCGTACCAAAATTTTTTCTTAAGTTTGTATATAAAAGCTTTTTTTTTTTTTTAAGAAACCACTACAACGACTTATAATTTTTGTTCCTGCATAAATTCATATTAGCATAGCATTCTGTTTTTATCTCTTACTACTAAAAGAATTTAAAAAAATAATTTTATCCTTATGAACAGTTTTTTCAAATAACATTCGTATTTAAAATTCCTAGTCTATTACATAGGAGCAAGATCGTGCGACCCAGTCGTGCATTTTATTTTTAGGGTTTTCCTAGTTGTTGATAATTTGGTTCTATTGTGCCATACAACCGAACTACATATATATTCTTGGGTCTTACTATCATAGTGTACATCCACCTGAGAATGTTCGGTTTGCATCTCCATGACTCGCCTAGAAATCTCTTGAAAATCATTAGGACTTTTGTGGCTTTCCCGACTATAGTTTCTAGGTGTTTGTTCCAGAGGCTCCCTCTAAAGAAAATAGATAGTGCTGCTACTCTTTGTACCTTATTTGTTAGTTCTAACAGGGCGGTCTCTCTTGATCTGCCCGCCATATATGCGTGTTGTCATTGATTGAGAGGCTACTTATTAAAACGTCTGATCTTATGAAGTTGTCAATTACCTTTTCCAAAGTTTTCAGTAGGTATAAAGCATGTTAAGCTTATTGGCCTAAAAGATTTTGGATGGGTTGTATCTTTTTTCCGTATTTTGGGAATGGAGATTACCTTAGCTGTTCGCCATTGGCTTGGAATTTGGAATATACCCAAGGGCAATGCTACACTGAAGATTATAAATGAGATAGGGCATAAGGTCTTCTTTTCCCTTCTGCAAGAGAACTGGGAAGATACCATCTACACCTGATTATTTGTAGGGTTGAAAGGTATTGATTGTAGGGGTTAGAGAAAGGCCTCATTTTGGAAAAAATGGTGTTTTCGTTTACATTTTAAAACTCGTTCGAATTGATTTTTTAACTTTGTAAATTGATTCGTCCTTAAAATATATCAGGCCAAAGTCCCTTATTTGTTGGAGTGGAATTATGTTTTTTGAGATCTTTCTCTTTGTAGTCCTCTTATCAGTGAAATCGTGATTACCTACCACCCCCTTCACTATCTTACAACTACCAAACCCCGCTCCCCCTTCAAAACAATAATCTAGCCCCGGTTCAAATTAAGAGTGATTTTTAGAAAATGTTAAGACTAAAAAAAGGTCTCAACCAAAATTCAGCTTTGTCGTAATTTTCGTGGAGTGAAAGTCCAAATTTTGCGGGCTATAATGAATGAACAGTTTGACAATAACCAATAAGGGCATCACAGAAACGATGTTTAATAAAAATTCTTAAAGCCGTGTTAGAGACGATTTAAACAAGACAAAATAGTCGTATGGCAGGTACCTGGTCTGGACGAGCTGAACAAAGATTTGATTTTCTCTTCTAGGTAATGACTTATAAATACTCTGTTCTAAATTGTAACATACAAACATCAAAGCCGTTAAAGCTCTAGCTAGATATGATGCACGTACAGATGCACATCATTTTTTTTTAGACATTTCTGTTTACACCAAACTAATTCTTGCCATTTATATTTAGTACAGAATGCTCTTGTGTTTTACGTGGAAACCAATCTTAAATGACTTTATTCCACGGAAGGCCTACCTTCATCAGAGTCAGTTTAAGTCCTGACCATTAACCCCGAGTCAGCCGAAACTGTTCAGTGGCAAATTGTGACATGTTACAGCATGTGCACGCTTCTTGCTTTGAAGCGAGGCCTATCTAACACCTCTTGAATTCAAGCATGCTTGAAAACCATGTCTCCCCATTTGGAATAAACCACAACCACAATGATACTCCCACTAGGGGGCCTACCTCATTGATAGCAATTGAGCAGAAAGTAAGCATACGCAAACCCTCAAACTCAATGGGCAATTATCACTCATGGTACCAGAATATAGCTTCCGGTGGAGCTTCGCAACCGAGGTCACTTACAGATGAGTTTCTGCAAATCCTGGGCCTGTCAACACCAAGTAACCAACAACCTAGTGTGCTTCCTTTTAGTCTTTTATTTACCATACGTACGGCAAACTAGGAAAGATACTCCTAGTCTTTTATTTGCCTTAATGAACCAACGATAATTTCACACTAATCCACTGGAACCATGAGGAGTACATTGGAACCTAGAGATTAACTCCTATCTTATTAGATAGGGAGTCATATTTAGTACATATAAGACTGGCGTTAAAAAAGTAATGTAACCCACTTTTATAAAACACCCGACCGGGCTTTGCACTGCAAGCACTAATCTTCTAAAGTCGGTTTCCGTTGGATGAATAGGACGGTCATGTGACGAAGTTTTAGCAGATATTCGTACATATCTATAGGTATAAGTGTCTTGCTAAACTCAAAGATTTAAGGCAAATGGGAAATTAAGATGAAAAATTACCAAAATACCAAGAAAAAATTCATTTGATCAAATCGCTACAAAACTTCACAGGATCACCTCGGGGCTAATCTAACTGCCTTAAAATTTTATCTTATTTGATATCACCATTTTGTAGTCCATAGGTAACATGTAACATGCACACATCGATTTGTATATAATGTACATACATCTGTAGCTTAATCTAAAAACAAGTAGAAGTAGAAAAAGAAGGTGTATCTCAGATTTATCTGGGCGTTCTTTGACTAAAAAAATTGTTAAACCTCATTATAAAAGATGAATTTTTGAACTTTTTTCAACTCGAAAACTGTTACAGCTTTAAGTTTTGTTCCACTTTAGCTGACTTATTTTAAGAAAGACTAACAATAAATTGTGGTCTTGAACTATCATGTAATTAATACAGCTCTTAACTCTTTGGCTCTTCGTACTTCAGCGCAAGAACATAAAGCCACATTGCTCCACATTACACAAAATGATTAAACCATTCTCATTTAGTCCCAATTGGCGCAAGTTGTTAGCTTAATTTTTATATACGAGTACCTCTAAGCTCATTATAAAATATTTGCAGACACAGAGTGATTCGTATAAGTTGTTGCGATGGTTTTATATTTCTGAGCAATTTTGTTTGCCAAGAAGTCAGCTTTGCTTAAATCAATTAAATAAATTTAAAAAAAAAACTGAAAGCGTGAATAAAAAATGAATGCCTTATTAACACCTCAAAGGCCTCCTCTATGTCCAAGAAAGTAGCTAATGTCTGTATGTTTGTACCTCGACCTACAGTCTAAACTACTGGAGGTATTTTCTTCAAAATTGGTACTTAAATGTTGTGAGGCGTATTCAAGTTATAGTCGTACATAACAATTGTATAAGGAAAGGGTAACATATTGATCGTTAAACTCTTTTGCCCAAGCATCTAAATCGCTTAGTTAATAATGCAATTAATATGTTTCGTGAAATTTAAATAAGAACTAAACTGACTCTCTTGTCTTTGAAGCAGAGACACGAACAAGTTTTTGGTGCAAAATGGAATAATTAATTGCATTTACAATTTTCTTAACAAAGAAATTGTTTGGCATTCAACCGGGTTAAGGGAAAGACCCTTTTTGGTGCACCATACAGTTAAGCTACAAAAGATCATCCTGCAGGAGAATGTGGTCATGGTTAGCTTTTATGGTTTTAAATGTCTTCCTCTTCATATTATCAGCAAATGTAAGAATCTTACTAGAACGTATACATGATACAATCGTTAAAAGAGGGAATGAATAATAAAGGACCCAGGTGACTTCCCTGCGGTACACCTGGATGGGCAGTGAATCGGCTTAAGCAGGTTAGTTAAAGGTTGATTTTCCTCTCAGAGTCCCATGCTTATAGATTCTAAGTATGGAATGCTATTCTCTATCATAAAACTTCTTCAAAAAGCTTTGAAATACAAACTTGCTGGACAAGTATAGTTGAACAAGTGAATTAAAATTTCTCAACTTTGTCACGTTGTGTTACAGACCCTACACCCGAAATACTCGTAAGAGTGAGTTAAATAATTTTAAATAACATTTCTTAGTTTCACAGCTCGTTCAGAACGAGGGCCTTAGTGACTTACAACTCTAAACTGTTTTTATGTGCGTATTGCCGACAGGAATACAGTTTTATGTTGAGTCTGAACGAGAAAATGGGACACACTTTTCAATGAAAAAAGATTTTCTTGGGGGATTTGTCACTTTCTCGCCGTTAACAGTTCCCCTGCAAAAAAAAAAAACAAACATTCTTGTTTTTAGCTAGGTTGCAATCGATTGGATCCAACGCAAAAACATACGAAAATTACGATCATTAGATCCCTTCCGGCTGGTGAGCTCCACTCGACATTTCTTAACGGATTTATAGAGGGAGCTTTAACAGCGTCCTTACGAGTGATGATAACGGTATTGCGACTCTGTTTTGGTACTTTCTTCTTTATTTTGTATGCTTCCCTGATTGCTCGTTAATCTGCTTGAGAAACACTGACAAAGTTGAGTTGCTACTAAGTACATCTCGGAACCAACCATCACTAAAAATGGTCATGTCGGAGCCACAAACAATCCAAAATTTTCTGGTTGGAAATCTTACTTTAAAATGCTAAATGAGGCAAAAAATATATGTATTTAGGAGTGCTATGGCTAAGTGTCGAAAAAATTGTAATTCGGGAGTAAATTTTTGATTTTTCTGTGACTGTGACAATAAGGTTTGACTAACCTACAATTTGACTCTTTTTGTATTACTTCACTGAAAGATACTCGTAATTAAATCGAGTGTTAAAAGGTGTAAAAATACACTTATGTCATTTTTGATTTTGAAATTAATTCAATAGTGCCCACTCTGATTTATTGCTATAAATAATCGAATCACCCTATCTATAAATTATGATTTTGATCGCAAGAAATGTGAAATGGCTTTGACATTACAGCTAAATGGTCTTAACTTAACCCCATACCATGCCTTATAACCCGATTTCAAAATTAAGTGGACGCGGTTTAGATTCAATGAAGTTTAATCTATACTCTGATCATGGCCAAGTTTATGCCAATTACATAAATGCAATTATCTTTGTAAAAGAATTAGTTAAGACCTTTAGTTGTGATCTTGAAAAACTTATGAAGAAGTGGAATGGAAACAGGTGATGGTTGATAGTGAAGTTCTGACTTTTGCTCCACTTAATGTTATTTTAAAGTATCGCCCTTTTGTGCCTGATTTCAAACGACAGTTAGCTTTTTTAGTAAATTATATATTCAAGAAGTAAAATCGAATGTGTATATATTTTTCACAATGGATATACATATATCGCATCAACACAGTGTGGGTGCGTAATCGCAGAACATTCTTGTAAAAATTAGTTTCAGGGTCTACTACGTATAAATCCTTTGGAATCTTTGCCAAAGATATTTGTAGGCAAAATTAGCAACGCATACATAATATCAATTTCTCGAACTCAGAATGCATTTCATTTAGAGCTTTTTTAAAATAAAAAATGAGGAATACAACTCAAGCATAAGGGCGGTTCGCTGTTGTTCGCGCTTATGGAGTTTTAAGGAAACTCATTTTATTTAATATGTCCATGTATTTTTGGAATTTTACGATTTATGTCAAAATGTTGAGTATTTTGACAAAACAAAATTTAAAAAAAAATGTATGTTACTAACTAATGGTACCTGTCATAGTACAGTTTGTTTTTTAATTTTATTCTTATTAACCGAGTTTGATCAGTTTTTTAAACATAAGCTATTTTACTTAAAATATATCTACACATGAATATAAAATATAAAAAAATGTTTTGCATTAAAAAAAAAAAACTAATAAAATTTTTTAAGTTCAATTTACCCGTCGTTCTGTCCAAAATAATTACTATATTCCAAGATGCAAACACTTCAAATTAATTCAAAAACTGTAAGATTGCAATCAATTCGTTGCTATGTAATGAATAAAGAATGCAGTGATTGCAATCTTTTGATTGAATTCAATGAATGGTTTTTAAAGATTGCATTCACAAAATATTACATTCTCTTATCACTCTTCCTTGCGGTCCAATTTGAAGATCCGCTGGATAAATACCATGTCCAAGTCCAGTTGTTAGATAGAACTTTACAAAAAGATATACAGCTAAAACCGCTTGCTTGGAATCGAGATAGATTGAGAAATCTTGTTGCTACTTTATGTTTCAGATATAGTTGAAGTACTACTCAATTGGTCGGAAAGCATATAGGATTTGTGTTTAGTAAGAATGAAATGAAATTCAATTTTAAATGGAACTTTTATAAATTCAATTTTGTTTCACAAAGTACCATTTTCGTCTGATCTTAGTAAATAATTATTTATTGTAAAGCCCATCACGTGATGGACAATCTTTTTTGTTTCTCCGTATTTCAGTGTAAGTATACAAAAATCTTTGGGCTTACCAGCTATCTAGAGTATGCTAGATATAAATGACCATGACCAAAGCATGAATTTAAAAAATCCAATCCGCAGACTTGTTCCGACTTGCCTTGACATTTTTGATTGTCATTGCATATGCCAGACAAATTGGGAATTTTAAGCGCTTCAATTCCATCATCGGGAATTCTGGGCAATAAAACATGCTCTCTCTTAAACTTGCCATTGATTTTTGTCAATTCAATAATGTAACCAAATTTTTTTTAGGCAACCAACCGAGTTCCATTACATAATTATGGTGCATAAGGTTCCGTAGCATTGATCCAACTTTTAAAATTTAGTTATGTAGTTAAACACCTGGAAAATGAAAAGAATATAAAAATTCAGTCATAAAATTCTCCCCTTCTTTTCTTTCCACTACAGTAATATTATTCGACTTGATTGAAAATGGCAGGGATCCCAACATGCTTTGTATGTAGATATCAACAGTATCGACATTAATATTTTTGCTCCTAAAATTGTTCTTTTGCTGAGCCATCTAAGATGGTTGATATTATCTCGAATTCTTGGAAACGCATTTTGAATATATGCGTATTTGGATGGGCAATGATCTGTTAACTTTTTTGTCTGGCTCATTAGATTAACATTAATTTTATATTCTCCATTATCAAGCAATTGTCTTGAGAACAGCGCATCAGATGGATCCTTTTGAAGTTGGACCCTATTTGTGAAAATAGCTCCACTGTCATGATTTTAAAAAAATCGGTCCATAAATAAGAATTTTCAAAAAAAAAGCGACCCAAGCGCCATCTAAAAGATTAAAACAAAAACATGAAAAACAAACGGAACACCACACGAACATTCTAGTGTGGGTCAATAAGCACATGATGATGTTGCAACCACAAGTCCAGCATTTTGTTTGTCATCTTTCAAAAGAACTCTATCCAATTTTCAGGCAGATATGTCAATTAGCTTTGTTGTGACAGACATTTTTATAAAGACGCATACGAGCAATTTCGTTTTTTTTTTTTTTTATAATCGGCGCACACTCAAGGGGTTTGTATACCCTTAATATGCCAGAGACACAGTGTGAGCATTAAGAAAAAAGGGAAAGGTTAGAAAGGAGGTGTCGGTGTACATTGGTTTTGAATTCTTGAACATTGCAATGACTGGGAAAGACAGAGCGTGGCAAAGAATTCCACATTCGCGTAGTACGGCTGAAGAACGAATCTCTGTACTTCACATTACGGCCGAAGTTGGGCTCAAGGGTAAACTGATGGGCATTCCTAGAAGTGCGAGTATTACGGTTAAATTGTTTAAGGGGAGGAATTTCTAATCCAAAGAAGTAGGGATTCGTCGATCCCGAAAGCACGCATTTTCGATAAAAGAGCAAGATGTCAGACTTTATCAAATGCCTTTGAAATATCAAGTGCAATAATCTTACTTTCTCCGAAACAATGTAAAGATTTGTTCCACTTTTCGGTTAGATAAACCATCAAATCACCTGTGGACCTATTGCTACGAAAGCCATACTGCCATTAAGAAGCTTTCGTTCCTCAAGATATTTCTTAGGCTGATAATTAATCAGCGTTTCCATGACCTAAGAAAGAAGGGACGTTAGTGCGATCGGTCGATAATTAGAGGGAGAAGAAGATTCGCCTTTTTTGGGAATTGGCTGAACAAATGCAGTTTTCCAACCACTCGGAACGAGCCCTGAAGAATAGGACAGATGGAAAAGCTTACGCAGGGGTTTTGCTAGCGTGGAAGAACACCTCTTCAGAATAATAGCGGGGATACCATCCGGACCAGCGGATTTATGAATGTTTAGATCTTTCAGGACTCTTGCCACGGTACGAGTGCGAAAAAAGATTTGTCCCATAGAATCACTAACGCGCTCAAGAATTGGGGGAGTCATGACACTATCCGGCAAGGTGGAATTTGCGGCGAATTGCCTTACAAACAAGTTAGCTAACGAAAGGAGTGTCATTGACAACAAGCGTAGGAACCGAGGAAGAGGAAGAATTCCTCATTTTTTACAAATGACCAAAAATTGTTACTGCCTTTGGGACATTGCAGTATTTTTTGCCTTGATTTTTGATCATGTAAAAATTTGGTCCGTCGAATATGGGCGTTGCAGGCCTTCCTGGCTTGTTTGAACTTTTTCCGGTTTTCCTCAGTTGGGTTGGCTCTAAAACACCGGAAGCTTACCTCTTTTTCCTTGATAACCTCTTTACAGCTCAAATCAAATCATGAATTATCCTTGGGTCTGATACTTTTAACCCTATTCGGGATAAAATGTTTCATTCCCAAAAGAATAATGTTAGTTATCATATCTGCGCTGGAGTCTACGTCACTATCGAGGAAGCATAGTCACCAGTTAAAGATCCTAAAAAAGTTATTCAAACCGTTCCAGTTGGCTTTCTCGTATTTCGTTCTTCTAGGAGCTCTTTCTCTAACTGGATTTGTTTGACACGAGAAATTTGCAGATATAACACTATGGTCAGATGTTCCTAGAGGCGTCAAAACACTTATTGTGTATTTATCAGGGTCAGAGGTAAGAAACAAGTCAAGAGTATTTTCTGCTCGGCCATTAACGTCCGATATAGGCTCGTTGACAAGCTGAGTAAGGTGGTTAAACTCAGCAAAAATCTCAACACACATTCCTTCGGGTGTTGTCTGGCCCGAATGGAGAAGTCAAGAAGAATTGTGAACATTGAAATCGCCCGTAATAACGATTTCAGTGTGAGGATACAGGGAAACAATTCTTTGGATGGAGTCGGACAGAGTATCAAATTCGTGAGAAGTTGAAACTCTATCCAGATTTGGGCTTCGATAGAGAAAACAATAACAAAAGCTTGACACAAGAGTACTCTTCATCGATTGGAACCATTCACCACTGGCTTACTCAATTTCGGTGCGGAGGTACCAGCATAAGTGACGCCGAACGTTCTGGTCACCAATTGAGGTCACCACACAGTTTGATAATTGAAGATCGTCTGGTGAATGTGCACGATCTCGAAGAGACAAGCCACAGGATGAGTGATTTAGATTTTACATAAATATTTAAATAGTAAACAGCTGGGTGCAGCTGTTGCTCACAATCGATAACAAACGCAATCCTTTGACAACTTCAAAGAACTGTGTGTCGATGTTCAAGAAAACTCCGACCGAGTTTTTACGCCGTTTGGTATTTGTGGATTAAATATGGATTCACCATAACACAGACCAAAGAACAGTCGAAATAACGGACCACTCCTGGTGAATCAATGCCAATGACGGTCAAGGTGGGTTTGTCAGCAAACAAGGTCACGGCGACAAGTTTTTAAGATACTTTCGGTGTTATTCACATCTATTATATGGAAAAGGGTAAACGATCACCGGTGCCTATTACGCAGCGCTGCTCAATCGATTCCAAGCCGATTTGAAGCAAAAATGGCCGAATTTGGGCAAGAAAAGAGTTCTTTTTTTCACCAGGACAATGCATCCGCACACAACTCCGCAGTCGCAAAATCAAAGTCGCATAAGGTAGGTTACGAACTCTTCCCTCATTCAGCATATTCGCTATAGCATATTGGCCGGAGCTAAGAGATTTTGTTGAATTTTTGTTGAATGTTTATCTTGAGCGTATGTCGATGTATAAAATGTTTTTATGCCGAAAAGAGCGTTCGTTGTTGAATTTTTCTGGGACTTATTGACCCACGCTCGTATAGTGACAATATAAGTCAGCTATAGCTGCAGTGGTTCGGCCATGATGAGCAGACATACATACATTATCTACGCACAAACATTTTTATATATTCAGAAAACATTGAACATCCCGAATAAGTTCATAAATTTATTAACTCTCCGGAGGCCTGAGTTCGATCTCCAGCCGCTGCCACCTGAGAAAACAAATGCCAGTTACGAGAAAGTCATAAATCCAAATCATCTTAACAGTTCGAACTCGGCAGAAAATTGTGTATGTCCTCCAGTCCTTCTAACGCCATTCAAAAATGGGTGGCAGTTGTAAGTCACTATAGATTCATTTTTGTTTTATTAGTCGTTGTGCCATTAATCAATTTAGAAAGACCTTTAACTTCCAAAAATATCAATTGTTTAGTCATAAAGTAGATTTTCATACGTAAAGAAACCATTCAATGTCACCCCAGACAAACTGGGCAAGATAATCATTTCATTACTTACTTATGCAGTGATCAAACAATAACAGCCACAAAAAACCATCCGTAACTAAAAACAAACTATATGTTTTATAAGCCATTTGATAAATAATTGTGTGTCTTATGCCTTTAGAGAGGCAACATGTCATTTAACCTAGCTCTACATGTAATTAAGTTGTAGGCCAAAGTCAATTTATTTATTTTTTCTAAACCACCAGCTCTTGTCTTTATTTTAATTGCTCTTCATTTTCTTTGTGTAGTATTTAATACCGCAGACGAACTACGAGTAGATGGAGAGATCTTTACTGTACATTTAAATAAAAAATTAAAGAGGGTTTTCTGTGCCCAATGCTCAGGGTACTTAGTAAGATGTATAAATGGAATTTAATCCCACTTACGTTGGGCGCCATTTTAAATTTAAGGCATGTTGATTGATTGATCAAATAACTCTACTAAGTAAACTAAGGCTAACTATTAAAAAAAAAGTAAAATGTGAACTCGTTATAACATCCTCTAACGAGTTTAACTTGTGCTATTAGAGATTTTGATCAATTTGATATGTGTGTCCTTCAAGTTAGAGTATGTCCGATGTAGTCATCCATTTTTTCTATTTAATTTTGTGTTCATTTAATCTGGAATAAGTACACAAGTAAAATTAAAGTTAAGAAGATTCAAGTGCAAAATAATAAAGCCTTATTTGCTTTCTACTCCAGCAACAAAATATTTGGTAAAACCTAAAGGCCAAGCCGAACAATTATCAAGTGGATGTACACGGCCATAGTTAACCTGTACTGACACCCGGTAACGTATTCTGGTGTAATGCACCACACTGGACAAACTTATCAAGCTCAAAATCATGGCCAAGGTACAAAGAATGGCATGTATTGGAATCACTTGGGCAATAATGTCCACTCGTACATAGTGTATCAACTTAAAACCTCTAGATCTAACGAGTGATTTTTTAAGAGCTGTCGGAAACGGCCTTAGATTTGATGAAAGCATCGCTTCCCATAGATGAGCGAAATCAAGCATCATTGTGCGCGGTTGGTGCTTGGATGGGGGACTGTTCAAATACCAACCGTGTGCTGTTGACATGTGTTTCTTCTGTTCTTTCTTTCTGTGCGTCCCTCTCTGTTGTATTGTCTAAAGCCGATGGCCTCAGTTGCCAGTGGTTTTCAGTGTCTCTACTTCGTAGATTTATCTACGGAGTAGTGTAAAATGTAATGTAATGTAAAAAACACATAAAAATCAGAAAAAATGCATAAAATGTTTATTTGAATCGATAGTATCGTCGATATAATTTAATATTGGGAGATTATTTCATGCAAATGTTTGCCGCGCCTCAAATGGTCCATACGCTTAGTCCAATTTTGGCATACTCTTTCTAACATTTTGGCCGGTATCTCACGAATAAATGCTTCAATGTTGGCTCTCAGTGCGTCAATCAAAGCGGGCTTCGCCCACGAAAAATAGTCTAGAGGCGTTAAATCGCACGATCCAGGCGGCCAATTGACCGGCCCCAAACGTGAAATAAACTGTTCACAAAACTCGCCTCTCAATTGGTCCATTGTTACGCGTGCTGTGCGACACGTGGCACCGTCTTGTTAAAACCACATGTCATGCAAGTCAAGCATGTTATCTTCGCACGGTAGCGTTTACCATTCACAGTAACGTTACGATTCGCATCATCTTTGAAGAAATACGGCCCAATGATTTCGCCAGCCCATAATCCGCACCAAACAGTGACTTTTTCTGGGTACACTGGTAGCTCTTGTAAATGCTTCTGGCTGCTCTTCACTCCAAATACGGCAGTTTTGCTTGTTCACGTATCCATTCAACCAGAAATGAGCTTCGACGCTGAACACAATTTTTCGATAAAAAAAGTGAATCTCCGGCCAACTTTTCAAGAGCCCATTGACCAAAAATTCGGCGTTGTGGTAGGTCGTTCGGCTTTAATTCGTGCACCAGCTGTATTTTGAAAGACTTTGAAAGGGTGGCCGTGGCGCGATGGATGTGTGCTCGCCTGTGAACCACATGATCCCTGCCGTCATCTATGTCGCTTTAATTCCATTAAAAACCTTCTAAAATTGTCATCAAATGGGTTGCTGGTTTACTCATTACATGTTGTTCAGGCATAACACTAACTACATGTAATTGAGTTAAACTAACTAGTATGTCCAACAAGGATAAACACGAATTAAATAATGTGAATTATAAGCGACATAGAAATAAGACACGGCATTCTCCGCTTTAGTTCAGCCGCCATCCCTGGAGATAAAATATCTGAGACAACAACCTTCAGTCTCAGAACATCGTGCCACACATCTTTCTTATCCTTCTTTCTCTTCCTTAACTTCACGCCCGCGCTGTGTTCAAACATTTAAAGGGTAATCATAATCCCTTGAGCGCGTGTAGATTATAAAAAAAAAACAAAAACTTAAATACTTCCGCCAAATTTTCCACGTAGTGCAGTTACAGATGTCCAATTGTTGTGAACGGCGCCGGATCGATAAATAATGCACGGTCATCACTCATCACTAACACTGGCCGATACAGCTGCGATATTTTCCTCAGTTCGCGCTCTACGTAAGCAAGTTGGTGGTTTAATGTCCAGCAATGTAAATTTCTTGTGAAATTTAGTCACAATAGCATGAATAGAAGCCTCAGTAGGTCGATTAAACTGACCATAAAATGGAAGAACCGCGCGATGAACTTTCTTACCAGAGCACGCATTTTGATAATAGAATTCAATAATTTGCAAGCGTTGTTCGTTTGTAAGACGATTCATGGTTAAATTTATGGGCCAAAACTGAAGATGTTTGACAGTGACACAAAATACGAAACGTGCGTGAGCTGTCAAAACCAGTGTTGCCAAAAAGAAAATAGCAAAAAACTCACCTATTATAATAATTAGAGATATGTATCTCCTTAGAATCTTTTTGTATGATTTGGATAATGCGAGAGTTTCTTTATTTTTGGAAGCAAACCTTGAGAAATAGAAAGTTGAAGAGATCAGTGAGTGGTTATGCTTAAATGGAGTTCTTGAGAACTGCAGCAGGAATCCCCTCAGGACCCGATGAAAAATCATTCTTCAGCAAGCGGATGTTATTAATTACTGAAGACAGGCATATGTCCATAGAAGTAAGGGTGGTTTGGGTGAAGCTGTTCACGTGATTGAAGAAGTGTACATCAACTTCTGTGTCGTTGAAAGAAAATGCTTGACCACAGAAATCAGCAAAAAGGCTCGAAATACATTTTGGTGGATCGGATGATGCGGAATTGTTGTATTTTAGTGTTGAAGGATTACCATCAGACTTTCTTTTTGGATTTATAAATTGAAAAAAAGTGGTTAGGATTCGAAGTTAAATCAGATTGAGTTTGGATAAGTTAACTGGCGTATGCGGACTCACTCAAGTTCAAAAACTGAGATTATTTTTCGAGATTTTATTCCTCCAATTTCTAAGTGAGCGAAATTCTTTGGTATACCACGAAGGGGAAGAAGTAAAATTCTTCTGAGCCGCATAAAATGCGACAATCTGAACGTCAATGTTTGAGTCGTTGAAGATCAAATCAAAGTTAAGTTTCCCAATAAGATCATTCAGTTTATCAAATTTTGCTTCACGAAAGTTAAAAGATTTCGATGTAAGGGCGTACGGTCGGATATATAATTACATTCAAGAACAAAGGTGATGGAAATGGAAGGATATGGTGACTTCTGAAGACTTCGGTGTTATGAGCATCAGATGAGACAATCAGATGTAATTGTCTCTGTAAACAGTTCTTTACACCACACATTTGAGCAAAATCAGAAGAAAAGAAGGGTTAATAAAAAGAATTTCATTTTGAGTTGGATGAAATTAAATAAATCTTATCGCCTGATACTTCCAAAATTAATCGTGAAGTCACCAACGATTAAAATACTTCGGTACTAGAAAGATCAACAACATGATTAAATACATTCATTAGAAGCTGATATTTAGTTGTTGGCTGGGACGACGCACGGTATGCAACAGCACAAAATGTTGTGAGGGAACGCTTGGATACACAGACTTGCACACAAATAAGTTCAAGGTTCACTGTGTTGGGAATATAAACCAGTGAAGAACCGAGATTAGAATAAAATGCTAACAAAATACCACGTCCGTCCGGAGGAATAGCTTCGAAGTGGATTAATGATAGGATTTCATTAGAAACTAAAACATCCTTTCGGAATACATTGAAGTCAGAATTAAGGACTTGTTTTTATGAAAATAAGGAGCAAGGTCTGTTTCAGTAAGAGCAAAACTGTCGGTTAAATACTGCCATAGCATGTCTGGAAATCTCGTGGTTTGTCAATCTTTCTTCGAACTCTTCTTTTTTACAAAACTATAATGGTAGATTAATGCTATATGTTTTATGTTTTTGGTAGAGAGTGGTGGGTTTTTAATTGCAGTTAAATGTAATTTGAATAATTTTGTAAAAATCCAGGCAATGGTAAGGAAAACAGTTATTACAGTTACATTATTCCAAACTATCTAAATTGTAATAATTGGAATAATGACTTAAACGATTTGCAAACTTTTTTTAATGAAAACGAAATACAAAACATTATGGTATTAGGAGATCTCAAAGCAAGAATCGGAAATTTTCAGAATTCAAACTCATTGGTGCAAAACGTTCCGCATGTGTTTGAAAGTGTAAGAAAGTCTAGAGATGAAGTTTGAAGATGAAGATTTTATTGAAGATTTTGGTTTGATGGTACTGAACGGGATAACTAAAAGTGACAAGTTAGTTGAACTTACTTTTTTATCGGGTCAAGGCAGTTCAGTAATTGACTAATTGACTAATCGAAGATTTTGAAGTCCCACTTGCGAATTACTCTGGCCACATGCCAACAGTTACCTTTCTTAAATTCCAAAGTGCCACTTTGTCACCTAAGAATGAAATTGAAAGTATAAGGTGGGTAGAAAATAGCGTGGAAGTTTATAAGCGCAGGCTAGATGCTCAATTAAACCGCCCCACAGTGTGGTGGATGGCAAATCTAGCTGGACAAAATTAATAACTCGCGTTGGGTTTACTTCCTGCTTATTTTTTTGATACAAAATGATTTCAGTTATATTAGTGATTCTAAACAACCAGTATTTTTTTTTTAAAACTTTTTTTTTTTAATAAAAACAAACCAAAACTTAAAAGTCTCACTGGCAGGAAAACAGACATTTTTAAGACAAACTTTTAGTTTCTTAAATTCATCATTCTGAGATTATTTATAGCTTTATGTACTTGTATTTAGGTTAAATATTACAAAGATTCATTATAAATACAATTATTAAGTGAATTTTTACGAAAGAAGGCGGAGTTCATCATTTCTATTGTTATAGTAGAGCCTCCATTAAAAATTTTATAATAATTGTTTTTATATACTTGTTTTTACTTTATTACATTAATAACACAGATAATAATACATAAATACACTTACAGACTTTTTCATTCACTTTCATATCCGCCGTAAAAAGATTCTTCCTCCTCAAGTGCATCAACAGTTAATAGTGAAAGAACTTCTTTTGTTATTATACCTCGGAACTCGAATAGGATTGTGACGTAAACTTGCAATAAATGGATCAGATGAAATTAAAAGACGATTGAAAAGATCTGTATTTGTGTCTACTCTCGACGTTTTTCTAGTAATTAACTCTCTAAATTTCCTCGTGTCCTTATTTCTGGCTTCTTGAGCCTCTTCTGACAGCTGGCCTATAGGAAGAATGCAAGACCTTACTATATGTTTTCCATGAAAAAAGAATTTTGTGGACGCTAACTGGCATTATATACCAAGGGTATTCATTTAAATATAAGGTTCTTGTTGCAATAATGAAACCTTCAAAAGCATCTTCGTTTATTGGAAAACCACTTCAATTAATTCTTTGTTTACACCTGTAATTTCTGAACTCTTTTTAGCTGCTCGAAAGAACCGTCTAGCAGTATTACCATCATTCGTATTACCTGCTTGTTTCGTTGGCATGTCTACAAGCAACCCCATCTCACTTCTAAACTTCTGTTGAATCCTTTTTTTTACTTCAGCCACTTTGGCTTTATTTTCCGGTCCTCGAGCTTGCCAGGTCATAATGAGAAGCTTATACGCTATATGTAATAAGCACTCCATAAAACGGATCCATGAATGTAGCGGAGACATTCCAAAGGTCATAGATCTTTCATCGACAGTTTTATTTAATATCACGGAAGGTTTATTTAACTCACTTGGTTTCGCTCCACATATGAGGCACGTTTGAGAAGACAAAGTCACAGATGAAAGTGCAGTACATATTTTACCGTCTATCATTGTAAGCATAAACGTAGAGTCGACAAGAAAATTTTGTTCGCCATTTCGGATAAGAACTGGAGACAAATCTCTATTTCTTGCTGGATTGAATTAACTTCTTGAGAAATTAATTCAGTGGACTCTTTGGCAAAAACAAATTTGATTGGACGGCAATATCTTGTAGATGAAGGAGCTGGATTTTGCCAAACAATTATTTTTCCTTTTGAAGAACTAAAATTCATTTGAATAGGCACCATTGAAATACTAAATAAATTTTCATCCGTATGGCCTTCCTCCAAAACAAATTTCTGTTTATACTGCTTTTGCTGAGCCCCATCGCATACCCACTTTATCAAAATATTAATACGATTTTCGCCAGTTTTCAATTCGTCTATTCCGATAAAACCTTCTGTTGAGCCAAGCAAAGTCTCTCAATAGTATGATTTACTAATGACTGGTGTGAACTTTTTGCATATACCTCAGTGATTGTTAACTCAGCTGGATAACAGTTTTTCTTAGCTTTTTGAATGTTTGTATATGAGGGCAAAAGATCTTTGCATTTTGCGTTGACTTTCTGCCGAATAACATCATATTGATGTTTCGACAAATTAGCATCAACCATTAAAGATAATAAATAAATAAATAAATCAGCAGAAAAGCCCACTGAAGATACATACTCAAAACTATATCTTTTACAAAGTTTTTTCAATTTCGTACCCTTACTGGACGAATCTTCCGACAAATCTTTCAAAAGCTTGGCTGAATCTCGCTTTCCCATTTTTCGAAACACTATCTCACTAGCCTTAACAATTTCTTGAGGGTCAGTTGAATCTAAAAGACTTTGAATCTTCCTTTTTTTTGATTTTTCAGAACAGTCATTAAAGGTTTTTGGTTTTCTTCCAGCTTTATCAAGATTTTGAGGTTGTACGCTTTCAGGCAAAACATAAGGTTCATCAAGCCAAACTGCATTTGATGTCAAAAAACGGTTGCGATGCCTTCCACTTTTTTCCCATTTTTCGCTTAGCTTAAAGCAAACAATATTTATATTTGCCTTAAGAGTTGTTTTAACTTCTTCTGATATGTTTTCAAGACCAAATCTTTCCATTATTAATGTCAATACGAAGTCTTTTCGATGTATTTTGGGAGTTTTTTTCCCATTCTTCAAAAATTTCCTTGCGCGATAGAGTGGAGGTCATACTGGAAAAGTGAAAAAAATGTATGGCGGTCGCAAAAACGCGCAAGATGTTTTTTATTTACCTTAAAGTGAACACTTAACAGATTAATTTAAGTATAGTCTTGAAGCGGATTTATGCGGAATAATTAACTTTAACTCTACTTAAAAAAAGAAAATATTTAATTTTTTAAACTTTCTCACCCTTTCCCCAAAATAATTTTTTTTTAATACTTCCAATAGAAATAATTAAATAAAAATTATTATATTTTACCTTGAAATATAGTTTAATAATAACAAAAAAAATTATAACAATAAAGTCACCGTAGCCTTTTTAATCGTAAACCAAAATTATACCAAAAAAACGCTTTTCTCTGTTATGTGAAAGCACCTGTTGACAACAACTGACTTTGAAGCTTAATTTTTCCTAATCAGTGTAAAAAATAAAAAAACAAAATATAAATAACAGTTACCTATTGTATTGAGAAGCTAAACAAATGATCAGAAGTCATGTGGCTTAACTTTTTTTTTTCATTTTGTCCAGCTAGATTTGCGATCTACCACACTGTGGCGCCCTCCTGACCCGGAGCATTGGAGTTGTGACCAGGCCGCCGATAATATTTTAGAAATGGTGCGAAACGATGAAGAGACCTCAATCGGGTAGTAAGTTTATAGCTAGCTGAGTGGTTTGACTAGGAATATAGGAAACTTCGTAAAAAAAATTTTCGTATCTCAACCTTTTTAGAAAAACAAAGTCAAGGTTTTTTTTAAACGCTTTACTAAGAAGCTAACAAAGCTTTTAAAAATCTTTGTATTCAAAAGCAAAACCAATATCTTATGCTTGTAGCTACTAGTCTCTCATCCTGTAAAGACAAGGATATTCTGGTCAAAAGTGAGATTACTAGGAGGCTGTGAGAATGTATCAGCATCGACTATTGCAGTAGAAAAACTTGCCGGTCATTTTAAAGAACTCTTGAGTCCTTTGGAAAATCATTTAATGTTCCAGTATGCTCTACCTCTCTTTCTAATTCCTGAACTGGACGGTAGAATTACAATAAGCGAGCTACAAATATCCCTTAAATCGATGACAAATCATAAGTCCGCTGGAATTGATGGTATTCCTGTTGAATTTTATAAGAACTCAACACCTAGCTTTTTGAATCATATTCTTTTATTTTTTTTTAATAGTCTCCTTGAAGAAGAAAAAATCCCAAAAGCGTTTTCAAAAGCATGGATTTGCGCCATTTTTAAAAAATGGTGATTTGCAAGCAAGCAACTACAGGGGCATATCGATCGTACCTTGTCTTAGGAAAATATTCACTCATATTCTATACCATAGGTTGACGAAATGGGTTGAAGAGAATAAACTCCTTAGTATTTTGCAAGCTGGTTTTCGCTCGGGATTCTCCACAGTGGATAATATATTTGCTCTTACAAATATTGTCAAAACTTTTTTAGAGAAGAAGAAAAAACTATATGCTTGTTTTATCGATTTTAAAGCGGCCTTTGATACCGTGCACAGAGACTCTTTAATTTATAAACTGTCAACATTAGGTTAATCGACAAAATTTGTTCACCTATATAAGCTCCTTATTTCTGACACTCTGCTGCCGCATGGAATGGAAACTCAATGTCCGATTTTTTTATTGCTACAGGCACTGGTGTTCCTCAAGGATGTGGGTTGAGTCCGATTGGGTTTGCACTGTATTTTAATGATGTATCCAATGATATCCCTGGAGGTGTAAAAGTTGGTGGGGTTACGGGCAAAATCTTCCAACGTTAATAATTACAATTATTTTAATCTTGGTTGGATATAGTTCACATTGGACTTTTGTCAAAAAATCGATGTAAGATGAACTGAATTTAACAAAAATTGCGTATTGACAGGGTCCTCACAGTCAACTGATGAGTCCATGTGAGATCGCCGGGACGAAACGCCAATTTTTCTGGACTAAAGGCCAAAAAATATACGTACGAATTTGGGAACATCTTGAAAATTGACATAAAGTCCACATTACGTACCTATAATGTTATCAATAAAAAGATCTCGAAAATAAGCAATGTTTAGTTTAGTTACTGTTGGGAAAGAACTGCACTTATTCTTCAAAGTTTAAAATTTAAGGAACTTAATTCCAACCTGGTTAAGAATAATCATGTGTTATAGCCTATCAGATATTCGATAGCTGATGTTTCTTGTCAATGGAAAGGTGGCTTGAAACACGATTATATTAATCGAAGGTAACATTTAATCATTTGTGTGTTAAATTGTTATAGCATGATAAGTTAAACTATTGCTAAGAGCCAACTTTTTAAGTATTGACGTCATATGAGATATGAACTTAGGATTTCAAGTTTAAATCTATTAAAAGTATATATTCGTATTTTTAATTTATATAAAGATAAGCTGTGTTCTTTTTTCAGCTGGTCTTACATATCCACATGTGCCTTTTTATACCCCCTTAAATTCTTTAACAAAATAAAAAAAAAATTAAAACAATCAAGATATAAATCATAAAGTTTTTGAAACTATACTCCTCTCCTCATACATTTCTCATACACTCCATTTTGTTGTATCATCTAATTTTAACTTTCGTTTTCTTTTCCAGGTGAGTAACGAAATCAATTATGGTAGCTTTGTATATATGTATGTCATCATCCGTGTACAGACGCCGCCGTCATACTTATATGAACATGTAATTGAAATTATCCGGTCATTGAAAAAAACCTAAACTAATAGATTTGCATCAAGTGTAGGTACTATTTACTATGTACACTTGTATAAATATTGCCCCGGGAATCAAAAATTTTGTTTTTACTCGTATTTGATGAATACTAAGGGTGAAAGCTATTGCATCTTATAAGTACAGAGTAGGGTATCCTGAGGTTCTTTGGGCAATTTCTTTAATTATAATACACGTAGACATTCATGTCGATTACAGAATTCGCAGAATTTTACTCCCGGTGAGTTAACTCGATCCGTTGACCTTTCGCATCCGCTGTAAAACTGAATTATGAAATTCGCCGGATGAACTACATTGTCGATTCCTAAAATTACCTTATCATTTATGAACTTTCCTATCGACGCTGTCAGTTACAGGCATTTAGTGAACAGCCTAGACATTGATAATAGCATCGCTATCGATCTCTGAAATCAAGCATCGTTGTGCGTGGTTAGTAATTGGATGGGGGACGGTTCAATACCAACCGTGTGCCTTTTTTTTTTTTTTTTTTTTTGTGCTCTCTAAATTGTTCCTAAATAGTTTAATAAACACTTAAACATTCATTATGATAAACTTTTGAAGTACATTTTTGTGCTTTCCATTGTTAATTTTTGTTTTTTTTTTTTTTTCGTTTAATTAAAAAATCACTTCAGATTCATCTAGAAATTGGCACGAATGTAAAATGATAGAAATTGTATGGAGTGCGTAAAGGAAACATACACTCCACTCGTTTGAGTTTTGTAATTATATCTCTCCAACAAACTCCACTTTACCCTTTCTGAAGAAAAAAAAAATAAACAAACCTATTGCTTGACTTGAAGTATGTACTTTCAAGTCTAAACTTCAATTCTGTAATCAATTTCGGTAACGTGCTGTGTTATTGACATTCGCTCACTTTTTGTTTTCCACATGTGGACTTTTTGCCTCCATAAGAAATTAGGTCTATTTGTCAATAGGGTGTTGGCAAAATAGTATAACTTTTATGTTTTTTCGAAATGTTTTTCCAAATGTCTTTCTTGGTTACTTAATGATCGGTTTCACTGCAGGATGTAAGCTTAAATTTATCAAAACATAAAACTGAGTTAAAATTTTAAGGTTCATCCCAGACTTAAATGTAATTCGAAAGCTTATCATAATAAATGTTTAAGTGTTTATTAAACAAATTTTTATAGAAAACGGATGTCTAATAGGAAACAATATAGAGAAATGGTGGCAATGATGAAGACGCAACCGGACATAGACAAAAATCTAACAAAAAAAAAAAAAAAAAAAAAAAAAAAAAAAAAAAAAAAAAAAAAAAGAGCACACGGTTGGTATTGAACCGTCCTCCATCCAATTACTAACCACGCACAACGATGCTTGATTTCACAGATCGATAGCGATGCTATTATCAATGTCTAGGCTGTTGACTAAATGCCTGTTACTGACAGCGTCGATAGGAAAGTTCATAAATGATAAGGTAATTTTAGGAATCGACAATGTAGTTCATCCGGCGAATTTCATAATTCAGTTTTATAGCGGATGCGAAAGGTCAACCGATAGATTTAACTCACCGGGAGGAAAACTACAGTATAGATACAGGTAGTGCTGAGCCCATAAAGCACAGACACTATCCCGTGTCTCCAGCGATATCTACAGAAACTTATGTATGAGGAGTTGGATAGGATGTTATAGATGGGCATTATTGAAGAGAGTAATAGCTCCTGGAGCTCATCGACTGTCTTGGTGCAAAAACCAGGAAAAAATCGCTTGTGCCTCGATTCTCAGAAAATCAATAAATGCTCCAAAACAGACGCTAATCCAATTCATCATATGGAAACTGCTGAGTCGATCTTCAGATAATCACTTTATTTCCAGTGTTGATCTGAAGCACGTCTTCTGGCAGATAACGTTAGAGAATTCATCGCAGGAAAAGATTGTGTTTTCGTTGCCTGACCAATTTGTGGTTATGCTATTTGGTCTCCACGATGCAGCTCAAAGGTTATGTCGACTTATGGACAAAGTGGTTCCACACAAGTTGAGACAAAACGTATTCATATATTTGGATGATTTACTGATTATTTCGAGTTCATTTGAGGAGCATATGGACATACTTACGAAAGTAGCTGAATGCATACAAAAAGCAGGGGCTAAATTACCGCATCAGTTATCGAGTAATACGTGACTGAATTATGTGAGTTTGGCATTACCGCTTACGTTATCGAGCAATAAATTACTCCAATTTGACATTTTCATTCGATCACTGATGGGACTCACTCACTCGTCACTGAAGCGGTAATTCGGCCCCAGGACTCACGATAAATTTAACAAAAAAAAAAACGAAATTCTGTTTCAAACAGTGGAAATATTGGGTACATAGGAGGGTGGTTGTCTGAAAACTGATCCGGATAAAGTTTTTGCAATCCAGGACTTTCCTGTGCCAAAAACGGCTCGTCAAGTCCGTCGTTTTTTATGTCTATTTGGTTGGTACAGGAGATTTATTAAAGATTATTCTGCTATCGCAGCTCCGATTGCGGATACGTTAAAGAAGGGAAAATCATTTGTCTTCGGAGCAGAAGCCATTGCAGCTTTCCAAAAGCTCAAACTTACTTTGTTTTCAGATCCCGTTCTAATAAACCTTAACCTTTCGAAACCCTTTATCATTTTATGCGACGCTTCAACGTCTGGTGGAAAAGCCTATCTATTACAACTCGCATAAGCTCAATGCTGCACAACGCAATTATATTGTTACGGAGTTAGAGTGTCTGGTGGCCATCTTAGGCATTATAAAATGTAGGTCGTACGTTGAGATGCAAGAGTTCAAGATAGTGACTGATCACGCGAGTCTAGAATGGTCAATGAGTCAGAAAGTTTTTTTTATTTTATTTTCTTGCTAAAGAGTCTGCCTCATCGTTTCCATGATAACCCAAGTGATCAGGTACTCAATGAAGTTTAACCCTGTTCTGTTTGCCAATCTACGTTTAGCCTGTTTATGCATTCTGATTCTCACACTAATTTAGAGCTGATGGTATATGAGCTCAGTGGAGCTTAGCTATGTGACATAATTGCAATGTTCTTGTTACGATAGTTCCATTTGAGATTTCGACCCACGCATTTCCCTATGGCGTGAAAGTCCGTTTGGATTATGATTGTGAACTTCCCCATCGGTTGGAAAGTTTAGTTCTAGGCCCAAAGATTCCTGCACCAGTTCCTTCGCTGGTTCTTGATCCATCAATGAACCACTTGATGGTATTTGTTTCGAGGATGTAGTTTATTTCTTCTCCTACCCAATCATTTTTGTACCTAAAGTACATATACATACACTTTTTTTTTGTAAAAATTTTAAAATGCTCTCTACCCAGGTTAGAGAAAATCGTTTAAATTTTGTTCGTCTTTATTATCATCTATTTTTTGTACGAACTTTTCATACTTATACTTGCTATAGTTTTACCCGTCTCCAAGTCCTACCCGACGATTTCAAGGCAAAGAGAATCGCGAGAATAATTTTTGTACATCTTTATAATTTTAGTGCCCAAAAGAAATAACTCCAATCTTAAATTAATTTCTTAGGCGCTATTTGACATCCCCATAACCTTGTTATATGTTAATGGGGTAAGCCTTTCCCTTCACTTTTCGGTTCTCAATCCTCGGCTTCAAAAGAGAAATAGCTAAAAGTACTAAAATACATATCGATTTAACGTATAAAAAATATAACACTTTATTAAAAACTTAAACACTAGTAAATCTACTACAACTCTTCCTTGGTCTTGCCCGACCAATCTTCTTTGATCATATCGGCAGCTTTCTCACCAATCATAATAACAGCCGCATTTGTATTTGCCGCCACAATATCGGGCATGACACTTGCATCGGCCACGCGAAGACCCTTTACTCCACGTACCTTCAGTCTCCAGTCAACTACAGCCGATTTATCAGTTTCCGGTCCCATTTTGGCCGTACTCACCGGATGGTACACAGTCTTGGTCATATAGGATGTGTAACACTTCCAATACTCATCTGATTTGTAGGGCAAATCATTGCACCGAGGTAAGTCAAGTTTGTGCAGCTCAGCTTCACGTTGTTTGAAAGCCTTTGTTTCTACAAGTTTTGAATAGATATTACAGGCTCTAATGTAAGTTTGAAGATCTTCCTCGGCATCATTGTAATTTGGCTGCATTTTTGGAGCATCCAAGTAATTAGCGCTGGCCAAAGTCACCTCACCCATTGATTTAGGCTTGAGCAGAAGCATGTAAATGATAACAGTGTTGGTCTTCTCGTTAGCCTTGAGAACTGACTTGGCTACACCTTCGGTATAACCTGTAGCTTCAACGTAGTGCTTGAGCTCAGCACTATTCATACGACTGAAAAAGTGTGTTGTTTGAATATCAGGATAAGTACCTTCGATGGTTGTGGTATTTATAAATCCTGTAAATGAGGTTGCATCATGGTGCAAAAGCTTGCTCTGACGTCCCATAAGCAAATTGTACAGTGCATCAACAAGCTCTTCTTCAGCTGCTGGACTGGCTGTCGATTTATCGATCCTGAACACCATAGGCAGACTTGCATGGTCCTTCAAATTTTTACCAACTGGTGAATCAACAACAACAGGGATTCCGTGTTCCTTCAGATGAGCCTTGGGGCCAATACCAGACAGCATAAGAATTTGAGGTGTTCCGATTGCTCCTGCAGATACAACGACTTCCTTCCGAACATTCACTGTGTACTCTCTTGTCCCTTCGTGAACAAACGTCAGTCCGGTAACGCGTTTCTTATTGTCAATATTTATTTTCTTCACATGAGCATGTCGGATAATGTGCAAATTGCTGCGGTCCTTCACGGGCAGAATGTGTGAGTGAACTGTTGTGATGCGGCGTCCCTTTTCCTGGGTACCTAACACATCCATATATCCCACAAATGAGCCTTCCGTAAAGTCAGTTACCACGGGATAACCCATTTCTTCAATTCCTGCACGTAACGTATGACGGAATTCGTTGTCACTAACAAAATTATTCAAGCCCATTGGTCCGTTTTTGCCGTGATCGCCAACCTTGTAACCAGTTCGGGGAGACCGAAGGTTTTCAGCCTTTCGGAAATAATTCAAAACATCATCATAACTCCAAGTGGGATTGCCCGAAGCGGCCCAGTCGTCAAAGTCCTTTCGAGTACCACGTGCGTAGATCATAGCATTCATACCGTTTGTACCACCAAGCATTTTGCCTCTGGGCCAGTGACAACGTTCGCCCTTCATAGCTCTGCACGACTTGCCATTCGGTTCGGTTTGGTATTGCCAGTCCCATGCGGAATGTTGTGTAGAAATGTGCCATCCAACAACCTGAAAATGAATGTGCGTCAGCAAGATTTTAAAATCAATAAATCTCTTAAATACTTTGGTTTCTACTCAACGCGAAGACCACAGTGCCAAATAGAGATAACGAGGTTCAAAAGCTCGGGAATGTTTCGGGGAAATATGGCCTTCGAAATATCAAGAGTTATGGCTATGACAAGCTGCTTGGTTAAAAACTAACTCCTTATCACAAAGGTAACATGTCTTAATAAAAAGCCTACAACAAGTTTGGTTACTTAGTAAGAACTTTAAAATGTTTGTGCTTCTAAGCGCAAAAATAAATTATAGGATTAAAATAAAAATGTTTACTTGTAGTAAATATTTGTTTGCTTCATAATTTGTCTAGAGTTCAACTACATGCTGAATAAATACAAGATAACCTTGATTTTGTAAAAGTCAAAATTGAAAGAACAACAACTTGATGTAAAGTTTTAAAAAAGATTAAAGCTATCTTTAGGTTTAAAAAGGAAAGAGCTGCGCTGATTGTAAACATCATTAAAAAATATATGCACTTACTTCACTGTTATCGGTTCATAAAAATGCAATTAAATGCATAAGGCTATTTTTGGTGTTTGATAAGAACTTATTTTGCACTACATGTCAATCAAATCGGCGCCTTTTTTTTTTTTTTTGGCTTTCATGTGTCTTTTTATTATATGTCTCTTTTTACACCTATCAGTTTTTTGTAAATTAAAATCTCAAATACACTGGAGATGACCTCGTCAGGAGCTTGAACCGACTTATCACTACAGAACGGTCGGTGCAATCTGCCCTAACCAAAAAAAGGCTATCATCTCATAAATAAGATTATTTCCAGAGTTTTATGTGAACGCCCTTTGCTGATAGGTTCTTATCAATGTAGCTTTTCACCTCCAAAATCTACAACGAACCAAATCACGCAAGACTCGATTTTAAGGTGCCATGGGCATAATATATAGATCTCTAAGTCGCAGTGCAATACCCCCAATCCAATCCTTATGAGGATGGAGCTGGAGAAACCTTGTCGCTTTGTTAAAATTTCTACGAATTTTATTGAAGCCTTCGAGGCCACCAGAGGGTTAAGAAAGAAGACGTACCTTAATGCAGTTTCTTCAACTTTGTGCTAAAAAAGTTAGTAAGCAATCCCCAAGTCAATACATTTGGCACTATATTTCAAAGATCTAGACAACTTCTTAACGTTAACGGGTTAACGAGTTACCTCAGAGTGATTAATAGAACAGAAGAAGCAGCTTGCGGTGTTTCCACTAAGGCTAGAACCGCACTTGCGATTTTTTGTCGAGGCGATTAAAAAGTCGTAGTCGCTACAAATTATTGTCATGCACGCACTTGTGATTTTTTTAAGCGCGATTATTTAATCGCGAAAAATAAAACACACTACTTCTTATGTGAGTGCACGCATTTGCTACAAAAAAGTAGCGACAGAAAAATCGCTTGAAAAAATGGAACTTGTTTAAGTTTTATAAGCGCTACGATTTTTAAGTCGCATGTGCGTGCATTCACATTTAAGGCCATGTGTCTTACTTTTCGCGACTAAAAAATTGTGGATTAAAAATCGCAAGTGCATGCATGCCAATTTCTCTTTGCGACTACGATTTTTAAGTCGTAGTAATTTAAATCGTAAGGCTAGGACCGAACTTGCGATTTTTCGTCGAGGCGATTAAAAAGTCGTAGTCGCTACAAATTATTGTCTTGCACGCACTTGCGTGTTTACGACAATCGCATCGCAAGAAAAATGAAACAAATTGCGATTTTTAAATCGTTATGATTTGTTGGTAGCAAGTGCGTTCATTCTCATTTACGAGTAAATTCATGTGTTCTATTTTTGTGACTAAAAAATCGTGCGATTGAAATCGCAAGTGCGGTCCTAGCCTAACTTTGAGTTAGCAGCAAACACGGTAAGACTGGTCATTAATGATGATAAGACCAAGTACATACATTCAACAACATGAGCCACTTCACACCATTGTCTTGGTCAGAATCTTACAATTGATAGGTACAACTTTCAGGTAATCTCGGAATCTGTCTTCCTGGGTTCCCTCTGTAATACTCGACACAGTGCGAAATTTAACGTAGAATAACTCTTGATATTCGCTGTTTCGTAAGGCTTAGAAATCAATTTGAAAATAAAAAAATAAATCCCTATCGAGAATAACCAAAAAGACGTTGTACAAAACCCTCAGTCGGGTGAATGATCCCTTGCTGTGTTCGAGCATCTTAATGAAGACGAACAACACAATGTGTGGCAACCACGAGCTATACGTGCTGTACAGGGGCATTAGTCTTGTCAAACAAAAGCATTCAAAATTGTTAAGTGGCTGGCTGGGTCATATAGAGCGGATAGACACCGAAGCTCCAGCAGATACGGGTTTGAGTCCCAGCCAATGCGACTTAAAACCAAAGGGAATTTTGTTTATAGGGCTGCTGTATCTTGTGAGGAAGTAACAAATCCTCCAAGGGAACTTTCTTGTCATGAAAAGAATTTCGCTTCTTATCTTGAATCGGCAGAACATTTTAGGTCCCCTCCATTACTTCTTACAAACTCAGAAATAGTTTAGAGTCTTACATGCATATAAAATATAATCATAAAAGAAAACTAAAAAGTTTTTCCCGGCGTGGGTAGATTTTGGCGGCCATATTGATTTGGTGACATCTGTTAAATCTGTTGTTTATCATTCGATTAATGATACCAAATCACCATGGCCAGTATCGCGATTGAGCAGCACTTCCTTAAGATAAAATTTTATTATTCAAATGACTGTTCGTTAGTGAAAACGGTAAACATGGTGGCCGTTCACAATCGACTCTTCAACGTTTGGTGGACAAATATGAGACGACCGGTTCGCTAGTCAATTCCCCAACATTAATTCGTCAAAGGAACGCAAGATCAGCCTGAAACATCGGCGCGGACCGTTAAATGGTACATGAGAACCAGCCATGTACAAGAACTCTGCCTTTTGCAGACTTCAACTTGTCATATTTTGCGTCGGAACTTGAGCCTACAGCCGTACAAGGTCCAATTGACCCAGGAGCTCATAGTTCATAACCAAAGACAATGCCGTATGTTCGCTGACTTGTCTTGGAAGCGTGTGGAAGAGAATCTCAATTTTTGTCGCAAAATCATATTTAGTGCCGAGGGACATTTTTGGATGAACAACTGTTTTAACAAGCCGAATGGACGTATATGAGACAGCACAAACCAAACGAGGTTCACCAGGTGGTAATTCATCCTCAAAAAGTTACCGTTGGTCCGTACTTTTTCGAAAACGACGTTGGTGATGCGGTCACCGTCAATAGCACAACAGAACGATTATAAGAACCAAATTCTTATAGCCCAAATTGAAGCATATGGACCTAGGTGGGCGCTAAGTGCCACACAGCGGACATTCTTCATGAACGGTTTGAGAGTAAGGTAATATATTACAGAGGTCACGTGAATTTTCAACCAAGGTCATGCGATTTGACTCCTTGAGGTTTCCTGGAGTCTATGCCAATACACCACAATCGACTGCTGCCCTTAAGGTGAACATAACGCAATCCACCGATAAAATTCAGCCTAATCTATTCGGAAGAATAATTGAAAACTGGGACACTCGGAACAGCGCCACCGTAAAAAACCGGGGCGGGCATTTGAAAGATGTCATATTCCATACATAACGGGGTGCAAGGGTATTTCTAAGAAAAAAAATTGTTAATACTTCACGCACAGCTTGTTTTATTGTCCGCCGGGGACTCGTTTCAACTGTCAGAATTTGACATATTTTTGTTAGTGGAATACGCTCACAAATTAAGAGTTAATTATTATTTTGCGATCAAATCTTCAGTCAATAAACAATTTGAAGAACAAAAATGTTCACAATATTAAATCATAAAATAATTTAGTTTTTAAATTTTTTAAAAGTTGCATCTGCCTTTCCCTAAAGTCCATGCATTCTTTCCGAGCATATAGAGCACTTTCACACAAACAAATCTATCAGGTTCTATTAAATGTTGGTCTGCCGACCCTCAGATCTTACTCTATTATGTTTTGAATCAAATAATTTAATCGTTATTATTTTGTTCGTGAAATGCAAATTTTTAGTAACTGACCAATAAAATTAATCGAAGCACATAAAATATGGAAAAAAGTTCACAATCGTACCACAGCTTAATTATTTCAACAAAACAGACAAATAAATACTGCTTTTGTTGTTTTGAATTCTATAAAATAAAAAAAAATAAAAAACGAACAGCACCACGTGTTGAATGAACAGAGAATTGCAGAGCATTCATATTTGTATAATACGCATCAAGCTGTTGACCTTAATTTTTAATTAAATTGATCTTTTTCGATTTGAAAAAAAAAAAGAAAACGTAGATGCCTTCAAATTTCTAGTTCAAATTCAAATTTTTAAATATTCATCCGAGATTCGCGCCTACTTTCAAGTGTGTTTTTTTTTTCAGTTATTTTTTTCAAATTTTTCAACGAAGAAAAATAATTACCTCTTCTTCAATTGGCGGATCACCACCAGCATCCAAAAGCAACACTTTCCAATCAGGGTTCTCCGATAATCGTCCAGCCACAACAGCTCCTGCCGATCCGGCTCCAATCACCACAAAGTCATATGTATCCAATCCTTATGATCGATCGATCACATTATTTAACCACTCAATTTTTTGTCTTGCATCTTGTCTTACCTTTTGTTGCCAAGGTGTGTCCATAATCCATTGGCCACATCGATGGTTCTGATATCGAACAATACGAACTGATCAACGTATGGAACAACAAGGACATTAATTTATTTCCCGGTCCGGCGGAACGAGCCGCACAATCAGGTGGAAGGAATTCCATGTTTCAACGTGATGTGACTGTTCAGACTTGAGCAACTCTCACGACTACTGGATCGAATGTTCTAATAGTCCCCAACTTAGCCCCAAGCTTAACTCGCTTGTGAATAATATCAATAAAATATTTTTTGTTTGTTATTTGTGTTTCACCCTTACAAAAAGTGTACACCCCTATGTGTTGGTATTTAGCAGTGCTGAATTTAACAAATGTATGTTCTGAGTACAATTTTCTTATGGGGCTCTACCCCTCTCAAAACAACACAAAATTCAATAAAGATAAAACTTAGTGGTCTTAAAAGACCTCAAGAAAAAAATTGTTGAATACAAAATTAATAGAAAAAAAAAACTTATTTAAAATAAAAGTAAAACAAAAATTATGTAAAATTTTCCCCTATTGTGCAACATCTTTCCGCTTTTTTTCCTCTGGTGATGCAAGAACTTTTTCACCCCTTCTGATCTGGATGTAATCCATATATAAACTCTATATTCGTCCAAAGCTACCAATCCGGAAAAAAGTATTTACAACGCTCCTCGCAGCTGAAATACTTCTACGAAATTCGGAGTTGGTTTAAAATGGCGGGGGCTTTGCGGGAGCATTAATACTTTCTTCTCGGGACTCGTACTATGGATCTATTCGTGCAGAGAATTATTGACTTCCTAATTCACTTACCGAGACTAAGTTTTGTTTCTGAAACTCTATTCAAAGTCCACGATCACGCCGTTTACTAACGGGAGTATGTATAACTCCCAACGAGAGTATGTATAACTCCCTCTGTGATAGTTCGAGTAATAAATACGCTACAACATCCAATCAAATAGTGTGTAAGGGGGAAGACTGTATCGGTGGTTTTAGAAGGTATTTCAATTTTTAAAACTGAATTGGCATCATTCTTCTCAATTTTGCAGAGTTAGGCCTACGAAAATTAAGAACAAAATTCTCTCTTGAACGTCTATTTAATGTTGAAAACAATAACTACCTGAGACTCTCTACCTTATGGCGAGGAAAAATTCCACTGACATTCTGGTGGGTTAATCCGCCACTGGTTTTCAGGGCAATCACTTGCCAAAGAGCAAGTAGGATGACAAGTTGTTTGCTTATAAATTGTAAAGGTAGATTA
The DNA here is from genome assembly GCA_911387755.1 of Chrysotoxum bicinctum. Classification (NCBI taxonomy): domain Eukaryota; kingdom Metazoa; phylum Arthropoda; class Insecta; order Diptera; family Syrphidae; genus Chrysotoxum; species Chrysotoxum bicinctum. Next base: position 118,634,014 of record OU426989.1, on the reverse strand, counting down.
CTCAGTATTTCTTGTTGTTCGACGATAGTGCCAAGTTGATTTAAAATTGAGATTTATTAATAGCAAAAGTTTTTGTTTACTTACAAGAAATGTATGTATATACCTACAATACCAAATCGAGGGGGTAGGTTAGTTGCAGTTGTATTATTTGCTTTAATAATACATCTGAATGCAAATAGTCGCTACTGGGATGGGAGATGTCTAGTTAAGATACTTGACAGCTCAGTTTGTCGTTTCAAGTATTTAAAACAGTTTTTTGTTTACAACCCGCTTTATAGTTGTTAACTGTTTTTATATAAACTTGTTGATATCAAATGATAATAATTCAAAATATCTTAAATGAGTTGTTTGTTGATAATTTTTTTTTTTTTGAGGAAATGTTTCTTCTTGCTTGGCTTTGCTATCAGTACGTTGAGTTATCTACTATCTTTTATCAAAAAGATTAAAGAATTTAGGCAAATTTAATAAAAAAAATTTAAAAAGTTAGCGAAAGTTAATTTTAAAGTAAATACACAAAATGAATAGTCTGTCGTTCAAGGTCAGGTTTTGATAGAATCGTACACGGCTATTGTCTTTACAATAATTTATCTATCTTAAAAATCTAACTATGAAAGAAAATAATTAAAAAAAAAAATATTATAATGTTAATAGATGAAGGATTGTTTAAAAATATATATTTAATTATTGATTTCGCTTTATAAAAGGGTTTAAACTTGGTGAAAAGTACTTTTGATTGTTGCTGGGCCGTATCTACATTATTTCAGGTAGATAAACGTGTTTCTAAAACCAAGATAACACTTCTAAAAAATATTTTACGTTTTAGCACGTGTCTTATAATATTTATTTATTATTATTCATACATATATTATTGGCTTGCTTTCCTAGCGTCAATCCGTTATGTCAATTTCCCCAGTGGTTTAGACTGTGCGTTGTCTATCAGTCAATCAGCCCGTAGAGAAGGTATTTATCCAACTAAATCTTTACTTGAATTTTTGTATAATGAATAAAAAAATCTCAATACTATCATGAAATAAGCCAGAATCCATTGTTTTGACAATAATTTTTTGTCTTTTTAATCCGTTAATGTTGCAGTTTTTTAAAGCTTGGCGATGAACAGTATTTCTAGTACAGCAATCCCTCCATACACGAGAGAGATGCGTTCCAAGAAAACACCGCGTATACGAAATTTGCTTTCCAAAATGAGCTATTTTGTATGTACATATTTAAAAAAAATCTTTTATTTTTTTTAACATAAACTTAAAAACATTGGCGCAAAATTTTAAACAGCCTATTTATTATTGAGGTATTTGTAAAGGGTTTTCCAATAAGAGGTGTTATTTTGATATTCAAAGAAAAATGGCATTTTTGGAGATAAATGATCGGATGTTTATTTCATTATAAAGAGGAAGGTATGCCGTTAATAATGGACACAACATCAGCCAAATGGCCGCCAAGACTACGCTTACAGGACCATAACCTTTTCATGAAATTTTCCATAACCAAATCGCAAAGTGGCTGCCCTATGTCCTCGATAGCCTCACGAATTTCATCTTTGAGGTCTTGAATCGACGCTGGGCTGTTGGCGTAGACCTTATCTTTCACGTGGCCCCAAAAGAAGAAGTCGCAAGGTGTTAAATCACAAGATCTCGGTGGCCAATTGTGATCACCTCTTCGAGAGATAACACGGTCCGGAAACTTTTCCCGTAAAAGATCGATGGTTTCATTGCTTGTGTGGCACGTAGCGCCGTCTTGTTGAAAGTAAACGTTGTCCAGATCAATACCATCCAATTCAGGCCATAAAAAATCATTAATCATCTCTCGATAGCGCAATCCATTGACCGTAACTGTTGCTCCAGCCTCATTTTCGAAAAAGTAAGGTCCAATGACCCCGCGGGACCATAAACCGCACCAAACAGTCACGCGTTGAGGATGGAGAGGCTTTTCAACAATAACTCTTGGGTTTTCCGAGCCCCAGATGCGACAGTTTTGCTTGTTGACGTAGCCTCCGAGGTGGAAATGGGCCTCATCAGTCAAGATGATTTTTCGATGAAATTCCGGTTCATTTTCATGCATTTCAAGGACCCAATTTTAATAATTTCAATGCGTTGTTGAAGCGTGTATCGTTCCATTTTTATTAATAGCGTAGTTTCTACTTGTCAAATGTCAAAAAATGACAGCTTCAAAAGTGACAGCTACCGAAATAGCGGGCTATTCAAAATAACACCTCTTATTAGAAAACCCTTTATAATACTACTTAACAATTTGCTTACTTTGAAGTAGTTTACTCATTGTTAATTTTTAACATTTTCTAACTAATATCGTAATAAAGCAATTTTCTTAATAAATTGCTTCTGAACACACCTAAAACAATGTAAGTTCGTGCAAAAAACTAAGTGAACAGACCTTTTGTGGCATATTCGGTAATTTTAACTTTAACAAAGGGGTAGAAAAAGTGTGTGATGCTATATTCGATTTAAATTTGCAAAATCGTTGTTTTAACCTCGAATAAAAATTTAATTTTTTTGAGATATCGAATCTCCAAAAAAAAAAAAAAATTCATCAAAATCCGTTATGTCGATAATGAGAAATTCAAAATTCGAAAAAATGGTTCTATGGTAGGTACAGTCAGTAATATCTTAATTTCAATTTTTTTTTATTAAGTTATAGATCGTAAAAATTACTCAAAAGAAAAAAAATTAAGCAAAATTCTCGGAATCGTTTTCGAGAAAATACGATTTTTGAAAACCTTTTTTAAAGATTTGTTTGGAGGGTACCGTTATTCTTAGATAAAATAAATTTTTATTTCTCACATCTTGTAATTTATATTAAGAAACTTGTGAAGTTTAAAAAACAAATCGAGCATGGGGGTTTTGAAATATTGACACCCCTATTATGGTTGTCAATTATCAATTGATATTTGATAAAAATTGAAATTTTGTACTTTTAAACTTAACTTTGTTTAAGAAATTATCAACTATCTGACAATATTATTCTTTGATTCATTGGCTATTGATGTATTGTTTGGAGGCATAAATACCACTTTGGCATTGGGGCTTCAACTGCAAATCACCTGGGGATGACTTTGCGCATTGTCGGGAATAAGCAGCTCTTTGAAGTCTTTGTTTTGTTTCTTACATTAGATTGCAACTTCTAGTCAAAAGTATTTACTGAATTCATCCAAGCTCCAATGCACAGGGAGTTCAATCTTTTTTATATTTTCAAAGCTCTGGAGTTTTCAGATTGATAGATAAGATATGGCTTACCTTTAAAATCACCTGGGCTGGGCTGATCTACCCTGGGAAAAAGGCAGCTTAAAGGTTTATTTCAAACACGTCTAATGATTGTCCTTGCGATTTGTTAGTCGTCCTTGCGAATGCAAGACGAATGGGGAATTGAATACGCTTAAATTGAAACGACAAGTTGTATTCTTGGAATGAGAATATCATCAGGGGGCAAATTACCGCATCAGTTATCGAGTAATACGTGACTGAATTATGTGAGTTTGGCATTACCGCTTACGTTATCGAGCAATAAATTACTCCTATTTGACATTTTCATTCGATCACTGATGGGACTCACTCACTCGTCACTGAAGCGGTAATTCGGCCCCAGCTCTGAGCTTACCTATAATTGTCGTTGATTAAGTTACGTTATTCATCAGATTCAAAGCAGATAATATTTTTTTTTTTCAAAAACTGTTCCACTGATTTTTTTTTTTAATTAAAAGTATTTCATTTATTAAAACTTAGCTAATTGTTGACAAAAGTTTTACGAAAAATTGTTATTAATGGTACTTTTCATAGAATTATTTTTTTATTTTCGATTATCTTAAAAACGGTAAAACTGATTTTGATTAAATTCTTATAGTTTTTTAAAAGTGGGATGAGTGTTGTATATTCAAATTTTCAAAAGAATTTTTTTTTTTTGAAACGCAATATTTTGTTTTTTTTTTTAAACTTTGCAACTAATAGTTTTTTAATACTACCTACAGGATGTAGGATGAAGTACCTATCCTGGCTTCTAAAATGTGGAAAAGACATTGCATATCAAAACATAAAAAATATTTTTTGGATTTTTGAAAAATATTCAAATTTTTTTTAAATTCGATATCTCAAAAGCTGGATATTTTTTTTAATTTAATTTTTATTTTCTCACAATGATAAAAACTCAAAATTGGCGTGCCAAACCAACAAATGTTTTTAAAATTGTATTTAAAGGTTTTTTTTTACCGATAAGGGCGGGTAGCTATTGAAGTGAAATAGAACAAGCTTTGCGTGAAGAAGTATTAACAACATTTTTTTTATTTCAAAGGCCCATGTACGCCATTACGTATGGAATATGATATAGTTCAAATGCTCGCTCGATGATTTGTGTTATATTCATCTGAAGGGCATCGGTCGATTCAAATAGGCCTGTGACTTCAGGAAACCCAACAAGAAAAAGTTAGCATCACTTGGTCACCAATGCAAGAGACCTCTGCGAGGGATAAATAGTTCAGAATGTCAATTGTGGTGTCCGCTGTATGGCACCTAGTGCCGCCGTCCTGCTGGAGCATAAGAAATAGGTTATAATCGTTTTCTTAGCGCTCGCCATTGACGGTGAGCTTAATCCACACCAAACGGTACCTTTTTGAGGATGCATTTTCACCTGGTGAACATTGTCTCATATATGCCAACTTTGCTTCTAATACTGCCGTTCATCCAAAAATGTGTCTCGTTACTAAAAATGAATCAGTCATTTCAAAAACCTCATAAGTCATTCAATTAGAATTTTTCAGGAATCAATAAAAACTGTTTCATGCTCAAACAAATGAGTTTTAAACCACTTTTTTATGCTTAACTAAGTATTTTAGGGGTAAGAAAATTAAAAAGCGAAAAAAATTCACAGTTTATTAATAAAAATAATGAAAAAAAAACTAAAAAACTGTTCTTGACTTACGATGTTTTAGCAAGGACTGGGGTAAGTGGTATATAATTTAACCAAAAAAATGGTAGTAATTATATTTTGTATTGCTTATTATTGAAAATTACACTTAAGAATACCTTTTTGTAATGTTTTAATATCTTTAAGGTACATAGATTGATTATCTTCAACATTTTCTTATTGATTTGCACTTTTAAAACATATGTTAAGCCTTTGCTGATAGAAGTGAATCCGAAGTTGCAACTTTCTTTATTACTAATATAATGAATGTTTAATCAATCCATCAATATTTTTATATGATAGTACCTTTTCTATGTGAATTTTGTGGGATTTTTTTCTATAAGATTTAGTTTTGTCAACATGTTTTTTTGTACAAATTTGGCCACAATTTCATGAATTCCAAAACATCTTCAGTTTTTAGCTCTATGACTATATTTTCTAAATTTCGAATGAGATGGACGTTAATTTAACAGACGTGACGGATGAATATGAAAAGCTAAGATAGACAATGAAGTGCAAATCATCAGATCATTCAGTTTCAGAGATCATTCATAAAAATGAGAAAGAGAGTCTAAGACTAAACGGAGACCTTGGGGTCCCCAGCATTTATTTTGTGAAGATCCGATTTGAAACCTTCAAAAAAGAAAGTATTGGACAATCCAGTAGAAAATTTCTAATCCAACGATTAAGGGCTTCATTGATACCAAACCCACGTATTTTCGATATAATAGCTTGATGCCAAAATCCATCAAATGCCTTAGAAATATCAAGCTCAATGATCTTACTTCGACATATTATAATTCTACTCTTCTGCAACTTGATATCAACAGTTCCTCGGTTTTTCAAATCTCTTAGATAAATTACTTTATGTCTTGTCTTTCAATTTTATAATTTGTTATAACATTTCATTAAGGTATTAAACGTTCTCTTCTTTTTCGGCGCATCAACACTCTGTTTCACTTGAAGAAATTTTTAAAGCTAAAATTACTTTTCGCAGAAAATAGTTGTATGAAAAACGCAAATTTGACATTGATGACGGTTGTTATCAAATTGAAGATTTGAATATTGTTGAACCAATCAGAGCAAAGCAAATTTAAAATTTCAAACTACTCCCGCCATTTTGGTAGTGCATGCAAAAACCTCTTAAGTCACTTGACTTATGTTGTTTATGCAATGAACGTCTTTCCTACGGTATTATTTGAAGAGGAAGGAATGTACAGACTTACGTGGTTCTTACCCAGAATACGCATCTCCCTTTAAGGAACCATTTTCAGCAAAAAAAGCATTTTGGAAAAAAATGTGACTTAAGAGGTTTTTGAAATGACCGATTCAAATGATTTTTCGGCCAAAATTTGGGTCCTCTTCCACACGCTTTCAAGACCAGTCAACGAAAAAACGGCGTTTTCTGTGGTCATAAAGTTTCAATTCATTTTTATTTTTACTTATACATATATATCTTAGAGACGTGTTGTGCTAGGACGTCTCGACCATAAAGGAGTCGCCTATCCACAGACGTGGTAGATTAGCGAAACCGCGATTCTGTCCTGGATCACCCCTTGACTTTCTAAGAAGATGAATACATCGTTCGGTATAAAGCCGCTTTGATGTATACTCTCATAATAATCGTTATTAGGGTACCGAAATATCGCTGAATCTTGTCAAAGTCACGATGCAAAAGAATTTTGATGAACTTGACTTTTGGAGATGTTCTCTACGCTATTAGATCGTCGGCATACCCAATTTCCTGAGTTAGAATACCAATCAGATCGCTGGTGTATATGTTGAATAGAATCGGCGAATTGACTGCTCGCTGCTGAAGATCATTTTTTTTTATTATTTATCAATTACAGTAATTGCTTTCGCCTTACCCTTCGTAACATACATCTTCAACACTATTTTAACTTCAGGTAAATATCCGGATCAATGGAAAAAAGCAAAGATCATACCAATTCCTAAAAACTCTCAAAGTGATGATTTCAGACCAATTGCAATTTTACCTTTCTTGTCCAAAGTTTTTGAAAGAATCTTGCAAAATCAAATGACCACATATCTCAGTTCAACAAACTTATTAACACCTAAGAAATCCGGTTTTCGGAAAGGTCACAGTTGTATCACAGCTTTACTCAAAGTGACGGAAGATTTGCGGCAAGATCTAGATGAAGGCAAAATTAATTTTTTAGTACTGTTAGATTTTTCGAAGGCATTCGATATGGTCGACCATTCAGTTTTATGCGATAAACTTTTTCGACAGTTTAATTTTTCATTCTGTGCTGTGAAGCTTTTGCGTTCTTACTTATAGCCCAGTCAAATAAGCCAGAAAAAGGGGCAAACCTCGGAATGGAAGCGAATAAGCTGAAAATTTGCACCAACCTTTATTTTGATGTTCTAATGACTGACAAAAAAGTCTCATATCATATCGTGTCGGCGTCACAAGTTATTCGAGGTCAAAGGTCAGGTAAATCGGTTTTTTGCAACTATTTCGTTTTCTATGAGAAATACCGCGTTCGAGGTTATTATGAATTTTGTAGACCATACACTTATCTACAATTTTCATCTCAATCATTTTTTTATAACTCCAACCATTCTCGAGATATAGCGCGGAGACGAAAATAGTATCATTTACTATTATTTGTTTTCGTGATACGCAAGCTAATATTTTATCTAATGCTTGGTATAATAATAAAAAAGGCACTGGGTAGAAGAACGAATGCGTGTAGTAGAATTTACAGCTGCAATTATTAGAGAAGATATCGTCGAGACTAAATCTTATCCGCCTCCAAGTAAAATGATCTACAATTTACTTGTCGACGCCGCACAGTGGGCATAAATCGTGATTTAAGTGGCCAAAAATATTTTTTTTTTGTTTTCGAATCACATAAGTTTAATTTTAATTAATTAAAGAAATATTTATACGTTACATATATGACATTTTTTTTATTTTTTTAAATAAATATGCTGAGGTTAAGAGAAAAATAAATTCAAAGTGAGAAAAACTTGTAAATCGATGTGTGAAGCATTTTTGGCACAATTCTTATTTCCCGATTTTTTTGAAAATCCTTTTGGAAAGTAATCGAATTTATTACAGCTAATTATTTCACATATTTATATGTTATAATACGCAAAAAAAATATAAAGAAACGTTAAGTAGTTAGTACCGTTTGATTTTGAAACACCCATCTTAATTTTACTCAATTTTCCAGTTTATAAAGGCGATACAAAAATTCACAACTTTAATTTGTCTACGAATTGAAAATTGATTATGTGCTCTATCGAAACTCGAAAGATTCATATCCACATGTATCCGCATTTACGAGTTAGAGCGAAAAAACATTTTACATAGCGACTCTTCTGTATGCAAAATCTTACATGTTGTACTGTAACCATGTACCAAGACTGTCGTTCGTCTCCAATGAAGACGCCCAAACAATTTAATATTCACCTATTATGGGTGCCGGGACACAGGGACATCCCGGGGAATTGTAAAGCCAACGAACTCCCAGAAATGGAACGGAAATGCCTTTCTTGCCCGTTAGGGTAAACATTATAGGTATGCCTGTAGCTACAAGTAAACTTATTCTGAAGCGAATTGCTCTGGATTCTGGAACAATCAAACACAAGATGGCCTAACACTACCACATGTTTGGCGACCAAACAAATCTGGCTCAAACTACATTTGAAGCGGTCAATGTATTTATTGTCCCTCAGTAGATCTCAGATCAGCTCCGTAATAGGTGTCATACTATGTGTACTATGAAACGATTTTTGCAGGAGTTGCTTGGACGAGGACGAAGAGGAAACAATCCCACACCTTCTTTGTACATACCCAAACGCAAACTTCATCTAGGAGAATATTTCTACAACGAACTAAGCGATCTAATAAATACAGACATTAAAAGTTTCCTTCGCTTCATTAGAAGCTCCAAATGGTTTTAATTAGTAGGGAACCTTTTTGTTCCATATAAGATCGTGACAGCCACTTTAACCTTACCTAACCTTACATACCATATTGTTTTTATTTAGTGCGGTTAGTAAATTTACTTGCACCTATTTTCTGTGGTATGCTCTTTTTATGTGGTTCTCATTAATTGTTCCGTTACATTTAATAATTGGATGATGGAAATGACCAAATTGATTTAAGGTTTTGGTTACTATTCTTAAACAAAGTGTTGGCTTAAAGAGGACAAAATGGGAACTACAAATTTCTTTTTGAGTGTTTTTGTGAAGACCCAAAGGGCAAACCTAAGAATTTCAAACAAATAGTTTACTGGTCACTATTTGTTGGATCTTCAAGAAAGTTCTTTTAAAATAAGTTTTGTATCCAATTTAAGTCAATATTGAATAATTTGTCATCCCACATTAACAGGGAGAAAAACAACTTTTTTTTATTATTTATTTTAAAATCAAAATAACACATATTTGATAAATAATATATTGAAAGGTACTTAAATAAAGTTACAAACAAAAAAAAATTATAAAAAAAACTCAACTGGTTCAAAAGTTATGGAATTTTTACCACTTAAACCACGCTTTCTGCCCACTGTGCGCCGTTTAGTATAGACTTTACATATACGGATGCGCGCTCCCCACTCTCCGCGTTATATCTCGAGAATGGTTGGAGCTATAATAAAATGATTGAAATGAAAATTGTAGATAAGTGTATGATCTACAAAATTCATAATAACCTCGAACGCGGTATTTCGCATAGAAAACGAAATAATTGCAAAAAAACGATTTACCTGACCTTTGACCTCGAATAACTTGTGACGCCGACACGATATGATATGAGACTTTTTTGTCAGTCATTAGAACATCAAAATAAAGGTTGATGCAAATTTTCAGCTTATTCGCTTTCATTCCGAGGTTGAAGGCTAATTTGACTGGGGTATTAACAGATCGAATGCAAGCAGTTCAATTGAATAATAGTCTGTCCGACCTCCTCCCAGTCTCTCGCGGTGTTCCACAAGGTTCGATTCTAGGTCCTCTGTTATTCTCACTCTATGTAAACGAACTACCATCAGCAAAAGAAAACTAAACGTAGCCTTTAACAGCCTGGTACGTTATATTTACGGCTTAAGAAGATATGACAGAGTATCCAATTTTTCCAAAAATCTTTTAAATATGACTTTTGAAAATTTCCTAAAGTACCGAGCATTAAACTAACTCTCAAAGATACTCCTCAATCGTGAAGCCCAATATCTCAGTGATATTATAACTAAGTCATCCTCGCAGAGGACGCGAATGCTTACCCACCCGCGCCATGCCTCTCACATCCGAGCGTCAGTTTTTTATATATGCTATTCGATTATGGAATTCTCTTCCATAATAGAAATAGACGATGTTTTGAAGCTACGGACCAGAATCAAGCTTCACTTTTTACAACGATGATTACTTTCTCATATAATGATAAGAAATTTATTGTTTTTCCCTCTTTTCCTTCTTTTTCATTTGTTTTAATCTTTTTTTAAATTTTTTGTTTGTAAAAAATTCCTTTTTCTTTAAATGTATCTTAGTAACAAAAATTGTCAAATCCTAGCTTTCATAAAATGTTTAACTGTAGGCTATGCCTAAGTTATAAGACAATATGTCTTAATGTGTATAGGTTTTTCGTGAAATAAATAAATAAAAAAAATTACTAAATTACTGTCTGGCCCAATTCGATCAATAAATTACTCGTAACTAATAAATATACCTTCACGAACTAGTCATCCAATTTTAAAGATTGCTTCCTTTGACGTGCGAAGGAAGCCAAACCGGTCGTCTGAAATTTGACCACCAAACGTTGAAGAGTCGATTGTCAGTAATGCAGTCAACCGAAAATGAATGCAATTAGCAGCGATTTGTTCCAAATTGGCTCATTCGCTAAACCCAACATAGTTTTGTAATTTGCATCAGTAGCCAGGAACACTTCCGTGACCAATTTTTTTTCGTTGTGAATTGACAAAAATTAGGTGGAACCGAAATGAAACCAGTGGAAGAATTTTTTCCACAGCGCTAAGTCTTATAACTGTTAAGAAAACACTTCAACAGGTTCTTCATTTTGTAACGCATCTCACATATTAATTTTCTATGTGAGATCTTTCAAGGCAGCACCAGCCAAATCACCGTATCTTCAAAGAGGTCTTGATTATTGCGGAAATCTTTCAACATTCCATTGAGTGCTTGCAATGATTTTGTGTGTGCCATCGCACAATCGTCCCTCCGTATAGAGGATGTCCGCAAAATATCGATTCGAACAACTATCTCATTATAGCCAAGGTACGGCTCTGGATAACTCTACCCAAGCTCAAGCAAGGAAGTTCTGTGAGAAAATTCAACGTTTGGCGGCTACGAGTTATAACAACTTTTTAAGAAGTTCAATGCCGCCAGCATCAAGTATTGAGAACCAGTGGCATTCTGCTAAGCAGCCATGAGATATGCTGCTTTTGATGTTCAGGATCTTACACGACCACCACAACGAAACGTCCGGTTTTACGACGATTGCAGGCAAGCACATGCAGCTAAACAAGAAGCATACAAACCGACGCTGCACAGAAGGACCAAAGCCTTCTTGCGATCTCAACGAGCAGAAGACATGAGAGAGGAACATCGGCTTCTCTGAAAAATTAGAAGGTTCATGAGTATTGCTCGATTGAGGAAATAGAGGGATGCCATAGCAGAAAGGTTTAGAAGTTTTACCAAATGTTAAAACAAAACTTCTCAAAGATACAATCCCCGAGCCGAAAAACATCGTCGTAGAACCGCAGTAAATTCTGAGAATATGGAAAGACCAAGGTGATGAATAAGAGAATTCCCGCTGTTAGAGCCATATTACTATTAGAGGCGACGCAGGCCAGCAATTGACTTGGACGAAAAGAAGCTGGCTTAATTGAATCTTAAGTCTGACAAAGTTAGGGGTATGCAGCAACTTGTCCTAAAAATATGTACAGAAGAAAGCATGTCCATTGAATGAAACCTGATATATATTTGGCCGACGATTTGCCCTGAATGGCGCGAACTACGGAGACACCAGTTTTCTGAACTTCTGACCCTCTTCGTCAACAATTTGATATCAGTGAGGCTGAAAGTCCTCCAGTACATTACGGCAGATATTGGAAAAAAAAGCCCAGAAACTTTAAATTGACACCTACCATCTTTTCATCAATTTCAAATCCACGTATGATAGCATCTATAGTGACAAACTGTATAGAGCAATGTCTAGTTTTTGCATCCCTAACAAACTTGTCCGTTTGTGCAGAATGACGATGAAGAGCGCACGTCGCTGCATCAAAGTCGGAGAAGACCTCAGCGATGTATTTGATGTCAAAAACGGTTCTTAACAAGACGATGATCTGTCATGCGACTTCTTTAACATCGTTCTTGAAAGAATAGTGCAAAACTCTCACCTCAACAGTAAATGCGAAATCTTCCAAGAGTTCGTCCAATTACTCGAATCTGACGACGACATCGACGTAATTGAAAAAAACAAAGCGTGATGTCAGTAGCGTGTTTGTGAGCATTGAGACGGAAGCAAAGAAGATGGGTTAAGCGTTCAATGAGGGCAAGACCAAGAATATACCGTGGCGTCATCAAGAAAGGACGCCCAACACCGTTGTCTAGGACTGAAAGTCTTAAGACTTTTGTGTATAACTCGTTCAAATCGCCGCCTGTTTTGGACTCAATTGAGTAGCAAAGTCCTCTCTCCAGCAACTAAAGTGTCACTTTATAAGACTTATCATCTCGGTCCTTGTATGATGCAGGTACATGGACCTTGGCAAAAGAGGATAAGATCGCTTTACGATGTTTTGAGAGGAAATTCCCTTGGGTGATATTTTTTTGCGTCTGCATAGATTCAGATTGGAGGAGAAGAATTGCACGGGCTGTACAGTAAAACCAACTGAGTCAGACGACTGAAAGATGGCTGGGTCATGTAAAGTGAAAAGACACAATTGATCGGGCTCGGAAAGTCCTGAAATCCAATCCTGAAAAACGGCGCAGTAGAAGAAGACTGCAACTCAGGTGACACACACAAGTTGGAGAGGACTTAAAAAAAAAACTTCGCGTCCGAAAGTTGAGAAGCTAGCTAGGCACCAAACTGACTGGTGAAGCTTGTTGGGCGCCACCCTAACTATGTAGGCATGGTTATGCCCATTTAAACTATTGAATCTATCACTCGTAATTGATTTCAACAACATATAACTCAAAAGTTGCAACGACAACAATCCGCGCTCCGATTGAGCGATTTTCGACTGATTTGTCAGTTTCAGTAACGTCTCCGAAACTCAATCGAACATTTCAGATTGGACTTCATTTCTCGCCATAATTTCCATTTATATCGGCATTAAACTGCACTATTGCTTTTAATGAATTCAAATGGACATGCGACTCTTTCTTGTTCTTGATCGCTAATGACTATCAACAAGCTTTTCGGGGAAATGTTTTTGTATTTATTTGTTTTGTTATTTTTTTACGAAGTTTTTATTTGCGTTAAATATATTTAATGGGATAAATTTCTTGATTTCACTATTAAAATTGGTTAATGCTGAAACTAGTTTGAAATGTTCCATAGTCAACAACTGACCTTGTCATTTAAATATTTCCAAGTCGTGATCCGAATTCTTAATTGCGTTTTGTGCGAAAATCAAAATAAAGCTTGTTTTCTATAAAGTTATGAATTTTGCTGTTAGAAATGGTTTTATCAAAACGAAAATGCATTGGCTATGAAGAAAATATAATCAAAATTATCTGTAAATATTTAAATAAATGCAAAATTTAAGCCAGGTACAAGATACGATAAAACTACAAAAATACTTTCTGCCTTTTCAATAAAAGTCACATCACGTTCATTTACATAACTAGAAAAAACAATATTCACATTTAGATGTTTGGATGTAACTGCTGATGTAATAAGAAAATAAATAAGTTAGAAACTATACTGCCTATAAATAATGATCTATAAAAACATAAGGTCAAGGTGTGTGTATGATAACAATTCAAACAACGTGTGCATGGAAAGCTTTGTTTTTCAAGTTCACTTAAAGCTTCATTTCAAAATTTATTTTATTTATTTATTTATTTCATCTACGAGCTAAAAAGCTTAACAGATTACATTTAAATATATAAGTAATGATAATATACTAATAATAATAACAATATTAATATAAAAAAATAATATAAATATAATATAGAAAATAATATAATATAAATAAAAATAATATAAATAATAATAATAATAAAAGTTTAATAATAAAAGCTTAACAACAATACCAGATATCAAGTTCTTAAGAATAAGTAAAACAGTATATTTTTAATTCTTTCTCTTAAGAGCATCAAATCTATATGGTCATAAACATTATTGAACTCTCTAATTGACCTTGAAATTGGTTCATTCATACCATAGTTTGTTCTATGCCTTGGCTCAAAAAGAAGGTGTCTTTCCCTTAATGGGCGAGTTGGTCCATAAATATGAACGATTGCAAGTAACAAAGGACACTTAATATGATAACAAAGAATATCTCGCACAAAAACAATATCCTGAATTGTTCTTCTGGACTTGAGATCTTGTAACCCCAAAAGGCTTTGCCTGGCTTGAGAATTAGGGCTAAAATTCCAACGCAATTTTTAAAATACATATTTTGTGAATCGATTCTGAACTCTTTGAATTCTATCGGAGAAAGTTTGTTGGTAAGGGTTCCAGATGATACCCGCATATTCAAGATTTGGTCTTACAAAGGAAGTATAAAGAGAAACCAGTGTATAAGGGTCCGTAAAATCAGAAGAATTTCTTTTTATAAATCCTAACATTGAATTAGCTCTAGCAACAACCGTATCAACATGAAGAGAGATTGAAAATTTTGAGTCAAAATGAACACCTAAATCTTTCACTTTTAAAGTTTTCATAAGCGTATTGCATTCAAGAGTATACTTAAACTCATGAGTGTGAAGTTTTCTAGATAGAGAAATAACGAAACATTTTTTAACATTAAGTTTTAGAAAGTTCAAATTACACTAATTAGACAGATTGTCAAGATCCTTTTGAAGCTTAAAGCAATCATCAATAGAAGATATCTTTAAAAATAATTTCAAATCATCAGCATAACAATGTCATCTAAGAGTATAATAAAAAGCAAGGGCCCTAGGTGGCTACCCTGTGGGACACCAGAAGTACATTTAATTGACCTAAATGTATATCCTTGAACTTTTACTTTATGGACTCTTCCAATTAAAAATGAAGATATCCATTTTAATAAGTTAGAATGGATTCCAAAGGTTTCGAGTTTAAGAAGCAGAATTTCATGGTTAACCGACTCAAAAGCTTTGCTAAAATCTGTATATACAGCACCTGACTTCAATTTCCGATAACGTCCACAACAAATGACGAGAAACAAGCCAGGTTTGTAACGGTTGATCTTCCCGAAATAAACCCGTGTTGAGCATCACTAATATAGGTGTGTTTTTTTGGGAAAATTATCCGTAGTGAAGTAGGATTTCCCAAAAAAACGTATCCGCAGTTGTGCGATTTTTCTACTTTAAAGTTGGTTCCACTGACTAGTTGTCAAATATTTAATTGAAAAAAAAAAACAACCAATAACTTTTTGCCAAGTAATTTTCATGTTTCTGAAAATATATATGGAGGTTTTTATTTATGAATTTCAATTTAAATCATTTTGTATTTACTTTTTCTGTTCACCAGCCATTCTTCATAAAGCAGAAGTTTTGTTTGTGAATTTTTTTTTTGTTGACAATTATCACCACCACAAAAGTCAAGGGATCTGTTCGCAGACTTTAGTTAGTTTTGGATTTCTCAACAGCTTTTTTCATAAGAAGGCTTTGTCGCGTTAGTAACTCTTAAATGTCGCTATTTAACTAAAGTATAACAGGTGACCACGACATTTCGCTCCTACAAAAACGCGTTAGAGTATTAAACAGCTTTCTATAAGAGTTCGACATCAACACGATACAAAATGCAGCGTTTTTCTTATAAAAATGGTTTTGTAAAAAAAAGACTTAAACTCTCAATGGAAAATGCTAAACAACAAACTACTTTTCGTACTCTAGGAACATGCCTTCGAGATACAAAAGAGTTTTCAATTGTACCAACATTTGTATTCGAGACTCGAGCAAACGTCAACATTCTATCCGCAGTTGGATCCTACTTCTACTTTTATCGGCAGTGAAGACTTTGTATTTGTAATACGTATAAAATCTTACTTCACTACGGATAGCTTTGCGAAAAAAACACACCTTATGTTCTTTTACAAGAAAATCAAGTTTGGTTTTTACCAAACTTTCAATAAGCTTAGGAATTGCCAATAGCTTGCAAATACCCCTATAATTATCAATATTATTTTTTGAACCCGATTTAAAAATGGGGATTAAGAAAGAAGACTTCCATTCGTCTAGAACAGTGTTTTTCAAACTGTGGGAGGTCGCGGTCGCAAGCCGGTAAGATTAATAAACAAAAGTCCTATGCTAAAAAAATTAAAAAAAAAGAAAAAAATGTTTAGTGCGACCTGTTTATTATTTAATAAACGTTGAAATTTTGGATTAATTTTTAACACTTTCAACATTAAATCAATTTCCAAATTTAGTATGTTTCTGTTTTTAGTTTTAATGTCAAACATTGAAAAGAATGTGACTTCACACAGGTATGAAGTGGCGAATGGCAGTAACAACTTCAAAGCCACGTTTGCCAGCTCAGGATACTCTCCTCTTCTCTTTATCCAGAAACTGACATCTGCAGCTAAATCTATAAGATTTTCTTTCATCTTTACCGATGGTAGATTGGCGAGTTTGACTGACATATTCAAAAAACGATATAATACACATCTTTGTTCATTTCCACTTTCAGAATCCAGTTCCGGAAAGTAACTTAATAGTTTCTTCTCTAAATTATGCAAACTCCGTACTATGAGATTAAGTTTTGCGAGGAATCCTCTGATTTTACCTTTTGTAGTTATAATGCTTTCTTCTCTCCTTGGAGGCTCTTATTCAATAAGTTTAAGTGGTTGAAAAGATCAGCAAGAAATGATTATTTTAATAGCCAGGTGGAAGCAGAAAAATGATACGAAGTTTCAGATTTTGAATCCTGTAAGAACATCAATAATTCGGCTTTCAATTCCAGAACTCGTGTCAATACCTTTCCTTTTGACAGCTATCTGACCTCTGTGTGAAAAAGGAGATTTTGATTGAGTGAACCCATTTCATCACATATGATCGTAAACAACCGACTTTGCAAGGCCTTGCGTTTAAAAGAGTTCACAACTCTAATCACATCTTTAAGCACATCATTTAGTTTAGAAGGTAACACCTTGGATGCCAGAACTTGTCGATGAAGAAAGCAGTGTGTCCATGAAACGTTTGGCATTATTAATTTTTCAATGAGCCCACTTTTGTTGACCGTCAAAGCTTTAGCACCATCACTACAAATAGCAAAAAATTTTGTCCAATCAATCTCGTAGTCGCAAGAGCTTTCTAAAAACAAGTCGTACAAACACTGGCCAGTAGTATTAGCAGGAAGAGCTTTGCAAAATAAAATTTCTTCTTCAATATTTTCCTCTGCTTCAAAACGAACAAATACCACAAACTGTGCACAGTCTGAAACAGTAGATTCATCCAGTTGCAAAGCAAAATGTGGACGCTTCTTTAATTTTTCAATTCATTGTTCTTGAATGTCAACGGCCATGTCACTTATTCTCCGCTCAATTGTAATGTCAGAAACTGGTATATTTTTAAGTTTATCTGCCTCCTGTTTACCCAAAAAATTTCAACCATATCAAAGGCCGCAGGCAAAATAAATTTTCGTTCGAAAAATTCTAACGGCTTATCTGCTTCTTTAAAATGTTTAGTTAAGAGATGTCGCATAAACTTTGATGGTTTCATACTTTCGGCAGAAAAAACTTCACAACAAAGAACACATTGAGGCTTATTATTTAAAGCTGTGAAACCATATTTAAGATATTTTACGTCATAAAGTCTATTTTTGTTCGTTGCTTCCTCCGCTTCCAATTGCACCGGATGTGCAAGGCTGCAACGGTCTTTTGAGAAACTTGTCCATAATACTCGTAAACAACATAACACTTAATTTTTAAATAAGTACTTACTCTCAGTTGAAAAAAATTAAATGACAATTCTGATTCACACTTAAGAATTCAAAAAAAAAAACGAAAATTACTGCAAGGCCTGTTACAATTTTTTTCGGCAATACGGGAGAAAATTTCATCGCGAATAAATAAAATCTTGTGTAATTAGACCGGGCTTGGAAGGGATTCAGTGTATGTAGCTTTTTAAATAACTGACACATTAGCCCTGTTTTTTTGGAAAAGTTATCCATAGTACACTGTACAGTAGGATTTTATATAAATAACAAATACAATATCCGCAGTAGACTCACTGCCGATAAAAGGAGAAGTGAAATCCTGCTGCGGATAGAGATTGGAGGTTTATTCGAGTATCAGCAGTGATCCTACTGCGGATGTTGTATTTGTTATTCATAAAAAATCCTACTGTACTATGGATAACTTTTCCAAAAAAAACACGGCTATTATAATGGGGGGTCGCCAATATTTTGTTACTAGTAAAGGGGTCGCGTACTCAAAAAGTTTGAAAAACACTGGTCTAGAAATTCCGCAGCTGACAATGATAATTGAAAAATATATAGTAATGGTGTACAAAGTGAGTTTGAACAACGCTTCAAGATTATTGCAGGGATGCCATCAACACCCGGATTTGAATTTAGTTTGAGAGAGTTGAGTGCGTTTAAAACATCAGAGTATTCTATATGTATAGCTCCAATATCAACCGTATGGATATTCCCTGGAGGCTGAGTAAAATTTGGACTTGCACTAGAATACACAGACTCAAAAAACTGAGCAAAGAGCTCTAAGGTATTATTGACATCTGTGGATTCATTGCTTCTAAAATTCATAGACGTTGGAATTCCAATAGATTTTCGTTTCGAATTAATGAACGACCAGAAGCGTAACAAATATCATTCTTAAGAACTTAGATTAAAGTCCTTGGGTATTTGATTTTTTAGCATAAAACAAAAATAAGTTGGGCCTGAGGTATAATAACGAGTGATTTTTAAGAGCTATCGGATAAATAACATAAAATTCAGAAAAATGCATGAAATCTTTATTTGAATCGATAGTACGGTCGCTATAATTTAATGATTGAAGATTTTTTCATGTAAATGTGGGCCGCAAATGGTCCATCCGCTTAGTCCAGTTTTGGCATACTCTTTCTAACATTTCGGTCGGTATCTCACGAATAAATGCTTCAATGTTGGCTTCTAGTGCGTCAATCGAAGCGGGCTTGTCGCTATAGACATAAGCCTTAACATAGCCCCACAAAAAAAGTCTAGAGGCGTTAAATCGCACGACCTAGGCGGCCAATTGACCGGCCCCGAACGTGAAATAAACTGTTCACCGGACATTGGTCCATTGTTACGCGTGCTGTGTGGCATGTGGCACCGTCTTGTTGAAACCACGTGTCATGCAGATCAAGCTCATCCATTTTGCGCAAAAAAAAGGTTTGTTATCATCGCACGGTAGCTCTCATCATTCACAGTAACGTTGCGATTCGCATCATCTTTTAAGAAATGCGGCCCAATTATTCCGCCAGTCCATAATCCGCACCAAACAGTGACTTTCTCTGGATGCATTGGTAGCTCTTGCAATGCTTCTGGCTGCTCTTCACTCGAAATACGGCAGTTTTGGTAGTTCATTCTTTGTGCGTGAAGCGTTAACCAAAAACAACTTAACGATCTGTAAACGTGAAATGGCTGTCAACTATCTACACCGCGAGAAGAATTGTTTACGTTAAACGTCTCACGAATGAAAATGCTGTACCGATCGACTTCATCGAGGATTTGGACAGGATTGCTGGCTCTGCAGATTAATGTTTTATATTTTTATTTGTTATTTAAAACATTTGTATTAGATATTTTTTTACTACTTTTATTACATTTGGCTTAGATTTTTCTGTTTTTTTTTTTTTAATCTCTTTAAATTTTCTCATTTTCTCTATTCTTTTCCTTATATTGTTATTTTTTAAATTAGTTACATTAGCTTTTATTATCTTTTGTTTTATCTAAACCTTCACTTCTTTTCTCGTGCTTGATCAAATTTTTTGGGTGATTATATTTACGCACCATGGTAAATGTGTTGAGCATTCAACAGACTCGCCTTCAGATGTCTCACATTAATACACAAAGAATATTAAGTAAAATTTATGAGTTTCGTTATATCTTAAAAGATTCTAAAGTTGACGTGGTTTGTGTATCAGATACTTGGCTTTCTGTGCCACAAAGTAATAAGTTGTGCTGTCTTTCAGGATATAAGATTCTTCGCTCGGACAGGGTGCACTGTAGAGCTGTATATGTAAATGATTCCTTAAAATGCAGGCATCTTGTTTCTTCTCCTGAAGATAGTGAAATGGAATTAGTTTTTGTTGAGTTATTAAATGGTGACGAGAAGATCTTAATTGGTACAATTTACCGACGAAACAGAAACGTATGCATTTCACCACTTATTTCTACTCTTGAACAGGTTTGCGTTTCTTATTCCAATATACAGTAGACTCTCGTTAACTTGAACATACGATAACTTGAACATTCCAATAACTTGAACAAATATTTTTTCCCTTTACGCATTCTATATATTGAACGGACTATTTTTAAGACTCAATACCTTGAATTTTTCCCCTAAGTACTCTATAAGTTGAACAAGTAAAATGTATGCGAACTCTGTAACTTGATCAAAGTTTAATATTGAATTTCTTAAATTTTGAATTTATCCAAGGTACAGAATGCAAACGGTTTTTGTAAAGGGGAATCCCAGGAAATTTCTTTAGTATTTCCGTATATGGTTTTATTCTTCATATATCTTTGAATTTCTGAATTTCATTTGAACACGTACGTATTAAGGAATCGAAAAACGTTTCAATTAAAATTATTTATTAATAATATCATTATTTATGTTTTAAAATCATTAAAATGAATCATTATTATATAAAAACAACAATTTTTTAACTTGATCCAGTAACTTGCACAATCCTATAGCTTGAACACTCTTGGTTTCGTCCGTGTTCAAGTTAACGAGCGTCCACGTAGCTCTAAACGGTGATTTCAACTGCAACCTTCTCGAAGAAAAAAATTTTATTGATGAATTCTCATCCCTTAATCTCTGTCCTGTAAACACAAGCACACCTACCCACTTCTCAGCTTTTGAACCAATATTACTAGATCTTTTTTTCAGTTTCTGATCGAAGCAAGGTTATTCACTATGATCAACTTTCCGCTCCAGGTTTTTCAAAACACGATTTGATCTAAATATTTAGTTGGTGACTCTCAAGTTACAACCCCTTGACAGCGTAATAAAATCAAATACAGAGACTTTAAAAACATCAACTATAGTGCTTTGGAAAATTGTGTAAACGGTGTTAACTGGAGCTCTATTTTGGAAACTCTTTTTCCCTCTGATCAAGTAGAATTCCTCAACAGAAACATTAAAAACCTTTTCAACAATCACGTGCCCTTAAAAACTAAAAATTGTTCTGAAACAAATAAACCTTGGATTACGAGAGAAATTCTTTCCCTTATGAAATAAAATGCACGACTGGGTCGCACGAACTTGCTCCTATGTAACCGACTAAGAATTTCAAAAAGGATAAAATTCATTTTTTAAATAACTAAAACAACTCCTTTAGCAGTTGACATGTGTTTTCAGCAAAAATTAGTTTATGCAAGAACAAAATTATAATTCCTTGTAGTGGTTTCTTAAAAAAATTGCTTTTATATAAAACAATTTTAAAACATTTTTAAGAGCAAATTTTGGAGCGCCAATTTAAAGTGTTTATTAATGTACAAAAAAAAATTAAATTTACAAAAAAAAATATTGATCCGTTTTTGAGATACCTATCAAATTTTTCAAAAAAAAAAACTAGATTTTTTTTTAATTCAAAAAAATATTCTTTTTTAAGTTTTGAAATGCGATGTTTTTTAAACTTTTTAGAAGCTTGCCTACAAAAAATTTCAATAAAATCTGTTATGCCGATAATGAGAAATTCAAAATTCGAAAAAATCGTTCTATGGTAGATACATACAGTCAGTAACATCTTGATTTCAAATTTTTTTCATTAAATTATAGATCGTAAGAATGGATCAAAAGAAAAAAAAAATTAGCAAAATTCTCGGAACAGTTTTGGTGAAAACTACGATTTTCGAAAACCATTTTTTAACTTTTGTATGGAGGGTACCGTTATTTTTAGGTAAAATATTTTTTTTTTCTTATTTGTTGTAGGTTATAGATACCTATTAAGAAACTTTTATTTATCAAGTTTTAAAAAAATCGAGCATGGGGTTTTCGAAATATTGAGTTTTCAAAAAAAAGAATTGAAATCTTTTTTAAAAATCCAAAAAACTATTTTTTATAAATTTGAATTCACAATAATATTTAAACTATTGGGGACCTTTAGCAGAAAAAAAATGGTCAAAATCGGTTCCAAGGGGGGTACCAAAAATAACATTTTCTTGGAAATTTTTTTTCAACCATTAGCTACTAACTTTAACTAAATGAAATTTTTAGAATTTTTTTTTAAACCTGTGGGACAGTTTTTGAAAAAAAAAAATATTTATAAAATTTCGAAAAAAATCGTATGGCAGGTACCGTTATTTTTTGTCTGGAAAAAAAAAGAAAAAAACGTGTGTGGGGAAAAAATTCAAAACCACATCTACCAAGTTTAACGAAAATCGGCCGAACCGTTTAGGCTGTAGTCGAACCGACAGACAGACAGAATTGCCACTTTTTTAGTCTTCGCTATCATCGTTATCCCAACTTTGATCAAAATCTCGAGTTCGATTTTTTTTTTCGAATGCATAACTTGCCTTATAGTACCTATACGAGTAAGTCGCAAGTAAAAACGGGATGTAGCATATAAGCGTTGGAAAATGTTCCATATAAACAGTTTTTATCGCAATTATGTAGTCCGAGAAATACGAAAACCTTAAGCTTAATACAAAAACATCAAAAAGAGATGAATTTAGACCAATTTCAATATTACCATTTTTGTCAAAAGTTTTCGAGAAAGTAATTCAAAAACAAATGAACTTATTTCTTACTCGGTTCGAATTACTGACGCCCAATCAATCAGGATTTCGAAAGAAAAATAGCTGCTTGTATGTACTACTAAGTGTTTCAGAGAACATTAGAAAAGAAATGGACTTAGACAGAATCACTTTCTTAGTACTTCTTGACTTATCGAAAGCTTTTGATATGGTAAACCACGCCATTCTTTGGCAAAAGTTCTTACATCAATTTAACCTTTCTTACGCTGCAGTCAAACTTTTGTCCTCATATCTAACAAGTCGAGAACAATCTGTGGAATTCAACAAGCAAAAGTCAGAATCAGAATCAGAGTGGTGTACCACAAGGGTCTATGCTTGGCCCTTTGTTCTTCTCTCAATGTAACTTAACGAATTGCCTGAATTGATGACACATAGTTTTACCTAAGCTGTCCTTTAGGGCTAATCGAACATTCGGTAGCATGTTTGAATGAAGACTTGGAAATGATTGATCGATGGTCTACTGAAAACTACCTTCAATTGAATCCTAACAAATCTAAATGCCTCGTTATCTCTAAAAATAAGGTTGATGTATCATACTTTCCTCTAATCCTGCTCAAGCAAAGTGCTATTGCTTATGTGGAGTCAGCCAAAAATGTAGGTGTATGGTAATCTTTAACCGGACTCTAACTTGCGAGCTTCATATTAATAATACGTTTGCAAAAGCTTACTGTGGCCTTCGAATGTTTTGGCCTGCCCAACACATAATTCCAATGAATGTCAGGAATCTGTTAGTAAAAACGTTGTTTCTTCCTCTCCTTACTTACGGTTGTGATTTTTTTTGTAATTTGAACTATGAAAGCAAAATAAAGCTAACTTTCGTAGTCAACAGTGCAGTGCGTTATGTCTACGGGCTTCGTCGTTTTGATAGAATCTCGCAATATGCTTCACAATTTGTAAACTTTTTGAAATATCGTTCAGTAACTTTCTTCTCTGATATACTCATAACCCGCCAACCCGTGGATCTTTATAATGAAATCAGTCTTTTAAATTCTAATCGTTCGTTAAATGTCTTGATTCCGCAATTTAGTTGTACGATATTCGAACGTCAGTCTTTTGTAAGCTCTGCACGAATTTGGAATTCTCTGCCGCGTGAAATTAAAGGTTTGAGTTTGAGCACGAAAACACATTAAATACAACATTAAAATAACTTTATTATTCTATTTTTGTTTAAATATGAAACAATAAATTTCGTAAATCTTTTAATGTAGCTGCTTTTGCATTTAACAGCTTTTTTAAAAATAAGATATGTTATCTCAAATGTAAGCTTATCATGAATAAATGAAATACTGAAATACTAAAATACAACAAGATTAAAACTTTTATTGGATCTCAAATACTGCTCAACTTTAAATTTCGAAATTCTTCGATTTATTTAAGTTAAAAGTCCAAAAATACCTGAGTGGCTTATGGTTATGTTTAATCAATCATGTTTGCTTAAATGTTTTTTTTAGAGAAATACAATTAAACTTGTAAAACTTAACAAATAGTTTGAATTTTCCAATTGTTCAAATTAGGGTTTTCTTGATTTGACTAAATGTAGAAATGTCCTTTTTGATATTTTTGGAAATAATTAAAGTAAGACAACATTTCTGAACCACTCTGACTATGTTGTTTTTTGATGAATTCAGCAGCTCTCTCAGCAATCATTATGGTTGGAGCATTTGTGTTTCCACTCACAATATCTGGCATGATACTAGCATCAGCAACTCTTAGACCCTTAATTCCCTTAACCCGCAATTTCGAATCTAGAACAGAGCCTGGGTCCGTGTCCGGTCCCATTTTGACTGTTCCCACCTGATGATAAATAGTTGAAGTCATGTATTTCATGTAACACTTCCAGTATTCGTCACTTTTGAAGGGAAATTGGTCACATTCTGGAAGGTCGATTTGAATAATCTGTGCGTCTTGTTCTCGGTATACAAACGTCTGCTCTATTTGCATTTGAAATTTAATTCCTCGCAAGATGGTTTCTACATCTTCTGGGTGGGCTAAATAGTTGGAAAACAATTTTGGAGAATCTTTCGGATTACAACTCCGCAAGCGTAAAGCTCCCTTCGATTTTGGTCTCAAGAGAATGACATAAACTACCATAATGTGGTCGTTTTCAAGAACGTTTTGAATACTGTTGGCGATTGGATCGGACAAACCCAGTGCCTTTCCCCAAATATCAAAGTCTGAAGATCCGCTTTGCATGAAAATATGTTGGTTGATTATGTCCGGATAGGGACTGGATGAAGTGATATTAGAATTTATGAATCCTGCGATTGAGCCAATTCCATGACTTGCCAATGGTCCTGTTTGATTGAGAAGATATTTATAAATAGCATCAAGGCGGTCTCGCATTGTCTGGGGCTTAATTTTACTGTGGTTGATCTTAAATATCAGAGGGATTGTAACATGATCCTGTAGATTGTCGCCAACTCTTAAGTTTTTCAACACTGGAATGCCGAGACTTTCCAAATGGTTCTTCGGACCTATACCCGAAAGCATTAACAGTTTTGGTGAATCTATGGTTCCAGCAGAGAGTACAACTTCTTTAGAAATAAAGACTGTAAACTCATGTTGATTTCTATAGAGGAATGTGACTCCAGTAGCCATTTTCTTTTTTTCGTCGAAAATTATTTTTGTTGCAATTGCGTTCTTGATCACATGAAGATTTGGCCTGCCTCTTACTTTAGCCAGGTAGCTCTTTCCGGTGCTTTTTCTGCGTCCGTTCTCAATAATTCCCGGCACTGCTACATATCCAATATCAGCTCCCTCTTTGACAACCTCGAGTCTTTGGATTCCCAGTTCCTCAGCTCCGTCGAAAAGCATTTCCCGTATTTCAGGTAAGCTGACCTCAAATGGATTAACAATGGTTCCTCCTCTAGCTTCCGAACCGTTTAATTTATTGGGAAGAATGGACTTTTCAAAGACGGGCAGCACATCGCGCCATGACCAATTGGTGTTTCCCTTAAGTTCCCAACTGTCATAATCTGCCCGATTTCCACGAACATACAACATTCCATTTATTTCACCTGATCCACCTACCATTTTTCCTCTAGGCCAGTAACACACTTGATTTTTCATTCCCAAACAACTTTTGCCATCCGGTTCAGTGAAATAGTTCCAATTAAATTCAGTATGTTCAGTAACCAAGAACAATGCCGGAATCTGAAAAGAAACGCCATTTAGACATTGAACTGATTATATATAAAAATTTGTTTACCTGAGATTCCAGTGAAGGATCACCTCCTGCTTCAAGAACTAAAATCTTCCAATTAGGGTTTTCGCTAAGGCGGCTTGCCATAACCGATCCCGCAGTTCCAGCTCCAATAACAACAAAATCATAGATTCCTAATCCTTGGTTAAGAAGATAATTTCCGTAATCTTTCGGCAACGATTCAGGCGGTGATATTAAACATTGAGCTGTTAATAATGTCTGCAGTAGGGTCGACACTAGAGAATTGACAAGACCCACAGATGGTTGCGTGCACTGTCCTGAAATCGGTAGTGCTGCTGACATCTTACGTTCCTTCTATCGTTTACTCCTGGGCAAATAATTTAGCTTTACAATAACAGAAATAACGGCAGAACGGACTTTAATGAAATTTTTCATAAAGAAACTTCTAAAAAGTTAAAAACAATGCATTTCAAGACTTAAAAAAAAAATTTTTTTTGAATTTTTGAAAAGAACAATCAATTTTTTTTTTTTTTGAAAATTCGATATCTCAAAGACACAGATTACAGTCGATTGATATTAGCTTGGTAACTCGGGCTCCAAACACAACTACAATATTCGATGGCCCAAGAGAGTAGTTATAAATTTTTCAAGATGTATGAATCTGGAAATTCTTTTGAAAACCCATAAACAAACACCAACATGAATTTTAATGTCTAGTCAATAATATAATCAGTTATGTTTATTGAAGTCTAGTTTTGAGTCCAAGATCACAAACATTATCAACACTTTTGACACCACAGCAAATACACATTCCTTGAGGAATGCCGAAATCCCCAAATATCTTTTATGATGTTTTGTTTTTAAAATAAAGAAATTGTTATTTGCAACATAAATATGATAAATATTTGGGAGCTAAATGGTCATTACTTTTTTAGATAGATAAGATAGATTAAACCTTCATAAATCCATGTTTATGTGGCGAAACAATGTTCTTGTATCTTTTTTGAATGACTTCTTAAATGAATTTTTCGAATAGTTTTGGCGCATAAAAGACAAGTTGACCTCTATAGTTTGATATATGACACTTGTTCCCGTTCCTTAATCAGTGGTTGAAATAAATGAAGACTTCTAAACATTCGGCCAAATACCTTTTAGAATCGATAAATTAAAAAGATAACACTAAGGAAGTGCTAAGACAGAAATCTAACGTAGGTACAACAAAGAAGGATGCTATTTCATCAGGTCCATAGGATGAAAACCCTAATTACTGTCCAGTATTATCAAAGTTTTTTATCACAAACGTTACAATAGGTATAAATATAGTTATTAACACAGGATTCTCATAAACCCTTTGGAAGAAGTTCGAAAACATATCGCTTAAATGTACATAGTTGCAGTATCGGTGGAAGAACAATGCTTATAGGTCATCACAGCCAAAGAGTTTTTGAATTGTAAACTTTGGCGGCCATTTTTTTTTTGTGACATTTGTCAAATCTAAAGTTAATTATTCGGTTACTGAGTTACTTTTTTATTAAAATGAGTGTTCGGTAGGGCAAAACCTTGCCTGTGTTGCGCCCATCTTACTGTAGACGTGGTGTCCCTTTAGAGTCTAACCTTCAACGTTTTGTGGGCAAATTTGAGATGACCGGAACTTGATTTCCAGTCGATTCCTCGCCTTGCACAGGAACAAGATCCAACTGAGCTCATAGTTCATGACCACTGACTAGGTTTCAAAGCGTTTAAAAGAGGACCCCTATTTTGGCCGAAAAATCATCTTTAGGCCCAGATTGTGGTTGTCGATTTTCTAATCGATGATCGACCTTTTTCGATCATCGATCGTCGATTACTCTATTTCATATTGCGAAACTTTTCGATTTCACAGTCGTTTCTTTTCGATTGTCATTTTCTGATCGACGCGTAAGGAAAGTGAAGTCCAGAAGTGAACAAAATATAAGTTTCTTTCAATTAATTAATTATTATAAGTACAAAACATTCAAATATTTATTTTGTGAAGGTCAAAAGTGATGACGAACAAAAGGCAAACAGACATTTTGGTCAGATTGATGGAGAAAAATGTGAACATCGCGAAGATGTTCACAGCTGGTATTCCACTTTTTCACAGTTATGCATTTTAGCCCGAAGTTTTTTTGCTTCAGATTAATTAAAAGTAATCCATTTGAAGCAACGGCGAGTACTTAATTTAGCACTAAAGACAGTGTAGATTGTGTAAGGCCAATACCAAGTTAATTATCAACAATAACTTGGTAATATCCATGAGCACAGCATCTCAAAGTACTAGCAAGTTTTATTCTGTTGGGAATCGAAAACCAAATATGCGTATAAAAACCTTTATTCCATAAATCTTACATCGTTGCTTACAGTTCCAGAGGATTAGAGGTGTTTCTGATATGTCTTCTTTTTCTGGTAATTTCAAAATATGTCGGTTTCTGTGTTACTATCGCTTAACCTTAACTCAATTCCACTCATTTTAAAATGTAAATAAACTATTTTAATTTATATTAAAAAAGAAAACCAGAAAAAAACAAATAATAATTTCAAAAGCTAACACATCATAGAACTGTCAAATTTAAATTATATTCGCAATATTCTGTGGGTTTATTCACAATAGTACATTGTTCGATCGATTGAGTTACAAAATACAAAATATGAAAACCAATCGAAACAATCGAAAAGTTTCGATTCGATTGGCAATCGACAACGGCAATCGGGGCAATCGGGGCCTCAAGGTGTATTTCTGGATGAATGGCTGTATTAACAAGGCAAAAATGATGTATATGGGGCGACACGAGGTTCCTCAAAAACTTACTGTTCGATGTGGGTTTTGAGCCAGCAACGTCATTGGCCCGTACGAAAACGATCTTGTTGAGGCGGTCACCGTCAATGGCGAGTGCTACAGAACGATGATAACCATTTTCTCATTGTCCAAATTGAACTAATGACTGATTTATCATTTACAAAGTCTCCGTACTTCAAAGCTTTTTTTTTAGCTTCAAAGAAAATTTAACCCAAAAACCATGATCACATTAATTTCCTCGTGGAAAATATTTAAGGAAAAGGAAATCACAACACCGAATTAAGCACTTCGAAAAATAGGGCCCACTGTATATAAAATTTAAGAAAGATCCTGACCATTGTTTTTAAAATTTTGAACTTTGACACGGATTGGTTCCAACGGTCTTGCTCAAACAAATTTGGCCCACACAACTATGGTAAATATTGATTTTGATTTTAATTAATTTAATAATGTATTTAATTCCACACTTTTGATGGGCTTCTTTTTTTATAAACTGTTTATTTTAAATATTATTTATTTATAAAATAAAAATAAATTCTTAGCACATTTCTAATTTCTTAAAACCGTGAGTATAAGTAAAAATACCTAATAATTTATTTGTTTGAGGAAAACCAAATTTTCATACCACCTCACACAACAAATGAAAAAAATGTTAAGTGCTTATAGTACCCAACAGTCAAGCTCAGCAAACTAAACCACTTTAATCTTCAATTCAAACAAAACGAAGTATTTTACAGAACTTTAATTAATCGTCTGTAATCAAAAACAAGGGAAATAAATATTTAAACAACTGTTTCTGGTGAACGAACTTTAACGAATGGAAATTAATTGAAAGAAAAAATTTTATTTAAAGTATTTAATAGAAACTATACTAGAGGGTGAATGGTTAGTTTAAATATGTTTCACTATATTTTATGTTTTGTCATTGGAATTTTTGTCTCAAGCTGGTTTATATGTATTTACAAAATGTTGTTTTATAATACGATTTCACTCAAATGATTCATTAAAAAAGTAATACAAGATAATTACTTCCACTTAATTATATTTAATAGCGTCATAAATTGCACCTTGATATTGTACTATATAAAGAATTAGCAAATACCAGTTCAAGCTTTTCGGAGAAAAACTTCATCCAAAATTTTTCTCTGAAGTTTGATTCGCTTGTTACTTGCGACTTATACATAGGTACTTTAAGGCAAATTATGCATTCGGGGAAAAAATCGAACTCGAGATTTTGATCAAATTGTTCGACTACAGCCTAAACGGTTCGGACGATTTTCTTCAAAGTTGGTATAATATCATGTTTAATTTTTTCCCCCACAAGTTGTTTTCTTTTTTTTTTTTAAGACTAAAAATAACGGTACCTGCCATACGAATTTTTTTTTTGATTTTTGTTTTTGATTTTCTCAAAAACGGTACCACCGATTTTGATATTTTTTTTTTGCTAAAGCTACCCAAAAACTTAAATAGAATTGTGTATTCAAATTTTCAAATTTTTTTCTTTTTTTTGATTTTTAAAAAAGATTTCAAAATTTTTTTTTTCAGAACTCAATAAATTTTTTTCAAATTTAAAAAATAAAGTTTCTCAACATAATCTACAAGATGTTTGAAAAAACATTTATTTTACCCTAAAAATAAAGGTACCCACCACACAAATGTTAAAAAATGGTTTTCAAAAATCGTATTTTTGTCGAAAACGGTGCCTAGACTTTTGATAAATTTTTTTTCTTTCAATTAATTTTAACGATCTTTAATATTACCTATAAAAAAATTTTTAAATTAAGATATTACAGCTTGTACCTACCATAGAACCATTCTTTCAAATTTTGAATTTACTCATTACCGACATAATGGATTTTAATGAAATTTTTTGTAGAGATGCTTCTAAAAAGTCTAAAAACTATTGCATTTCAAAACTTACAAAAAATATTTTCTGAATTTAAAAAAAAAACATTTTCTTTTGCAAAATTCGATATTTCAAAAACGGTTCAGTATTTTTTTTTGGAAATTTAATTTTCATTCCAACAGTAATAAAAACTTAAGGTTGGCATACCAAATTTTTTTCTTAAAAATTTTGTATTTAAAAGCTTTTTTTTTTAAGAAACCACTACAAGGACTTTTAATATTTGTTCTTGCATAAATTAATATTTGCATAGCATTCTGTTTTTGTCTCTTACTACTAAAATAATTTAAAAAAATAGCTTTATCCTTATATCAGTTTTCTCTAATAACATTCGTTTTTAAAATTCCTAGTCTATTACATTAGGAGCAAGTTCGTGCGACCCAGTCGTGCATTGTATTTTTAATGTAGTTAAACAGATTTGTACTATAGCAATTCTTAAGGGTAGACAAATTTTGTTGGACATCATTAGGCATGATATTATGGCCATTTTCTTTAATTATTTTAAGTGAAAAATTACGGAGACTAAAATTATTAAAAACAAAATTTTCAAGAACATTTATGCAACGCTTTTATTCTAAATTTGAGATATTTAAAAAGTTATTATTATTTTAAACCTTGCCCTCAAATTCTTCATTAGGATTTCCATATCATTGTAAGAAATTTTTAACCCCTTCTGATCTGGCTACAATTTAAATACAAGGCGTTTATAGATACGTCCAAGACTCGAGTACAATTCACATATTTGGGCAGGTGCAGCCCAAACTTTTCTTCATTTACTTTATCTTCAAAAGCAAATCAGTGCATATCTTACGTCAAATAATATGCTCAATCCAAAGCAACGTGAAAAACACAGTTGTATCCAGCATTGTTGAGCGTAACTGACGATATAAGGCAGGCGTTCGATAGGAATGAAGTAACCTTTCTAGTACTGCTTGACTTTTCAAAGGCATTCGATACAGTCAATCATGTAAAATTATGTGAAAAGCTTATGCAGCAATATAACTTTTCATTAGGCTCTACAAAGTTACTTTTTTCCTTCCTTACCAATAGAAAAGAAACAGTTCAAGTTAGTGACAAGACAAGTTATCTGACTTTCTACTTAATGTTACTGGCGTCCCTCCAGGTTCCATTTTTGAGCCCTTATTGTTTTCGATGTACTTTAATGAGCTTGCATCAAAAATTAAAAATTGTTCATTGCATATGTATGCTGATCATGTACAATTGTACTTTAGCTATCCTCTTGGGCTCATTGAGCGTGCTAAAGAACATAGTACACTGGTCCAATCTAAATGACCTGATTTTAAACCCAAAGAAGTCTAAATGTCTGATAATTTCAAGAAATAATTTAGATTTTTTGTATTTGCCTTCGATCGTGTTAAGAAATGCTGTCATCGAATATGTTGAGACAGCAAAAAATCTAACTTGGGACAACCATATTAGTGCACTCGTCGAAAGAGTATACGGTATGCTACGTACCTTGTGGGTAACTCAATCCTTTACACCTGCGCAAACACGTTTATTATTTGCAAAGACATTGGTTATACCTAATTGATGTAATGGTGTGAAATTTTTTGTAACTGCAACTATGTAAGCAAAAGAAAGTTGAATGTCGCCTTTAACAGCACTGTATGCTACGTATTTGGATTGCGTAGATATAACAGATTGTCTGGCTTCTCTATTCGTTTGCTCGGTATGCCTTTCGGTGATTATCTCCAGCTTCGCACTTTGATCCTACTTTCTGACATATTGCTAACTCATTAGAATTAGAATACCATCCTCGTACAGCTACAAGTTTCGTCAATTAATTCATCCTCGACGTTCGTTTTTAAATTCCGAGCGCCAATTTTTTGTCAACGTTGTTCGTTTGGGGAATTCCTTGCCACGAAATATAACAGAAATACAGAACCCAACAAGCATTAAAAATGTGTTAAAACACCATTTTCAATATAAATACATATCATATTTTTAATCATGTCTATTAAAGAATTCGCAGAATTTTACTCCCGGTGAGTTGTCTCGATCCGTTGACCTTTCGCATCCGCTGTAAAACTGAATTATGAAATTCGCCGGATGAACTACATTGTCTATTCCTAAAATTACCTTATCATTTATAAACTATCGTATCGACACTGTCAGCTACAGACATTTAGTCATGTAGTCGGCCTAGGCTTTGATAATACTATCGCTATCGATCAACGAAATCAAGCATCGTTTTGAGTGGTTAGTACTTGGATGGAGGACGGTTCAATACCAACCGTGTGCACTCTTTTTTTTTTTTTTTTTTTTTTTGTTTTTTTTTTTTTTAATTTCCGGCTCTCCGGTTGCGTTGTTAGTTGTCCGTTTTCTATTGAAATTTGTTGAATAAATATTTAAAACATTCATTATGATAAGCTTTTAAATTACATTTTTGTGCTTTCCATTGTTAATTTTTGTTTTTTTTTTTCGTTTAATTAAAAATTCACTTCAGATTCGTCTCGAAATTGGTGCGAATGTAAAATGATAGAAATTGTATGGAGTGCGGATGGATTGCGGATTTAGTAATACCAGATAAGTTGAACCGAGTGTCGGTTGTGCAGAACATGCTACTGACATTCGTTCAACTTTCATTCGTCGGATTCAGTAATAGCAAAAGTTTGGAAATTAATTGAAACTGTCACTTTAGCTCATTCGCCGAATTCTGTAATAGGGGTGAATATATTCAATATTGTGAAATTTGTGTCTTGCTCTTTTTTGTAATATTAGCTCAGGACTAACTTATAAGATTATCACCCCTATTACAGAATTCGGCGAATGAGCTAAAGTGATAGTTTCAATTCATTTCCAAACTTTTGCTATTACTGAATCCGACGAATAAAAGTTGAACGAATGTCGATAACAATGCCTGCACCACTGAAATTTTGTTCAACTTATATGGTATTACAGAATTCGCAATCCATTCGCACTCAATACAATTTCTATCATTTTACATTTGCACCAATTTCGAGACGAATCTGAAGTTAATTTTTGATTAAACGAAAATAAACAATGGAGAGTACAAAAATGTAAAACAAAAGCTTATCATACTGAATGCTAAAGTGTTTGTTTAACAAATTTTAATAGAAAACGCACAAATAGCAACGCAACCAGAGAGCAAGAAATCTAAAAAAAAAAAAAAAGAGCACACGGTTGGTTTTGAACCGTCCCCCATCTTCGTACTAACCACTCTTAACGATGCTTGATTTCGTTGATCGAAAGCGATACTATTATCACAGCCTAGGCCAGTTGAGTAAATGTTTTTAGCTGACAGTCGATACAAAAGTTCATAAGGTAATTTTAGGAATCGACAATGTAGTTCATCCGACGAATTTCATTATTGAGTTTTACAGCGGATGCGAATCAAGTCAACTCACCGGGAGTAAAATTCTGCGAATTCTGTAATAGACATGATTGTATCTTACAGTTTTAAGCAATCACGAATAAATGAAATAATATCCTTTCCCTGCATGCCCTCCCATTGGCCAATGTCCGCTGAAGGTATCTACGATAAATGGCTAGGCCTTGCATGGGTCTGCATATCAGATTTGGTTTTCAGGATTTTAGAGGTAGGCCAAGTATTTCTCGATATAATGTAGTTAGTTAAACTGCTCCGGCTACTGTTTGTTTCGCTAAGAATAATCGAGAGAATTTTGCCCTTCACAACTCCTAGCGAAATGGTGACTCCTTGTGCAAGTGAGCTATGAAGGGCTGATCTTTGCCTGGCCAGTTGGTCCGCCCGTTCATTCCCATCAATGTCACAATCAAATCAATCAATTTGCAGGACGATGTACTAGAATTATGATAATGACTTACTTTAAATGTATTTTATTTTATATTTATTACCTAGAAAGGATTTTATCATTTTCGTGCCAGTTCCGTCAATCCTGCGAATAAGGGCAAAAAACTAAACAGTTAAATACAATATAATTGGATATTCTACTAGCTTAAAATGTTTGTTAATATTTTTTTTTGACGGCAGAGTAACTACAAAATTATTTAAAACGTCCATTTCATTTGGGCGAATTGCCTATTAACAAAAAATAGTAACACATGATGGTGAAAAAATAACGGATGCAAACATGTTTATGGCCTCAATTGTTCCCCTGAGACTTAAGTGTTCAAATAGTAAATATTGGAAAAACCCTCGATCTTCAACCTTTTAAATATAAGGTTAATGACGAAGTAGTTACTGTTGTAAACCACGGACTATTTCTAACGATGATTGGCGGAAAAGTGTTAAGTGAAATCACTGAAACAAAGTCATAACGGTCACGTCGCAACGCAAAAAATCTTCAACAATAAAGACCAATGACGAGCATAATTATGAATATGGAATATCTCCATTACATGCCAGAATCAGATGCATGGAATTCATTTTGAAACTTGCATGGAGAAAATATTGATGAAATTATTAGAGCTAAGTAGGCAGAAAGAATAAGGAAGCAAGGTATCCAAAGGAAATTTCGCGAGGTAATGGTTCTTGATGTGGATAAAGCAAAACAAGGATTTGATAACACTAATGATGGAAATACATCAAGAAAATTTTTTGCAGAACCATATGTAACAGCTCGTATAACTAAAGTCATTATGGAGGTGATAAAAAGGCTTCAAGTTATACTTAACGTTCTAAACTGAGTTTATCCAATGGAAACAACAAATTTATTGAATGAAAAGTATCCCGAAAAGCAGCTTACACATACTGTTGGCTCGTGGACAAAGTATAATCGAGTATCAGTCGGAGAACTGTCAGAAGAAGCTCAGGAATCCAAAAATAAAGACTATACAAAATATACTTACCAAAGTACCTGCAAGGTTTCAAGAATGCGGCAAAATGAAGAACTATTTAACATGCTTGAAGAAATCTATTTTTTTATTTATTTTTACTTATTAATTTATTTATTCTCCACTGCTAAACCTGAAATATATTATTAAATTAATTTGTTATGTTGACACCCTGTTTTCACTTCAGTTATTTACTGTTGACATTTTTTGAGGTAAAATATTAAGTCCATTTCCTAAAGTCGTATTTCAGCAGAAAATTTTGAAACACCCTGTGAATATTTTTTTTTAATTTTCACAAAATTTATAGTCTTGGAAATTTCCTTCAAGCTGAAAAAAAATCATCACGATATCCTTATACGAGCTATAATTTTCGCAACCAAAAAAGTCAATACGCAGCGGCAGAATTGCAAAAAACTCATCGATGACACAATTTTATGGGGCGAAATAGGGGTTCGGTGATACGAAAGCCATACTGCCGGTCGTTAAGAAGCTTTCGTTCCATATCTAT
Source organism: Chrysotoxum bicinctum (assembly GCA_911387755.1). Taxonomy (NCBI): domain Eukaryota; kingdom Metazoa; phylum Arthropoda; class Insecta; order Diptera; family Syrphidae; genus Chrysotoxum; species Chrysotoxum bicinctum. The sequence goes on along the minus strand of OU426989.1, from coordinate 118,597,802 downwards.
TCAAACTTTTGCCATTGCAGAGTGTTTCGCAATGTTGCATTGTCGGTTGTTCAGTAGTTTGAAGATTTAATGGCAATTTCAACGCTGAGTGAGCCGTACGGAAAATTTCCTGTTGCACCGGGGGCATCCAGGATAAAAAGCCAGAAGTTCCATAATAAATTGCATTTATTAATGTATCATAGACTTCCATCTGTTTTGGGTTCAACAGGGGTACATTCCTTTGAACAGATTGGTCTAATTCATATCATTCATATTCACATTCACGTTCCAATTCTCTATTAAATGTGTCATTCACTCCGCGATCTGGCGCTGGCATTCCTACCTGACTAACAAACTGCCACACATGAGGTACCACATATCTTCGATCAAGAGCAAAGCCTGGTTACGCATCTCCTCATTCGCTTCTAGATCTGGATTTCTTGAACTGACACGAATTCGATGTAAAATGGCTTCTGACATGTTATCTTGGAGATGCAGAAGAACTGCTTCAGCGATTGTCGTGTCCCAATGAGTATCGTTTTAAAGCAAATTGAGCTCTTGACATGCTGCACGAAATGTTAGCAGTTCGTAGTGATTCAAATGATGTTGGCCCACGAACATTTAAGCACTTTGAGCAGCATTCGACGCTGTGAAATATACTCTGACCGTTCTTCAGATGCACCGCCAAATGTACAACAGTGGGGAATAGGGAATAAGAATATACGCCAAATTGCCTCATTGCAGTTCTCATATCTACCAACTTGATAGCGCGTAAATTCATCGTCGGTATTGGATGTTTGTATGCCAAAAACGGCCGTATCGCGGCCTTTTGTGTAATATTTACGAATATATTCAACGGACTTCACCAAATTGCAATACTCAACGTTACAATGTGCCTTGAATGTTTTTGAAAGAAGTGGCGAATATGGAACGATACAACTTTTCTTGACAACAAAATCATTTCCTTTCACTTTCGTTGTAATAGTCCTACCGTTATCATCGGATTATCGACGCCTATACAGTGGATATGCTTACTCTACTAAAGAATAGTCATTTGGATTGATTCGAGCGCATAAAATCGTAGTGCTACCAATAACTCTGTGATTTGCCGCAAATCACGAGATATAGGTATTTAGAGGAGAACTTAAGTTTTAAGGTCACAGCTAATTTATTTCGTTGCAAGGAGGTGAATCCTTTATCAAGTTTTGCAATATCATTGCTGTTTGTTTTGAAAGACGAAAGCAATAAATGAATTCACGGTCGTCCCACTTTTCAACTCCAATGCGCGGCAACATCTTGTGTTATCTTCTGTCAATGTACAATGGCTCAGTTACATTGTCTTCACTTTCACTGCTCGACGAACGTTTCTGCGGAAGGTTAGATCAATATATTTTTTTTTTAATTTTTTGTTGTGAAAACCGAATAAGCAATCTTTTGAAACAAAATACATGCATTTTATTAAAAAAAAAACAATGTTTTATGGCAACTCTCAAGTTTGCTCAGTCAATTCTACTTTTTCCGGGAGTTGGGAAAATTTAAAGCTGACCAACTCTAGAGCTGAAAATCGAAAGTTGAAAACGTCAACTTTGAGTGAATAAAAACAAAATCACGAGTTGAAAATAAAAATCCTCAAGTTATGTTCAACTCCTAGTGAAACAAATCGGCCTAAGTGTATCAAAAAAGTATGTCCTGAAAAAAAAACTGTACATATTCTCTTTAAAACAAATTAAGACAACGATTTAAACTTTTATTCGATTCCAAATACTGCTCAACTTTAAATTTTAAAATTCTTCGATTATTTAAGTTAAAAGTCACAAAATACCTGAGTGACTTATGCCTATGTTTAAGCAATCATGTTTGCTTAAATGTGTCTTAATTCTTGTTGCTATGAAATATAGGAACTTCTTCTACATTAGAGAAATGCAATTAAACTTCTCAAACTTAACAGATAGTTTAAATTTTTCAATTGTTTAAATTAGTATTTTCTTGATCTGCCTAAATATAAAAATGTCCTTTTAGATATTTTTGGAAATAGTTTAAGTAAGACAAAATTTGTGAACCACTCTGACTATGTTGTTTTTTGATGAATTCAGCAGCTCTCTCAGCAATCATTATGGTTGGAGCATTTGTGTTTCCACTCACAATATCTGGCATGATACTAGCATCAGCAACTCTTAGACCCTTAATTCCCTTAACCCGCAATTTCGAATCTAGAACAGAGCCTGGGTCCGTGTCCGGTCCCATTTTGACTGTTCCCACCGGATGATAAATAGTTGCAGTCATGTATTTCATGTAACACTTCCAGTATTCGTCACTTTTGAAGGGAAATTGGTCACATTCTGGAAGGTCGATTTGAATAATCTGTGCGTCTTGTTCTCGGTATGCAAACGTCTGCTCTATTTGCATTTGAAATTTAATTCCTCGCAAGATGGTTTCTACATCTTCTGGGTGGGCAAAATAGTTGGAAAAAAGTTTTGGAGAATCTTTCGGATTACAACTCCGCAAGCGTAAAGCTCCCTTCGATTTTGGTCTCAAGAGAACGACATAAACTACCATAATGTGGTCGTTTTCAAGAACGTTTTGAATACTGTTGGCGATTGGATCGGACAAACCCAGTGCCCTTCCCCAAATATCAAAGTCTGAAGATCCGCTTTGCATGAAAATATGGTGGTTGATTATGTCCGGATAGGGACTGGATGAAGTGACATCAGAATTTATGAATCCTGCGATTGAGCCAGTTCCGTAACTTGCCAATGGTCCTGTTTGATTAAGAAGATATGTATAAATAGCATCAAGACGCTCTCGCATTGTCTGGAGCTTAATTTTACTGTGGTTGATCTTAAATATCAGAGGGATTGTAACATGGTCCTGCAGATTGTCGCCAACTCTTAAGTTTTTCAACACTGGAATGCCGAGACTTTCCAAATGGTTTTTCGGACCTATACCCGAAAGCATTAACAGTTTTGGTGAATCTATGGTTCCAGCAGAGAGTACAACTTCTTTAGAAATATTAACTGTAAACTCATGTTGATTTCTATAAAGGAATGTGACTCCAGTAGCCATTTTCTTTTTTTCGTCGAAAATGATTTTTGTTGCAATTGCGTTCTTTATCACATGAAGATTTGGTCTGCCTCTTACTTTAGCCAGGTAGCTCTTTCCAGTGCTTTTTCTGCGTCCGTTCTCAATGGTTCCCGGCATTGCTGCATATCCAATATCAGCTCCCTCTTTGACAACCTCTAGTCTTCGGATACCCAATTCCTCAGCTCCGTCGAAAATCATTTCCCTTATTTCAGGTAAACTTACCTCAAATGGATTAACAATGGTTCCTCCTCTAGCTTCCGAACCGTTTAATTTATTTGGAAGAATGGACTTTTCAAAGACGGGCAGCACATCGCGCCATGACCAATTGGTGTTTCCCTTACGTTCCCAACTGTCATAATCTTCCCGATTTCCACGAACATACAACATTGCATTTAATTCACCTGTTCCACCTACCATTTTTCCTCTAGGCCAGTAACACACTTGATTTTTCATTCCCAAACAACTTTTGCCATCCGGTTCAGTGAAATAGTTCCAATTAAATTCAGTATGTTCAGTAACCAAGAACAATGCCGGAATCTGAAAAGAAAGGCCATTTAGACATTGAACTGATTATATAACTATAAAAACTTGTTTACCTGAGATTCCAGTGAAGGATCACCTCCTGCTTCAAGAACTAAAATCTTCCAATTAGGGTTTTCGCTAAGTCGACTTGCCATAACCGATCCTGCAGTTCCAGCTCCAATAACAACAAAATCATAGATTCCTAATCCTTGGTTAAGAAGATAATTTCCGTAATCTTTCGGCAACGATTCAGGCGGTGATATTAAACATTGCGCTGTTAATAATGTCTGCAGTAGTGTCGACACTAGAGAATTGACAATACCCACAGACGGTTGCGTGCACTGTCCTGGTATTGCTGCTGACATCTTACGTTTCTTCTAACGTTTACTCCTGGGCAAACAATTTAGCTTAAAAATAACAGAAGTAACTCATTATCAATTTGATTTCAAAAATTAAACCAAACTTAACAAATAAAATACACGACTGGCTACCACGAACTCGCTCTTATGTTTAAAAAAAATGTTCAGTAGGTTTAGTTTAGATATTGAATAGAGTAATAGAATAATGTCTTAAGCAAGTACGCGTTTTTTTTTTTTTATATAAATATTTTCGAAAGAATTAACCAATTTGTACAGTTTAGAGTTATACAAAACAATCGTTCATTTATGACTAATTTAAGAGTTTTTTTTTAACCAAATCTTTCCAGAAACTTTGTAGAACGGGTGAACCCCGTCTTGTTTCAAAATTTGTGTAGAGCATTTTTGTATGTAATTTTATGTACAGAGAAGATTTAAATTTTTGTTTAGCTCACTACAAGAACGGCTAGCTTCCATTCATCGATTTAATTTGTTTTTTCTTTTTTTTTTGCTACTTAGAATGAAATTAATGTTGTTTTTATATAGTTAATGCATGAAGGCACCTATGTACATTCAATACTTTAACAAAGGAGGGATTTTATTTGAAGGCAATATAAATAATGCAAGTAAGATTTTTATCCAATTACCTTGAATATTAAAAGTTTTTGGGATATGCCCATATAAAGTATGATCAAAATTTCAGGTAAGATTTTTTTTATGAATGCATTAATTGCATATCGTCGCCTCAGTTCTAAGGCCTCGTAACCCAGGAAAGTTGATTTTTCAGGAGACCATAATTCTTCTTCTTCTTCCTTTGTTTCGGCGCTGTTATGATCTCGATGTCTAGGGGATCATAACTCTCCCACGTATCTGCTTCACACTAGTGATCCGCCTGTGGGGTTCGCCGGGTTGACCTCAGAAATCGGCGGCAAGCCTCCCGGTTTTGTATTGTTCCATTTCTGAGGCCAACTGAATGCTGGTGTTTTTGCATTTGTTTGTACCAGGAGTGTTTAGGCCTACCTTTCTTTTTATTCCAAATTGGAACGTTGTATGATATTGCCTTTTTGACGGGGTTCTCGGAATCTCTCCTTTGAACATGGCAATACCAACTGAGTCGGTCGTGTTCAATTTTTTGGGAAATGGTATTCTTAACATGAAGGCTTCCTCGGATCTTCGTACTTCTAATTCGAGACCATAATTAGGGCTTATAACTTAACAAAACTTACAAGACAAAAAGGTTCGTCTTTCGTTATACAAATATTTTTGTATGGTACCCTAGAAAGCAAAAGAAATGTTGCTCTTTTTATTGCTCCACAACTTAATTTAACAATACTTTCTCAACCATTTTATATACAGGCAAGTTTTGCATTTGGAAAAAAAATCGAACTCGAGATTTTGATCAAAGTTCAGATTACATTGAAAACACGAAAAAAGTGGGTCCGGCAATTCCGTCTGTCTGTCTGCCATACACACGTTATGCAAAATTTTATTTGTGAAAGATTATTTTTTTTTAGTAGTCCTCTTGGAACCACTTTTTTTGTTTTTGATTTTCTCGAAAACGGTACAACCGATTTTAATCGTTTTAATTTTTTATGCTGAAGCTCCTCCAAAGTTTGAATATTATTGCGTATTCAAATTTATTTTTTTTTTGGATTTAAAAAAAATTCAAAAATTTGTTTTGAAAACTCAATATTTCGAAAACCCCTTGGTCGATTTTTTTTTAAACTTGATAAATAAAAGTTTCTTAATATAATCTACAATATTTAAGAAAAAAAAAATGTTTTTTATCCTAAAAATAAAGTTACCCACCATACAAAAATGTTAAAAAATGGTTTTCGAAAATCGTATTTTTCTTGAAAACGGCTCCGAGAATCTTTGAAGTGTAAACATCTTTTCCGGCGGTAGAGTGAATCGAAAACGTGTGTAAAACTTATACGTTCCGTGTAACCCGTTACGGTTACACGTTCCGTGTAGCAATCTACCTTATCGACGATTGCATTTAACACCATGTTTACATTGTTAATATTGCGTACTTACGACATCGTGTTTACATTGGAGACTTTGAGTACTGAAATCTCGATTTTATTACTTTATATTGCTGGCTAGAACTTAATTCAATCCCTCAACATTTCTTCACCTCTCAACCAATTAGGCCTATTCTGCCACATTTGTTATTCTGCTATAGATTTTCTGTTATGAATCATAAAAGATTTCCACCTTAAAAGATCTTTTATGATTGGTATTCAGAGGTTCGAACTTTTATAAATGTCTGTTAGGCTAGTCGCGCACTGGCAACTGTGATCGAAATCAAATAGTTTAACCACCAGTTGAAAGAGAACCGCGAACTGGCAACTCTTTCTTTACTCACGCTCACACTCTTTTCTCTTGCGCTTATGGAAAACAGCTCAACTATTACGAATTAATTTTAGGCAATCGTTTAGTTTGTGTCAAAACACAAACTTTTTAGTTGCTCGAATCGAGTTGCCTTAAGTGCGCGGTGTCCCATATAAGCCCATATGTTTCATTTTAGCAACTAAACACTTGTGAAACAAAAATTGAATGTGCGCGCCTGGCCTTAAAAGGATCGAAATAGTTCGTCGACGCAATTTTTATGTTGTTATTCGGTTTTAGTTGTTAACTAGTGTTTTTGATCCCATTAATCTTAAATTCACTTTATAATTTTTTGATTATTACATTAAAAGTATCCTAAACACAAGTAATAATGGAAAATAAACAAGAAAAATGTGTTTGGACTCGTTCCGAGATAATTATTTTACTAGAAATAAGTAAAGACAACAAAATAGTTGATTATTTCAAAACGGTTTTACAGGACATGGTTCAAAAATACATGTGTTTAGGTGGAAAGCGTTATGTACAGCTATGAAGAGATATTTTTGGATTTGAGTATAAGTGGAAGGGATAAATTGGGGAAAAATAGTGGCTTTCATTTGAATATCTAAAGTCACAAACTAGTACGATTGCATTGTATGTTTATTGGGTACGTTCGATAACAAAAATGCGTCACTCGGACGAACGTTGATGTTTACACATCCTAACCGTGAGTCCTGGCACTCACTTTTTTTTTTATTTCGATTAATTTAATAAGAAAAATGAAATTAAGATATTACTGACTGTACCTACCATAGAACCATTTTTTCAAATTTTGAATTTCTCATTATCGACAAAACGGATTTTAATGAAATTTCTCATAGAGAAGCTTCTAAAAAGTTTAAAAAACATTGTATTTCAAGACTTTAAAAAAAATATTGTTTGAATTTTTGAAAAGAAAAATCTATTTTTGTTGGAAAAATCGATATTTTAAAAACGGCTCTATATTCTTTTTTGGAAATTTATTTTCATTCGTACAGTAATAATAGCTTTAAGTTGGCGTACCAACATTTTCTCTCACAAATGTTTTAAAAATTTTGTATGTAAAAGCTTATTTTTTTTCTCTAACAACATTAATTTTCTTTTATAAGTTCGTTTGACCCAGTCGTGCATTTAATTTATATACAGAAATCGTAATTTTTGGCTCCTTTTTCAGAAATTGCAATATGAAACTAAATTATGGTTCATTTTGTAAATTTTTAATTTTGCATAAATTTTACGCGTTTTGAAATAATTCGGATAAAAATTCTTTGAGACACAGGCCAGGCTAGCAAAAAGTTTGAAGAACTATATTTTTGATGTTTTTGCAAACCCTTAATATGCCAGAGAAACGGTGTGAGCATTAAGAAAGAGGGAGGGGTTGGATAGGAGGTGTCGGTGTACATTGGTTTTGAATTCTTGAACATTGCAATGACAGGGAAAGACAGAGCGTGGTGAGACATTCCACATTCGCGTAGTACGGCTAAAGAACGAATCTTTGTACTTTATAGTACGATAGAAGTTGGGCTCAAAAGTAAACTCATGTTGATGAGCATTCTTAGAAGTGCGAGTATTACGGTTGATTTGTTTAAGGCGAGGAATGCAGCTGGCTATTTCCCTAGAGCATAGTCCGTTAAAATAGCGGTGAAAAAGGGTGAAGCAAGAAACATTACGACGATGTTTGAGTGACGTAAATGAGTCAATGATATTACTGTCACCAATCATTTTAAAGGCTCTTTTTTTGAATACTGTCCAAGAGGCTTAAGCAAGTTACTGGAGCACCAGCCCATAGATGGGAAGTTTTGGACGTATATAGATTTTGTAGATTGTAGCCAGATCGGAAGGAGAGAAGAATTTCTTGCACCGTCTCAGAAAATCCATACATCTTGCGGCATTTTTGGCAACATCGCGTATGTGATCGTTCCACAAGAGGTGGTTCGTGATGCACATACCGAGATGTTCAGTTTAATTGATGCAAGTGCCACTCATAGATAGAAGCAAGAGGGTATATCTCGTTTTAACGATATAAGACAGCATTGAGTTTTCGAAGCATTAAATTCCACGCGGTTTTTTATTCCTCATTGTGCAATGTTGCTTAGGTCGTGATTTAATGAGCTTATCATATTTTTTCGTTGCAGTTCCACATCCGAAGAGGAAGGATGTGAGTCTGAAAACGAATATGAAAAGCTAAGAGTACTATTGTCAGCGAAATAGTTAGTTGAATTAGAAGTTGTAGACAGAAGATCATTAATAAAAATGACGAAGAGGGTCGGGGACAAAACGGAGCCCTAGGGCACACCAGCATTTATGCTGTGGGTTTCGGACTTGAATCCGTCCAATACAACTTGTATTGAACGATACGAAAGAAAATTTCTAATCCAAAGAAGAAGGGGTTCGTCGATGCCAAAGGCACGCATTTTCGATAAGAGAGCAATATGCCAGACTTCATCAAATGCCTTTGAAATATCTAATAAAATAATCTGACTTTCTCCGAAACCATGTGAAGATTTGTTCCACTGATCGGCTTGATAAACCATCAAATCACCGGTGGACCTATTGCTACGAAAGCCATACTGCCGGTTATTAAGAAGCTTTCGTTTCTCAAGATATTTCTTAAGCTGATAATTAATCAGCGTTTGCATGACCTTGGACGGAGGGACGTTAGTGCGATCGGTCGATAGTTTGAGGAAGAAGAAGATTCGCCTTTTTTTGAGAACTGGCTGAACAAATACAGTTTTCCAACCACTCGGAACGAGCCCTGGAGAATAGGATAGATAGAAAAGCTTACGCAGAGGTTTTGCTAGCGTGGAAGAATTCCTCTTCAGAATAATAGCGGGGATATCATCCGGACCAGCGGATGTATGTTTAGATCTTTTAGGACCCTCGCCACAGTACGAGTACGAAAAAAGGTTTGCCCCATAGAATCATTAACGCGCTCAAGAATCAGGGGAGTCATAACACTATCCGGTGGACAGTGTTAGTTAGCTTTCTCAATAGAGCTAATAACAAGGGAGTGTCATTGACAAAAAGCGTATTAACCGAGGAAGAGGAAGAATTTCTCATATTTTTTACAAATGACCAAAAATTCCTACTGCCTTTGGAACATAGCAGTATTTTATGGCCTTTGAAGACCTTCCTGGCTTGTTTGAACTTTTTCCGGTTTTCCTCAATTATGTTGGCTCTAAAACACCGGAATCTTGCCTCTTTTTCCTTGATAACCTCTTTGCAGCTCAAATCAAACCATGATTTATCCTTGGGTCTGATACTTTTAACCCTATGCGGGATAAAATTTTTCATTCCCAAAAGAATTATTTTAGTTATCATGTCTGCCATATCTCGTTCTGCCATACGGTTCTCCTAGGAGCTCTTTATCTGACTGGATTTGTTTGACACGAAAAATTTGCAGATATACTCGTAACACTATGGTCAAATGTTCCTAGAGACGTGATTACACTTATTGTGTATTTATCAGGGTGATAGGTAAGGAACAAGTCAAGAGTGTTTTCTGCTCGGCCATTAACGTCAAACTATGCAGCTAACAGTCCTCTTAACCAATTAATAAATATTTTCAATAAATTCTCTTTTCTTACAAATGTCAATCTAAAATCCGAACTCTTTAAATATAATTTCTATGGTCAAAATCGATAAAACTTTGTTTATAGATAAATTTTAGATTTTAGGTAAATATTATAAACTTAACGTTAGCATTAACGTATTGTAAATAAATAGATATTCGAGTGGGCTCATTGATAAGCTGAGTAACTGGTTAAACTCAGTCACTTACTGTGCTCTGTGATAGGTATTTTTTGTTGTTTTCTCCTATGAGTGGCTTAATTTTATGTTGTTCTTGTTGCTGAAGCTATTGGTTTATTTTGTATATCTGTGGTGTTTGGTACAGACGTGATAAGTCCATAAAGTAATTTGCGTTTTCACGTTCACTTTATATGGCCCTAGGGCTGAAACGGGTTGACTGATTTTCTTCAAATTTGGAAAACTTTTGAAAATATTCTTTGAACAACTATATTCCAAATTTTAAGAAAATCGGTTTACCCGTTTAGATTCGAGATCGATATAAAGTGAACGTAAGGATGCAAATTATTTTATGGAGTTATCATGTTTCTACCAAACACCACAGATATATATTGAGTGTTATTATCTTTGTGTATTTATTAAACTGTCTGTCTGCTTATTTATTATTTGTATATTTTTTGTTTGCATTTATGAAACGCGTCTGCGACGGAGGCAGGAATGGAGGTACACAACGAACACGAGGACATGGACCGACCCTGTCTAACACTCATTGACAACCGATAGAGATAATATTTTTTTTTTAACAAGATTATGGAAAATTAAAATCAATATTGATTTTCAATATTAATTAAAAGCTGCAGGAGACACACGTTTGAGAATTCCTTAATGTGTTCTATTAAATCTTTGATTTTAAATAGATCTTAAAAATTCTGAGTAAATATTTAGAAAGCGTTCTGATAACATATTTTCAGAATAAGTCGAACCAATTAAAACAACAACTTCGATGATTCAGTAATTTCAAATTATTTAAGGTCAGACACTAATTGTATGGTGGTAGATGTTTGTTGATATGACCATGACTCCATGGCAGACAGCAAAGCGCATAAAGAAGAAATCGTTTTTGCACAGATTACGGTCAATTGATATTAGCTTGGTAACTCGGGGTCCAAACGCAACTACAATTCGATCGAACAAGAGAGAAATTATAAATTTTCTGGAAATTCTTTTGAAAACCCACAAACAAACACCAACATGCATTTTAATGCCTAGTCAGTAATATAATCAGCTATTAAAAAAAAAAAAGTGCGAACAAAAAAAGAAAAGGACCTAAATGGTAACCTTGAGGAATGCCGAAATCCCCAAATATCTTTTATGATGTTTTGTTTTTAAAATAAAGAAACTGTTATTTGCAACATAAATATGATAAATATTTGGGAGCTAAATGGTCATTACTTTTTTAAACATTTTAATATGCGACGTTTTTGACTTTGGTTTTTAATAATAACATCCGAGCGAAACCCCATCAAGTTGGTTGCGATAGATTAAACCTTCATAAATCCATGTTTATGTGGCGAAACAACATTCGTGTATATTTTTTGAATGGCTTCTTAAATGAATTTTTCGAATACTTTTGGCGCATACATGAGAAGTTAGCCTCTATAGTTTGATATATAACACTTGTTCCCGTTTCTAAAAGAGTGTTAAAATAAATGAAGACTTCCAAACGGAAGTCGGACAAATACCTTTTAGAATTGATAAATTAAAAAAAAACGTAACACAAAGGACGTGCTAAGACAGAAATGTAAGGTATAACAATGAAGGATGATATTTCATCAGGTCCGTAGGATCAAAATCCTTAAACTTAAAATCATGGCCTTTGTTATAAGTTTTGCCTACTACAGTTATTTACACAGCCATTAGGATTCTCATTAACCCTTTCGAAGAAGTTCGAAAATATATCACATTTATATACATATAGTTGCAGTATCGGTGAAAGAAAAATCCTTATAGGTCATCACAGCTAAAGGGTTTTTCAATTGTAAACTTTGGCGGCCATTTTGTTTTGGTGACATTTGTCAAATCTAAAGTTAATTATTCGGTTACTGAGTTGCTTTATTATCAAAATGAGTGTTCGGTAGGGAAAAACTTTGTCTGTGCTGCGCCCATTTTACTGTAGACGTGGTGTCCCTTTACAGTCTAACCTTCAACGTTTTGTGGCCAAATTATAGTTGAAGGGAACCCTACTCCCAGTGGATTCCTCTTACTGACTTCAACAAGATCCAACTGAGCTCAAAGTTCATGATCACTAACTAGGTTTCGAAGCGTTTAAAAGAGGACCCCCATTTTGGCCGAAAAATCATCCTTAGACAAAATGCGTATGTCTGGATAAATGGCTGTGTAAATAAGCAAAATTGATGTATATGGGACGATACGAGGACAATGCATTCTCAAAAAGTTACTGTTCGATGCCAGCAACGTCATTGGCCCGTACGAAAACGACCTTTTTGAGGCGGTCACCGTCAATGACGAGTGCTACAGAACGATGATAACCATTTTCTTATGGCCCAAATTGAACTATATGCACCTAGACGACATATGGTTCCAGCACTACATTTGATTTATCATTTAAAGCTTTTTTCAGCTTGAAAGAAAATTTAACCCAAAAACCATGATCACATTAATTTACTCGTGAAAAATATTTAAGGAAAAGGAAATCACAACACCGAATTATGCACTTCGAATAATAGGGCCCCACTGTATATAAAATTTAAGAAAAGTCCTGACTATTGTTTTTAAAATTTTGAACTTTGACACTAATTGGTTCCAACGGTGTTGCTCAAACAAATCTAAAACTAATAAATTTGGCCCACACAACACAATATTGCACTTTTATTATTTAAGAAGAAACCCTATTGTAAATATTGATTTTAATTAATTTATTAATTTAATTCCACACTTTTGATCTGCTTCTTTTTTATATGTAAACTGTTTATTTTAAGTAATATTTATTTGTAAAATATAAATAAATTCTTAGCACATTTATAATTTCTTAAAACAGTGAGTATAAGTTAAAATACCCAATAATTTATATTTTTGAGGAAAACCAAATTTTTATACCACCTCCTACAAAAAAAATTTAAGTGCTTATAGAACCCAACAGTCAAGCTCAGCAAACTAAACCACTTTAATCTTCAATTCGAAACGAAAGTGTTGTGAAGAATTTAAAAGTATCGTGCGTCAACAAAATAAATAAATATTTAAACAACCGTTTCTGCCGAACCAACATTAACGAATGCAAATTTATTTGAACATTATTTGAAAGTAAAAATTTGCTTAGAACCCCCACTTGAAAATGTCGAATAAGATAAGAAAATAGACAGAGAATACCACCAAATATTTTTTTTATTTTAATTCCATAAATGTATATCTTATTTATAAAAGAATTAATAATGTGTTGTGCCACCACGGTTAACTATGACCTCGTACATCCTGTTGGGTAAGGAGTCATATAGTTTGTTTATATAATCCAGTGAAATAGTCTCGCAGGCAGCGTTACCACTTCCGGAAAAAAAGTCGAAGTAGATATGAAGAAAAAAGTGAAGTAAATTGAGAAAAATCGAAGTAGATTTCAAAATGACTTTTTATTTGCATTTAGAAAAAAAATTGGACTCGAAATTTTCATCAGTTATTACAAAACGAAAAAGTGGTGATTCAGTCTGTCTGTAGATCTGTTACTCAACCTGACGCCTAGAGGAGAAATTATATATTTGTACTTGGGTCGATGCTCATATTTTTGTATGGAAGTACTAACTATAATGAAAATAGAGAAAATGAAGTAGTTTTGGGCTTTTTTTTGTAAAATTGAAGTAGATTGAAACAGAAATTTTTAAAAGGAAGTACATTTCAGTATTTTGATGATGGTGCGAAGTAGGAAGTAGATTTTAAAATATTTTGAAAAAAAGAAGTAGATCTACTTCAATTGAAGTAAAGTGGTACCACTGCTCGCAGGCACTTTTTATTCCTTCAATGAGTTCCGATTCAGTTGAATATTGAGTTCCAGACTCGTATACCTTGCGTGCTAACCATCCCCAAACATTTTCTATAATGCTAAGGTCGGGCGAGTATGGCGCCCAGGTTAGTAAGTGCACCTTTTGACGCTCAATCTAAGATTTTACGAGCTTAGAGGTGTGGATAGGGGCGTTATCCTGCTGGAACTACCATTCCAAGAGCCCAAAATTATCTTTGATTGCAGGGAAAGTCTTTTTTAATACACCATTGTATGCTGTGGCATTCATGAGACGAGTAAGAAATTGTAATTCACGGCTGTGCAGTCTATCTAAAGTATGCTCTTCCTTTCGAAGATCATGAAAGTAAAAAGCATATTCATCGGGACCCTCCGAAATAATTTTTTTTTTTGTCTGAAAAGACTACAAGCTGCCACTCCTTCTTCCAGGTCATATGCGCTCTGCAGAAACCGAGGCGTTGCGTCTTCCGAAGTTCGTTAATAGGCGTTTTTTTTATTTTTAGACGTTTTAAATGTTTAGCATTAGAAATAATTCTTTGCACAGTCCGGACGCTTGCTTTTGCACCGGTTTTTTCTTTAATTTTGGCTGCAGAGTCGTGCGAGTTGGACGCGTGCCTCAAAATAATTCGCTTGTCAGCTGCTGTAATCACAGAAGGTGGCCGGCCCACAGTTGCAGTGGCCCGAATTGACTTTTTTGGTTGCAAAAATCATATCTCTTAAACGAATAAAGATATCACCACATTTTTTTTTTTATCTTAAAGGAAATTTCCAAGGCTATAAAGTTTGAGAATTTAAAGAAAAAATATTTACAGGGTGTTTCAGAATCTGCTGCTGAAATAAGAAGTTTTAGTTAAGGTGGTTAACATATCTGGTATTTGTTTTTTAAAAGGTTGAAAGTCAACTTATGAAGTAATTTGAGTGTAATTTAAGTAAAACAGTGGGGAAAAAAGAAAACAACCCAAATTGAATGAAAATGTGACGAAAAAAATCTTTTTCTTTATTAAATGATTTTTTTATTTTATTTTTTATTTTTTTTTTTATTTTTTATTTTTTTTTTTATAAAAGAGTACTTATAAGTATTTATAAAATATTTTATTAATAGATTACAATTCAAAAAGTAGAAGAATAAAATTTTAGGAACAAAAATGTACATACAAACATTAAATTTCTTGGAAACTATCATCTAAGTCCGGGGAAATGCGTAACAAACTTATCATTTCTGGTGAGTATTGGGCTTTCAGATCTTTTTGGGTTCTTAGACATGCCTCAAGGAAGAAATAAGTGGATCGGATGAGATTGCTAGCATGTTTAATAAGTCTTCATTCTGCCGAATTCTTGAAACTTTGAACGTATTTTGATATCTGTATTTCTTGTAGTCTTTATTTTTGGATTCTTGGGCTTCTTCTGACAATTCTCCAAGTGGTAGAGATTGGTATTCGATTATATTTTGACTATCAACCAAAATTTTATGAAGAGTAGGTGTTAGTAGTTTTTCAGGGTACTTTTGTTTCAATAACTCTGCGGTTTTTTTTGGTGTACTCTCCAAATTTAACTGTATTCACTTCTTCCCAGCAATTCAAAACATTAAGTATTATTTTGATCCTAGTTATAACCTTTTCATTGACCCCAGTTATTCGAGCGGTTGCCTCCGATTTTTCACAAAATCTCCTTGAAGTGTTTCCATCATTGCTATTTCCAAATCCTTGATTTGGTTTATCCACAGCAAGTCCAAGCTCATCGTGAAAACGTCTTTGAATCTCTCGTTTTCTTCGTATTTCTGCCTCCTTGATCCCAATAGATTCATCAAATTCCTCTCCCTTTGTCGAAGTGTATAAGCAAGTATTAAAATAAATTCCATGCACCTGATTCTAGCATGCAATGGAGAGATTCCATATTCGTAATTATGTTCGTCGTTTTTTAATTCATCCTGGTTATTGAAGTTTTTTTGGGTTCTTTTACATATCGGACATGGCCGCGAGTTATATCTTCATTAACTTTATACTTTGTTGGTTGATTATCTGCTATTTGCCTTTTCATATCGTGGACTGTTGTATTTATGAGGTCAATAGTTTCTTTGGCATATTGGAACATTATGGGTCGGCAGAAATGAGTTGATGATGGGCTAGGGTTCCTCCACTGTTCGCAATCTGCGCTATTGAGCCTGAGTGGAACAACTGATGCCATAAACATGTTTGCGTCTGTTTCTGCTTTCCTTGACTCTTTTGACTCGAAGTGGACTTGCAGTAGAAATTGCCTTGATCACATCACTCTTCGCCTTTTCATGGTCTTTATTATACCTTATTACTAATGCATCAGAGAGATTTGCAGTACTTATCTCCTCTGTTGCATTGATTAGTTTTTGCTTTTTGTGAATCTTGCGCACTCATTGACTGACTTCCTTGGCCTTCCTCTTGATGACCTTGATGTAGTTGGGAGATCACACATTACTTCTGTTTGTCTGGTGATATGGAGAGATGAAGATAACCATTGCTCATTTTTGTTTATAAAATTAACTCTCGATCTATGGGCTGCGACCCATTTTTTCTTAGTAGCGCAATAAAAGTGTCTTAATTTTGCTTCATTTTCCAGCAAATTTTCAGCAGATAGTTGGTGTTCACTTATTACGGCAGAAATAAACTCGTCAGTGCTATTAACTTTTAAAAAAAGTTCAAACAAAATATTGTTTGGTATATCCATTTTAAATAATTTTTCCTTATACAACTGCTCGATCGCTCGTTATAGTTTTAAATAATAACTCCATCCCAATGTTTTATTTTTTTATACCTTAAAACTAAATACCTTCACTAAAAATATTCTTTTTTATGACATCCCAATAAGGTAATCTGTTTACCTAAAAATATTCTAATCCAGTTAAGAACCCT
The DNA here is from genome assembly GCA_911387755.1 of Chrysotoxum bicinctum. NCBI lineage: Eukaryota > Metazoa > Arthropoda > Insecta > Diptera > Syrphidae > Chrysotoxum > Chrysotoxum bicinctum. The sequence continues at coordinate 118,581,060 of OU426989.1, read as the reverse complement.
TATCCATCAAACTACCTGACAATAATTTATCATACCCGAAATCAAAAACATTCATGCTTAAAAGTTTTATTAGGGGTTACACGAAATAAGCTATAAAACCGTTTTAAAAAGCTAAGCATAAACTATGTCTTCCTTCTAAATTACAAAACCATTTTATTTAATACCAAGACTCATACCTGCAAAACAAAGAAATAATAATTTCCATGATTTTTTTTTGCACTTGAAAAAAAACTCAGAAAAAATTACTGACTTTTTCAAATCAAATCTCTCTAGCTCAGTGTAATGCAACTTTATGCAGCTGAGTTTTTGGTTGTAGATAAAGAGATATATAAGGATTCATTATCCGTCCAGTTGGACTTGACAACTTTTAAAAACTTTTTTTCTACTCAATGTAAAGTTTAAAAAGTGCCTAAAAAGTGGTATTTCAAAAAACATTAAATTTAGTACTTTAAAAAATTTATAATTTTTTTTTTTATTTCTGATCATAGTAATTAACACATATATCAAGTAAATATAACAAAAAAAAAGTTTAACTTATACTCTTTTCCTAGTTTTTACACTCAAAGTTAAAAAAAATGTTTTTTTCTCACCTTAAATATTTATCAACTTTGACTAGCTCTACAAGCCAAACCGTTCATACAAATGAATTAATTTTTGCGATTACTAAAGCTCCAAACATTTGTTAATTCAGAAAATGTAAAAGTTTTGCATTATAAACCCACCCGAAAAATGAATTTCGCAAGCACTTTTGCCTAAACGGGCCACTGTGCGGCTCTTCATATTTTTACTTGCGACTTATACATACATATGTAGGTACTATGTTGTATAAGGCAAGTTATGCATTCGCAAAAAAAATCGAACTCGAGATTTTGATAAAAGTTGACATTACGATAATAGCGAAGACTAAAAAAGTTGGTCTCGCAATTCTGTCTGTATGTCTGTCTGTCGGTTCCACTACAGCCTAAACGGCTCGGCCGATTTTCTGTTAACTTGTAAGATATCATTTTTAATTTTTCCCCCACACGTTTTTTTTCTTTTTTTTTAAGACCAAAAATAACGGAACCTACCATACGAATTTTTTTCGAAATTTTATAAATATTTTTTTTCTCAAAAACTGTGCGACAGATTTAAAAAATAAAAACAAAAAAATTAACCTTAGTTAAAGCTAGGTAATGCTTGAAAAAAAAAATTTCTGAAAAATGGTTATTGAGGGTACCCCCCATGGAACCATTTTTTTTTGTTTTTGATTTTCTCAAAAACGGTACAACCGATTTTGATCATCATTTTTTCAAAAAAAAATTGTTTGGATTTAAAAAAAAAACTTCAAACATTTTTTTTTTTAAACTCAATATGTATTTCGAAAACCCCTACAAGATGTGAGAAAAAACATTTATTTTACCTAAAAATAAAGGTACCCATCATACAAATGTTAAAAAAATTAAAAGAATGGTTTTCAAAAATCGTATTTTTTTCGAAAACGGCGCCTAGAATTTTGATAAAATTTTGTTTCTTTCAATTAATTTTTATGATCTTTATTTAATTTAATAAAAAAAAAAATTTTGAAATTAAGATATTACAGCTTGTACCTACCATAGAACCATTTTTTCCAATTTTGAATTTCTCATTATCCACAAAACGGATCTTAATAAATTTTTTTATAGAGAAGCTTCTAAAAAGTCTAAAACACATTGCGTTTCAAAACTTTAAAATAAATATTTTTTTGAATTTTTGAAAAAAAAAAACTATTTTTTTCTTTTTTTTTGTAAATTTAATTTTTATTCGAACAATAATAAAAACTTTAAATTGGTGTACCAAAATTTTCACTTAAAAATATTTTAAAAAGTTTGTATATAAAAGCTTATAATTTTTTTTCTTCCATAAATTCATATTTGCATAGCATTCTGTTTTTGTCTCTTACTACTAAAAGAATTTAAAAAATTAATTTTATCCTTATGAACAGTTTTCTCTAATAACATTCGTTTTAGAAATTGTTAGTCTATTACATAAGAGCAAGTTCGTGCGACCCAGTCGTGCATTTTATTTCCATAGTTATGCTCATTGCGTAAGAATGAGGAAATAACTTTACCGCTGCGTTTATTTTTTTTTTTTTTTTGAAATTTGATGTATTGATTGGCCACACTCACTATAATCCTTGGTTTTGGCCCTTTCTGACTCATTTAACGCTTTTGCTTGTCCCAAATTTATTAAATTTAATTGAAAATTATTAAACATAAACTAATTATAACGTTAATAAGAAAAATACAACAACTTACACGCAAAAATGAATAGTAAAGCGTAGAGGCGCTAATCGGGTGTCACAAAAAAAATCATTAATTTTTGTCGCATTTGACAGAACAAAGCAAAACAAAATAACGGTTCATTTCCAGAACTCAAGTTATTTTTTAGATTAATCAGGATACACATTCGAAGTTCCGAGTTATATGCATTTACACTGAAAGATTAGAGAGGCGCTAATCGGTTATCGGTGTAGTAGTATAACAGCCCCACTGTTTCCACAGTTCCACTCTACCACTTATGTTCCACTATTTGAGTGAGCCCAGCTGTTGGTTAGAGTGCGAGGTACGGAGCGGTTGTTATATTATATTTAATTCTTAAGAATATATTGTTCTATCTTTAATAAACATTGTACATAATAACAATTCTTTTAGATTGAATAAGACTAATATTTAAATCGATTGTTTTATTAATATCGTGAATGTACAACATCGGGCAGTGTTAATTTAATAGCGTCATAAATTGGACCTTGATATTGTACTTTATAAAGAATTTATCAAATTCTAGTTCAACCTTTTCGGAGGAAAACTTCATCCAAAATTTTTCTCTGAAGTTTGATTCGCTTTTTTAAATGTAGGTAGACAGATTTGTACTATAGCAATTCTTAAGGGTAAACAAATTTTGTTGGACATCATTAGGGCATGATATGTTGGCCATTTTCTTAAATTATTTGAAGTGGAAATTTACGGAAATTACGGAGCAAAGCTTTTATTCTAAATTTGGGAATTTAAAAAGTTATTATTATTTTACACCTTGCCCCCAAATTTTTCATGCAGAATGTCAATCGCGGCGTAAGCTGGGTAGCACTGTCTTGCTGGAACGACATGTCGTCTATTGTCGTCGAAGAAACGTTTACCCCTTATCCCATTGTTCTTGACTGGCACTTGCCTTACAGAAGCCGAAAAACTTTCAGTTTTCTCCGTGTCAACGACGCTACGATCTTCGTTGGAATGACCACATTTTCGAGACCGCCTAATGCGGTGTGCTTAATGCTTATGATTTCCATATCGTTGTAAGAAATTTTTAACCCCTTCTGATCTGGCTACAATTTATAAGGCGTTTATAGATACGTCCAAAACTCGAGTACAATTCACATGTTTGGGCAGGTGCAGCCCAAACTTCTCTTCATTTACTGAATATAATTCAAAACAGAGCGATAAAACATGTCTTTCATGTCTTTCCTTGCTTTATAGCTTCTTTCACAAGCAATGGTCATTCGAGTTAGCCAGTTGCATTCCTCTCCTCAATGCTCATCAATTCACCCTCGAGCCTAATTTTGGACCTTTCGTCAAATACAGATATAATTTTTTTTAGTCGGAAAAATTTAACCGGTACTGTTCTCCTTGCCATTTTAATTTGCAAACATTAAAGACCACTGTTCAGTGATACCTCCTTACTCCCCCCGTCCCCTTCATAATTTATATGAAAGTATAATCGAGTATCAGTCGTTACCAATCGGAGAACTGTCAGAAGAAGCTCAGGAATCCAAAAATAAAGACTACAAAAAACATACATACCAAAATACCTGCAAGGTTTCAAGGATGCGGCAAAATGAAGACCTTTTTAACATGCTTGCAGCCTCATCGGATCCTCTTATTTCCTCGCTAAGACATGTTAGAACCGAAAAAGACCTCAAAGCACGATACAACGATACTCTCCAGAAATGATTAGGTTCTTAAAAATTACCTCGGACTTTGACGAAAGTTTCTAAGAAATCTAGTTTTTTTTTTTTTATTTATTAATTTATTTATCCTCCACTGTTAAACTTGAAATATATTATGGCCTTGTGATTTGATAATAGTCATGGCGAAGGCATGACGAATCGGGAACTGAATTCGTTTAAACTCAAAGGTCATATCCTTTGGGATCATTGGAATCCTCGGAATGGGGTCTGAGGAAATGAAATCAATCCGCTCGATTCATCGACAGAAACACGGCCATTACGGATAGTCAGCAATTTCTTGGAGAAATCTTCAGCAGCTATCATATTTGCTTCCAGTTCAAGTTTCTTCGCAGCAGTCGATCTTGAAACAACTGGCAGGGTTTGACGGAAATTGTCATATAGTAAAATCGTTGCGCCACCAACAATTCTCGAGTCATTGCGCAGATCTTTTAAGGTTTGATCAAGAGCTTCCAATGTGCCTCTGTGCGCCATTGTTCATTCGTCTCAGATGATGATTTTTGAGGCTACTAAAACTTTTGCCATTGCAGAGTGTTTTGCAATGTTGCATATCGGTTGTTCAGTAGTTTGAAGATTTAATGCCAATGTCAACGCTGAATGAGACATACCGCACCTTTCCTGTTCCTTCAGGAGCATCCAGGAAAAATTTATTTATGTATCATAGACTTCCTTCTGTTTTGGGTTCAACACATATCTTCGATCAAGAGCAAAGCCTCCTCATTCGCTTCAAGATCAGCGGCCGAATTACCGCTTCAGTGACCGAATGAGTGAGTCCCATCAGTGATCGAATGAAAATGTCAAATTAGGGTAATTGATTGCTCGATGACGTAAGCGGTAATGCCAAACTCATATGATTCATATTACTCGAAAAGTGATGATATAATTTGGCCCCAGGATTCCTTGAACTGACACGAATTCAATGTAAAATGTCTTCTGACATGTTATCTTTGTATTTGTTCCACAGGTCACGTGGATTAGCATGTAGACATGATGATGTGCGTATCTGACTTGGAGATGCACAGAAACAAATTGAGATCTTGACATACTGCACGAAATGTTAACAATTCGTAGTGATTCAAATGATGTTGGCCCACGAACATTTACCAGGAACAACCGTAAATAGAAACATTCATCATTCTTTGGATGAACTGTGTAAATACGACCAAAAGCATCAGCAGACCGCATATCCGGATGATCAGGAACCGCATCGCCTTGCCTCCGACATAGAAATTTCTTCGATGAAGCGTTCCAAGTTTAATAAGGTGGCATCTCCGAGTAAAGCAACGATCGTGCGAACGGATCGCTTTGGCGAGTCTTAAAGAAACTGGTTAATGTTGTTTGCTTTCACTTTCGTTGTAATAGTTCTACCGTTATCATCGGGTTATCGACGCCTATACAGTGGATACCCATCATTGCCAGTGATGGTCTCCGCCGTTAATTTTCGTGGATAACTTTTGGAACACTTGCCGTCGACCATGCACGGTGATTGGCGGTTGATAGTGCCATATGGTCCATGAATCATATTCGTAATAACAACATCATAAAGATCTGAATCTGTTGTGGGATCATCTATTTGATCTGGTCGAATTCTTCCGACTAACCAATGCAAGCCTCGATTTTGCCATTCGATTGAATACATCCAGCATCGAGTACTCCCAAAGACATGTTGCTTAACATCAACGAACGGATGTTTTGCTTGAAAACAAGTGCGATGATGTCGTGCCGATCACTTGATGTTTGTCCGGGAAGCAATATTTGAACAATTTCTATCCATACATGTAAATGTAATGAATAGGTCTGGCCGATCATAATGACAAACATACATACATATGTCATTGCATCTTGCATCTTGACCAACTTGAGAGTTGACTTCAACTTCTTCGTCAGTGGGTTACGGTACAGTCCAGTGCAAATGCGGAGCATCTTTCTTTCAAAATGATTCATCTTCTTCATTGCTGTGGGTGAAATAGTCAACCAGATGGGAAAGGCGTAGGTCAGAACAGAATCGGGAACGTCGGTTTGTATTGTATGATATTGTTGATGGTATATTTGGGCAGCTAGCATATCAGCAAATCCAGGTATTTCTGGAGGAGGTTTTGACTCTTTTGCATCAATTGCTATGTTAATGCATATCAATGCTGTATCAATTGCATCGCGCAAGCGATGATGATGAATTTTCCGTTTGTATGTGACACCTAAGGCCGGGAGCCACTACTGGATATCTCCTTTTCCAAACACCATATGAACGCTCAAAGTTATTGCGAGTGCGTGCATATCTGCGAACTACGATTCGTTGTACAAATTCTCAACAGCGTTTGTGACATTTATAAAAGGTGTTGCAAGATAACTTGAATACCTGTGTCGCCAATGATTATGAAGTGACCAAATTCACCTATTTCAAATCGTCCTTTCAATCGTGATAAGCTGCCAGCTAGCCACGTTATCATTTATTTTTAAATTCGCAGAGGCCACCATCTGCACATTTAGAGAAAACCATTACTTGCGATTTCTAAAGGTCTCTGCATTACTTCCCCCTGGTGATTGAATGCGGACGTGTGTACAATAAATTGCTGCAATTTTCCTAGAAAACTTAGCTTTAGCAAAAAAGCCTCGTGATGCGCCAAGCTTTTCCTCGTGCGTTTCTGGCATTCGAATGAACCGTGGTGCTAGATTGGCAATTGCTTTCGACACTTGTTTCAGAATGTGATGCACGCTGGAAGTGCTTACTCTACTAAAGAACAGTCAATTGCATTTATCCTAGCGCATAAAATCGTAGTGCTACCAATAACTCTGTGATTTGGCGCAAATCACGAGATATAGGTATTTAGAGGAGAACTTAAGTTTTAAGGTCACAGCAAATTTATTTCGTTGCAAGGAGGTGAATCCTTTATCAAGTTTTGCAATATCATTGCTGTCTGTTTTGAAAGACGAAAGCAATAAATGAATTCACGGTCGTCCGACTTTTCAACTCCAATGCGCGGCAACATCTTGTGCTATCTTCTTTCAATGTACAATGGCTCAGTTACATTGTCTTCACTTAGACCAAAATATTTTTTAAATTTTTGCTGTGGAAAGAAAACTTTTGAAACAAAATACATACATGTATTTTATTAAAAAACTCTCAACTCTCAAGTTTGCTCAGTCAATTCTACTTTTTCCGGGAGTTGGGAAAATCTAAAGTTGACCAACTCTAGAGTTGAAAATCGAAAGTTGAAAACGTCAACTTTGAGTGAATAACAACAAAATCACGAGTTGAAAATAAAAGTCTTCAAGTTATGTTCAACTCCTAGTGAAACAAATCGGCCTAAGTGTATCAAAAAAGTATGTCCTGAAAAAAAACTGTACATATTCTCTTTAAAACAAATTAAGACAACGATTAAACTTTTATTCGATTCCAAATACTGCTCAACTTTAAATTTTAAAATTCTTCGATTATTTAAGTTAAAAGACACAAAATACCTGAGTGACTTACGCCTATGTTTAAGCAATCATGTTTGCTTAAATGTGTCTTAATTCTTGTTGCTATGAAATATAGGAACTTCTTCTACATTAGAGAAATGCAATTAAACTTCTCAAACTTAACAAATAGTTTAAATTTTCCAATTGTTCAAATTAGTTTTTTCTTGATCTGCCCAAATGTAGAAATGTCCTTTTTGATATTTTTGGAAATAATTAAATTAAGACAACATTTCTGAACCACTCTGACTATATTGTTTTTTGATGAATTCAGCAGCTCTCTCAGCAATCATTATGGTTGGAGCATTTGTGTTTCCACTCACAATATCTGGCATGATACTAGCATCAGCAACTCTTAGACCCTTAATTCCCTTAACCCGCAATTTCGAATCTAGAACAGAGCCTGGGTCCGTGTCCGGTCCCATTTTGACTGTTCCCACCTGATGATAAGTAGTTAAGGTCATGTATTTCATGTAACACTTCCAGTATTCGTCACTTTTGAAGGGAAATTGGTCACATTCTGGAAGGTCGATTTGAATAATCTGTGCGTCTTGTTCTCGGTATGCAAACGTCTGCTCTATTTGCATTTGAAATTTAATTCCTCGCAAGATGGTTTCTACATCTTCTGGGTGGGCAAAATAGTTGGAAAACATTTTTGGAGAATCTTTCGGATTACGACTCCGCAAGCGTAAAGTTCCCTTCGATTTTGGTCTCAAGAGATTGACATAAACTACCATAATATGGTCGTTTTCAAGAACGCTTCGAATACTGTTGGCGATTGGATCAGACAAACTGAGTGCCTTTACCCAAATATCAAAGTTTGAAGTTCCGCTTTGCATGAAAAAATGGTGCTTGCCTATGTCCGGATAAGGACTGGATGAAGTTATATCAGAATTTATTAATCCTGTGATTGTGATAGTTCCGATACCTGCCAATGGTCCTGTTTGATTGATGAGATATGTATAAATAGCATCAAGGCTGTCTCGCATTGTCTGGGGCTTAATTTTACTGTGGTTGATCTTAAATATCAGAGGTATTGCAACATGATCCTGCAGATTGTCGCCAACACTTAAGTTTTTCACCACTGGAATGCCGAGGCTGTCCAAATGGTTTTTCGGACCTATACCCGAAAGCATTAACAGTTTTGGTGAATCTATGGTTCCAGCAGAGAGTACAACTTCTTTAGAAATATTAACTGTAAACTCATGTTGATTTTTATAAAGGAATGTGACTCCAGTAGCCATTTTCTTTTTTTCGTCGAAAATGATTTTTGTTGCAATTGCGTTCTTTATCACATGAAGATTTGGTCTGCCTCTTACTTTAGCCAGGTAGCTCTTTCCAGTGCTTTTTCTGCGTCCGTTCTCAATGGTTCCCGGCATTGCTGCATATCCAATATCAGCTCCCTCTTTGACAACCTCTAGTCTTCGGATACCCAATTCCTCAGCTCCGTCGAAAATCATTTCCCTTATTTCAGGTAAACTTACCTCAAATGGATTAACAATAGTTCTTCCTCTAGCTTCCGAACCGTTTAATTTATTCGGAAGAATGGACTTTTCAAAGACGGGCAGCACATCGCGCCATGACCAATTGGTGTTTCCCTTACGTTCCCAACTGTCATAATCTTCCCGATTTCCACGAACATACAACATTACATTCAATTCACCTGTTCCACCAATCATTTTTCCTCTAGGCCAGTAACAAACTTGATTTTTCATTCCCAAACAACTTTTGCCATCCGGTTCAGTGAAATAGTTCCAATTAAATTCAGTATGTTGAATACCCAAGAACAATCCCGGAATCTGAAAAGAAAAGCCATTTAGACATTGAACTGATTATTAAAATTTGTTTACCTCAGATTCCAGTGAAGGATCACCTCCTGCTTCAAGAACTAAAATCTTCCAATTAGGGTTTTCGCTAAGGCGGCTTGCCATAACCGATCCTGCAGTTCCAGCTCCAATAATAACAAAATCATAGATTCCTAATCCTTGGTTAAGAAGATAATTTCCGTAATCTTTCGGCAACGATTCAGGCGGTGATATTAAACATTGCGCTGTTAATAATGTCTGCAGTAGGGTCGACACTAGAGAATTGACAATACCCACAGACGGTTGCGTGCACTGTCCTAAAATCGGTAGTGCTGCTGACATCTTACGTTCCTTCTATCGTTTACTCCTGGGCAAACAATTTAGCTTAAAAATAACAGAAGTAACTCATTATCAATTTGATTTCAAAAATTAAACCAAACTTAACAAATAAAATACACGACTAGTTTTTTCCTTTTTTTTTTGCTACTTAGAATGAAATTAATGTTGTTTTTATACAGTTAATGCGTGAAGGCACCTACATTCAATACTTTAACAAAGGAGGGATTTTATTTGAAGGCAATATAAATAATGCAAGTGTAAGAGTACTTGTTACAATTATATTTTATATTTTACTTTTACTTTGTTAAATACTTTATTATTTATTATTTTGTTTGTCATTAAATTAATAATTACAAATCATTCAATAATAATAATTCAAGAGAATAAGATTGTTTTAATAAATTAATATTTTATAATAAAAAACCATCCTAACAACTTCAGAAGTGGGATTCTTTTGGAAAGCTTGAATATTAAGAAATCAGTACCGAGTTGCAAAATTGGCTTGAAAAACATAAAATAGAATTTTCATCAACTGCCACTTATACACAATTAAAAAAGCTGAATGAAGACAAACTTTCTGAACTAGAAGAAGAGAATTTTGAAAATTCCAACAATTCCGGAAATAGTCAAAGAGATGCACTTAACCCTTTGATAAGCCAAAAAGAACTTGGAAACAACAATCAAGTCGGGGAACCTGCATCAGAAAATTGGATTCTAGCTCTTACAGCAAAGGAAGCTGAAATTGATATACACTTGAGAATACTAGAAAAACGTCAACGTTTGCAACAATTGCAACAAGAACTGGCTCTTAGTCCGAATATTTTTCTTCGCCCAAAATTTGAAGATATTCAACATACCATCATACCGTTTGCTGGTGATGAGGCTTGTGATGCCCGTAAATGGATAGAAAATTTTGAAAGAGCTTGCGATTCGGTAAGTGGTGATGATATATGTATTTCGTTTAAATTCAATTCGACGTTTGATGAAAACGGATTCCACCGCCGAAATTTTTCTTCGGATGGATAGTTCAACAAATTATGCGGCGTTTCGCAACAATTTTTTGTCAAACTTTGGACATTCATACTCTATTTCTGAAGTAATCGATACTCTACGAAAAACAACTTTCCAATCATCGAAGCTATCTGTTATGGGTTATATTCTTAAAATGCAAGAGTTGGCTGCACGTGCCAATATTGATGAAACGCAAGTTATTCAATTCATAATTGAAGGTTTTCAAGATAATTCAGTAAACATTGCTGTATTGTATCCAGCTTGCAGTTTACAACATCTGAAGCAATTGTCTCATCAATATAGTAAATTGCGCTGCAAACGTGAAGCAAATGAAGCATTCAAATTTTCATTAACTACGAGGGTGTTTTCTACAAGACCAACTTTTTCAAAACCAAATATTGACTGTTCCAAAATATATTGTTTCAATTGCTCAAATGTTGGACATTTGGCAAATTCATGTCCTTATCCCAAACGTGAAAAAGGTTCATGGTTTCAATGTGGTTCCAAGGAGCATAATTTTAGAAATTGCCAGCAAAAACCTACTAATCGAGTGGCTCTTTTAGATTCAACTCTAAGAACACCGAAAATGGAGAAACAAAATATAACGATCCTTTTTCCGAGTTAAATTATGTAAGTGTTACCTTTTTGAATAATGGTTTTAGGCATAAATGTAATACTTTCCTTTCACTTTTTGATTCGGGTAGTCCAATTAGTTTAATAAGAAAATCTGCTGTTCCAAATTATTTAACCAATCAATGGACTCAATATTCTGGTTTCAAAGGATTGGGACATTTTAAGTTATATTCTTTCGGAAAAATTAAAATTGAAATTTTCTTTCGGAGGTTTAATAAACAAATTAATATTTTTGTTGTACCCGATTCGGTTATTCCATATCCCCTCTTATTGGGTCCAGACTTTTTGAATGCATTTAACATTAAATTTATGATAGTTGATTTAACCTTAAATAAAATTCCAAAAAAAAAATGTAAAAAAAAATTAGATGATCCAAATCAAAATGAAATAAAAATATTAAATAAAGTATTACATTGTGTGTATGATTCCACTGAGAATGAGAATTTAAACTTTTTGCCTAATTGCAACAAATGTCAATTCTCTAACGTTGTTGAAATACCTGATTTGTCAAATTGTATCGATCATTTTGTTCCGGATATTTTTAAAATAGAGGAAGATGCACTTTTTGAATCATTTGATATTAATGTTGGTCTAAGCCCAATGCACCGGAAAGAGATTAAAACATTAATTGAGAATAATTATCTAGAACTTTCAAATATTCCAATTTCTAACGAACAAAAATATGAAATGAAAATTCACTTAACTTCCGACATACCAATAAGTTCACCACCTCGAAGGCTTTCATATGAAGATAGACGTATTGTCAGAGATATGATTAGTGACCTTTTGAAAAACAAACAAATACGACCTAGTAATTCTCCTTATACATTTCCAATTGTCTTAGTTTCTAAAAAATCTGGTGAAAAACGAATGTGTGTTGACTATCGATCCGTCAATAAAATTATGGTGCGAGATAGTTATCCATTACCTCATATAGATGATTGTTTGGAAAGATTAGAAGGAAAGACATATTTTACAACCTTAGATCCTAAAAACGGATTTTACCATGTTAAGATCTCTGAAAATTCGATTCCGTATACAGCATTTGTTACTCCAGACTGACAGTTTGAATTTTTACAAATGCTGTTTGGATTGAAAAATGCGCCAGCAGTATTTCAGCGGTTTATTAACAACATATTACATTTATCGAAGAAGGTGTGGTTGTTATATACATGGATGACATTACAATTGCAACCAAAACCATTGAAGAATATTTAGACGTACTCCAAAGATTACTACGATGACTTGCTGAATTTCGACTTGAACTGAAATTTAAGAAGTGTCGATTTTGCTACAACGAAATTGATTTCTTAGGATTTAAAATCAATAAGAAAGGGATCCATCCTAACAATGGACACATAGAAAAAATTAAGAATTTCCCTATTCCAAAAACGAAAGATCAACTCCAAAAATGTTTAGGATTATTTTCATATTTCCGTCGATTTGTCCCTTCGTTTTCACATATTGCTATGCCATTACGAAATCTTCTTTAACCAAATGCTAAATTTGTATTCGATGAATTATGTCTTTCTGCATTTTCTACCTTAAAAGATAAATTAGTGAAGCCACCTGTTTTAGCATTGTATAACCCGAAACATGACAGAATTGCATTGTGATGCAAGCACTGAGGGTTTTGGAGGAATATTAATGCAAAAACAGGAAGATAATAAATTTCATCCCATAGCATATTTTTCACAACGTACAACTTATTCTGAATTTCGATTTAATAGTTTTGAATTAGAAACTCTAGCTATAATATTGTTGCGAACAGAGCTTTATACTCCTACAGCGCCATCTGTTGAGATTACATATCTGCTTTATGAAGGAACAAAAAAAGCTCTTTTCCATCGCACCTAAATTTCCCCTTATTCCAAACAACTAGAACATTCTATCTCCATATGAATTTCCCCTTATTCCAAGCAAATAGATTATTCTAGACAAGAACCTTCGAGAACAACTGGTTTGAGTATACGAGTATAAGGGAGTGTTCACGGTGAGCGGAACACAGTTTATTTTCGATTATGAAAGTATGCAAAGCTGAACTATTGGATTGTGGAAAGTGTAATAATTAAGTTTGAAAAAAAGTATTAGAGTTGATTATAAATTGAGATTTATTGTTTTGATTTGAAAAGTGTAAATAAAGAAGAAATTCTAAAAGGAGTAATAAGTTTTATTTAAAGAACCTAGCAAAAATATTACAATATACTCACTACGAAAATTTCGTGTCTATTTAGAAGGTATTCCATTTAAAATTATAACGGATTGTAACTCCCTTACTATGACTTTGAATCACAAAAGTGTAAATGCTCGAATAGCTCGTTGGGCATTTGAGCTTGAGTATTATAATTACACCATTCAGCATCGAAGTGGTCTGTTAATGGGTCATGTTGATGCTTTAAGCAGATACCCAGTAACATGCGTTCAGAGTTACAAAGACGTTAAACAAATGATAACAGTTGTTAATGCAGATGATGTAGATATGCAATTACAAATAACCCAAAATAGGGACGAAAATATAGTTAAATTACGAGAAAAGTTAGAAATAGAAGAAGTTCCAAATTTTGTCCTTGATGATGGTTTAGTTTATAGAAAATTAGAAAATGGACATCTGTTGTTATATGTACCAAAAGAAATGGAATTGCAAATTATAAGAGTGGCACATGAAAAAAATTGTCATATGGGTGTTATGAAATGTCTTGAAAAAATTAAAATGCATTATTGGTTCCCAGGTATGAGAGACAAAATTGAAATGTATATTCAAAATTGTATTCAGTGTTTAACGTATTCTGTGCCACAACATAGTTCAAACCGTACTCTCCACCAAATTCAAAAGAAACCTATTCCATTCTATACTCTTCGTGTCGATCATTTTGGCCCTCTTCCGTCAATTATTTCTAAGAGAAAACACATTTTGGTTAGTAGATGCTTTTACAAAATATGTCAAACTTTATCCCGTAAATTCAACAAGTACTAAAGAAATGTGTGTTTGTCTAGATAAGTATTTTGAATATTAAAGTCGACCTCGTCGAATCATAAGTGATCGTGGTTCTTGTTTTTCATCGCTTGATTTTGAATCATATCTACTTGAAAATAATATTGAACATGTGAAAATAGCTACAGCATCACCTCAGAGTAATGGTCAAGTTGAGCGTGTAAATCGAGTTTCTTAAGTCGATATTATCTAAAATTACGGAACCAATTCAACATTCGAATTGGTCGAAACATTTAACAAGAGTCGAATACGCTTTTAACAACTCTGTTCATTCCACAACTGGTGCTACACCTTGTCAATTATTATTTGGTGTAGAACAACGTGGTCGTGATGTTGATACTTTATCAGAATATTTGGACAATAAACGAAATTTGTCTTCTTTTCATGATATAAGAACTTTACGACGAAAAGCTTCTGATAACATTGAATACCATCAGTCTAAAACTTCAGAATATCATGCTAATAGACACAAACCACATATTCAATTTTCAGAAGGAGATTTTGTTATGATAAGAAATACAGATACAACAGCTGGTACTAACAAAAAGGTTATCCCCAAATTCCGTGGTCCATACAAAGTGCATAAGGTTCTCCCGAATGATCGATACGTAATAAGAGACATTCACCCCTATTACAGAATTCGGCGAATGAGCTAAAGTGACAGTTTCAATTCATTTGCAAACTTTTGCTATTACTGAATCCGACGAATGAAAGTTGAACGAATGTCGGTAACAATCCCTGCACCACTGACATTTTGTTCAACTTATATGGTATTACAGAACTCGCAATCCATTTGCACTCCATACAATTTCTATCATTTTACATTCGCACCAATTTCGAGACGAATCTGAAGTGAATTTTTGATTAAACCAAAAAAAAAAAGAGCACACGGTTGGTTTTGAACCGTCCCCCATCTTCGTACTAACCACTCTCAACGATGCTTGATTTCGTTGATCGAAAGCGATACTATTATCACAGCCTAGGCCGGTTGAATAAATGTTTGTAGCTGACAGTGTCGATACGAAAGTAAGATAAGGTAATTTTAGGAATCGACAATGTAGTTCATCCGACGAATTTCATAATTGAGTTTTACAGCGGATGCGAATAGAGTCAACTCACCCGACATGATTGAAAATTGTAAATTAACTCAAATTCCTTATGATGGTATAATTGAAGCCTCACGAATACGTTCCTGGGTTGATTGGCGGGATTCTCATACTTAAAAAATCTTTTTCAAAATGGTAATACCTGTATTAATATTTTGTATTTAACTCCATGTAACCAGGGTTTGTTCGAATTTTACTTCTATTATAATTAATTATTTTATTATTAATATTGATATTATTCTTTCTTTTATTAGTTTCTTGATCGAGCCGATCAATATAGTCAGGATGGCCGAGTTGTAAGAGTACTTGTTACAATTATATTTTATATTTTACTTTTTGTTGAATACTTTATTATTTATTATTTTGTTTGTCATTAAATTAATAATTACAAATCATTCAATAATAATAATTCAAGAGCATAAGATTGTTTTAATAAATTAATATTTTATAATAAAAAACCATCCTAACACAAGTAAGATTTTTATCCAATTACCTTGAATATTAA
Organism: Chrysotoxum bicinctum; assembly: GCA_911387755.1. Classification (NCBI taxonomy): domain Eukaryota; kingdom Metazoa; phylum Arthropoda; class Insecta; order Diptera; family Syrphidae; genus Chrysotoxum; species Chrysotoxum bicinctum. Next base: position 118,565,237 of record OU426989.1, on the reverse strand, counting down.
AAGTTTTTGGGATATGCCCATATAAAGTATGATCAAAATTTCAGGTAAGATTTTTTTTATGAATGCATTAATTGCATATCGTCGCCTCAGTTCTAAGGCCTCGTAACTTAGGAAAGTTGATTTTTCAGGAGACCATAATTAGGGCTTATAAATTAACAAAACTTACAAGACAAAAAGGTTGGTCTTTCGTTATACAAATATTTTTTTACGGTCCCCTATGCTTTGCCCATCAGATCCGATATATTCTCTACTATAAAACTATATCAAAATAAAAAAAAAATTCACGACTGGGTTGCACAAACTTGTTCTTATGAGATAGACCTAGAATTTTAAAAATTAATTGCTCAAAATTTTAGTTGAATTAGTACGATGTTAAAGCTGTTTTAGTATGAAACTAAATTAAAACGTCGATTTTGCAAATTTTAATCGAATATATCATCATACTTTTAACTGAACGCCCTCTCTGAAATGCATCCAATGATGCGATGTCAAAGAGGCTGTTGAATGGTTCCATGGCAGATTTGTGAAAAGCGAAAATAGAGTAACTTTTGTAGGTTTGTTTTTAGAAATAAAGTTGAATTGAAAGCAAAAGAAATGTTGCTCTTTTTATTGCTCCACAACTTAATTTAACAATACTTTCTCAACCATTTTATTTACAGGCAAGTTTTGCATTTGGAAAAAAAATCGAACTCGAGATTTTGATCAAAGTTCACATTACATACATTGAAAACACGAAAAAAGTGGGTCCGGCAATTCCGTCTGTCTGTCTGCCATCACACGTTATGCAAAATTTTATTTGTGAAAGATTATTTTTTTTAGTAGTCCTCTTGGAACCACTTTTTTTGTTTTTGATTTTCTCGAAAACGGTACAACCGATTTTAATCGTTTTAATTTTTTATGCTGAAGCTCCTCCAAAGTTTGAATATTATTGCGTATTCAAATTTTCAAATTTATTTTTTTTTGGATTTAAAAAAAATTCAAAAATTTGTTTTGAAAACTCAATATTTCGAAAACCCCTAGGTCGATTTTTTTTAAACGTAATAAATAAAAGTTTCTTAATATAATCTACAAGATTTAAGAAAAAAAAATGTTTTTTATCCTAAAAATAAAGTTACCCACCATACAAATGTTAAAAAATGGTTTTCGAAAATCGTATTTTGCTTGAAAACGGCTCCGAGAATTTTTATAAATTTTTTTATTTCGATTAATTTAATAAGAAAAATGAAATGAAAGAAATGAAATGAGAAGCTTCTAAAAAGTTTAAAAAACATTGTATTTCAAGACTTTAAAAAAAAATATTGTTTGAATTTTTGAAAAGAAAAATCTATTTTTTGTTGGAAAATTCGATATTTTAAAAACGGCACTATATTCTTTTTTGGAAATTTATTTTTATTCGTACAGTAATAATAGCTTAAAGTTGGTGTACCAACATTTTCTCTTACAAATGTTTTAAGAATTTTGTATATAAAAGCTTATTTTTTTTTCTCTAATAACATTAATTTTCTTTTACATAACAGCAAGTTCGTTTGATCCAGTCGTGCATTTTATTTATATACAGAAATCGTACTTATTGGCTCCTTTTTCAGAAATTGCAATATGAAACTAAATTATGATTAATTTTGTAAATTTTTAATTTTGCATAAATTTTTCGCGTTTTGAAATAATTCGGACAAAAATTCTTTGAGACACAAGCCAGGCTAGCAAAAAAAAATGAAAATAGAAAGGAGATTTTTTAACAAAATTAAAAAGCCTAAAATCAATTAAGCCGGATAAAAAACCTTAAAGCTATACGGCTTTATTTATTTAGCTAGAAGTTTTATTTTTGTTTTGCTTTAAGATTTTTTTTTATAGTGCACACTCAAAGGTTTTTAAACTTAAAATCATGGCCTTTAATATAATGTTTGCCTATTACAGATGTTATAATAGGTATTAATATAGTTATTTACACAGCCATTAGGTTTCTCATAAACGCTTTGGAAGAAGTATCGGTATCAACAAGATCCAACTGAGCTCAAAGTTCATGATCACTAACTGGGTTTCGAAGCGTTTAAAAGAGGACCCCTATTTTGGTCAAAAGATCATCCTTAGACAAAATGCGTATGTCTGGATAAATGGCTGTGTAAACAAGCAAAATTGATGTACATATATGGGATGATACGATGTTCGCCAAATGACAATGCATTCTCAAAAAGTTACTGTTGGGCCAGCAACGTCATTGACCCGTACGAAAACGAACTTGTTGAGGCGGTCATCGTCAATGACGAGTGCTACAGAACGATAATAACCATTTTCTTATGGCCCAAATTGAACTACATATACGCACCTAGGCGACATATAGTTCCAGCATTACATTTGATTTATCATTTACAAAGTCTCCGTACTTCAAAGCTTTTTTCAGCTTGAAAGAAAATTTAACCCAAAAACCATGATCACATTAATTTACTCGTGAAAAATATTTAGGGAAAAGGAAATCACAACACCGAATTATGCACTTCGAAAAATAGGGCCCCACTGTATATAAAATTTAAGAAAAGTCCTGACTATTGTTTTTAAAATTTTGAACTTTGACACTAATTGGTTCCAACGGCATTGCTCAAACAAATCTAAAACTAATAAATTTGGCCCACACAACACAATATTGCACTTTTATTATTTAAGAAGAAACCCTATTGCAAATATTGATTTTAATTATTTTATTAATTTAATTCCACACTTTTGATCTGCTTCTTTTTTATATGTAAACTGTTTATTTTAAGTAATATTTATTTGTAAAATATAAATAAATTCTTAGCACATTTATAATTTCTTAAAACAGTGAGTATAAGTTAAAATACCCAATAATTTATATTTTTGAGGAAAACAAAATTTTTATACCACCTCCTACAAAAAAATGTAAGTGCTTACAGAACCCAACAGTCAAGCTCAGCAAACTAAACCACTTTAATCTTCAATTCGAAACGAAAGTGTTGTACCTATAGAATCTAAAATTATCGTGCGTAAGCAAAATAGGGAAATAAATATTTAAACAACCGTTTCTGTTGAACCAATGAAAATTTATTTAAACATTATTTGAAAGTAAAAATTTAAAGTACTGGTATTTGATTAGAACCCCCACTTGAAAATGTCGAATAAGATAAGAAAATAGACAGAGAATACCACCAAATATTTTTTTTACTTTAATTCCATAAATTTATAATTTATTTATAAAGGAATTAATAACGTGTTGTGCCCCCACGGTTAACTATGACCTCGTACATCCTGTTGGGTAAGGAGTCATATAGTTTCTTTATTTAATCCAGTGAAATAGTCTCGCAGGCACTTTTTATTCCTTCAATGAGTTCCGATTCAGTTGAATATTGAGTTCCAGACTCGTATACCTTGCGTGCTAACCATCCCCAAGCCTCAAAATAATTCGCTTGTCAGCTGCTGTAATCACAGAAGGTGGCCGGCCCTTCATATTTTTACTTGCGACTTATACATACATAGGTATAAGGCAAGTTAGGCATTCGGAAAAAAAATCGAACTCGAGATTTTGATAAAAGTTGGCATTACGATAATAGCGAAGACTAAAAAAGTTGGTCTCGCAATTCTGTCTGTCTGTCGGGTTCCACTACAGCCTAAGCGGCTCGGCCGATTTTCTTTTAACTTGGTAGATATCATTTTTAATTTTTCCCCCCACACGTTTTTTTCTTTTTTTTTAAGACCAAAAATAACGGTAATAATTAATAAATTTTTTTATAGAGAAACTTCTAAAAAGTCTAAAACACATTGCGTTTCAAAACTTTAAAATAAATATTTTTTTGAATTTTTGAAAAAAAAACTATTTTTTTCTTTTTTTTTTTGTAAATTTAATTTTTATTCGAACAATAATAAAAACTTTAAATTGGCGTACCAAAATTTTTTCTTAAAAATATTTTAAAAAGTTTGTATATAAAAGCTTATAATTTTTTGTCTTCCATACATTCATATTTCCATAGAATTCTGTTTTTGTCTCTTACTACTAAAAGAATTTAAAAAAATAATTTTATCCTTATGAACAGTTTTCTCTAATAACATTCGTTTTTAAAATTGCTAGTCTATTACATAAGGGCAAGTTCGTGCGACCCAGTCGTGCATTTTATTTCCATAGTTATGCTCATTGCGTAAGAATGAGGAAATAACTTTACGGCTGCGTTTATTTTTTTTTTGTTTTTGAAATTTGATGTATTGATTGGCCCCACTCACTATAATCCTTGGTTTTGGCCCTTTCTGACTCATTTAACATAAATTGGACCTTAATATTGTACTTTATAAAGAATTTATCAAATTCTAGTTCAACCTTTTCGGAGGAAAACTTCATCCAAAATTTTTCTCTGAAGTTTGATTCGCTTTTTTTAAATGTAGTTAGACAGATTTGTACTATAGCAATTCTTAAGGGTAAACAAATTTTGTTGGACATCATTAGGGCATGATATGTTGGCCATTTACTTAAATTATTTGAAGTGGAAATTTACGAAAATTACGGAGCAAAGCTTTTATTCTAAATTTGGGAATTTAAAAAGTTATTATTATTTTAAACCTTGCCCCCAAATTTTTCATGCAGAATGTCAATCGCGGCGTAAGCTGGGTAGCACCGTCTTGCTGGAACGACATGTCGTCTATTGTCGTTGAAGAAACGTTTACCCCTTATCCCATTGTTCTTGACTGGCACTTGCCTTACAGAAGCCGAAAAACTTTCAGTTTTCTCCGTGTCAACGACGCTACGATCTTCGTTGGAATGACCACATTTTCGAGGCCGCCTAATGCGGTGTGCTTAATGCTTAGGATTTCCATATCGTTGTAAGAAATTTTTAACCCCTTCTGATCTGGCTACAATTTATAGGACGTTTATAGATACGTCCGAAACTCGAGTACAATCCACATATTTGGGTAGGTGCAGCCCAAACTTCTCTTCATTTACTGAATAGAATTCAAAACAGAGCTATAAAACATGTCTTTCATGTCTTTCCTTGCTTTATAGCTTCTTTCACAAGCAATGCTCATTCGAGTTAGCCAGTTGCATTCCTCTCCTCAATGCTCATCAATTCACCCTCCAGCCTAATTTTGGACCTTTCGTCAAATACACATATAATTTTTTAGTCGGTATAATCTAACCGGTACTGTTCTCCTTGCCATTTTAATTTGCAAACATTAAAGACTACTGTTCAGTGATACCTCCTTACTCCCCCCCCCCCCCCCCCCCCCGTCATAATTTAATTACCCCATCGCTCGTGCTATGTTTATATGAAAGTATAATCGAGTGTCAGTCGTTACCAATCGGAGAACTGTCAGAAGAAGCTCAGGAATCCAAAAATAAAACTACAAAAAACATACATACCAAAATACCTGCAAGGTTTCAAGGATGCGGCAAAATGAAGACCTTTTTAACATGCTTGCAGCCTCATCGGATCCTCTTATTTCCTCGCTAAGACATGTTAGAACCGAAAAAGACCTCAAAGCACGATACAACGATACTCTCCAGAAATGATTAGGTTCTTAAAAATTACCTCGGACTTTGACGAAAGTTTCTAAGAAATCTAGTTTTTTTTTTTTATTTATTAATTTATTTATCCTCCACTGTTAAACTTGAAATATATTATGGCCTTGTGATTTGATAATAGTCATGGCGAAGGCAAGACGAATCGCGAACTGAATTCGTTTAAACTCAAAGGCCATATCCTTTAGGATCATTGGAATCCTCGGAATGGGGTCTGAGGAAATGAAATCAATCCGCTCGATTCGTCGACAGAAACACGGCCATTACGGATAGTCAGCAATTTCTTGGAGAAATCTTCAGCAACTATCATATTTGCTTCCAGTTCAAGTTTCTTCGCAGCAGTCGATCTTGAAACAACTGGCAGGGTTTGACGGAAATTGTCATATAGTAAAATCGTTGCGCCACCAATAATTCTCGAGTCATTGCGCAGATCTTTTAAGGTTTGATCAAGAGCTTCCAATGTGCCTCTGTGCGCTACTAAAACTTTTGCCATTGCAGAGTGTTTTGCAATGTTGCATATCGGTTGTTCAGTAGTTTGAAGATTTAATGGCAATGTCAACGCTGAATGAGACATACCGCACCTTTCCTGTTCCTTCAGGAGCATCCAGGAAAAATTTATTTATGTATCATAGACTTCCTTCTGTTTTGGGTTCAACACATATCTTCGATCACAGCAAAGCCTCCTCATTCGCTTCAAGATCAGCGGCCAAATTACCGCTTCAGTGACCGAGTGAGTGAGTCCCATCAGTGATCGAATGAAAATGTCAAATTAGGGTAATCGATTGCTCGATGACGTAAGCGGTAATGCCAAACTCATATGATTCATATTACTCGAAGAGTGATGATATCATTTGGCCCCAGGATTCCTTGAACTGACACGAATTCAATGTAAAATGTCTTCTGACATGTTATCTTTGTATTTGTTCCACAGGTCACGTGGATTGGCATGTAGACATGATGATGTGCGTATCTGACTTGGAGATGCACAGAAACAAATTGAGATCTTGACATACTGCACCATAACAATTCGTAGTGATTTAAATGATGTTGGCCCACGAACATTTACCAGGAACAACCGTAAATAGAAACATTCATCATTCTTTGGATGAACTGTGTAAATACGAACAAAAGCATCAGTAGACCGCATATCCGGATGATCAGGAACCGCATCGCCTTGCCTCCGACATAGAAATTTCTTCGATGAAGCGTTCCAAATTTAATAACGTGGCATCTCCGAGTAAAGCAACGATCGTGCGAACGGATCGCTTTGGCATGTCTTAACGAAACTGGTTAATGTTGTTTGCTTTCACTTTCGTTGTAATAGTTCTACCGTTATCATCGGGTTATCGACGCCTATACAGTGGATACCCATCATTGCCAGTGATGGTCTCCGCCGTTAATTTTCGTGGATAACTTTTGGAACACTTGCCGTCGACCATGCACGGTGATTGGCGGTTGATAGTGCCATATGGTCTATGAATCATATTCGTAATAACAACATCATAAAGGACTGAATCTGTTTCGGGATCATCTATTTGATCTGGTCGAATTCTTCCGACTAACCAATGCAAGCCTCGATTTTGCCATTCGATTGAATACATCCAGCATCGAGTACTCCCAAAGACATGTTGCTTAACATCAACGAACGGATGTTTTGCTTGAAAACAAGTGCGATGATGTCGTGCCGATCACTTGATGTTTGTCCGGGAAGCAATATTTGAACAATTTCCATCCATACATGTAAATGTAATGAATAGGTCTGGCCGACCATAATGACGAACATACATATGTCATTGCATCTTGCATCTTGACCAACTTGAGAGTTGACTTCAACTTCTTCGTCAGTGGGTTACGGTACAGTCCAGTGCAAATGCGGAGCATCTTTCTTTCAAAATGATTCATCTTCTTCATTGCTGTGGGTGAAATAGTCAACCAGATGGGAAAGGCGTAGGTCAGAACAGAATCGGGAACGTCGGTTTGTATTGTATGATATTGTTGATGGTACATTTGGGCAGCTAGCATATCAGCAAATCCAGGTATTTCTGGAGGAGGTTTTGACTCTTTTGCATCAATTGCTATGTTAATGCATATTAATGCTATATCAATTGCATCGCGCAAGCGATGATGATGAATTTTCTGTTTGTATTTGACACCTAATTCCGGGAGCCACTACTGGATATCTCCTTTTCCAAACACCATATGAACGCTCAAAGTTATTGCGAGTGGCGTGCATACGCATACGTACATACGTTGTACAAATTCTCAACAGCGTTTGTGACATTTATAAAGGGTGTTGCAAGATAACTTGAATACCAGTGTCGCCAATGATTATGAAGTGACCAAATTCACCTATTCAAATCGTCCTTTCAATCGTGATAAGCTGCCAGCTAGCTACATTATCATTTATTTTTAAATTCGCAGAGGCCACCATCTGCACATTTAGAGAAAACCATCACTTGCGATTTCTAAAGGTCTCTGCATTACTTCCCCCTGGTGATTGAATGCGGACGTGTGTACAATCAATTGCTGCAATTTTCCTAGGAAACTTAGCTTTAACAAAAAAGCCTCGTGCTGCGCCAAGCTTTTCCTCGTGCGTTTCTGGCATTCGAATGAACCGTGGTGCTAGATTGGCAATTGCTTTCGACACTTGTTTCAGAATGTGATGCACGCTGGAAGTGCTTACTCTACTAAAGAACAGTCAATTGCATTGATCCTAGCGCATAAAATCGTAGTGCTACCAATAACTCTGTGATTTGGCTTAAATCACGAGATATAGGTATTTAAAGGAGAACTTAAGTTTTAAGGTCACAGCTAATTTATTTCGTTGCAAGGAGGTGAATCCTTTATCAAGTTTTGCTGTCTGTTTTGAAAGACGAAAGCAATAAATGAATTCACGGTCGTCCCACTTTTCAACTCCAATGATCACAGAAGTGATTTTTCTTGGGATGCGTACGTTTATTCCTTACAGAATTAAGAGTATAAAGTCTAAAGAAAAGTCTTGGTTCGATACAAGCTGTAAAGAAGCTATCAGGTTGAGAGAAGTAAGTTTCCGCTCTTATAAAGCCAACCCAACACATTAGAAACTAATCCAACGCTGTTATAAAGAGAACCAAATTCTTACATGAACAGAAATTAAGGGAAAAAATCCTGCAATGCCCAAAGCCAGTAGAAATTTCTGGTCATTTGTCAAAAACATAAAAAATTCAACTTCATCTTCGGTTCCAACGCTCATCTAAAAAGACAAACCGATAACTAGCTCTTTAGAGAAGGCAAATGTACTTGCAGCTCATTTTGCTGCAAGTTCCACGTTGCCTGTTAGCAACATTGCCCCTCCTGTACTTGAGAACATAAATCATTCAATGGGACAGGTATATTTCCGCACTCGTACAGTTGCAAGAGCCCTTCGAGATCTTGATATAAACAAATCCGCTGGTCCTGATGGTATACCCCCCATTCTTCTGAAGAGGTGTTCTTCATCGCTGGCAAAACCATTGCATAAGCTTTTCCATCGCTCCTACTGTTCTGGAATCTTCCCTAGAAGATGGAAAACTGCATTTCCTAAAAAAGGTGACGCTTCCTCCCCCTCGTCCTATCGACCAATCGCACTTACGTCCCTTCTTTCCAAGGTCATGCAATCGCTGATCATCAGCTCAAGAAATATCTCGAAGATCGAAAGCTGCTTAATGACCGGCAATACGGCTTTCGCAGCAATCGTTCCACTGGTGATCTGATGGCATATCTCACCGAAGAGTGCAACAGATCTTTACATTGTTTTGGAGAAAGTAAGATTATTGCGCTTGATATTTCTAAGGCATTTGATAGAGTTTGGCACCAGGCTCTCTTATCGAAAATGTGTGCTTTTGGTATCAACGAAACCCTTACCTTCTAGATCGTTCAATACATGTTGTATTGGACGGTTTTAACTCTGATCTTCAAAAAATAAATGCTGGTGTTTCCAGGGCTCCGTTTTGTCTCCGACTCTTCCTCATTTTTATAAATGATCTCTTGTCTGAAACTTCTAATCCACTTCATTGTTTTGCCGACGACTCTACTCTCAGCTTTTCGTACTCGTTCCCAAATTCACGTCCATCTCCTTCGGAAGTGGAATTGCAACGGTATCGTATGATTAGCTCATTAAACTCCGATCTTTACAGCATTGTTAAATGGGGTAAAAAAAAAAACGTGTGGAGCTTAATGCTTCGAAAACTCAATGCTGTCTGTTGTCGTTGAAGCATTATGCCATTGTTGCTAAATGTCACTTGCATCGAAGAAACCGAAAAGCTCTCAGTACTCGGTATGTGTGTTAACGACGATCTTCGTTGGAATGATCACATACTCGAGACCGCCAAGAATGCTGCTAAATGCTTAGGATTTCTATATCGATGTAAGAAATTTTTCACCCCTTCTGATCTGGCTACCATTTATAAGGCGTATATACGTCCAAACTCGAGTATGACTCACACCTTTGGGCAGGCCCTGCTCAATCTTCTCTCCATTTATTGGATAGTATTCAAAACAGAGCGTTAAAACTGATTGGAAACAGAGCTATCATGGATTCATTCCCATCTCTTGAACACCGTCGTGATACCCGCTTCGCTAGGAATGCTCATCAGTTCACCCTTGAGCCTAACTTTGGTCGTACCGTTAAATATAGAGATTCGTTTTTTAGTCGCACAACACGATTATGGAATAACTTACCCGGCACAGTTTTCCCTTGCCATTTCAATTTGCAAACATTCAAAACCAATGTTTATCGACACCTCCTTTCTCTCCCCCTCGCCCATGCTGTGTTTATAACATTATAAGGGTCTCGTAACATACCCTTGAGCGCGAGTGAATTATAAAAAAAAAAATGCGCGGCAACATCTTGTGTTATCTTCTTTCAATGTACAATGGCTCAGTTACATTGTCTTCACTTTCACTGCTCGACGAACGTTTCTGCGGAACGTTAGATCAATATATTTTTTTTTTAATTTTTTGTTGTGAAAAACTGAATAAGCAAACTTTTGAAACAAAATACAAGTATATTCCATGTTTTATGTCAACTCTCAAGTTTGCTCAGTCAATTCTACTTTTTCCGTGAGTTGGGAAAATCTAAAGCTGACCAACTCTAGAGCTGAAAATCGAAAGTTGAAAACGTCAACTTTGAGTGAATAAAAACAAAATCACGAGTTTAAAATAAAAATCCTCAAGTTATGTTCAACTCCTAGTGAAACAAATCGGCCTAAGTGTATCAAAAAAGTATGTCCTGAAAAAAAACTGTATTCTCTTTAAAACAAATTAAGACAACAATTTAAACTTTTATTTGATTCCAAATACTGCTCAACTTTAAATTTTAAAATTCTTCGATTATTTAAGTTAAAAGTCACAAAATACCTGAGTGACTTATGCCTATGTTTAAGCAATCATGTTTGCTTAAATGTGTCTTAATTCTTGTTGCTATGAAATATAGGAACTTCTTCTACATTAGAGAAATACAATTAAACTTCTCAAACTTAACAAATAGTTTATATTTTCCAATTGTTCAAATTAGTTTTTTCTTGATCTGCCCAAATGTAGAAATGTCCTTTTAGATATTTTTGGAAATAGTTAAAATAAGGCAACATTTCTGAACCACTCTGACTATGTTGTTTTTTGATGAATTCAGCAGCTCTCTCAGCAATCATTATGGTTGGAGCATTTGTGTTTCCACTCACAATATCTGGCATGATACTAGCATCAGCAACTCTTAGACCCTTAATTCCCTTAACCCGCAATTTCGAATCTAGAACGGAGCCTGGGTCCGTGTCCGGTCCCATTTTGACTGTTCCCACCGGATGATAAATAGTTGCAGTCATGTATTTCATGTAACACTTCCAGTATTCGTCACTTTTGAAGGGAAATTGGTCACATTCTGGAAGGTCGATTTGAATAATCTGTGCGTCTTGTTCTCGGTATGCAAACGTCTGCTCTATTTGCATTTGAAATTTAATTCCTCGCAAGATGGTTTCTACATCTTCTGGGTGGGCTAAATAGTTGGAAAACATTTTTGGAGAATCTTTCGGATTACGACTCCGCAAGCGTAAAGTTCCCTTCGATTTTGGTCTCAAGAGAATGACATAAACTACCATAATATGGTCGTTTTCAAGAACGCTTCGCATACTGTTGGCGATTGGATCAGAGAAACCCAGTGTCTTAAGCCAAATATCTAAGTTTGAAGATCCGCTTTGCATGAACATATGTTGGTTGATTATGTCCGGATAGGGACTGGATGAAGTGATATTAGAATTTATGAATCCCATGATTGTGAGAATTCCATGACTTGCCAATGGCCCTGTTTGATTGAGAAGATATGTATAAATAGCATCAAGGTGGTCTCGCATTGTCTGGGGCTTAATTTTACTGTGGTTGATCTTAAATATCAGAGGGATTGTAACATGGTCCTGTAGATTGTCGCCAACTCTTAAGTTTTTCACCACTGGAATGCCGAGACTTTCCAAATGGTTTTCCGGACCTATACCCGAGAGCATTAACAGTTTTGGTGAATCTATGGTTCCAGCAGAGAGTACAACTTCCTTAGAAATATTAACTGTAAACTCATGTTGATTTTTATAAAGGAATGTGACTCCAGTAGCCATTTTCTTTTTTTCGTCGAAAATGATTTTTGTTGCAATTGCGTTCTTAATCACATGAAGATTTGGTCTGCCTCTTACTTTAGCCAGGTAGCTCTTTCCAGTGCTTTTTCTGCGTCCGTTCTCAATGGTTCCCGGCACTGCTGAATATCCAATATCAGTTCCCTCCTTGACAACCTCGAGTCTTTGGATTCCCAGTTCCTCAGCTCCGTCGAAAAGCATTTCCCTTATTTCAGGTAAGCTTACCTCAAATGGATTAACAATAGTTCTTCCTCTAGCTTCCGAACCATTTAATTTATTTGAAAGAATGGACTTTTCAAAGACGGGCAGCACATCTTGCCATGACCAATTGGTGTTTCCCTTACGTTCCCAACTGTCATAATCTTCCCGATTTCCACGAACATACAACAATGCATTCAATTCACCTGATCCACCAACCATTTTTCCTCTAGGCCAGTAACAAACTTGATTTTTCATTCCCAAACAACTTTTGCCATCCGGTTCAGTGAAATAGTTCCAACTAAATTCAGAATGTCCAGTAACAAAGAAAAATCCCGGAATCTGAAAAGAAAAGCGATTTAGACATTGAACTGATCATTAAAATTTGTTTACCTCAGATTCCAGTGGAGGATCACCTCCTGCTTCAAGAACTAAAATCTTCCAATTAGGGTTTTCGCTAAGGCGGCTTGCCATAACCGATCCTGCAGTTCCAGCTCCAATAATAACAAAATCATAGATTTCTAATCCTTGGTTAAGAAGATAATTTCCGTAATCTTTCGGCAACGATTCAGGCGGTGATATTAAACATTGAGCTGTTAATAATGTCTGCAGTAGGGTCGACACTAGAGAATTGACAATACCCACAGACGGTTGCGTGCACTGTCCTGAAATCGGTAGTGCTGCTGACATCTTACGTTTCTCCTAACGTTTACTCCTTGCCAAACAATTTAGCTTAAAAATAACAGAAGTAACTCATTATCAATTTGATTTCAAAAATTAAACCAAACTTAACAAATAAAATACACGACTGGCTACCACGAACTCGCTCTTATGTTTAAAAAAAATGTTCAGTAGGTTTAGTTTAGATATTGAATAGAGTAATAGAATAATGTCTTAAGCAAGTACGCGTTTTTTTTTTTTATATAAATATTTTCGAAAGAATTAACCAATTTGTACAGTTTAGAGAAATACAAAACAATCGTTCATTTATGACTAATTTAAGGATTTTTTTCCAACCAAATCTTTCCAGAAACTTTTTAGAACGGGTGAACCCCGTCTTGTTTCAAAATTTGTGTAGAGCATTTTTGTATGTAATTTTATGTACAGAGAAGATTTAAATTTTTGTTTAGCTCACTACAAGAACGGCTAGCTTCCATTCATCGATTTAATTTGTTTTTTCTTTTTTTTTTGCTACTTAGAATGAAATTAATGTTGTTTTTATATAGTTAATGCACGGAGGCACCTATGTACATTCAATACTTTAACAAAGGAGGGATTTTATTTGAAGGCAATATAAATAATGCAAGTAAGATTTTTATCCAATTATCTTGAATATTAAAAGTTTTTGGGATATGCCCATATAAAGTATGATCAAAATTTCAGGTAAGATTTTTTTTATGAATGCATTAATTGCATATCGTCGCCTCAGTTCTAAGGCCTCGTAACCCAGGAAAGTTGATTTTTCAGGAGACCATAATTAGGGCTTATAAATTAACAAAACTTACAAGACAAAAAGGTTCGTCTTTCGTTATACAAATATTTTTGTACGGTCCCCTAGGCTTTGCCCATCAGATCCGATATATTCTCTACTATAAAACTATATCAAAATAAAATAAAATTCACGACTGGGTTGCACAAACTTGTTCTTATGAGATAGACCTAGAATTTTAAAAATTAATTGCTCAAAATTTTAGTTGAATTAGTAGATACGATGTTAAAGCTGTTTTAGTATGAAACTAAATTAAAACGTCGATTTTGCAAATTTTAATCGAATATATCATCATACTTTTACTTGACCCCCTCTCTGAAATGCATCCAATGATGCGATGTCAAAGAGGCTGTTGGATGGTTCCATGGCAGATTTGTGAAAAGCGAAAATAGAGTAACTTTTGTAGGTTTGTTTTTAGAAATAAAGTTGAATTGAAAGCAAAAGAAATGTTGCTCTTTTTATTGCTCCACAACTTAATTTAACAATACTTTCTCAACCATTTTATATACAGGCAAGTTTTGCATTTGGAAAAAAAATCGAACTCGAGATTTTGATCAAAGTTCACATTACATACATTGAAAACACGAAAAAAGTGGGTCCGGCAATTCCGTCTGTCTGTCTGCCATACACACGTTATGCAAAATTTTATTTGTGAAAGATTATTTTTTTTTAGTAGTCCTCTTGGAACCACTTTTTTTGTTTTTGATTTTCTCGAAAACGGTACAACCGATTTTAATCGTTTTAATTTTTTATGCTGAAGCTCGTCCAAAGTTTGAATATTATTGCGTATTCAAATTTATTTTTTTTTGGATTTAAAAAAAGTTCAAAAATTTGTTTTGAAAACTCAATATTTCGAAAACCCCTTGGTCGATTTTTTTTTAAACTTGATAAATAAAAGTTTCTTAATATAATCTACAATATTTAAGAAAAAAAAAATGTTTTTTATCCTAAAAATAAAGTTACCCACCATACAAAAATGTTAAAAAATGGTTTTCGAAAATCGTATTTTTCTTGAAAACGGCTCCGAGAATTTTTGAAGTGTAAACATCTTTTCCGGCGGTAGAGTGAATCGAAAACGTGTGTAAAACTTATACGTTCCGTGTAACCCGTTACGGTTACACGTTCCGTGTAGCAATCTACCTTATCGACGATTGCATTTAACACCATGTTTACATTGTTAATATTGCGTACTTACGACATCGTGTTTACATTGGAGACTTTGAGTACTGAAATCTCGATTTTATTACTTTATATTGCTGGCTAGAACTTAATTCAATCCCTCAACATTTCTTCACCTCTCAACCAATTAGGCCTATTCTGCCACATTTGTTATTCTGCTATAGATTTTCTGTTATGAATCATAAAAGATTTCCACCTTCAAAGATCTTTTATGATTGGTATTCAGAGGTTCGAACTTTTATAAATGTCTGTTAGGCTAGTCGCGCACTGGCAACTGTGATCGAAATCAAATAGTTTAACCACCAGTTGAAAGAGAACCGCGAACTGGCAACTTTTTACTCACGCTCACACTCTTTTCTCTTGCGCTTATGGAAAACAGCTCAACTATTACGAATTAATTTTAGGCAATCGTTTAGTTTGTGTCAAAACACAAACTTTTTAGTTGCTCGAATCGAGTTGCCTTAAGTGCGCGGTGTCCCATATAAGCCCATATGTTTCATTTTAGCAACTAAACACTTGTGAAACAAAAATTGAATGTGCGCGCCTGGCCTTAAAAGGATCGAAATAGTTCGTCGACGCAATTTTTATGTTGTTATTCGGTTTTAGTTGTTAACTAGTGTTTTTGATCCCATTAATCTTAAATTCACTTTATAATTTTTTGATTATTACATTAAAAGTATCCCAAACACAAGTAATAATGGAAAATAAACAAGAAAAATGTGTTTGGACTCGTTCCGAGATAATTATTTTACTAGAAATAAGTAAAGACAACAAAATAGTTGATTATTTCAAAACGGTTTTACAGGACATGGTTCAAAAATACATGTGTTTAGGTGGAAAGCGTTATGTACAGCTATGAAGAGATATTTTTGGATTTGAGTATAAGTGGAAGGGATAAATTGGGGAAAAATAGTGGCTTTCATTTGAATATCTAAAGTCACAAACTAGTACGATTGCATTGTATGTTTATTGGGTACGTTCGATAACAAAAATGCGTCACTCGGACGAACGTTGATGTTTACACATCCTAACCGTGAGTCCTGGCACTCACTTTTTTTTTTATTTCGATTAATTTAATAAGAAAAATGAAATTAAGATATTACTGACTGTACCTACCATAGAACCATTTTTTCAAATTTTGAATTTCTCATTATCGACAAAACGGATTTTAATGAAATTTCTCATAGAGAAGCTTCTAAAAAGTTTAAAAAACATTGTATTTCAAGACTTTAAAAAAAATATTGTTTGAATTTTTGAAAAGAAAAATCTATTTTTGTTGGAAAAATCGATATTTTAAAAACGGCTCTATATTCTTTTGTGGAAATTTATTTTTATTCGTACAGTAATAATAGCTTTAACTTGGCGTACCAACATTTTCTCTTACAAATGTTTTAAAAATTTCGTATGTAAAAGCTTATTTTTTTTCTCTAACAACATTAATTTTCGTAATTTTTGGCTCCTTTTTCAGAAATTGCAATATGAAACTAAATTATGGTTAATTTTGCAAATTTTTAATTTTGCATAAATTTTACGCGTTTTGAAATAATTCGGATAAAAATTCTTTGAGACACAGGCCAGGCTAGCAAAAAATTTGAAGAACTATATTTTTGATGTTTTTGCAAACCCTTAATATGCCAGAGACACGGTGTGAGCATTAAGAAAGAGGGAGGGGTTGGATAGGAGGTGTCGGTGTACATTGGTTTTGAATTCTTGAACATTGCAATGACAGGGAAAGACAGAGCGTGGTGAGACATTCCACATTCGCGTAGTACGGCTAAAGAACGAATCTTTGTACTTTATAGTACGATAGAAGTTGGGCTCAAAAGTAAACTCATGTTGATGAGCATTCTTAGAAGTACGAGTATTACGGTTGATTTGTTTAAGGCGAGGAATGCAGCTGGCTATTTCCCTAGAGCATAGTCCGTTAAAATAGCGGTGAAAAAGGGTGAAGCAAGAAACATTACGACGATGTTTGAGTGACGTAAATGAGTCAATGATATTACTGTCACCAATCATTTTAAAGGCTCTTTTTTTGAATACTGTCCAAGAGGCTTAAGCAAGTTACTGGAGCACCAGCCCATAGATGGGAAGTTTTGGACGTATATAGATTTTGTAGATTGTAGCCAGATCGGAAGGAGAGAAGAATTTCTTGCACCGTCTCAGAAAATCCATACATCTTGCGGCATTTTTGGCAACATCGCGTATGTGATCGTTCCACAAGAGGTGGTTCGTGATGCACATACCGAGATGTTCAGTTTAATTGATGCAAGTGCCACTCATAGATAGTAGCAAGAGGGTATATCTCGTTTTAACGATATAAGACAGCATTGAGTTTTCGAAGCATTAAATTCCACGCGGTTTTTTATTCCTCATTGTGCAATGTTGCTTAGGTCGTGATTTAATGCAGTTCCACATCCGAAGAGGAAGGATGTGAGTCTGAAAACGAATATGAAAAGCTAAGAGTACTATTGTCAGCGAAATAGTTAGTTGAATTAGAAGTTGTAGACAGAAGATCATTAATAAAAATGAGGAAGAGGGTCGGGGACAAAACGGAGCCCTAGGGCACACCAGCATTTATGCTGTGGGTTTCGGACTTGAATCCGTCCAATACAACTTGTATTGAACGATACGAAAGAAAATTTCTAATCCAAAGAAGAAGGGGTTCGTCGATGCCAAAGGCACGCATTTTCGATAAGAGAGCAATATGCCAGACTTCATCAAATGCCTTTGAAATATCTAATAAAATAATCTGACTTTCTCCGAAACCATGTGAAGATTTGTTCCACTGATCGGCTTGATAAACCATCAAATCACCGGTGGACCTATTGCTACGAAAGCCATACTGCCGGTTATTAAGAAGCTTTCGTTTCTCAAGATATTTCTTAAGCTGATAATAATTAATCAGCGTTTGCATGACCTTAGACGGAGGGACGTTAGTGCGATCGGTCGATAGTTTGAGGAAGAAGAAGATTCGCAGCCAGTTCTCAGGCTGAACAAATACAGTTTTCCAACCACTCGGAACGAGCCCCGGAGAATAGGATAGATAGAAAAGCTTACGCAGAGGTTTTGCTAGCGTGGAAGAATTCCTCTTCAGAATAATAGCGGGGATATCATCCGGACCAGCGGATGTATATTTAGATCTTTTAGGACCCTCGCCACAGTACGAGTACGAAAAAAGGTTTGCCCCATAGAATCATTAACGCGCTCAAGAATCAGGGGAGTCATAACACTATCCGGTGGACAGTGTTAGTTAGCTTTCTCAATAGAGCTAATAACAAGGGAGTGTCATTGACAAAAAGCGTATTAACCGAGGAAGAGGAAGAATTTCTCATATTTTTTACAAATGACCATAAATTCCTACTGCCTTTGAACATAGCAGTATTTTATGGCCTTTGAAGACCTTCCTGGCTTGTTTGAACTTTTTCCGGTTTTCCTCAATTATGTTGGCTCTAAAGCACCGGAATCTTGCCTCTTTTTCCTTGATAACCTCTTTGCAGCTCAAATCAAACCATGATTTATCCTTGGGTCTGATACTTTTAACCCTATGCGGGATAAAATTTTTCATTCCCAAAAGAATTAGATATTTTAGTTATCATGTCTGCCATATCTCGTTCTGCCATACGGTTCTCCTAGGAGCTCTTTCTCTGACTGGATTTGTTTGACACGAAAAATTTGCAGATATATTCGTAACACTATGGTCAAATGTTCCTTGAGGCGTCAATACACTTATTGTGTATTTATCAGGGTGAGAGGTAAGGAACAAGTCAAGAGTGTTTTCTGCTCGGCCATTAACGTCAAACTATGCAGCTAACAGTCCTCTTAACCAATTAATAAATATTTTCAATAAATTCTCTTTTCTTACAAATGTCAATCTGAAATCTGAACTCTTTAAATATAATTTCTATGCTCAAAATCGATAAAACTTTGTTTATAGATAAATTTTAGATTTTAGATAAATATTATAAGCTTAACGTTAGCATTTACGTATTGTAAATAAATAGATATTCGAGTGGGCTCATTGACAAGCTGAGTAAGGTGGTTAAACTTAGTCACTTACTGTGCTCTGTGATAGGTATTTTTTGTTGTTTTCTCCTATGAGTGGCTTAATTTTATGTTGTTCTTGTTGCTGAAGCTATTGGTTTATTTTGTATATCTGTGGTGTTTGGTACAGACGTGATAAGTCCATAAAGTAATTTGCGTTTTCACGTTCACTTTATATGGCCCTAGGGCTGAAACGGGTTGACTGATTTTCTTCAAATTTGGAAAACTTTTGAAAATATTCTTTGAACAACTATATTCCAAATTTTAAGAAAATCGGTTTACCCGTTTAGATTGGAGATCGATATAAAGTGAACGTAAGGATGCAAATTATTTTATGGAGTTATCATGTTTCTACCAAACACCACAGATATATATTGAGTGTTATCATCTTTGTGTATTTATTAAACTGTCTGTCTGCTTATTTATTATTTGAACATTTTTTGTTTGCATTTATGAAACGCGTCTGCGACGGAGGCAGGAATGGAGATACACAACGAACATGAGGACATGGACCGACCCTGTCTAACACTCATTGACAACCGATTGAGATATTATTTTTTTTAAACAAGATTATGAAAAATTAAAATCAATATTGATTTTCAATATTAATTAAAAGCTGCAGGAGACACACGTTTGAGAATTCCTTAATGTGTTCTATTAAATCTTTGATTTTAAATAGATCTTAAAAATTCTGAGTAAATATTTAGAAAGCGTTCTGATAACATATTTTCAGAATAAGTCGAACCAATTAAAACAACAACTTCGATGATTCAGTAATTTCAAATTATTTAAGGTCAGACACTAATTGTATGGTGGTAGATGTTTATTGATATGACCATGACTCCATGGCAGACAGCAAAGCGCAAAAAGAAGAAATCGTTTTTGCACAGATTACGGTCGATTGATATTAGCTTGGTAACTCGGGGTCCAAACGCAACTACAATTCGATCGAACAAGAGAGAAATTATAAATTTTCTGGAAATTCTTTTGAAAACCCACAAACAAACACCAACATGCATTTTAATGCCTAGTCAGTAATATAATCAGCTATTAAAAAAAAAAGTGCGAACAAAAAAAAGAAAAGGACCTAAATGGTAACCTTGAGGATCGCCGAAATCCCCAAATATCTATTATGATGTTTTGTTTTTAAAATAAAGAAACTGTTATTTGCAACATAAATATGATAAATATTTGGGAGCTAAATGGTCATTACTTTTTTAAACATTTTAATATGCGACGTTTTTGACTTTGGTTTTTAATAATAACATCCGAGCGAAACCCCATCAAGTTGGTTGCGATAGATTAAACCTTCATAAATCCATGTTTATGTGGCGAAACAACATTCGTATATATTTTTTGAATGGCTTCTTAAATGAATTTTTCGAATACTTTTGGCGCATACATGACAAGTTAGCCTCTATAGTTTGATATATAACACTTGTTCCCGTTTCTAAAAGAGTGTTAAAATAAATGAAGACTTCCAAACGGAAGTCGGACAAATACCTTTTAGAATTGATAAATTAAAAAAAAACGTAACACAAAGGACGTGCTAAGACAGAAATGTAAGGTATAACAATGAAGGATGATATTTCATCAGGTCCGTAGGATCAAAATCCTTAAACTTAAAATCATGGCCTTTGTTATAAGTTTTGCCTACTACAGTTATTTACACAGCCATTAGGATTCTCAGTAACCCTTTCGAAGAAGTTCGAAAATATATCACATTTATATACATATAGTTGCAGTATCGGTGAAAGAAAAATCCTTATAGGTCATCACAGCTAAAGGGTTTTTCAATTGTAAACTTTGGCGGCCATTTTGTTTTGGTGACATTTGTCAAATCTAAAGTTAATTATTCGGTTACTGAGTTGCTTTATTATCAAAATGAGTGTTCGGTAGGGAAAAACTTTGTCTGTGCTGCGCCCATTTTACTGTAGACGTGGTGTCCCTTTACAGTCTAACCTTCAACGTTTTGTGGCCAAATTATAGTTGAAGGGAACCCTACTCCCAGTGGATTCATCTTACTGACTTCAACAAGATCCAACTGAGCTCAAAGTTCATGATCACTAACTAGGTTTCGAAGCGTTTAAAAGAGGACCCCCATTTTGGCCGAAAAATCATCCTTAGACAAAATGCGTATTTCTGGATAAATGGCTGTGTAAACAACCAAAATTGATGTATATGGGACTATACGAGGACAATGCATTCTCAAGAAGTTACTGTTCGATGCCAGCAACGTCATTGGCCCGTACGAAAACGACCTTTTTGAGGCGGTCACCGTCAATGACGAGTGCTACAGAACGATGATAACCCTTTTTTTATGGCCCAAATTGAACTATATGCACCTACAAGACATATCGTTCCAGCACTACATTTGATTTATCATTTACAAAGTCTCCGTACTTCAAAGCTTTTTTCAGCTTGACAGAAAATTTAACCCAAAAACCATGATCACATTAATTTACTCGTGAAAAATATATAAGGAAAAGGAAATCACAACACCGAATTATGCACTTCGAAAAATAGGGCCCCACTGTATATAAAATTTAAGAAAAGTCCTGACTATTGTTTTTAAAATTTTGAACTTTGACACTAATTGGTTCCAACGGTCTTGCTCAAACAAATCTAGAACTAATAAATTTGGTCCACACAACACAATATTGCACTTTTATTATTTAAGAAGAAACCCTATTGCAAATATTGATTTTAATTATTTTATTAATTTAATTCCACACTTTTGATCTGCTTCTTTTTTATATGTAAACTGTTTATTTTAAGTAATATTTATTTGTAAAATATAAATAAATTCTTAGCAAATTTATAATTTCTTAAAACAATGAAATTTTTATACCACCTCCTACAAAAAAATTTAAGTGCTTATAGAACCCAACAGTCAAGCTCAGCAAAGTAAACCACTTTAATCTTCAATTCGAAACGAAAGTGTAGAATTTAAAATTATCGTGCGTCAACAAAGTAAATAAATATTTAAACAAGTGTTTCTGCTGAACCAACATTAACGAATGGAAATTTATTTGAACATTATTTGAAAGTAAAAATTTGCTTAGAACCCCCACTTGAAAATGTCGAATAAGATAAGAAAATAGACAGAGAATACCACCAAATAATTTTTTTTACTTTAAGGCTAGCCGCGCACTAGCAATTTTTAGTTTTGAAACTGCTTGGTTCGAGCAACTAAAAAGTTTGTGTTTTGACACAAACTAAACGATTGCCTAAAATAAGTTCGCCATTTTATTGAACATATAGTTATCTGCAAATTCACGGACATTCAACCAAACAGTTCATCTGTTTTCTATAAGTAACCAAACAGTTTCGCAACTAAAAATTGCTAGTGCGCGGCTAGCCTAATTCCATAAATTTATAACTTATTTATAAAAGAATTAATAATGTGTTGTGCCACCACGGTTAACTATGACCTCGTACATCCTGTTGGGTAAGAAGTCATATAGTTTGTTTATATAATCCAGTAAAATAGTCACCTAGGCACTTTTTATTCCTTCAATGAGTTCCGATTCAGTTGAATATTGAGTCCCAGACTCGTATACCTTGCGTGCTAACCATCCCCAAACCCTTTCTATAATGCTAAGGTCGGGCGAGTATGGCGGCCAGGTTAGTAGGTGCACCTTTTGAAGCTTAATCCAAGATTTTACGAGCTTAGAGGTGTGGATAGGGGCGTTATTCTGCTGGAACTACCATTCCAGGGGCCCAAAATTATCCTTGATTGCAGGGAAAGTCTTTTTTAATACACCATTGTATGCTGTGGCATTCATAAGACGAGTAAGAAATTGTAATTCACGGCTAAAGTATGCTCTTCCTTTCGAAGATCATGAAAGTAAAAAGCATATGCATCGGGACCCTCCAAAATAATTTTTTTTTGTCTGAAAAGACTACAAGCTGCCACTCCTTCTTCCAGGTCATATGCGCTCTGCAGAAACCGAGGCGTTGCGTCTTCCGAAGTTGGTTACGAGGCGTTTTTTTATTTTTAGACGTTTTAAATGTTCAGCATTAGAAATAATTCTTTGCACAGTCCGGACGCTTGCTTTTACACCGGGTTTTTCTTTAATTTTGGCTGCAGAGTCGTGCGAATTGGACGCGTGCCTCAAAATAATTCGCTTGTCAGCTGTTGTAATCACAGAAGGTGCCCGGCCCATCATATTTTTACTTGCGACTTATACATACATAGGTACTATGTATAAGGGAAGTTATGCATTCGCAAAAAAAATCGAACTCGAGATTTTGATCAAAGTTGAAATTACGATAATAGCGAAGACTAAAAACGTTTGTCTCGCAATTCTGTCTGTCTGTCTGTCGGTTCCACTACAGCCTAAACGGCTCGGCCGATTTTCTTTTAACTTGGTAGATATCATTTTTAATTTTTCCCCCCACACGTTTTTTTCTTTTTTTTAAGACCAAAACTAACGGTACCTGCCATACGAATTTTTTTGGAAATTTTATAAATATTTTTTTCTCAAAAACTGTTCGACAGATTTAAAAAATAAAAACAAAAAAATTAACCTTAGTTAAAGCTAGGTAATGCTCGAAAAAAAATTTCCGAAAAATGGTTATTGAGGGTACCCCCCATGGAACCATTTTTTTTTGTTTTTGATTTTCTCAAAAACGGTACAACCGATTTTGATCATCATTTTTTCAAAAAAAATTTGTTTGGATTTAAAAAAAAACTTCAAAATTTTTTTTTGTAAAACTCAATATGTATTTCGAAAACCCCATACTAGTTTTTTTTTCACTTGATAAATAAAAGTTTCTTACTATAATCTACAAGATATGAGAAAAAAAATTATTTTACCTAAAAATAAAGGTACCCACCATACAAATGTTAAAAAATTTAAAACAATGGTTTTCAAAAATCGTATTTTTCTCGAAAACGGGGCCTAGAATTTTGATAAAATTTTGTTTCTTTCAATTAATTTTTATGATCTTTAATTTAATAAAAAAAAATTTTGAAATTAAGATATTACAGCTTGTACCTACCATAGAACCATTTTTTCCAATTTTGAATTTCTCATTATTCACATAACGGATCTTAATAATTTTTTTTAAGAAGAAGCTTCTAAAAAGTCTAAAACACATTGCGTTTCAAAACTTTAAAATAAATATTTTTTTGAATTTTTGAAAAAAAAAACTATTTTTTTCTTAAAATTTGTAAATTTAATTTTTATTCGAACAATAATAAAAACTTTAAATTGGCGTACCAAAATTTTGTCTTAAAAATATTTTAAAAAGTTTGTATATAAAAGCTTATAATTTTTTTTCTCCCATAAATTCATATTTGCATAGCATTCTGTTTTTGTCTCTTACTACTAAAAGAATTTAAAAAATTAATTTTATCCTTATGAACAATTTTCTCTAATAACATTCGTTTTAAAAATTGCTAGTCTATTATCTACATAAGAGCAAGTTCGTGCGACCCAGTCGTGCATTTTATTTCCATAGTTATGCTCATTGCGTAAGAATGAGGAAATAACTTTACGGCTGCGTTTATTTTTCTTTTTGAAATTTGATGTATTGATTGGCCACACTCAATATAATCCTTGATTTTGGCCCTTTCTGACTCATTTAACCCGTATGCTTTTCCCATATTTATTAAATTTAATTGAAAATTATTAAACATAAACTAATTATAACTTTAATAAGAAAAATACAATAACTTACACGCAAAAATGAATAGTAAAGCGTAGTGCATCGCAATTCATTGCTCATCATTTGAATAAATAATCATGTCTATTACAGAATTCGCAGAATTTTACTCCCGGTGAGTTGACTTAATTCGCATCCGCTGTAAAACTCAATTATGAAATTCGTCGGATGAACTAGTACATTGTCGATTCCTAAAATTACCTTATCATTTATGAACATTCGTATCGACACTGTCAGCTACCAACATTTATTCAACTGGCCTAGGCTGTGATAATAGTATCGCTTTCGATCAACGAAATCAAGCATCGTTAAGAGTGGTTAGTACGAAGATGGAGGACGGTTCAAAACCAACCGTGTGCTCTTTTTTTTTTTTTAGATTTCTTGCTCTCTGGTTGCGTTGCTATTTGTGCGTTTTCTATTAAAATTTGTTAAACAAACACTTAAGAATTCAGTATGATAAGCTTTTGTCTTACATTTTTTTACTCTCCATTGTTTATTTTCGTGTAATCAAAAATTCACTTCAGATTCGTCTCGAAATTGGTGCGAATGTAAAATGATAAAAATCGTATGGAGTGCGAATGGATTGCGAATTCTGTAATACCATATAAGTTGAACAAAATATCAGTGGTGCAGGGATTGTTACCGACATTCGTTCAACTTTCATTCGTCGAATTCAGTAATAGCAAAAGTTTGGAAATGAATTGAAACTGTCACTTTAGCTCATTCGCCGAATTCTGTAATAGGGGTGAATATCTACGAGATCGACTTCATCCATCGGACTTTGCTTAAACAGCGCAGCGCACATAATATTGCCACCCAACTACGTTCATCAACATCTGGCTGTCATATTCGTCTCCGAATCATCTCACCTACATGAGTGCAATTTATTATATCTTTGTATATAGTTAGTGTATTGAGAATGAAAACCACAATTTATTTTAATTTTAATTTTATGAACTTTATTGAAATTAACGCTACGAACAACTTTACAAAAAGAACACTTAAAGTCGACTGCTTTTAAAGACTAAGAAATAAACTTACATAGGTACGATACGAGCTACGACTTACGATATTAGAATAAGATCTCTCCAGCATTGTCTTCTTTAGAAGATAATGTTGGAAAAATGAGATCAAGTAATAAGTTAACAATTTTGAATGCACTCTTCATGTTTGCTTTGCAAACTAGAAGAAGTGTGGTGAACAAAAATGACCTCTTATTTACTGGATGTAGGTTACGCTCTAAGAGAATATGAGGAACATTTCAATATGTGACACCTCCCCCAATAAGTATTTTTGGTCTCCAAAAATTTTAAGAATTCAAATTATTTACACAACATAGGACTAATTCTTCTTTTTAATATCGCTTTTCTTAATTTTATTATTTTTTTTTGTCTAATTAATGAACGTAGATATTAATTTTATCTAAATAATTTTATTTAGATTTTCCAATATTTTTTTTTTTTTTTTTTTTTTACAATTTCTATTCTTTAAAGACGTTTTTACATTTTAGTAGATTTATCTCTTTTTTTTTTGTTTTTTAAGATACTATTTATTTTTAACTTTAATACAAATTTGAGTTTTTCTTCTATAAACTTAAATTTTAATGATTTAGTTTTACATAGTTATAAATATTAAGATGTCAATCAAATAATTAACTTTTACCATAAACATGTTCAATTCAAATATCTAATATAATAATTTTCGGTTTTAATGTACATGAAGGTTTTTTTACTATCTTTTCGATATTTTTATTTTCTAAACTATTTACAAATCTATACTTGTTATTTATATTTTTTTGTCATATAAGTTAAGATTTCAGTTTTCTTTCGTTACTATGTTCTCTTTTTGTATCATTATTGTTTTCATAGGACAGGGCACTTCATCAGCAACTATTTTCGTGATAATAAATATAACAAGTTCTGTTCCCAAAAATGTTGTCAGATCTAGCTTAGTTGTAATTTATTAAACTAAAATAATCTGAAACCATTTAATTCTAATGAAATATGCAACGTAATAATTATAATTCATGTCGTGTAAACAAATTCCTCTTTTCGTTTGCACCCAAATGCAAAACAAAATTGTTTCCTAACTTCACCGTATGAACAGCATTAATTCTTGTAGATTCTGAACAAGTTCTAAGCAAATTGGTGACAGAAGGGAAAATAATCGCTACCTGAAACGCATTCAAATCTAACATTTCTGTTTTGTTACGTCAAATCAAGATCGAAATTGCAAAATGTTAAGATAAATGGGGGAAGGAAATAATTATTAAATAAAACAAGATGGAGAACCGTTATGATTTTAAACAATTATATAAAAGATGGTCTTGTAGATACAAATAATAAATTATTTGGAAGAAAACACGGTGGAAAAATGCAAAATATGAAAGAACGCGCCCATATAGGAAACTAAAGGAGGAATCTGAAAGCAAATTTAACAAAGTATGTACATTATGAATGTGAATTAATTAATGGTTTGGTGTTTATATTTCCTCTTACATTGTTTTTTGTGGTATTTTATATTTCGTTTTGTTGACTTATCAACAACATAATTGCCATCTTGTTCAAAATTATTGAGTTTCCTATACTTTGGTCTATTTTTGAAGACGGTCCGGTTTTGAACAATGTTTGGACATTGATTCATGCAGGTTCCTATTTCTTTATTTGTGTTGTCGACTCTAGTTTCTTTTTCTTTTTGAAATTTATCTGCTAATGAGTCAATGTCTTCCCTGCTAAAGTTTTTTAAAATAAAATCAATTGGCCTTAACTTGGTTGTCGAATGGATGGTGTTGTTATAAATTGAAATAATTTTAAATAACTTCTCATCTAATTCAGAATTATCTTTGGCTACAGACATAATTCTTAGGTGTTCGTTTAAAGTGCCATGTAACCTTTCGACATCTGCATTTTTTTTTTTTTTTTTTTTTTTTTTTTATAATCTACTCGCGCTCAAGGGATTATGATTACCCTTTAAATGTTTCAACACAGCGCGGGCGTGAAGTTAAGGAAGAGAAAGAAGGATAGGAAAGATGTGTGGCACGATGTTCTGAGACTAAAGGTTGTTGTCTCAGATATTTTATCTCCAGGGATGGCGGCTGAACTAAAGCGGAGAATGCCGTGTCTTATTTTTATGTCGCTTATAATTCACATTATTTTATTCGTGTTCATCCTTGTTGGGCATACTAGTTTAACTCAATTACATGTTGTTAGTGTTATGCCTGAACAACAGTATTGAGTAAACCAGCAACCCATTGATGACAATTTTAGGAGGTTTTTAATGGAATTAAAACGACATAGACGACGGCAGGGATCGAACCTGTGATCATGAGGTTCACAGGCGAGCACACATCCATCGCGCCACGGCCACCCGGTTTTAAGGGATGCAGTTGTTTTGTGGAAGACAATCTTGTTTTCCTTGAGAAACTGTTCAACCGCTGAGTGTAAGATGCAAGTATCTCCATCTGAAACAATTTTATTTGGCTTTCCGAGAAATTGGATTCTTTGTTTGATTCCACTCAGAATGGCGATCCAGTTTCTATCTTCCAAAGTGTGAATAGTGGCATACTTAGAAAATTTGTCGATTGTTGTGAGATACATTTTCCCTCGTTCGGGAAACCAAATGTCCATGTGGATTATGTCGTTAAAATGTTTTGGTTGTTCAGTTACTTGCATTTGTATCTGCAGGGGTTGGCGATCATGTTTTGCAAGATTACAAATTTCACAGTTGCTAATAAACTTTTGTATTTCAACTTGTAATTTTGGATAAAAGTACAAAGCTTTTAACTCCATAAACATTTCGTTAATTCCCCGGTGGTTTTTACTTATGTGTTCTTCTTTTATTATAGTAATTAAATCATTTTTATCTACGACGTCTATCAATTTAATGTTGGATTTTAATAATTTGAGATTTTTGTTCATCGAAAAATATTGAACATACAAATCTTGAAAATGCAGAAATAATGGCAAATCGTCGCAATACAGGCAAATTAGTCCCTTTGAGATTAAAAGCCCTTTCATTATTTCGCGTAAGTTGCTAACATCTTTTTTGATTTGGACAAGATTTTGAATTTTCTTATGTACTATTTTAATTGATATTTTTTCCTTAGTTCCATAAAAGAGATAAATTTGGTTTTTGATAAGATTTACGGGTTTTTGTGTTATGTAAATATGACGAGTTTCATCTTCCAATGCACTATGAATCGTAGCACCAGTAGACATAACTTCTTCGTTATGACTCCTAGCTAGAGAAACTGGTGAAAAGACTTCTTCATCATCGGGTTTTTCGTTTACATAGATCTAATTATTGAAGAGGTCTACTAAACTAACTTCGTCGTTAGCCTTCGACCTATTTTCAGTTTCGTTCTTGTCAGTATACCTACTTAGTCCATCTGCTACGCAATTCTCTTTCCCTTTTAGGTACTCGATATCGAAATCATATTCGTTGAGCATTATCTTCCAACGTTGGAGCTTCATGTTGGGTTCTATTATGCTATTGAGCCATACCAAGGGCTTGTGGTCTGTTTGAACCACAAAATGCCTGCCATACAAATATGTTCGAAAATATTTCACAGACCACACCACAGCTAGGAGTTCCTTCTCTATTGTGGAATAATTCAACTCGTGTTTGTTTAGAGTTCGAGAAGCATAACATATGGGGTGGTTGTCTTGGCTTAGTACGGCTCCTAAAGCATAACCGGATGCATCTGCGGTAAGAACGAATTTTTTCGTAAAATCAGGACTTTTCAAAATTGGGTCAGAAGTTAGTAAAATTTTCAAAGTGTTAAATGATTTGACGTATTGGGGATCTGTAGTTTTAATTTTTTCAGTCTTTTTTAGGTATTTTATAATTGGATAAGCAACTTTTGCGTAGTCCTTGATGAATTTCCGGTAATAACCGGTTATTCCAAGAAATTGTTTTATGCCAGTTATGGTCGTTGGCAGTTTCATTTCGGTAATTGATTTGACTTTGTTCTCATCTGGTTTTATACCATTGTTAACTATTGTATGACCTAGATAGTTTGTTGACATATCGGCAAAAAGGCATTTATTTACTTGGATCTTTAAGTTACTCTCTTTTAATTTTTGAAAAATTTTTCGAAGCGATTGTAAATGTTCTTCAAAACTTATAGAGAAGACAAGAATATCTTCCAAGTATACCACGTAAATCCTATTTATGAAATCTCTCAACACGTAGTTCATGAGTCTCTGGAATGTCGCTGGAGCATTCTTCAGCCCAAACGGCATCCTCAGAAACTCATAATGGCCACTCTTGGTTGAAAAAGCTGTTTTCGCCCTATCGCGTGGATCGAGTTCAATTTGGTGAAAACCCTTGACCAGATCGATCGTCGAAAAATAATTGCATTTGCCCAGTTTGTCAAACAGGTCGTCAATGTTAGGCATAGGAAATCTATCCTCTACGGTCTGATCATTCAGCTTCCTGTAGTCTACTACAATTCGCCATTGTTTTTGTCCATTTCTATCGTCCTTTTTAGGGACTACCCAAATGGGCGAATTGTAGGGGCTACTGCTAGGAACGATTATTTTCTGTTGTAGCATATCAGAAATTTGCCTATCTACCTCATCTGAATGAACCTGTGGATATCGATAAAGTTTGCTATAGATGGGGATATCATTGTTCGTTATTATTTGGTGTCTAATTTGGTTGGTAAATGATAGAGTATCTCCTTCTTTATAGATTATTGATTTAAAGTTATTAATTAAAGATTTTAACTTTGAAACATCAGCATTATTCAAATGTTCTGCAAAAAGATTTTTGGAATTTCAGATATAAAAGTTTCACTACAAAAAACATTCAAAACTTCTTCGTTTTGGTGAACAAGGTTCGCATATATTTCTTCTTCTTCGTTGAAATATATACGGATCGTTGCATTTTCTGTTATAAGTGATCTAGTTTTATAGTCTATCGTTGGGTTCAGACCCAAAAGAATGTTATTTCCAATCAATCCGTCGAAGTGATCATGAAACTGGTATTCTAAAAAATTTACGAAATAGTTGTTTACATTAAATTCATTAAACAGAGGAATTCTTAGTTCTACGTTTGTATTGATGTTGCGGTCGAGTACTCTTAAAGTATAGTTTGCTGATGGAACTTGCCACTTTGGGTTGCATACATTTTTGTTAATTATGCTGTACTATGCACCACAGTCAATAATAAATCTAAGCGGTCTTATATGGCTATTTAAGATTATATAGGCTAATTGTTTTGGCGGTTTACTGAAAAATTTTGAAGGTTTTGATTAGAATTTTGATTATTTGTTGTATTTCCATCTTGATTTAGGGTAACTTCCATGGGCTCATAATAATTATTTTGAGGTCCGTATCTATTTGACCTTCTTGATTGGCCACTTTGTGTATTACTATTGTTACGTAAAGTTTGGCTACTTCTATTGTAATTTCGTTGCGGTGTACTACTACTATTTAGTCTTCTTGTTTGATTACTTTGGGTATAGGAATTGTATGAATTGTTGTTGTATGCATTGTTATTGTTTCTAAAATTTGAATAGTTGTTTTGGCTATTGTTTCTATAAGGTGGAATATAATTTTCTCGAGTTGAATGAAAGTTTTGATTACGGTTTCTAAGGTTTTGAAAACTTTGATTGTACATACTGGATCCAAATGATTTGTGATCGATTTCCACGATCACTTTATATGCGTCAACCAGTGATTTTGGGTTTCGACTGAGAACAATAGATTTAGTGGGCTCAGGAAGATTATTTTTGAAAGTGTCTAATGCAATTCTATTGTTAGAAGCCACAACTACATCATCGTTTTGATTTCTAAGTAAAAGAGAATTATTGATTCTGCTTAATAAATAATTAATATTATTATAAAAATCTTCTATATTTGTTCTAACTCGTGCTGTTCGCATTTGGTCTATTAATGAGTTAACTGTTAGCTTTTCCCCAAAACTGTTTTTTAGTATTTCCTTAACTTGTGCCCATTCCCCTATCCTGCCATGCTTTTGGAGCTCACACCTAGCTTTACCTACAATTTTGTCCCCGATAAACCCTGAGATAATTGTTAATGAACTCTCGTCAAATGTTGACAAAATAGGTGCCAATGAATCCACCCTGTCCAAAAAATGAATAAGACAGCTCGAATTTCCATTAAATTCTGGAATTTTACTAATTAAATCTAGAACTATTTTGAATTTGTCGGCAGCGTTTAGAACTTCCATTCTGATTTTGTATGTAAGTACTCACTTGAATTGGATGGTGTATTCTTTATAGTTGCTTCAGTATTTTTTTGTCAGCCTCGTTTTGTTGTTTTCCTCTTAGATGTATGTAGTTATTCAATTTGTTTTTTGTTTTGTTTTTTTGTGGGTATATAGTTCGGTGACTTTAGCTCGATTTTGTTTGTATAAAAGTTTTTACTTTGTCACTTTGATGATGCTGTTTTTATAACTAAATTTTAACTATAGGATTTTAGTTAGTTTTTTGTTTTTCTTATTTAATGTTTCAGAAGAACTATTTTTTTTTGCATTTAATAAAGTTTTTATCTGTTTGATTATAGTTAATGTTAATGTAAGCTTTTTCTTGCAGTTCTTCATTTATCATAAGTGAGCAATATTAAAGTTCGATTAAACTTGGTTTCTCAGTGAAGCGTTGTTTGAAAGCTTTCTTCTTGGCTTGGTTCGATGTACTTGTTTTTCGAACTCTTTTTGGGTATCACACTCGAACAAGCTTTGCGTTAGGGAGCATGTATCATGGGTTGTTTTCCAACTATTTAAGAAGACCGCGTCTTTTTTTTTTTATTTATTTTTAGCGGTACTTATAAGTACTTAGAGACGTTTTATAAAAAAAAGTAATTACACTATTTTTTCAATAATTTAACTCAAATTTTTTTGTTATTTTTCTTAACACTCTTATTTCGTAAATACATAAATACTTTTTGTTTTACTTGTTCGTATAGTTTATTTTAAGTGGAGCGTTATATTTTATTTTATTAACTAAATCTTTGCATTAACTTATTATTGTTACGCGCTTTTCATTTTTTTTTAAATAATTCACTCCGATTCTTTAAACTGACTGCGCCAGTTATGTGGTTTATAAATTCCTTGAGAATGAAAACCACAATTTATTTTAATTTTAATTTTATGAACTTTATTGAAATTAACGCTACGAACAACTTTACAAAAAGAACACTTAAAGTCGACTGCTTTTAAAGACTAAGAAATAAACTTACATAGATACTTAACGATACGAGCTACGACTTACGATATTAGAATAAGATCTCTCCAGCATTGTCTTCTTTAGAAGATAATGTTGGAAAAATGAGATCAAGTAATAAGTTAACAATTTTGAATGCACTCTTCATGTTTGCTTTGCAAACTAGAAGAAGTGTGGTGAACAAAAATGACCTCTTATTTACTGGATGTAGGTTACGCTCTAAGAGAATATGAGGAACATTTCAATATGTGACAATATACACTCTATAGTATTCTCATGAAACCTTATTTTAAGAGGACATCTATCTTCGGCACATTTACTATTTCAGACTATTTCAGAGTGCAAAACTATTCAAAATTTTAAATAAATGGCGGTTATAAAATAAAGGGAATTAAAAAAGGACTTTTTCTTGTGTGCATGATTTTTGTTTATCTTTCTATACCTTTGTGTATAGATATTCAATACGTGGTTTCTGGTAAGAAGTGAGACGTGAGGGATGAAAGTTTGCTTTAGTTTTGTTTTTGTAAATTTAGTTATGAAGATTTTTTGTTGAGGATCTTGACCTACCTTTTATTCTGTGTATGTTTTTGTTGTTTTGTCCTGGTAGCTGGTGTTTGATGATTTTTTTCAGTTGTGAAGAAAATCTTATTTTAGCTTTCAGTATTTTATTAGGTAGGTTTACTATTGTTTTTTATTTGTTTTTGCTTTGTACGCATGCGTATGTAGGTATTTACTTGGAGGATGGGGTTATCTATTTTTGTTTTCATTCATCGCGTTGTCGATCACTAGCAAGGAGTTTTTTTTTGTTATCTGAGAATTTTTGTAGGTCAGAAAAAGATATAAAGGAAGGTTTCAAATAACCTTTTTTTTTGAAGGATTTCTCTGTTTTCATTTGAGGGTGAAGAATACATGCTTTTGTTATTTTTGTGATGAGGTGGAAGACTTGGTGGCGGTTGTTCTTTTTTTTCTTTTTGTTTGCTGGCCTCTGCAAGTACATTTTTACTTGCGACAAATAGATATGCATTTGTAA
Organism: Chrysotoxum bicinctum; assembly: GCA_911387755.1. Classification (NCBI taxonomy): domain Eukaryota; kingdom Metazoa; phylum Arthropoda; class Insecta; order Diptera; family Syrphidae; genus Chrysotoxum; species Chrysotoxum bicinctum. Next base: position 118,531,292 of record OU426989.1, on the reverse strand, counting down.
AAAAAAAATAGAAGTCGAGATTTTAATCAGTCTTAACATAACAATTTTTACTGGCGACTATTAGGTAAAGCAAGTTATACCTACATTTGTAAAAAAAAATCGAACTCAGATTTTAATCAAAGTTGATATGACGATGATAGCGAAGACGAAAACAGTGGGTCTTGCAATTCTTTAAACTTGGTAGATACCTTACCTACCTATCATAGATTATTTCAGCCACACCTGGTTTTTTTTTTTTTTGTAAGACCGAAAACAATGGTAGTAAGTATAAGTACGATCTTTTTCTCTAAATTTTATAAAATGTTTTTTTTTTCCAAAAAATATTTCACAGATTTAAAACAAAATTCTAAAATTTTTATTAAGTTGAAGCTAGGTAATGGTTACTGATGGTTGGTACGCCCATAGAACTTTTTTTTCATTTTCTCAAAAATGGTTCAATAGACTTTCTTAATTTTTTATGCTAAAGATCCCCAAAAGTTCGGATAGTTTTGTGTGCTAGAATTTTTCAATAAAAGTAGTTTGGAGTTAAAACAAACAGATTTTTCATTTGAACTCGATATTTCGAAAAACTGTTCCACAACTAAGCCAGTATTATTAAGAGGGACTTTAGTATTGTATGTGGAATTACTCTATAATATGATCTAAATTTAATGGTTTCACGTTCACTATTTTTAACAGTTTTATTGACCTACCTATAGAAATAATAATTATATAGTCAACTTTCGTTGTAGCGAAAATTGCTTCAAAATTAAATCAGTTCAATAATTTAAGTACTTACTTACATACATACATAGGTGTAGTAATTGATTTTAATTCAAATTTGAAAGATCATATTCATTATTTATTATGATTTTTTGTATTGTTGAATTGTATTCATGTCCATTACAGAATTCGCAGAATTTTACTCCCGGTGAGTTGTCTCGATTCGCATCCGCTGTAAAACTCAATTATAAAATTCGTCGGATGAACTACATTGTCGATTCCTAAAATTACCTTATCATTTATGAACTTCTGTATCGACACTGTCAGCTACAAACATTTATTCAACTGGCCTAGGCTGTGATAATGGTATCGATTTCGATCAACGAAATCAAGCATCGTTGAGAGTGGTTAGTACGAAGATGGGGGACGGTTCAAAACCAACCGTGTGCTCTTTTTTTTTTTTTTTTTTTTTTTTTTTTAGATTTCTTGCTCTCTGGTTGCGTTGCTATTTGTGCGTTTTCTATTAAAATTTGTTAAACAAACACTTTAGCATTCAGTATGATAAGCTTTTGACTTAAATTTTTGTACTCTCCATTGTTTATTTTCGTTTAATCAAAAATTCACTTGACATTCGTCTCGAAATTGGTGCGAATGTAAAATGATAGAAATTGTATGGAGTGCGAATGGATTGCGAATTTTGTAATAGCATATAAGTTGAACAAAATGTCAGTGGTGCAGGCATTGTTACCGACATTCGTTCAACTTTCATTCGTCGGATTCAGTAATAGCAAAAGTTTGGAAATGAATTGAAATTGTCACTTTAGCTCATTCGCCGAATTCTGTAATAGGGGTGATTATATTTTATTTTACCTTTTGTTTTTCTTCATTCTAATTCAATTAAAACGTATTCTTTTCTTTTTATTTTTTATCTGTATATATATTTCGAGGACTTATTTGCCTCATCATTAGTAGCTAAAAATAAATACATGCGTTTTTTATTAACATAAATATATACGAAATTATATATAAAAATTACCAAAATTATTTTATAATAAATTATTTGATAACAATCTGTTTTTAATATTAGACATTTTTTTTTTTTTTTGAAATTAAAAATTAAAAATCATTGAACAAATTTTCTTATAAAGTTGCTAAGTATTTAAAGTGTATAAATTTGTTTGATTTTAAACTTAAATTTTCTGTAAATTTGCATTAACTATTAGACTGTAGTATGTATTAGTGTAGTCTCTTTTATCTGTTTTCTATTTGCACGCAATGCCCTCATTTTTTATAATTTGGTTAACTTCATGAATTTGTAAACTAAATTCGTTTCTTTCTAATTTTAAAATTTTAGCGCCATTAAAATCAAACGAATGTCCATTTTTCTTAACGTGATCAGCTAAAGCAGCTATATTTTTGTTTACTTATCCTTCGTTAACTTTTTGACATTCGGTATTGTGTTGATTCATTCTTGATCCCAGTTTTTGAATAGTTTCTCCAATGTATATTTGTTCGCAATCATTGCATTTTACAGAGTAAACTAATCCACTGTTTCCACTGACTTCAAATAAATTTTGTTTAATAGATAATAACTTCGAAAGAGGCTGAAAGGGCGTTTACTAAAATTCAGTAAGTAGTTTTTTCACTATAACGGTTTAAAAAAAAAAAGTAAAAATTTTAGTTAGTTTCAAATATCTGACGAAAAAATAATGCTATTAATTTCAAATAAAATTTAATCTACTCACTATAAGATCATACAGATTTGGTATGAATTTGGAAAAAAATGAACATACCGTTACTTTTTTAAATAAAAAAAAACTGAAAAAAAAAATTTCACAACCCAGATATTCTTAGAACGGAAAACAATTTGAAACTCAAAATGATTTTATTTTACGAAAAATAATGTGTTTGACTACTGGTGAAAATTTCAAAAAAAATCAGTTCACAGTTTTTTTTACAAAAAATAAAAAACTATATAAAATTCTATTGAAAATTGGTAAAAATTGTTTTTCGACTCAAATTTCTCGAGAACTAGTAGTGATATTGACTTCTAATTTAGTTTATTTTATACATAGTATAATTTTTTACAGTTGGTAAAATGTTGACAAATATTGAATTAATAGTTTTTTTTTTAAATAAGTTTAAGTTTGTTTCGCTGAAAATTTGGTTATTTGAAAAAACTAAATATGAAGTTTTCAAGACCACAAATGGGAAGTTATCAGTGTGAGTCGCACCCAGCCTCTTTTTAATTTTTTGCTTTGTATCTAGAAAGAATTTTGAATTTTGTTCTGTTGGCTCCATTGCTGCTTTAACATCTGGAACAAAATATTAGCACACTTTTGCTAAGGACTCACTTAATTTTGGTACATATGTCATCGCTGAATAAATTTTGTTATCTGTATCTGATGAATCTTTTGTCCGAACATTATTGTTAGAAAGCTGTGGTTATGTTGGTCAAATCTTTGAGGTGAAATAATTTTGGCTTGTAGATTTTCGTTTTTAACTGATGAAATAAGTTTTTTGATTATATTATTTGGATAGTTGTTTCTTCTTAATATATTTTGTATCCTTATTATATTATTATTAAAATAGGTCTTATGGCTAAATGAGAATACTTTAGGAATAAAGTTTTTAACCATATTATATTTCATTTGAGTAGGATGAGCTGAATAATGATTTAATAATCGATTTGCTGCAATTGGTTTATGAAACCAATTTGTGATAATATTACCATCATTGTTTCTCTTGACTGTAACATCCAAATAATTTATTTCATTTGTAAGTGTGTCTTCCAATTCATATGTAAAAATAATATTTTTGTCAAAATATTCCAGAGCAGATTTTACTTCCCCAATTTTTTTTCTTGGAATAGCTGTTAAATGATCATCTACATAAATGCTATCCAAAATTGTGGTTCAAAATCTATTTTATCTAACGCATTTAATATTACTTCATCCAAAACCCATTCGACTAGAATTGGAGCCAAAGATGATCCCATGAAAAGTCCTGTTTTTATTCAAATATACTGATTTTTAAAACAAAAATAATTACAATCAGAAAGACAAAATTTTAACATGATCATAAATGTTTGTTTTGGAATTTTAGTTTTAGGTTTGAAACGTAAATCAAAGTTACGTTACACAGTTTGTAGTGCTAATTTAGTTGAAATATTGTTAAAACAATTTGATACGTATACAAGTATACGAGTATTACAAATTGTTTTGAATTCTTGATTGTAAATTTTGATTTATAAGATTCTTTAAAATAGCTAAATATTTTGGGGAGAGTACGATAACTTGGCCGCCAAGATTTGATAACGGGTTTTTGTAGGGGGTTCAAAAACAAGCACTTTTTACTATGGGAGGGGGGGGTCTATCTCCCCCCGCTTAGGAGGTAGGGGCACTTTTAGAAAAAATGGTTTAAATTGAAACAAAAAATATTAAAAAACAACGGCAACACCTACAATAAAGTGCTATACTGCGTTTGAAAGCCAGAAGATTGTTCTATAATCCTGCATTTAAATTTTATTACTCATATCAATAGTTTTTGAGAAATTCGCATTTAAAGTCCAAATTTTGATAAAAAAACGTGACAAAAAAATGTTTAGACCGGTTGTTTTCAAAATTGTGAAATAAAATTGTAAATTAGCTTATATGTGTTTCATGTATCTATCAGTTCTTAATCGAACACAAAAAACCGCATGGTTCTATGTCTTCTGGTTTTTGAGAAAACCTCCGTTTAGGAGGTAGGGGCACTTTTAGAAAAAAATGGTTTAAATTGAAAAAAAAAAAAATATTAAAAAACAACGGCAGCACCTACAATAAAGTGCTATACTGCGTTTGAAAGCCAGAAGATTGTTCTATAATCCTGCATTTAAATTAAATTACTCATGTCAATGGTTTTTGAGAAATTCGCATTTAAAGTCCAAATTTTGATAAAATAACGTGAAAAAAAAGTTTAGACCGATTGTTTTCAAAATTTTGAAATGAAATTGTAAATTAACTTATATGTGATCCATGTATCTATCAGTTCTTAATCGAACACAAAAAACCGCATGGTTCTATGTCTTCTAGTTTTTGAGAAAATCGAAAATTACCAAAACTACTTTTTTTGATTTTTGGTGGTGACGGTGATTCCATTTTAAGGATTAATGTTAATAAACATAATGAATCTTTGTTAGTTCAGTACCGCAATTCATTTAGCGTTACCCAGAATGCACCATGAGGAGATAGAATTGCATCTGGGTCAGTTATTTTGTCAGTTAGTCAGAAGTTAGTCAGTCGTAGTTAGTTAAAAATGGTCAAAATGTATTAAAAAGGTGTGTAAGTCTCGTCAATAAAGCCATCGTCCGTACAATAACTGTCGAGTTCGTTGAGTTACTCTTTTATGGTGGGAAGCCGAGGATGTTTTGGCGGTAAACATTTTCTAAATTTTCGCTCTGAAGGGTGGGAGGATCGATGTCTTTTAACTGTAAACCCTCACATATATCACCATCGGTATAACAAGGGTAAACTTTTTTTACATCTGATAAAAACTCTATTATTTGCGAACCCCAGTCGTCCTTATATTTCCTTTCTAGGCAGTATTTTCGATAGAAAAATAGTGCCATGTATTGGTGAACATGGTCAGAAGTTTGTTTTGGTTTTCAAGATCGTTTATTGTATTTTATATGTATTTAGTGGACATTGGATAAATAGAATAAATTTGAATTTTCTTAAATACAGATTCCGTGAATGCAAAAGAAACTTTGCATGCACTCAACCTCGCACCTACCCCAAATCCTATAGTGTGCCCAAGCAGGGGGGTTGCAGGGGGGCAGCATGCCCCCCCATACATACTTTACTGTTTATATATTGTAATGTTGGAAGCTAGCACTGATTTATTTATGTAAGGAAGCAAAAAATATCAAACATTTTGTAGAAAAGTAGTTTTAGTTATTTTCGATTTTCTCAAAAACCAGAAGACATAGAACCATGCGATTTTTTGTGTTCGATTAAGAATTGATAGATACATGGATCACATATAAGTTAATTTACAATTTCATTTCACAATTTTGAAAACAATTGGTCTAAACTTTTTTTTTCACGTTATTTTATCAAAATTTGGACTTTAAATGCGAATTTCTCAAAAACAATTGACATGAGTAATTTAATTTAAATGCAGGATTATAGAAAAGTCTTCTGGCTTTCAAAGGCAGTATAGCACTTTATTGTAAGTATTGCCGTTGTTTTTAAATATTTTTTTTTTTCAATTTAAACCATTTTTTCTAAAAGTGCCCTTACCTCCTAAACGGAGGTTTTCTCAAAAACCAGAAGACATAGAACCATGCCGTTTTTTGTGTTCGATTAAGAACTGATAGATACATAAAACACATATAAGCTAATTTACAATTTCATTTCACAATTTTGAAAACAACCGGTCTAAACTTTTTTTTTCACGTTTTTTAATCAAAATTTGGACTTTAAATGCGAATTTCTCAAAAACTGTTGATATGAGTAATTTAATTTAAATGCAGGATTATAGAACAATCTTCTGGCTTTCAAACGCAGTATAGCACTTTATTGTAGGTGTTGCCGTTGTTTTTTAATATTTTTTGTTTCAATTTAAACCATTTTTTCTAAAAGTGCCCCTACCTCCTAAGCGGGGGGAGATAGACCCCCCCCTCCCATAGTAAAAAGTGCTTATTTTTGACCCCTCTACAAAAATCCGTCATCAAATCTTGGCGGCCAAGTTATCGTACTCGTGCCAATATTTTGATAATTTGTAACTCGGAGAATTTATTGTTGAAATAATAGGTCGGACTGATAAATTTTCTTTATGATACTTGTATTGTCCAAATGCACGAAGTGAAATAGCAATATATGTACGAAGGTGTTTAGACTCTTGTTGGCTTATTAATTTTCTATTTTTGTTAAAAATAGTACTTATTAGGCGATTATTTTTAGCTTGTAGCGATGACGTAGGATACGAAGCCAAAACTTCAAATTTATCAGTATCATTAAATAAGTTTACTAATTTATCATCAAAATCTGTACGTTTAGCAATAATGATCACATTACCTTTGTCACATGAAGACACAAAAATTTCATCATTATCTTTCAGAAACTTTGCTGTAATTTCAGCCGCTAATCAAAAACTTTGTAATTATGTTTTGCTTTTTATTTGATTTTATATGTCTTGTAATAAGGTTAGTTAATTTAGATCTCATAGATAAAAAATAAAAAGAAAATAATGCGTTTTAATTGAATTAGAATGAAGAAAAACAAAAGGTAAAATAAAATATTCATTATTGTTGCTTACATAAAGTGTACTTAATAAATCCTTTCCTTCTGATTGATAACAAAAATAGTCCTTAAGTAGTTATTTACAAATGTGAGCGTCTTGCATGCTCTAGTGGGAGCAATAGTTAGTAATACTGCATCAAAAATGCAGTTTTTTCCAAAATCTAAACAATTGTGATAACAATTTTTTCATAACTTCAAAATGTAGAGTCAAGTGCCCTAATTGCAAATATCGAGGTCCAAGACATTTTGCTGGCAGCCTTCTGCCTGCAAGACGCGCTCAAAGTAGGTATACCAAAAACCGAAGTTTTAGATAATTTTTACAACAACTTTACCATAACTTCGAAATGTAGAGCTAAGCACTCTGATTGTATATACATTTATGACTTATGACTCACTAAGAAACTTAATTATCTATGGTAGTCTTTGCCGTAACCATGAGTGACACGTGTGAAAGTATCATTTTGTATTTATTAATTAGTATTCTTCTTCTTAAGAGTCATCTTCATTTGTAGTTTTATTTTTACCAATGGATATAGTAATATTTTGTAGTTTTTGTTTTCGTTCCTCGACATCTTCACTTTCAAATAAATTTTGAATTTTAAAAATATATGTATGTATATTTTGTCTTTGTCGCTGATACTTGTTTTCATAGCTTGTTCTTCTTTTTTGTTAATTTCATTTTCTTGCAAGTTTTTCTTCCAATCGGACTTTTTTCCTTGGAACATCTTCAAATTATTCAACATTCCGTAAAATTCTGTTCAGTTTCACCTTCATAATAAATTATCTCGAATAAATTGGATTAAATTTTATATTCTCCATTAGTTTATTTATATTTTTTGACAAAAAAGAACTAAGCATTATTTTAATAAATAAAGGTTTTATACCTATCCCTTATAGGTATCTCAGTAAAGTTAGTGCTGCTTTTAAGCCCACATTTTTATTTTTGTTTTAAGTGTATATAAATACATATGTACCTAAATAAACACACACGTACTCGAATGCGGTGTGTCAAAATTTCAAAGCAATATAGGTTAAGAACTTTCTGAGATTAACTATTAGGAACAAACATACATACATTTTTATTTATGTAGATTTGAATAAAAAAAAATTTAAAAAAATCTACTTAAATTTGGTTCATATGAACCTTTACAATTTTCTATATTAAAAAAAAAATATAGTGATATATCTATCACCTCACAAATAGGTACATATAGAAAGGACTATTCTTAATTGAAACCGAATCGCTGCAAAATGCGATAAGCTTATTGTATTTCGCTTTTTTTATTTTTCTTGCACATTTTTATTTCAATTGAAAACCTGGGACCCAAATAAAACAAAAGTTTGTTCTGCTCAGTTTTAAAAGCAATTTAAAACAAAAAATATAGAAACATACATATGAACGTGTAGATGTAGTACATGCACATATAACCAAGTACCTACATATATTTATATTATTGCCTTAAAACTTTAAAATCATAAAAAAATGTATGTGCGAACTAAAAAATGCAAAAAAAAACTACCTCGTTAGAAAGAAATTTAACAAACTTATTTTCAAAATCTTATATACATATATATATGTAGGTACCTTCTTGACATTTTTTAAGTTACGTAATCTATCAACTTAAATACCTACCTATGCAAAAATAATTCTTACTTACATTAACTACACAATTGTAAGAAGATAATAATGCTAGATTTTCATTTTTCTTTGAAAATGTTCTACTCTTTTTTGAAAGACACCAAAAAAGTAAAGACACAATTTAACGAGAGTACAAATTATGTCAAGGACACCAAAAAGCATGGAAAAATATCCGAAAGGATACCTTTTCCATACCCTTGCATTTGTCCTACATTTAGCGATTTGAAAATTCAAAACCAAAATCCCAAGATATTGCAAGGCAAAATACGTAAAACTCACAATACTTACTTATAGATAATCAAATACGTGCAAATCTACTATACATATTATGCTCGCATTCATTCAAACCAACCACCAAGATCATCCCCTTACGTCGCGCACGCCGCAGCAATCCACACATTGGCAGACTGTTTGCAAGAATGAATAAGGGGATTAAAAACAAAATTCAATTTCCCAATAAGATTTTCCCTGTTTATTTTGGTCAGGTTCAATGCTAAAATAAGCGATTTTGCGACATCTGGATCCGCATGTAATACTACAAAATCGTGTTGCATAGGAATACTATAGAGTGTATATACAAAGATACTGTTCATGTATTTAACTCCTAAAAGCTATATTTAAATATAATTTCGATCAGTTGGTTCGTGTATATGATATTGCTAATACTTTTACTAATCACAGACACCATCCATATTTTTGAAGTACACATATAACCAATTTTTCTTCTACGAATATTATTTTATTTTTTGAGTAAAACATAAAAATGTCTGAATGTGGAAAAGGTTTTAAAATATGCGACTTTATGATTGATTCGATCATGTGCTATGGTAACTGTCATAGAACCTTCCATGTGGAGTGCATCAATGCTAACTTTAGCTCTATAAAAAAGTTGAGCAAGAACAAAGCTTTTATTACTTTTTTTCACAAAAATATTACACGGTACCTTCTCTCCATAACGACAATGATTGAAAATCTTCAAAAACAATATAATCAGCTAAATATTAAAGTAGATGAAATATCGAATCATACGCATATTCAGCGAAAACAAACCAGGAGCGTAACAGCGATCTTAAAGTCTAACAACACCGCATCTAATAACCAGACAAATAAACGAAAATGCGATGAATTAGACACAACCTAACCTCAACCACCAAATAGGAAATCATCTGAGGTGCCGAACTCATTGATCTCAAATGATACAAATAAACTACATACACCTCCATCGATAATTCCAGTTACCACTGTTGCAATGGCCTCAATATCAACTCATCCAATCATTTCATCCCCATCAGCATCATCATCATCATCATCATCATCATCATCATCATCATCATCATCATCATCATCATCATCATCATCATCATCATCATCATCATCATCATCATCATCATCATCATCATCATCATCATCATCATCATCATCATCATCATCATCATCATCATCATCATCATCATCATCATCATCATCATCATCATCATCATCATCATCATCATCATCATCATCATCATCATCATCATCATCATCATCATCATCATCATCATCATCATCACCATCATCATCATCATCATCTTCATCTTCATCATCATCAACCTCTTCGTTACCACTTTAAATGGACTCTAAACAACAACAACGAAATTATATCGCCAATTATATCCGGGCTTAAGGTAGTGGAGGGGCAAAAAGTTTTGTTTCTTTCTAAACTATCACCGTCAACTAATGCCCTTGATATCAAAAATTATCTTAAAGGGAAAAGTGAGATCATTGTTCTTTGGTGTAGAGTAAATTCTTCACAGAAACCACTAAATATTCGTCCGGATTCAGTTTTCCATGTACTTAACTCGCCTTTGTTCTGGCCAATTGGTGTAATAATACACGAATTTGTTAATAAACAGAATAGTCAAGCAATACCCCAAAACCCTTTTCGTCAAAATCGAACAATGCGGAATCATCATCTGAGCAGCTCAAACAAATATTAGTCTACTACCAAAATGTAAATGGACTTCGGACAAAGACTAATATGGTCTATAAAAATGTAAACAACCTTCCTCACGATGTCATTATACTAACAGAAACTTGGCTCAACTTTTCTGTTCTTGACTCGGAGCTTTTTGATGCATCATATCAAATTTTCAGACGTGATCGACATGATGAAGAAGACTCTAATGTTGTCGGAGGAGGAATTCTTTTTGCGATCAGGACCTCAATTACGTGCTACCTGATAGATGACTTTCGATCCACAGGTGTCGAAGCACTATATATCAAAATTAAGTTGGAATCTGGTCATTTATTTATTATCTCCGCGTATACTTATAAGTTCAAACAATGACGCTTATGAAAAGTTAAATGACTGCATAGAAAATATTTATGTGCTTATGGAACCCGAAGATGAAATTTTGATCGTAGGTGACTTTAATCTACCAAACCTTAATTGGACAAAAATTGATGACGACAACTTCCATATTCCGATAAATGCGTCAAGCCTTAATGAACTAACATTTATAGATGGTATGTCTTCGTGTGGTTTGAGTCAATTCAATGGACTGAGAAATCGTTTTGGAAAAATTCTTGACTTAGTGTTTTTCGCCGATACAATTAACAACGAAATGCTGTTTTAACTGCTACTGTAAAACTAATTGACGAAGATCGACATCATCCTGCATTATATGTAGATATTTCACTAGGTGTAAACATGTCTTCTCCTTACAATAACAATAATAACAACAAACTTGAATTTGACTTTTCTAAATGTAATTTTGTAGATCTTTTTGATATGTTAATAACTGTAAATTGGAATCAATTATTTTGTAATTGCAATATTGATGATATGTGTAATAATTTTTATACTCGTAGAACTCTTTTTAACTGCTTTTACGAAACTATTCCTAAAAGGAACACGTTTTGCTTCAAATGCACCACCATGGTTTGATACGCGTATTAAAAACTTAAAAACTAAAAGGAACGAAGCTTGGGTAAATTATAAAATAACTAGAACTGACGATGATTACAGAACTTTCTTAATTCTAAAACAACTTTTCACTGATTATTCTAATACTCTATATGACGATTACATTTGTAAAATAGAATGTGGTATTAAATCTAATCCAGATAGTTTCTGGAATTTCGTTAATAATAAAAAGAAAACGTTTTCATCAACTAGTCATGATCCAAAGGTTATTGCAAACATGTTTGCTGACCAATTCAAAGAAGCATTTGAAGAATCAGACTTTAATCATTCCTCTTCTTTTTCTTCTTCTTTTGACAGTTTTACTCATTTAAACGTAATTAATTTTGAAATAAGTGAAGATACAGTCGCTCAACAAACATTAAATCTCGATGAGTGCTTTATTCCAGGCCCCGATGGTGTTCCATCTTATATATTAAAAAAATGTACTTCTTATTTGTCGTATCCGTTATATATTCTCTTCAATGCATCCTTAAAAAGTTCAATTATTTCTATTATCTGGAAAAGTTCATTTATTATTCCTATACATAAAAAAGGTCCAAAGAATGAAATAATGAACTATAGACCCATTGCTAAACTATCTGTGATACCTAAACTGTTTGAGTCAATTGTGAGTAATGTTCTTTCTTTTCATTGTAGTTCTATTATTTGTGAAAGCCAGCATGGCTTTGTCAAAAAGAGATCCACTGTTACTAATTTATTTAACTTTGTTTCCTTTTGTCTAGATGTTTTTGAAAAACGCGGGCAAGTTGATTGTGTATTTACTGACTTTAGTAAAGCCTTTGACAAGTTACGAGTATGTCACAATACACTAATTTTAAAATTAAACCATCTAGGATTTAACAACAATTTTATAAATTGGATTTCTTCATACTTAAAAAATCGTCGTTATTCTGTCTTGTTTCGTAATGAAAGTTCAAGTCAATTTGTTGTCAATTCTGGCGTCCCTCAGGGCAGCCACTTAGGTCCTATATTATTTGTTTTATTTATTAATGACTTGGTTTCAAACTCAAAAAACTCGTCTGTCCTTGTTTATGCTGATGACATTAAGCTTTTCAAAAGTATAAAATCCTCCTCTGACTGTTTATTACTACAAGAAGACTTAACAATATTTAGGGAATGGTGCAATAAAAACCGACTTGTTTTAAATGTTGACAAATGTGAAACCATGAGTTTTACAAGTATAAAATTTCCGTTTTTGTACAACTATACATAGGTTTCTATGTTTTCTAACTTAGGTATTATTCTAGATCCCAAATTAGCATTCAATGATAATTTAAATTATATAATTAAAAAAGCCAATAGGGATTCATTAAAAGATTCGGTCGTGATTTTCAGGACCCTTATATTTTTAAACTTTTATTTATTTCGTTTGTTAGACCAATTCTAGAATACGGCTGTGTGGTATGATCACCTTATTACTCAACACATGTTACAAGAATTGAAGCGATCCAAAAAAGGTTTCTGTCTTCGGTCTCTTCCATGGTCAAGGGAAAATCTACTTCCCCCTTATTCTCAAAGACTAGCTTTGATCAGCCTTCCTTCTTTGACTAACCACAGAAAGTTTATACAATTTTGTTTTATTGTTGGGATTATTAATGGTTCGATATCATTGCCATCAGTTCTAAGTAAATTAAATTTCAGTTTCAGCCGTTCATGTTTAAGGCGACAGCAACCTATTATTCAAATATTTAGCAGATCAAACTATGGTGTATGTAGCCCTTTCAATCAATTTATAACGAATTTCAATTTTGTTTAGAATCTGTAAATGATAACATAAAATGTAAAAAATTTAAACTTATATTTTTCAACAATATTGAATAATAAATATAAATTATGATATTAGATTATAAGAACTATTTTTAATATTGTTAACGTTAGATTTTAACGAATTAAATAATTAAAGAGCAAAGCCTCCTCATTCGCTTCAAGATCAGCGGCCAAATTACCGCTTCAGTGACCGAGTGAGTAAGTCCCATCAGTGATCGAATGAAAATGTCAAATTAGGGTAATCGATTGCTCGATGACGTAAGCGGTAATGCCAAACTCATATGATTCATATTACTCGAAAAGTGATGATATAATTTGGCCCCAGGATTCCTTGAACTGACACGAATTCAATGTAAAATGTCTTCTGACATGTTATCTTTGTATTTGTTCCACAGGTCACGTGGATTAGCATGTAGACATGATGATGTGCGTATCTGACTTGGAGATGCACAGAAACAAATTGAGATCTTGACATACTGCACGAAATGTTAACAATTCGTAGTGATTCAAATGTTGGCCCACGAACATTTACCAGGAACAACCGTAAATAGAAACATTCATCATTCTTTGGATGAACTGTGTAAATACGACCAAAAGCATCAGCAGACCGCATATCCGGATGATCAGGAACCGCATCGCCTTGCCTCCGACATAGAAATTTCTTCGATGAAGCGTTCCAAGTTTAATAAGGTGGCATCTCCGAGTAAAGCAACGATCGTGCGAACGGATCGCTTTGGCAAGTCTTAAAGAAACTGGTTAATGTTGTTTGCTTTCACTTTCGTTGTAATAGTTCTACCGTTATCATCGGGTTATCGACGCCTATACAGTGGATACCCATCATTGCCAGTGATGGTCTCCGCCGTTAATTTTCGTGGATAACTTTTGGAACACTTGCCGTCGACCATGCACGGTGATTGGCGGTTGATAGTGCCACATGGTCCATGAATCATATTCGTAATAACAACATCATAAAGGTCTGAATCTGTTTCGGGATCATCTATTTGATCTGGTCGAATTCTTCCGACTAACCAATGCAAGCCTCGTTTTTGCCATTCGATTGAATACATCCAGCATCGAGTACTCCCAAAGACATGTTGCTTAACAATGTAAATCATCAACGAACTGATGTTTTGCTTAAAAACAAGTGCGGTGATGTCGTGAATTCACTTGATGTTTGTCCGGGAAGCAATATTTGAACAATTTCTATCAATTTCGGATTACATGTAAATGTAATGAATAGGTCTGGCCGACCATAATGACGAACATGCATATGTCGTTGCATCTTGAGAGTTGACTTCAACTTGTTCGTCAGTGGGTTACGGTACAGTCCAGTGCAAATGCGGAGCATCTTTCTTTCAAAATGATTCATCTTCTTCATTGCTGTGGGTGAAATAGTCAACCAGATGGGAAAGGCGTAGGTCAGAACGGAATCGGGAACCTCGTTTTGTATTGTATGATATTGTTAATGGTACATTTGGGCAGCTAGCATATCAGCAAATCCAGGTGTTTCTGGAGGAGGTTCTGACTCTTTTGCATCAATTGCTATGTTAATGCATATCAATGCTGTATCAATTGCATCGCGCAAGCGATGATGATGAATTTTCCGTTTGTATTTGACACCTAAGGCCGGGAGCCACTACTGGATATCTCCTTTTCCAAACACCATATGAACGCTCAAAGTTATTGCGAGTGCGTGCATATCTGCGAACTGCGATTCGTTGTACAAATTCTCAACAGCGTTTGTGACATTTATAAAAGGTGTTGCAAGATAACTTGAATACCTGTGTCGCCAATGATTATGAAGTGACCAAATTCACCTATTTCAAATCGTCCTTTCAATCGTGATAAGCTGCCAGCTAGCCACGTTATCATTTATTTTTAAATTCGCAGAGGCCACCATCTGCACATTTAGAGAAAACCATTACTTGCGATTTCTAAAGGTCTCTGCATTACTTCCCCCTGGTGATTGAATGCGGACGTGTGTACAATAAATTGCTGCAATTTTCCTAGAAAACTTAGCTTTAGCAAAAAAGCCTCGTGATGCGCCAAGCTTTTCCTCGTGCGTTTCTGGCATTCGAATGAACCGTGGTGCTAGATTGGCAATTGCTTTCGACACTTGTTTCAGAATGTGATGCACGCTGGAAGTGCTTACTCTACTAAAGAACAGTCAATTGCATTTATCCTAGCGCATAAAATCGTAGTGCTACCAATAACTCTGTGATTTTACGCAATTCACGGTCGTCGGACTTTTCAACTCCAATGCGCGGCAACATCTTGTGCTATCTTCTTTCAATGTACAATGGCTCAGTTACATTGTCTTCACTTTCACTGCTCGACGAAGTTGTATTTTATTAAAAAAAACTCTCTCAACTCTCAAGTTTGCTCAGTCAATTCTACTTTTTCCGGGAGTTGGGAAAATCTAAAGTTGACCAACTCTAGAGTTGAAAATCGAAAGTTGAAAACGTCAACTTTGAGTGAATAAAAACAAAATCACGAGTTCAAAATAAAAATCCTCAAGTTATGTTCAACTCCTAGTGAAACAAATCGGCCTAAGTGTATCAAAAAAGTGTGTCCTGAAAAAAAAACTGTACATATTCTCTTTTAAACAAATTAAGACAACAATTTAAACTTTTATTCGATTCCAAATACTGCTCAACTTTAAATTTTAAAATTCTTCGATTATTTAAGTTAAAAGTCACAAAATGACTTATGCATGTTTAAGCAATCATGTTTGCTTAAATGTGTCTTAATTCTTGTTGCTATGAAATATAGGAACTTTTTCTACATTAGAGAAATGCAATTAAACTTGTCAAACTTAACAAATAGTTTAAATTTTCCAATTGTTCAAATTAGTTTTTTCTTGATCTGCCCAAATGTAGAAATGTCATTTTTGATATTTTTGGAAATAGTTAAATTAAGACAACATTTGTGAATCACTCTTTATGTTGTTTTTTGATGAATTTAGCAGCTCTCTCAGCAATCATTATGGTTGGAGCATTTGTGTTTCCACTCACAATATCTGGCATGATACTGGCATCAGCAACTCTTAGACCCTTAATTCCCTTAACCCGCAATTTCGAATCTAGAACAGAGCCTGGGTCCGTGTCCGGTCCCATTTTGACTGTTCCCACCGGATGATAAATAGTTGCAGTCATGTATTTCATGTAACACTTCCAGTATTCGTCACTTTTGAAGGGAAATTGGTCACATTCTGGAAGGTTGATTTGAATAATCTGTGCGTCTTGTTCTCGGTATGCACACGTCTGTTCTATTTGCATTTGAAATTTAATTCCTCGCAAGATGGTTTCTACATCTTCTTGGTGGGCTAAATAGTTGGAAAACATTTTTGGAGAATCTTTCGGATTACGACTCCGCAAGCGTAAAGTTCCCTTCGATTTTGGTCTCAAGAGATTGACATAAACTGCCATAATATGGTCGTTTTCAAGAACGCTTCGAATACTGTTGGCGATTGGATCAGACATATTCAGTGCCTTTACCCAAATATCAAAGGTTGAAGATCCGCTTTGCATGAAAAAATTGTGGTTGAGTATGTCCGGATAGGGACTGGATGAAGTTATATCAGAATTTATTAATCCTGTGATTGTAATAGTTCCGATACCTGCCAATGGTCCTGTTTGATTGAGGAGATATGTATAAATAGCATCAAGGCTGTCTCGCATTGTCTGGGGCTTAATTTTACTGTAGTTGATCTTAAATATCAGAGGTATTGCAACATGATCCTGCAGATTGTCGCCAACACTTAAGTTTTTCACCACTGGAATGCCGAGACTTTCCAAATGGTTTTTCGGACCTATACCCGAAAGCATTAACAGTTTTGGTGAATCTATGGTTCCAGCAGAGAGTACAACTTCCTTAGAAATATTAACTGTAAACTCATGCTGATTTTTATAAAGGAATGTGACTCCAGTAGCCATTTTTTTTTTTTCGTCGAAAATGATTTTTGTTGCAATTGCGTTCTTGATCACATGAAGATTTGGTCTGCCTCTGACTTTAGCCAGGTAGCTCTTTCCGGTGCTTTTTCTGCTTCCGTTCTCAATAGTTCCCGGCAATGCTACATATCCAATATCAGCTCCCTCTTTGACAACCTCGAGTCTTTGGATTCCCAGTTCCTCAGCTCCGTCGAAAAGCATTTCCCTTATTTCAGGTAAGCTTACTTCAAATGGATTAACAATGGTTCCACCTCTAGCTTCCGAACCGTTTAATTTATTGGGAAGAATGGACTTTTCAAAGACGGGCAGCACATCGCGCCATGACCAATTGGTGTTTCCCTTACGTTCCCAACTGTCATAATCTTCCCGATTTCCACGAACATACAACATTGCATTTAATTCACCTGTTCCACCAATCATTTTTCCTCTAGGCCAGTAACACACTTGATTTTTCATTCCCAAACAACTTTTGCCATCCGGTTCAGTGAAATAGCTCCAATCAAATTCAGTATGTTGAATACCCAAGAACAATGCCGGAATCTGAAAAGAAAAGCGATTTAGACATTGAACTGATCATTAAAATTTGTTTACCTGAGATTCCAGTGGAGGATCACCTCCTGCTTCAAGAACTAAAATCTTCCAATTAGGGTTTTCGCTAAGGCGGCTTGCCATAACCGATCCTGCAGTTCCAGCTCCAATAATAACAAAATCATAGATTCCTAATCCTTGGTTAAGAAGATAATTTCCGTAATCTTTCGGAAACGATTCAGGCGGTGATATTAAACATTGCGCTGTTAATAATGTCTGCAGTAGAGTCGACACTAGAGAATTGACAATACCCACAGACGGTTGCGTGCACAGTCCTGGTAGTGCTGCGGACATCTTACGTTTCTTCTAACGTTTACTCCTGGGCAAATAATTTAGCTTAAAAATAACAGAAGTAACTCATTATCAATTTGATAAACAAACAAAATACACGACTGGCTACCACGAACTTGCTCTTATGTTTAAAAAAAATGTTCAGTAGGTTTAGTTTAGATATTGAATAGAGTAATAGAATGATTTCTTAAGCAAGTACGCGTTTTTTTTTATATAAATATTTTCGAAACAATTTACCAATTTGTACAGTTTAGATAAATACAAAACAATCGTTCATTTACACTGAGCCTCCACTTGAAATAAATTATTGCAAGAAATGTGTCATGTTGCCAATATTTCTTGTGGAGCCTCCTTATGTCTCGATTTTTGTTATTTTTAGACATCATTTTTTCTATTTATTTCTTGTCTTCGTAGAAGAAATAAATGCAGATTTAAATTTTGACGTTTCTTGACTTGTGACTTCACTATAGACACAAATTTCTCACAAGACGTCGAGTCTTGACACCAATTCCCACATTTTCATCTAACATTCCTTCATTTAATTGACAAACTCATGTTATGTTTTCACTTCGTATAGAAATTATGTCCTGTGAAGCCAAGATGTAATTTTTCTACCATTTACTGTCTGTTGAAGTACATATGGTATATAATGTTGTTTGGTTGTTTGCAGACCAAAATTAACATTAAAAGAATTAAACATTGAAGATAGTAAGTATTTTGATTTTTTTTTTAGATTAGTTAGGGCATTCAGAGACTTTCAATGCTTGTGGGACTACTCAATTAAGTCTTGGAGCAAATTTTCTTCAAGGTCGTGCAAATCTCCTTTGCTCAAAAATGGATTGACCCAAAACGAAGAATGAATTATCACGACATAACTTGCCCACAGTGTTAAAGAAACATTAATTAAATAATAAATAAATACATAAATAAATAAATAAATAAATAAAATAAATAAATAATGAAACAATAATAACAATAAATAAATAAATAAACAAAGAAATAAATAAATTAATAAATAAATAGATACAAAACATGAATACAGAATTTAATAAATAAATAATCACAAAGTTATCATATTGATCATATTAAGATCGATTAGCTAGTTGGCTTACGAGAATATTCTCAGCAAAATCAAGGCGGTTTAAAAATGAAATATTTAATTTTTGAATTCTTTCCGAAATCAATTCAACATTCGCTCTTGCGTGGAGATCAGAAGTCGAGTGATGCCAAGAAAGATCTAGCATCATTTTAAGGATTCTAT
Source organism: Chrysotoxum bicinctum (assembly GCA_911387755.1). NCBI lineage: Eukaryota > Metazoa > Arthropoda > Insecta > Diptera > Syrphidae > Chrysotoxum > Chrysotoxum bicinctum. The sequence continues at coordinate 118,511,845 of OU426989.1, read as the reverse complement.
TTTGAGAAACTTGCAACTTTTGCATGTGACATTTAGCCACATTATTCCAAACGGGACAGCCATACAACAGAATTGCCTGAAAAATAACTTTATGAATAAGTATTTTATTTTCGTTTGATAGTAATGATTTTCTATTGATGAAAGGAAAAAGCATTATTATAGCAATGTTGACTTTTCTTATAGTTTGTGTATGGTGGTTGAATGTTAATTTGGAGTCAAGGTGAATTCCAAGATATTTGCTTGGAAAATAACAAGCTTTTCTTTTCCGTGTGAAAAAGATGGCTTGCATCTTATCAGCATTTAATTTGATTTTCCATTGCTTGTAATATTGTTCCAAAATTGTAATCGCATTATTTAAGTTCGTCTCAATATTAAGACTAAGCTTATGCGAAGACAATATGGCTGTGTCGTCAGCAAACATTGCTGCTTCACAATCAGTTATTTTGGGAAAGTCAGCTGTATATAAATTATATAAAATCGGGCCTAGTACTGAACCTTGAGGTACACCATAATTAAAACATACTAAATCGGAGACACTACTACTGACGTGAACTTTAAAACATCTATTGGACAGGAAACTTTGTACAATTTTACACAGGTAAGTTGGAAAATTAAAAGATAACATTTTATATATCATACCATTGTGCCAGACAGAATCAAAAGCTTTTTCTATATCTAATAAGATCATTCCTGTGGATCTTCCTTCAGCACGGTTTCTTTTAACATGATTAGAAATTCGGAGTACTTGATGTGAAGTGCTGTGAAATCTTCTAAAACCGAATTGCTCGTCTGGGTATAAACAATTCTCAGTTATAGTTTTAAGCATTTTTGCTTTTATTATTTTTTCGTAAACTTTACTGATATTGCTTAGCAAACTGATAGGCCTATAACTTTCAAGTCTTACTGAAGGCTTGCCCGCTTTTGAAATTGGCACAACCTTAGCCATTTTCCAGGCATCAGGAAAGTAAAATTTTTGTTTAGCTCTCTACAAGAACGGCTAGCTTCCATTCATCGATTTAATTTGTTTTTTCTTTTTTTTTGCTACTTAGAATGAAATTAATGTTGTTTTTATATAGTTAATGCATGAAGGCACCTATGTACATTCAATACTTTAATAAAGGAGGGATTTTATTTGAAGGCAATATAAATAATGCAAGTAAGATTTTTATCCAATTACCTTGAATATTAAAAGTTTTTGGGATATGCCCATATAAAGTATGATCAAAATTTCACGTAAGATTTTTTTTATGAATGCATTAATTGCATATCGTCGCCTCAGTTCTAAGGCCTCGTAACCCAGGAAAGTTGATTTTTCAGGAGACCATAATTAGGGCTTATAAATTAACAAAACTTACAAGACAAAAAGGTTCGTCTTTCGTTATACAAATATTTTTGTACGGTACCCTAGAAAGCAAAAGAAATGTTGCTCTTTTTATTGCTCCATAACTTAATTTAACAATACTTTCTCAACCATTTTATATACAGGCAAGTTTTGCATTTGAAAAAAAAATCGAACTCGAGATTTTGATCAAAGTTCACATTACATACATTGAAAACACGAAAACAGTGGGTCCGGCAATTCCGTCTGTCTGTCTGCCATACACACGTTATGCAAAATTTTATTTGTGAAAGATTATTTTTTTTTAGTAGTCCTCTTGGAACCACTTTTTTGTTTTTGATTTTCTCGAAAACGGTACAACCGATTTTAATCGTTTTGATTTTTTTGTTTTTTTGTGCTGAAGCTCCTTCGAAGTTTGAATATTATTGCGTATTAAAATTTTCAAATTTATTTTTTTTTTGGATTTAAAAAAAACTCAAAAATTTGTTTTGAAAACTCAATATTTCGAAAGCCCCTTCGTCGATTTTTTTTTAAACTTAATAAATAAAAGTTTCTTAATATAATCTACAAGATTTAAGAAAAAAAATGTTTTTGAACCTAAAAATAAAGTTACCCACCATACAAATGTTAAAATATGGTTTTCGAAAATCGTATTTTGCTTGAAAACGGCTCCAAGAATTTTTATAAATTTTTTATTTCGATTAATTTAATAAGAAAAATGAAATTAAGATATTACTGACTATACCTCCATAGAACCATTTTTTCAAATTTTGAATTTCTCATTATCGACAGAACGGATTTTAATGAAATTTCTCATAGAGAAGCTTCTAAAAAGTTTAAAAAACATTGTATTTCAAGACTTTTAAAAAAAAAATATTGTTAGAATTTTTGAAAAGGAAAATTTATTTTTTGTTTTCGATGTTTTATTATTTTTTGGAAATCTATTTTTTATTCGTACAGTAATAAAAACTTTAAGTTGGTGTACCAACATTTTCTCTTACAAATGTTTTAAGAATTTTGTATATAAAAGCTTATTTTTTTCTCTAACAACATTAATTCTCTTTTACATAACAGCAAGTTCGTTTGACCCAGTCGTGCATTTTATTTATATACAGAAATCGTAATTTTTGGCTCCTTTTTTAGAAATTGCAATATGAAACTAAATTATGGTTAATTTTGTAAATTTTTAATTTTGCATAAATTTTACGCGTTTTGAAATAATTCGGACAAAAATTCTTTGAGACACAAGCCAGGCTAGCAAAAAAAAAATTAAAATAAAAAGGAGATTTTTTGACAAAATTAAAAAGCCTAAAATCAATTAAGCCGGATAAAAAACCTTAAAGCTATACGGCTTTATTTATTTAGCTAGAAGTTTTATTTTTGTTTTGCTTTAAGATTTTTTTTTATAGTGCACACTCAAAGGTTTTTAAACTTAAAGTCATGGCCTTTGATATAATGTTTGCCTATTACAGATATTATAATAGGTATTAATATAGTTATTTACACAGCCATTAGGTTTCTCATAAACCCTTTGGAAGAAGTTCGAAAACATATCACATATACATATATAGTGTCAGTATCGGTGGAAGAACAATCCTTATTTCTGGATAAATGGCTGTGTAAACAAGCAAAATTGATGTATATGGGACGAAACGAGGACAATGCATTCTCAAAAAGTTACTGTTCGATGCCAGCAACGTCATTGGCCCGTACGAAAACGACCTTTTTGAGGCGGTCACCGTCAATGACGAGTGCTACAGAACGATGATAACCCTTTTTTTATGGCCCAAATTGAACTATTTGCACCTACAAGACATATCGTTCCAGCACTACATTTGATTTATCATTTACAAAGTCTCCGTACTTGGTTCCAACGGTCTTGCTCAAACAAATCTAGAACTAATACATTTGGCCCATACAACACAATATTGCACTTTTATTATTTAAGAAGAAATTCTATTGTAAATATTGATTTTGATTTTAATTAATTTATTAATTTAGTTCCACACTTTTGATGGGCTTCTTTTTTTATAAACTGTTTATTTTAAAAATTATTTATTTGTAAAATATAAATAAATTCTTAGCACATTTATAATTTCTTAAAACAGTGAGTATAAGTTTAAATACCTAATAATTTATATTTTTGAAAAAACCCAAATTTTCATACCACCTCCTACAAAAAGTGCTTATAGAACCCAACAGTCAAGCGCAGCAAACTAAACCACTTTTATCTTTAATTCGAAACAAAACGAAGTGTTGTGTAGAATTTAAAATTATCGTGCGTAAACAAAATAGGGAAATAAATACTTAAACAACCGTTTCTGTTGAAGCAACATTAACGAATGCAAATTTATTTAAACATTATTTGAAAGCAAAAATTTAGAGGTATGGGATGTGATAAACAACAGAAGAGTACAACATTAGGATGTGGAGTAAGTAAGTAAAGTAAGGTGTGTTAGATAAAATCACAAAAATAGCTTCAAAGTTAAGAAAGTTAGTAACTGTGCTAGTGAACTGCTGCTAGTTACTTCCAAAACTAAGGTACAGCTCTTCGCTCTACCCCTACTCAACGGCCAAACATTTCTGCTCTCTTCTTCTGCAAAACATTTAGGTGTTATTCTAGATCCTAAGTTGGACTGGAGTATGTATATTGAAGAGGGGGTTAAGAAAGTCTCCTTAGCATACCACGCCTGTAGTAAGACTTTTGGTAAAAAGTGGGGTTTTCAATCTAAGATTATTTTGCGGACATACACTACACAGTCGTGGCCCGAATAATGCATTAAACAGTTTTCTGTACCTTTTACCACTTGATTCACACATTAAGTCACTAGTATTTTACAGTGCATTAAAACTAAAGCAATCGAACTCTTAGATGGTCAAGCCTTATCACCACAGCAATATTAAAGAGTTGATTCCAATAGAGATATGTTCGACTCCCAATGACTGCTGCCTCAAAGATGGACTTTTCTACTAATTTTCAAGCTGATTTACTTGTTATTAGAGAACCATGCAATGTACTCAAACAAGATCCAAACCAGAACCGGAATACGGCTATTATCACTGACGGTACATCTTACTCCAAATTGGTCCAGCAATGCCGGGATAAACATGCTAGCCTCACTATTAACCACAATGTCACTCTTATTTGGGTTCTGGGTCATTGTGGCATTGATGGGATGATGGACGGGCGGACGAGCTGGCCAGGCAACGATCAGCCCTTAATAACTCACTTGCGGAAAGAGTCAATATTACGCTCGGAGTTATGAAGGGCAAAATTCTCTCAATTTTTCTTAGCGAATCGAACCGTAGGTGGAACTGCATTATATCTAAAAAGATTTAACCCACCTATAATAAATTCCGAATACCTGATCTGATATGCAGACCCAAGCAAGACATAGCCTGGATCGTAGCTACCTATAGCGGACACTGGGCAATAAGGCATTCCTATCAATACTCACTGTCCTGTCATACCTATGGCGACCAGTGGGAAAAGTAAACAGTTCTCCATTTCCTCTGCAAATGTCCTGCTGTGGCGAATTTAGTTATCATTAGGAAGGGCATTTTTTGTATGACATTGGCCAACTTTGGGAAATGGAGATAAAAGACTGTATGTATCTCCTTAACGCAACGAAATGGCCATAGGATGAACTTCGAATGCTTCTGTGCCATGCCCTCCGTTTGACTTCTTAGATCCCGAGCTAGCGGGCCAGACTGCCGGTGATCGTAATTTCTACCTACTTAGACAATTTTTTTAGGACATCATTAGGGCATGTCACGTTGGCCTTTTTCTTTAATTATTTTAAGTAAAAAATTAGGGAGACTTAAATTATTAAAAACAACTACTTTTATGCAAAGCTTTTATTCTAAATTTGGGATATTCTAGAAGATATTATTACTCTAAACCCTACCCTCAAATTGCATGCAGAATGTCACGTAGCGCCGTCCTGCTAAAACCACATGTCGTTTATTGTCGTTGAAGAAATATTTACCCCTTATCCCATTGTCATTGAGCGGCACTTGAATCAAAGAAACCGAAAAGCTCTCAGTTCTCGTTATGTGCCTCAAAGACGATTTTCGTTAGAATGAACACATTCACGAGACCGTCTAAAACACTGCTTAATGCTTATGAATTTTATATTGGTGTAAGAAATGTTTCCCCGCTTCTGATCTGGCAACAATAAGGCGTTTATAGATACGTCGAAAACTCGAGTATAACTCACATATTTGGGCAGGTGCAATCGAAACTTCTCTTCATTTTCACATGTTTCATTTCATTTATACAGGTGTCTTCTTATAAATACAATAAAATGAATAAAAATAAATGTTTTCCATGTATTATGGCAGCTTTCAAGAGGCTGCCTCGGCTGGAGTCAATTGGACCTTTTAAGCGAATAATCCGAGATCTTTGTGCGGAATTCTTCTCAGGCTTGTGCGAAATGTTGAGAACGATGACGAGTTGATGTTAGTGAATTGAGTCTTACACTCGGCTATAGCAGCCACATTCTCGCCTGTGCGCGCCGTACGAAGCCAGGGACCATTAGTGTTTTCCACAAAGCATCTCACGAACTGTAGCAGGCGCGGTGGGTGCTTCAATTCGGCCATATTTTATTTTCAAAAAACACACTGCACAAAAAAAGCTCCTGCCTTTTCCAAACATGACCTCATCTACTTAACTTTTGATTTTAAGATTACTAGTTCACCTTCCACATTTACATACAGGGACTTAAAACTCATCAGTCATGATGCTTTAGAGAGCGATATTCGGAGCATAGATAGATATTTCATGACTTTATGTGATGAACAAATAAATTTTTTAGAAACTAATATTAATTTGCTTTTTGATGAGCATGTTCCTCTGAGGTCCAAAACTGTCATACCTGGACAGCGCCCCTGATTCACAAATAATATCCGGTTACATACGAAAAAGCGTGACCTGGCTTACGAACGCTGGAAAAAATATAAGCTAAATGAATACCGTAGGGAATATTGTCAAACGGTTAGACCCATCTTTGAGTGGAAAAAAACTCTGGAACAACTTACGCACCATAGGTCTGGGTAAACCGAAAGGTCGAGTTTTCAACAATATTGACGGAAATGCTCTCAATGATGAATTTGTAGCTCTTCCATCTTTCTCGAAGGAAGCGCGACCTACTTTCCAATAAATTATTTCTTTAGCTGATACCTCTGAATCTACCAACAAGTTTAAATTTTCAGGAATTCACCAAGTTGACGTAGTAGAAAGCATACTCTGTTAAATCCAATGCCGTAGGAATTGATAGTGTCCACCCTAAATTTCTTAAAATAATATTGCCTTTTGTACTGCCTCATATAACTTTTGCCTTCAACACTATATTAACAACATGTGTGTTTCCCAAAGCATGGAAGAAAGCCAAAATCATACCCGTTCCTAAGAACTCAAGTGGTAAAGATTTTCGGCCTATTTCCATACTCCCAAAATTGTGCTACCAAACTTCTATTTTCTTATCTTACCGGTCGAGAACAAGGTTAGGTTAGGCTAGGTTAGGAGGGGCGTGCACAGCACAGAGGCTGTTGCGTACACGGGGGCCTATTGTTCCATTGTGATCCCCTATTAATAACAGCAGAGATGCTCCTAACTAATGCCTTATGTAGACTGGTTCATTTTCGAACCAGCCTGTGCTTACAATAAATTTTCTCATATTTGCCATTGATACCTGCGTTAGATCGTCTAGTTATCCAACAAACCTGTTTCCAAAGTAGCGGAGGCGATTTGTTTGGAGGTTCGGACAGTCACAAAGCAGGTGTTTAATGGTTTCAATCTCCTCGACATCCAGACAGCTCCTACAGAAATCAAGTGCAAATGCACCCATTCTAGTGGCGCAGTGACCCGTTAGTTCACCTATCAGGATTCTGAAGTTCTTTTTCTCAGCGATAATATATATCGGGTCTCTTTTCATTAATTCTAGGCCATAAACTTCTAGAGATAACGCAGTCGTCCCTGGAGGACCAGGAGTTATTGATTTGCTCTTTCGTTATTAAGTCTATTTTCCTTTTAATCACGCCAATCGGGATTTTTGGTCCCAAATTTAAATGGCTATTGCTGTTTTTGTTTGATACTGATCCTTTCCTTGCCAGTTCATCTGGTATTTTATTCCCTTCTATATTACTATGTCCAGGAACCCAGCAGAGATTGACTTGGTTAGTGTTGCAAATATTGTTCATCATGTCTCGGCATTTTGTTACCGTCTTGGATGTCCACGAAAAATGTGATCTCCGACGAGTTCAATTTTTTCGTGCGTACAAATTCTGCCGCCTTTTCAATAGCATAGATCTCAGCCTGAAAGACACTACACTCATCTGGGAGTTTGAATGATTCTTTACTATTGAGAGATTCACAGAACACCCCAGCTCCTGTTACTTCTTCCATTTTTGACCCTTCGGTGTAGAAGGAAATACCTTGTTCACTAATTAGTGAGTTGGATTCCCATTCCCGAGAACAAGCTGTTTTCATAAATAATGTTTTGTCAAATTTTATAGCTGTACCTTCTGGGGTACCTCAAGGTTCTATCTTAGGGCCCATCCTGTTTTCCCTATATATCAACGAACTGCAATCTGTTATAACCAATTTCTCTATTCAGCTTTATGCAGATGACGCTCAACTACACGTAAGTTGTCCTGTAGGACTTATTAAAGATTGTGTAAGTCGAATTAATTCTGATCTTGAAAACATCGCTAATTGGTTCAAGAAACTTTTTCTTCTACTTAACTTGAAAAAGTCTAAGCGTATTGTTATTTCAAAAAACCTGTGTCCACCTCTTACTTTCCGCCAGTAATCCTTTATAATGCACGTATCGAATATGTCTACTGCAAAGAATCTTGGAATGACTTTTAATAATACGTTGACTTGGAGTAAACATATAAGCTTAGCCGCAGGAAAAGTTTATGGTGTACTTCGCTCCTTATGGACATCTCAGTACTATACTCTAATAAAAACTCCAATTATTCTTGTTAAATCACTAATTATTCCAATTTTAACCTACGGATGCGAAGTTTATGGGAAGTGTGATGCCTCCTGTAAAAGAAAACTTAATGTTGCCTTTAACATCGCCATCAGATACGTCTTTGGCCTTCGTAGGTTTTATAGAATATCTCATTTTTCAAAGATAGTGTGTGACTTAAAATTTGATGAATTGCTTAAATTTCGATCGCTATTCGCTAACCATGCTCTTCAACATACTCAACAACCCAACAACCTCCTAGCCTTTTCAATAGAATTACGTTCTATGCTTCCACTAGCACAGCCCTTCAACCGCGGGCTTCTTGTTTGACATCTGAACGTCAGTTCTTCGTTAGCACTATCCGTCTCTGGAACTCTCTGCCACGACATATAAGAGATATCAGCCGTGTTTTTTTGCCGATAAAAGGAGAAGTGAAATCCTGCTGCGGATAGAGATTTGACGTTTATTCGAGTATCGACAGTAATCCTACTGCGGAAGTTGTATTTGTTTTTCATATAAAATCCTACTGTTCTACGGATAACTTTACCAAAAAACAGGGCTATTGTAGGTAAGAGGAGATTTCAAAAAGAGCTCAACGCACATTTATTAAATTGATTTTGTTTTTAAATAAATATGTGAATAAATGCTTTTTATTTTATTTTATTTTCTTTTTGTTTGCATACTTAATTCACTTTTCTTTTCTTATATTGTAACAAAAGCCGTCTACTAGATTGTTTTCATTGGAATAAAAACTAATTATAACTTAGTACTAATTTATAAGATTATTATAAAAATACGAAATAAATAAATAAATCTAAAAATATATCATCAGTTGTTGTTTTAGGCTTAAAACTTGAATCAGTACGACCACTATACTTCAAGTGAGAACCTAAGCTGGTGGATTGATTTGCTTTAGCTCGTCTAGCACATTGTAGCTGTCAAATAACAATCTTGATTTGTTTAATTGTTTTTTTTTTTTTCGAAAATAACTCGAACGATTTTGATTAAACTTTGTTACTATGTGCTGTTCGAAATAATTTTAACAAAAGTATTTTTGTCTAAAATACAAGTAACGTAAACTTGTACCTATGTGTTTTAAAATGCATGTCTTATTTTTTAATTTTTCGAATATACTAAGTACATTGTTTGTTAATGGCTCCACCAGTTTTGTTGCACAAATACTAAATATAATAAATAATATTGCTATCAGTTGCTTAAGTATCTACTGTAGATTCTGAAAATTATCCACACGCAAGCTTGTAGCACCAATGATGCATGGGATTTGCGTTCTTAAATCATTCCAAGTTGTGAAGAGATATCAAAATTTAACCTTGAGTCAATGCATTAATACCAAATAAATATACTTATATGTTTATAACACACACACAATCGTATTAGGAATGCGGTTGAGAAAGTATAACAAGAAAAACATTAAGTGTAAATAATAATAATTATACTTTTATAAATTAATTCAACAGCTAATAGTCTAAAAGACGTAAGCAAATTTTAGGTTTTAGAGGTTTAACCAAAATACGAGCACGAGCGTTAATAGGTAAGTGCGTCATGATATCGAATATAAAAGCCTGGCATATTTTTACTTGCGACTTATAGGTACTATAAGGCAAGTTATGCATTCGTAAAAAAATCGAACTCGAGATTTTGATCAAAGTTGACATTACGATGATAGCGAAGACCAAAAAAGTGGGTCTCGCAAGTCTGTCTGTCTGTGTCTGTCTGTCGGTTCGACTACAGCCTAAACGGCTCGGCCGATTTTCTTCAAACTTGGTAGATATGGGTTTTAATTTTTTACCCCCGGAGGTTTTTTTCTATTTTTTTTAAGACCAAAAATAACGGTACCTGCCATACGATTTTTTTTCGAAATTTTATAAATATTTTTTTTTCTCAAAAACTGTCCCACAAAATTAAAAAAAAAAAAAATCGAAAAATTTCATTTGGTTAAAACTAGCTAATGGTTGAAAAAAATTTTACAAAAAATTGTTATTTTCGGTAGCCCCCCTGGGTCCATTTTTTTTGTTTTTGATTTTCTCGAAAACGATACAGCCGATTTTAATAATTTTTTTTATGCCAAAGCTCCTCCAAAGTTTGAATATTATTACATATTCAAATTTTCAATTTTTTATTTTTTGGATTTAAAAAAAAAAATTCAAAATTTTTTTTTGGAAACTCAATATTTCGAAAACCCCGTGCTCGATTTTTTTCAAACTTGGCAAATAAAAGTTTCTTAATATAATATACAAGATTTGAGAAAAAAAAATTTTGTTTTATCTAAAACTAACGGTACCTTCCATACAAATTTTAAAAAATGGTTTTCAAAAATCGCATTTTTCTCGAAAACGGTTCCGAGAATTTTGCTAAAATTTTTTGTCTTTTGATTAATCTTTACGATTTATAATTTAATAAAAAAACCATAGCACGATTTTTTCGAAGTTTGAATTTCTCGTTATCGACTTAACGGATTTTAATAAAATTTTTTATAAAAAAGCTCCTAAAAAGTTTAAAAAACATTGCATTTAAAAACTTAAGAAAAAATATTTTTTCAATTTTTATAAAAAAAAAGTAATTTTTTTTTTTGAAAAATTCGATATATCAAGAACTTCTTAGTATTTTTTTTGGAAATTAGACTTTTATTCGTACAATAATAAAAACTTAAGATTGGCGTACCAAAATTTTTTCTTAAAAATGTTTTAAAAATTTTGTACATAAAAGCTTATTTTTTGAAGGAACCACTACAACGACTTATAATTTTTGTTCCTGCATAAATTCATATTTGCATATCATTATGTTTTTATCTCTTACTACTTAAAGAATTTAAAAAAATTCATTTTATCCTTATGAACAGTTTTCTCTATCATTCGTTTTTAAAATTCCTAGTCTATTACATAGGAGCAAGTTCGTGCGACCCAGTCGTGCATTTTATTTTCGCTACGGGTGAGGGGTTAAAAAGAACTATTTTTCATGTACGACTTCAATTGCTTTATTAAAAACAGGAAATAATCCCCCCTATTACGGTTTGCGAATCGAACGTTCGAGAACGTGAGATTTTTTCATTAGCGAACTACACATTCGACATACTACGGTTGGCGAACTTTACAATTCGAGTTCGAAATTTGATTGTTTATTAAAAATATCAAATATATGACATTTAAGTCGAATCAAAGGTTCTCGATTCGCCAACCGTAATACTAATTTCTCACACTCACATGTTTTTTGTTCGATTCGCCAGCCGTAATAAGGGGGAATGTTCTGCCATTTTCCCTAAGCCTAAAAACTTTAATCTTCACGATCCGATTAATACAACCTTTGTATATAAAACTTATAGTACTCTCATGAAGACGAACGATTGGGGCGACATCTTAAGCACAGCGATAGTACTTGTTAGATTTGTCTCTGCTAAACTAAACTTAATAATAAAATATTCTCTTGTTTTGTTTGTTATTCTACTCTTCACTGTAAAATCGTGCGCTAATTTCGGCGCCACCACCAGCATAGCGTTGGTAACACAAATTCACGCTCCATGATGATGCCATAGATTATATATACTCGTACAAAGATACAACTCTAGATATAAGCTTTTTCAGCTGAGAGTTAAAACAGGTTTCTCTGTAACAATTTTTGAAAAACTCTGGGTGCGGCAATGTCGAGAAATACTGGGTTTAAATCAAAAGTTACATAGTTTTAATGTTTTTTGAAAAAAAAAAAACTATTACTATTTTGCTTGAATTACTGAACACAATTTGCAACAATAAAAGAAAAAATTTCATTTCGAAGAAAGTCTTGTTTGTTGTACATTTTTAACCTCAGTATTTATTCTGACACTTTTTTTCTTTGACCGATGAATTCACCACAATTGCGTCAGCCACGTTGGTTGCCATTTATAACTTTTGTTGTACATTGGGCTACGTTCGGGGCTTTTTTTTAGATATGACAGCTGCAACACATTTCAAGTGACTGCCATAATAACAATGATGGGTGATTGTTCAAAGACAATACCCTTTTCTTGGATTACAACTCAACTTGAATCGTAGTTGTCTTCCACAATTTACAACTCAGTTCAGAATTATGAACGCAAAATAATTGAAAAATCAAATCTATCAAATGCTGAACATGGACAGTAAAGGACTATTCACATGAGAGCGACCAACGAATAAAAAAGCAATTGGGATTTAAAACATATAGATACATATATAAGCCTTAATTCTTAACAAAAGCTTTACAAAAGGGCAGAAATCCAGTTTAATTTAATGTTAATATATTAAAATTTGCGTTGTAATTGCTAAAATGAGAGAAAATAAATTGGTCGTCGCTACGAACTGTCAAACACTATTCGCGTTCCACATACCATCCACACTGCAAAGAATGAATTGTTCGCGCTCAATTGTGATAATTTTGTGGTGAAATAGTTTTCTTGTTTTTAGATATTTGTAAATTTCTTTCTCCGTATAATAGCAGTTATAAATTTTCCAACTGTTATGTTTCAGCTACTGTCAAAATAACCAATGACATCTAGTTGTCGATAATGTTCAGTAAAGTTTTCCATTTCAACGAGACGATCAAAAACATCGTCGTTAGGGTTTCATTGTATGGTATAGTATCGGGAAGAAGACACCGTTACCGTCAATGGTCTCGTGTATAGAGCAATGTTAACCACTTTTCCATGGAAAGAGCTCGATAAAATTGACAGATCCCATCTGTGGTTCCATCAAGGCGGCGCGACATACCATATAATTGACACAACGCTCGAAATTTTAAAGAAGAAATTTGCCGACTGGCTCAGCGCTCATCAATTGACCGCCGTTATCATCCGACTTTAGGCCACTCAATTATTTTCTTTGACGCTACGTCAAGTCTCTATTATTCTAGGTATAAAAAATCAACTACTGTAAACGATCTCTAGTCGAATGATGTGACATTCCATACATAATGGCATGAATACTCGTACAGCTTCAACATAAAGCCAGAATCAATTTAAAATCTCAAACCGTTGTTTTATTTGAATTCATTTTTGCAAATATTCTTATCTGGTCACCTAATTGTACCTAATCGCTACGTTTTGGAATCAGGAAGTTATTCTGCCGGGCTCTTTATAAGTACATAAAATACGAGATTTCGGTAGTACCCCTTCTTATAGTGTGTTGGACTGTCATGCAGAAGGTCTTGGGTTCGATTCTCAGCCACTGGCTACACATTTTTCAGGATTGTACTGCCTGTTGCGAGGAAATGACAAATCTTCTAAGAGTATCTCTTGTCTTGCTGCTCATTACGCTGAAATACCTGTAACAATTATCTTGAAAGTTTTTGCGACCTTTAGTCCAAATGCGTTTCGCCCAGGTACGACAGTTGGGCTCATCAGTTAGATGCTGTCGTACCCTTCTAAGACGCGATATATTAGTCGATGGTTATCAACACACATACAATTTACAGCATGAATGCAGTGTAAATTATATTTTTCTAGGGGAATTTGGTTAAATTCAGACACCTAGAAAATTATGCCCGTGGTCTGGCTAATCTAAGAAGAAAGAAACAAAAAATATAAAAACAACAAAAATTGTGTTTATAGTTTTTGTTTTTGGTTTTGTGGACTCTATTGATTAAAAATCGACCTTTAGTCCAAATGCGTTTCGCCCTATAACCATCGACTAATATATCGCGTCTTAGAAGGGTACGACAGCATCTAACTGATGAGCCCAACTGTCGTACCTGGGCGAAACGCATTTGGACTAAAGGTCGCAAAAACTTTCAATTTGATTTTTAATCAATAGAGTCCACAAAACCAAAAACAAAAACTATAAACACAATTTTTGTTGTTTTTATATTTTTTGTTTCCTTCTTCGTAACAATTATCTCTAAGGCAGAGTCCAGAGTTATGTTTTAGCGAAGTTTCTTTGAGCAGATTTCTTCTCTTGAAGTTTATAAAACCATTATAGCTCTGGATAATTCTTATTCATCCACATCAAATGGTTTCTCCAACAACTTTCTCAAAAATGTAAACTTAAATATCTTTACCCATTTTTTTAACAAAAGCTTTATTCACTGACAATTTAAAGAAGCTGGTGTAGGTATAGAAAATTATAGACCCTTATCTCTATTATTTGTATTTTCTACAATTATTTAAAAGGTTATGAACTCTAAATTATCAAGTAATCTTGATAAAATTGTGAAAAAAGAAGGAACATTCCGTAAAACCAGTAACATTAATATTGGTGTTCCTCAAGGATCAGTTTTAGGTCCAATTCTATTCCTTATTTATATTTATTCAATTTTCAGCCTGATCTTATAAAAGGAAAAGCATGGGGGTTTGCTGATGACAAAACTTGTGTATTTTTTCGTCGACAGTTTCAGAACTAATTTCGGATATGAATCAACACTTGGAGTTATTCAGACATTAATTTGGTATTCATTAACTTGTTGTTAGGGTAAAAAAAGCTATCTTTTTCAATTAGCATGATTTAGATTTCAATCGTCCTATTCTTATTCATCAAAGCATTGACAGTAAGAAATTCTTTTTAAGGAGCTAATAATGTTGTGTTTCTAGTGTTGCTTCAGACAATGTTTTATATGTCGTCTGTTCACCGAAATGCTTCCATATCGGACATGTATCTGAATGCAAATTCCTTGGATATACTATTGATAATTAAATTAACTGTAAAGATCATAATTTGGCACCCCCGCTATCGAACGTTAGTAAGAAGCTAAAGATTGCTGGTTCTTTAGTGGACGTTGTAGTTATAATTTAGGGGAGCACCGAAAAACGGCTAACCAGTGATCAGTGGGCTCGTGTGGAGGTAGAGCTCTGAAACCTTAAAGTCACTTATGAGCACTCATTTTCCAGGATGTACTGTTGATGCATCTCTTATGGAGAGAGGCCCCAACATAAGCGACACTTCTAGTATTGGCTAATATTGGCAGTCAAATAGTATATAGCCGAAAAGGGGCTTAGGCCATAGGCGTACAAATCTGCAGTGCCTGATGGAATAATTCCAATTATCCTTCAAAGCTCTAAAGACGCTATTGTACCGTTTCTAAAGGGATGTCACTTATATTCAATTTAGTTGGAGAGAAGTTAATGTCATTTTTATTCGGAAAGCTGGCAGGCCCATTCATACTGATCCGAAAGATTTTAGACCAATTAGCCTATCTTGCTTTCTTGTTAAGATCTTAGAAAGGCTGATAGAAATTCACATTCACCTCAAGCTAAATGATAATCACCCCTATTACAGAATTCGGCGAATGAGCTAAAGTGACAATTTCAATTCATTTCCAAACTTTTGCTATTACTGAATCCGACGAATGAAAGTTGAACGAATGTCGGTAACAATCCCTGCACCACTGACATTTCGTTCAACTTAAATGGTATTACAGAATACGCAATCCATGCGCACTCCATACAATTTCTATCATTTTACATTCGCACCAATTTCGAGACGAATCTGAAGTGAATTTTTTGATTAAACGAAAATAAACAATGGAGAGTACAAAAATTTAAGTCAAAAGCTTATCATACTGAATACTAAAGTGTTTGTTTAACAAATTTTAATAAAAAACGCACAAATAGCAACGCAACCAGAGAGCAAGAAATCTAAAAAAAAAAAAAAAAAGAGCATACGGTTGGTTTTGAACCGTCCTCCATCTTCGTACTAACCACTCTCAACGATGCTTGATTTCGTTGATCGAAAACGATACTATTATCACAGCCTAGGCCAGTTGAATAAATGTTTGTTGCTGACAGTGTCGATACGAAAGTTCATAAATGATAAGGTAATTTTAGAAATCGACAATGTAGTTCATCCGACGAATTTCATAATTGAGTTTTACAGCGGATGCGAATCAAGTCAACTCACCGGGAGTAAAATTCTGCGAATTCTGTAATCGACATGATTGTTCTTTCGCATGTCCAACTTGGAGGCAAATTGAGCACGATTGAAAAATCGAATGTGCGCGCTTAGCCTTAGTGTTTTCAAAAAGTGAAACATTTACTTTTTGGTTTTTTGAAATGGGAGATAAAATTTCAAATTGAGTTGGAAAAGGAGACCAGATTTTTTTTTAACAATTTCACTTTTCAAGTTCATTGCAGTTATGGCTTTACAATAATAGGGGTATTCATGCAAAAGTGTAAGCTCTGCGTATTTGTATAAGTCAATTATTTCCAAAACTTAGTTACATATGTATGTTTGGATTTGAATTTTAAATATTTGCGAAAAAAGAGAATACAAAATACTCGAAATGTATTTGTCAGGGAAAGAGGAAAGATAGAAAATGCAGACGTGAGAGGTCGCGTCGTCAAAAATTCGGACGAACATGACTTACAATACAAATTTAAATCTCCATGGCTGAAAGCGTTCCATGAGCTAAAACCTACCTCATTTTTGGAACACTTCCATTTATGTAATTTTTTGTTGACAATAAACAGCTGGCCGATCGATGTGCAACAAAAAGAGTTTTACAAAAGTGAATTGAATTTATGTTTTTGAAGTTAGCTATATGTATTTCTTTAGGCGCGTTATAAAAAAATGATGAGAGTGAAGTTTAAAAAAAATCACATGTATGTAACACAAAATTCACAGGTTGACGTCACTCCGGCAACGTGGGTTCGTTTCCAATATTATGGCCATAACAACAGCTGAAGAACAATGACATGAAATGTGTACAGGTTTGAAAGTTTGTTCACCATTAACTGTTTTCCTTTGGACTCCAGGATTGAGTGCTTAGAAGGTACTTCTCATTGCATGCAACAATTTAAAAAAATCATGAATTCTCCGTCTTTTATTGAATGATAATGAATTAAATAAATAAATTGGCACTCGAATTTCGAGAGCTGGGTCGGCTAGTTTTAGTAATTATACGGAAGAAGAGAAGATTTGAACACAGTTTTTCAGCTTCTCCCAGCAAAGCATCTCTATATTTATAAAGTTTTGTAAATATTTTACTTGTTGAAAATGTGTCAACCATTAGAACTATTAAAATTATCATTTTATACTTTCGTTACTTGTCAGTAATCAACAGATCGTGCCTTTTCTCTTCTTTCTATTTTTGTTGTTGTCAAAAAACTTACTAAGATGAATTGTTGTAAAACAATGACCTGTATTAATAAAACGTTTTCCTATTACTATTCATTTTCGAAAATAAATTTATTGTACTTATTATTCAATTTGTTAAGAAGAAAATACATAATGAATATAAAAAAATTAAATTCCTTTGTTTAAATAAAAAATAAACTATTCTTCAATCACTGAATTAAATTATTTGTTTTAAAGATAAATCACTGAAGTGTCAATACAGCACCCTCTCCTAATAGCCTCCTCGATAATGTGCATGTTCTTCTTTTATCATATCTGCAGCTCTCTCAGCAATCATCATAGTAGGTGCATTTGTATTGCCGGATACTATTCGCGGCATAATGCTTGCATCTACAACCCGCAATCCTTTCACTCCATAAACTCTTAGTCTGGGATCGACAACAGCATATGGATCATTTCTGGGACCCATCTTGCATGTGCCAACGGGATGGTAGATCGTTTGTGAATAATGTCTAGCCATACATGCCCAGAATCCATCGCTCAGATATTGTTCATCCGGGCAGTTACGCCATGAGTACAAATTCAAAGTAGCATTTAAATGCCGCATTATCCGCGTGTGTGAGATCGTGTGGATGAATTTCGAGGCATCAACCTAGAATCAATTGTTATTGTTATCAAAAGTAGATCAAAAATAATAATCGCAACTCACTATTCTAGCCAAATCCTCGGGGTCCTGGAAATAGTTGGCATAAATCTTCGGATGAATCCTGGCATTACTTGATCGGATAAAAAGGCGTCCTCTGCTTCGTGGTCTCATAAGCAGTGGCATTATCATGTAAGAGTCTTCATACAATATTGGCTCGTAAATATCGGCAAAGTTTTCCAAACTAATTCCTGATCCCAGTCTCCCAATGAGACCACCGTCAGATGTGTATCCATATGAGCCGAGAAACATCTGAATGTCAGGCCAGTCCTCTCTAGGATCCTGGTATTTGGTATTCATATAGCCCATTATCTCACATATTGGCGAGGCGTAGAAGTATCCATCTTTCTTCTCTACAAACGTCTCAACGTTTCGTGCGGTCATAAGCTGTGGAATGAGTAGAGAAAGCTTGTGTCCGGTGACTTTGTTGTCCACTGTATAGGAAACTCCCGATGCAGCAACATGATCTTGTAGATTCGAACCAACTCCAGGAGAATTATAAATGACATCAATTTCAAACTCCTCCAACTGCTCAGCGGGACCAATTCCAGACAACATTAGCATCTGCGGACTTGCGATAGCTCCAGCAGACAAGATAACCTCCTTCCGAGCTGTGACCAATCTCTTCTTGCCATCATCATCATATTCAAATGTCACACTCTCCGCAATCCTTGTTTCGGGATTAATGTTGATTCTATGCACAAAAGCATTCATCAATATATGAAGATTAGATCGATGCCATACGGGTCGAAGATAAGCCTTGTTAGCACTGCATCGCAACCCGTTTCGCAAGGTACCATGTGGATAGGTGAAACCCAGCTGGCTCTTTCCATTGAAATCTCCATACGGATTGATCATTTTCATCTCTCCTAATGCGTGCATGAAAACATCAGCTAAAGGCGATCTGAAACGATAATGCTCTACGGTTATGGGTCCACCGACACCATGGAATGGATTTCCTCGCAATTTGGGGTCTCGCATGTCTTCCATCTTTCTAAAGTATTGCAAAATGTTATCGTAATTCCATCCTGGATTTCCCATACTAGCCCACTGATCGTAGTCCTTTCGATTACCCCGAAGGTACATCATGGCATTTAGCACACTTGAACCACCTAGAACTCGTCCCCTTGGCCAACGACAACGCTGGTTCACCATCGACAAACAATACTCATCCGAAGGCTCTGTTGTGTAAGCCCAATCGAATGGCCCACGTTGAAAAAGTGGAAACAGCTGCGGCAAGTCGGTCAAAAGTGGTTCATCTGGACCGGCCTCCAGCAGCAGCACACTAAACTCGGGATTCTCTGACAATCTTGAAGCCAGTACACAACCCGCCAATCCACCACCGACTATAACAAAATCATACTCGTCGCGCAGCTCGTCGATATCAATAGGTCGCACTCGATTATCGACATCGAGAATATCCGGCCGATGTTAGATGATACTTTCCCGAAGTAAGAAAAGAATCGTTATACTGGGTGCAGCGGTCAAAGCCATCCGCATAATAGTCATCATACCATCGAGACTGACCATTTTCGCTATCGTTAAAGGTTAGCTTATACGTTTGAGTATCTGAATCCTATTCCACTTGTGTTTAAAACAATACTGATTTTCGATTGGGCTTAATTGAACTGCAAGGTATATTATGCTGACGCTTGCTTTCAATCCATTGAGACATATATTACAATTTTTATGTGTCATAACAAATTGCTTCTGCAATCTTTTTTTTTTTTGTTATTTATGTTTTACTGACAGAAAATCGACGAAATTGTGAAAAAAGTTGTGACGTCAGGTTGAGTTCCGACTGAAAAAAAAAATATAAGAAATACATTTGGAAATTAATATGACACCAACTCAATGTTTTAGCGTACATGGAGTCTTTCTGTGAACCTAATACAAATATGATACACAATAACAAACCTATGAGCAATCTAATTAGCCGATTTATAATAATAACTAGCCGATAATACCGGGCGTTGTTCGGGTCTTTTTTGGTTAATTTTTTGACTGCAATCTACAATCCTCAACTGAATGGATACTAAAATCAAGCAAAAAAAAATATCGATTCGAGCTGAAGCGAATAAAAAGCCAATGTATTTATGGAATAAGATATGAGATTACGAATTATAAATTCATAATGTAAAACACTTCTACTGGAACTTCACACGTACTATGGAAGTTAAATGGAAAGTAAATACACGAACACACCTATTCCCTATTTTCTACAACTATTGAATTAAGTTCAAAATTGAACCACATATATTAAAGTGGAGAATCGTTTTGAAGTTCCTTTTATTCGTTTAAAGCGCCATTATTCCTCGCCATTTAAGGAACGATTTGTATTAGATTTTCGATTTCCGAGTTGAACGATCGGTTAAGAGTTGAATTGAAATTAAATGAAGAAATTATCTGTTTATAACAAACAAAAAAATATATTAAAACTCGAGTAATTTATACGTTGCAATTTTTGAGTTGTTTCTGTTTTGGGTTTTGGGTAGACTTCCAGCTGCACCAAAAAATTTATTTTGACGTACGTGTTAATAGTTTATGTAACTTTCAGGCTTATTACATTCCAATTTTTGAGGACTGAAAATTCTAAACTGAAAAGCTGCTTTTGAGTTTACTTGAATTTAATTTATTTGGAATATCTACTAACTCTGGCTTGTCGAAGAGTTTAGTCCAGGACTAAAAATGTTACCCTTTTTATCACAAAAATATTAGAATGTTTAAGAATGTTTGCGCCCAGTTTTAGTGCTGGTGGTAACTTTGAGCTAAACCTGCAAATAAATTGAACCCAAGTTATCTCAGAAATAGTTTTTCAAATTGTCAATTGCCCAATATCTATCAAAATCAAAGTGCGACACTATTGAAATGTGTTTTGACTATCGAAACAGAGATGTAGTACATGCGGTACTAAGAAAAGGGTGATTTCCATATCACACCCTTAAAATCAATCTATCTCTCACAAAACAAATAATTTTTCTTGATGAATTGGAAAATATTTATTTTAAATTGGTCCCATTTAAATGGTCTAATTTTGAACCCAATGAAATCTAAATGTGTAGTTATACATCGTAATACTCTAGATCTTAATTATTTTCCGCCGATTATGTTGAGCAATGCTCCAATCGAGTACGTTGAGACTGCTAAAAATCTCGGAGTGACTTTCAACCGCTTTTTGACTTGGGACAATCACATAAATGGGCTTGTTGGGAAAGTATATGGTGTACTACGAGCTTTATGGGTAACCCAGTCTTTTACGCCAGTAAAAACACGTTTACTTTTTGCCAAGACCTTAATACTACCGATTCTGACATATGGGTGCGAAATTTACTGCAACTGCAACTACGCAAGTAAACATAAACTCAATGTTGCCTTTAACAGTACTATTCGTTATGTCTTTGGCCTACGAAGATACGATCGATTAGGTAATTTTGCTAATCTGCTGGTGGATATGCCATTTGAAAATTATATCGAACTCCGGAGTTTGATTTTGCTCTCTGACATACTGACTACACGCCAACCACAATACTGTTTTAACAAAATTCGTTTTGCTACCTTGCATAGATCTCGTCAATTGATTCATCCTCGCTATTCATATTTAACATCCGAGCGCCAATTTTTTGTAAATTCAATCCGGCTTTGGAATTCCTTACCGCGTAATATAACAGAAATTCAAAACACAACAAGAATTAAAAAAGTTTTAAGAAGACATTTTTCATTAAGTACTTAATTAAAATTCTAAAATTGTATCTTAATTTAGCTTGAATTTTAATATTAATTTAACGTATTTCTTGCTCAACTCTGTAAAATTAGTTTGTAACTATCTTATAAGATATTGTATCTTACAGTTATTAAACAATCACGAAATAAAATAAAATAAAAATAAAATAAATAAAAATAAACTGACACATCGGTAGATTTTGGGTGTGTGGAATCTTTTTACGAACATAAAACCTAACTGTCGCACTGAATGCGCTTTTCCGTAAAATGAATATAAAAACAGACACTTACCGCCATATTATTCACTCGATACATCCAGATTAAAACTTAAATCCGGATGATTTTACATTGAATTTGTATGATTTTAATCTGGATGAATCGAATGAATAATATACCTGTTAAACTCTGTTTCAATAGTCTACAGAGCTCGTCACGGATCTCATCGACAAAAACATCATCATAGATGGCGTAATAAAAATTCACAATCTAAACAGGGCCATATAAAGACGCGTGTAATCGCACCTTAAGTGGATCGCAAATATGAACATTGGCGCTGTTATCGTTAAGGTGACCATAAATGAGAAGAATATTCCTCCACTCAAAAAATACACTCCGCTTTTACTATGACCATACCTGTTTATTTTCAGACTCCTTTAATTCTTGGTTGTTCAGCCATTTTCATATTAAAAATTAATAACAGAACTTTTGATTTCAAACTTCAAAAGCACAGCTGGCAGTGAAGTGACAGATGACAAGCTGACCTACAGATCATTTGACATTTGAAACTACGTCTGCTACTATGTGTTACATAAACTATATAAACTGCGTAGCAGACGTAACAAATGTAGATATTTCTAAAAGTGACAATTCGGCCAACCATGGTTAGAAGTATATCCAAGAACAACAGTAAATTTCGAAGATTGAGGAGGAGATTGTCAAATGACATTTCAAGAAAATAAGATACATATAGGTTGGGCCACCTACTGGTTTCTTTTTAAATCACTAGTTATTTTGACGTTTTTTAATTTAATAAAAAAATTTTGAAATTAAGATATTACAGCTTGTACCTACCATAGAACCATTTTTTCCAATTTTGAATTTCTCATTATCCACATAACTGATCTTAATAAAAATGTTTATAGAGAAGCTTCTAAAAAGTCTAAAACACATTGCGTTTCAAAACTTTCAAATAAATATTTTTTTGAATTTTTGAAAAAAAATCTATTTTTTTTTTTTGTAAATTTTATTTTTATTCGAACAATAATAAAAACTTTAAATTGGTGTACCGAAATTTTTTCTTAAAAATATTTTAAAAAGTTTGTATAGAAAAGCTTATAATTTTTTTTCTTCCATAAATTCATATTTGCATAGCATTCTGTTTTTGTCTCTTACTACTAAATTTAAATTTTGGTGGGGGGGGGGGGGGGGATTCCGAATAAGGACCAAGTTTTTATTATTGTTCGAATAAAACTTAAATTTACGAAAAGAAATATTGACCCGTTTCAGAGATATCGAATTTTCAAAAAAAAGAAAAAAACAGATTTTTTTTTTCAAAAATTCAAAAAATTATTTATTTTAAAGTTTTGAAATGCAATGTGTTTTAGACTTTTTAGAAGCTTCTCTATAAAAATTTTCATTAAGATCCGTAATGTGGATAATGAGAAATTCAAAATTCGAAAAATGGTTCTATGGTAGGTACAAGCTGTAATATCTTAATTTCAATTTTTTTTTATTAAATTAAAGATCGTAAAAATTAATTGAAAGAAAAAAAAATTTATCAAAATTCTAGGTGCCGTTTTCGAGATAAATACGATTTTTGAAAACCATTTTTTTTAATTTTTTAGCATTTGTATGGTAGGTACCTTAATTTTTAGGTAAAATAAAAAATTTTGTTCCACATCTTGTAGATCATATTGAGAAACTTTTATTTATCAAGTTTAAAAAGAATCTAGCATGGGGTTTTCGAAATATTGAGTTTTGAAAAAAAAAATTTGAAGTTTTTTTTAAAAATTCAAAAAAAAATTTTTTGAAAATTTGAGTACACAATTCTATTTATGTTTTTGAGGAGCTTTGGCGAAAAAAAATGATCAAAATCGGTTGAACCGTTTTTGAGAAAATCAAAAACAAAAAAAATGGTTCCATGGGGGGTACCCTCAATAACCATTTTTCGGAAAATTTTTTTCAACCAATACCTAGATTTAATTAAATTAAATTTTTCTGTGTCTTTATTTTTAAAATCTGTTGAACAGTTTTTGAGAAAAAAAAAATGTTTATAAAATTTCGAAAAAAAATCGTATGGGAGGTACCGTTATTTTTGGTCTTAAAAAAAAAAAGAAAAAAACGTGTGGGGGGAAAAAATTAAAAATGATATGTACCAAGTTTAAAGACAATCGGCCGAGTCGTTTAGCCTGTAGTCGAACAGACAGACAGAATTGCGAGACCCACTTTTTTAGTCTTCGCTATCATCGTAATGTCAACTTTGATCAAAATCTCGAGTTCGATTTTTTTTACGAATGCATAACTTGCCTTATAGTACCTATAAGTCGCAAGTAAAAAGTAGAAATTATCGACTATCAAATTGATACTCATAATAGGGCTGTTAGTGTTTTTCGCCGATACAATTAACAACGAAATTGCTGTTTTAACTGCTATTGTAAAACTTATTGACGAAGATCGACATCATCCTGCATTATAGTAGATATTTCACTAGGTTTAAACATGTCTTCTCCTTACAATAACAATAATAACAACAAACTTGAATTTGACTTTTCTAAATGTAATTTTGTAGATCTTTTTGATATGTTAATAACTGTAAATTGGAATCAATTATTTTGTAATTGCAATATTGATGATATGTGTAATAATTTTTATAGAAAAAAGAGAGTGAGAGCAATTGAAGCAAGTCGAACTTTTATATACTCTAGAAAAAATTTTAATTTTAAGTGTTTTTATTTGAATTAAAAGTTTATCCGCACTTTTTTACCCTTTTTGTATATAACCGAGGGTGAGTCAATTCAAATTTAAACGAAAATTAACAAACTATAGTCAAATACACAAAGAAAAAGTATTCGAAAATATCACTTACTGATTATATAGATATACATAAGCAAAATATGCCGGTAGAACGGACACCACCAAGAAATACGGAATCCAGCAACAACATATCGCCACTGAGCACCGCTACAAAGAGAGATCTGTCTCAAATCTCACCCGATAATTTTCCGCCACATAAACTTGCTACTGACAGAAGTAAAAATAATATGTCCCTGTCTGTAGGTTCTATGCCAGTCAAGGATTTAAAAATCCTTGTCAATGACATCATGGCTTCGTTACTAGACGAGAAATTAAAAGTCCTTCCCAACAAGGCAGATGTGGAAAGGATCAGGTCAGAGATAAATACTCTTCAACAACACAACCTTTCACTACAAAACCAGCTTGCAAAAATGGAGTCTAGATGTACTTCTCTTGAGCGACAAGTCGAGTTTCTGTCAAGAAAGACAAATGAAAAGAACGTTGTTCTCCATTTCGCAGCCAAACCGGGTGTCTCTGCCGAGGACAAGGCGAAAGCACTTTGTATGGACCTACTTAAAACGAATAACCAAGGGGTCATAACAGGAACGCGAGTAATCCGGTACAGAAATACGAATACAGAGAACGTTATTGTAGAACTTCATAACAAAGATGACGTCGGGCGAATTCTTCAATCTGCGACGGCTCTTAAAAGCACTGGAATCTCACTACACAGAGATTATCCCGCCGCGGCAAGAGAAAAGAGACGAAAACTTATAAAAATTAAACACCAAGTTTTGGCGAAAAATAAAAATGCTAAAATATTTATTAGAGGAAACGTGATTAAAATCGACGGAAAATCATTTTATTTCAATGTAAATAATCAACTAACATGTGACGAACAAGGAGGAATGACGTTTCTTCAGGAGCTGATCAACAACTTCGATGAATTGCCAGACTATGACGTCCGACCCAGTGGCTCTCAAACTAGTAGAAGCGAGGTGCTGCCAACTCATTCTATTTAATAAAATTGCCGTCAGCCACGTTCACACTAGTAGTTCTATTAAACAAACTTCCAACATTTCATTCAAAATTATGGCATACAATATATCAGGTTTAGGAAATAAGTTGATTTTTAGAAACTTTTTTGAAATTATCAATGAATACGATATTTTTTTATTATTTGAAACTTTTATTGATCGAGAGACAGAGAATTATGAAAACTATTTTGAACAATTTAAATTACAATGGATCCCTGCAACAAGAAATCATGCACAAGGAAGAGCAAGTGAAGGATATCTGTTTGGAATCAAAACACAATTTGGTGTTTCAACAAAAAGTCGGTTTGTAAACGAAAGAAATAGAATCATGATCGAAATAGAGATAAAGAACGAAGCATTGTACATACATAGTACCAGTCTATATTAATTGCAACAAATGGATGGAAGAATTCTCGGATCTTTACGACTTTCTTTTGGAGACGCAAAAAGAAAATATAATGGTAATCGGCGACTACAACGGTAGGGTGGGAAATTCTCAACTGTTACAAATGGAAGTTTACACCAGGAGAAGTTAATCCCATTAGAGAGTCAATGGATACAAAAATTGATGGTAACGGAAGAAGATTGATTGAAATGTGCGAGACTTTGGGGCTCACATTATTGAATGGAAGAACCAAAAGTGATCCGCGAGGTCATTTTACATTCATAAGGGGTACTTCCTGTTCAACGATAGATTACTGCCTCGTAAGAGGAAAATGGTTCCAGTGCGTGGACGATTTAAAGGTGGAAGAACTGGTCTGTTCAGATCACCTACCGCTTTCTATCAAATGTCAATTCACCGAAAATCAATCCGTTAGTACAGAAAACATAAATCTTTTGCCGAAACTTCAGTGGAAGAATATGTACATCAACAGATATAAAGATAAGCTCAACTCGCTACTCGAGCCCGTAAGCAACAACCGTCTGAACTCGAACTGTGGCACAGATATACTAGTGGCATGCATAACGGAGGCTGCGCAACCTTTTCAATGCAGACAAAAAAAGAAATGGAAAGACCCTTGGTTTGACGCGGATTGCGAAACGGCTAGGAGAAATTCTTTCGGATTTCTGAGACTCATGAGAAACACAAATTCAAAGTTGTCTAAAGTATTGTATCGGGAAGCGAACAAAGCCTATAAACAGATATGCAAAGAGAAGCAATACAACTATTCTCAAATGCTAATGCGAAAACTATCAGGGATAATGGAAAGCAGGTCATTTTGGAAGCTTGCACGCTTACTAAAAGGGATACCTTTTGCAAGGAACATCAAATAAATAAAAATGTCTTAGCCGAACACTTCGAAAGCCTTTTAAAGCCACAGATAAGCTCAAACCAACTGCTATACGCTAGCCCATACATAGTAAATGAAAGTCTGTACCGTATTTTCTCAGTGCAGGAAGTTACTGAGGTGATACACAGATCCAAACTCAACAAGGCACCAGGTGAAGACAGAGTACCGTATGAACTTTTCATAAACGCCACTGAAAGGTTTTTCGAGAAACTAACGACTGCTTTCAATTATATATTTAACAACGCTGAAGTACCCGAAAGCTTTCGTAAAAACATTATCTTCCCCTTGTTCAAAAAGGGTGATGGAAATGACCCAAATAATTATCGAGGCATATCATTTATGAATACCAGCATGAAAATCTTTACCGGGGTCATTCTTGATCGACTCTCGAACTGGACACAGCAAAACAAACTACTCAGCGAGTACCAAGCAGGCTTCAGGAAAGAATACTCGACTGTGGATCATATTTTCTCCTTAACATGCATTGCCAGATCTTTTTTAGACAAGAGGAAGAAGCTGTACGCATTTTTCATTGATTTCAAAGCGGCTTTCGACTCAATCAATAGAAACGCTCTTTTTTATAAATTAAGCTGCCTCGGAATATCCTCAAAAATGCTAACTGTGCTCAAACAACTTTACGAAAACAATATGTCAGCTGTATGGGATGTTAACGAAGTGTCAAACTGGTTTCCATCATCCCCTGGAGTCAAACAAGGATGCCTGCTAAGTCCGCTTCTATTCTCTCTTTTCCTGGATGACATCCCATCGGCTCTCCCCGGAGGAATAACATTTGCTGGTGTCAACATCAAAGCATTAATGTATGCGGACGATATCGTCATATTAGCTGAATCTCCACAAATGTTGCAAATGATGATAAATAAGCTGCAATTATATTGCAGTCTTTGGAGCCTCAAAGTTAATACCAGCAAATCAAAAGTAATGATCTTTCGAAATGAAACAGGTAGATATGCTAGAGAAGAGAGATGGACCTGGGATAATGTCACACTTGATTTGGTAAATGAGTATAAATACCTCGGAGTTATAATTACAACCAAACTGTCCTTTAAAAAGCACCTGCAGGCAAAACTAACCGAATCGAAAAAATCCATCAACTGTAATTGGAAGGGAGTACTAGGAAAGAAATATGTGGCTCCAAGTGCAAAATATAAACTTTTCGAAGCTGTGATGAGGTCGATATTATGCTATGCAGGCCAAGTATGGGGTTTTCTTCAATATGAAGAAGTAGAGAAACTATTGAGATATTTCATTAAAAAAATATTTTGGCTTCCTGAAAACACTCCTACCTACATGCTGCACTTGAAAACTGGAGTCTCACAACTTTATACTTTTACGCTGAAGATGCATTTCAATTATACTCTTAAAGTGATGGCTCTCCCAAATCATCGACTACCTAATGTAATTGCGAGACAACTTCTACAAGATAAGTCACAGTTCTTCGAAGAATGGTCACGTTTGGAGCTGTTACATAACGTCCAGCTACTAGAAAGAGATTGGAGGACCTGGGAAAAAAATTTCCAAATATTGTTGAAACGAATAGAACAGAAAAGTTTCGAGAACTTTACGGAGAGGGCGCATCTCAGTGAATCCCGAAGTATGTACAAGATACTGCAGCACAACCTAGGCGACAAAAACTATTTCCACGATCAGTACTCTTTAAATACCATCTCAACCATTTTTAAAACCAGAGGGGAGCTTATTCGGTTAAATTACCGTCCATATGGGCCCGAAGGAAACACGGAGTGCACTCATTGCAACCACAGAGCGACGGAAAACGTACTCCACTTCGTAGCGATTTGTCCAATTTTGTCATCAATCCGATGTGAGCATTGGGGAAAAAGTGTCCTCACCCTAAATGAAACTGTGGAAGTTTTAAATGGATCAGACTGGAATGTTCTAAGTAGCTTTGTCCAAACCGCACAAAGATACAGAAACCAGATTTTGAATGAAGCTTTTTAAATTGTGTCTTAATCATAAAATTATAAGTTCCATGATATAATGACCTTTAACTATGTAAATTAGATAAAACAAAACTAAATTAGCTATTTATTCAGAAATGTATGTAAAAGTTAAATTATTTTTAGAGAATACTCTTTTTTTTCGGGCTGACGGTAAAAGCCAATGCTTTAATATTGTGAAAAATGTAAAACAAAGATCACTTAAAACTGATAAATAAAAACACATTTCTATTTCATACTATTATTTTCTATTTCATAGAACTCTTTTTAACTGCTTTTACGAAACTATTCCTTTAAAAAGAACACGTTTTGCTTCAAATGCACCACCATGGTTTGATACGCGTATTAAAAACTTACAAAATAAAAGGAACAAAGCTTGGGTAAATTATAATATAACTAGAACTGACGATGATTACAGAACTTTCTTAATTCTAAAACAACTTTTCACTGATTATTCTAATACTCTATATGACGATTACATTTGTAAAATAGAATGTGGTATTAAATTTAATCCAGATAGTTTCTGGAATTTCGTTAATAATAAAAAGAAAACGTTTTCATCAACTAGTCATGATCCAAAGGTTATTGCAAACATGTTTGCTGACCTATTCAAAGAAGCATTTGAAGAATCAGACTTTAATCATTCCTCTTCTTTTTCTTCTTCTTTTGACAGTTTTACTCATTTAAACGTAATTAATTTTGAAAAAAGTGAAGATACAGTCGCTCCACAAACATTAAATCTCGATGAGTGCTTTATTCCAGGCCCCGATGGTGTTCCATCTTATATATTAAAAAAATGTGCTTCTTATTTGTCGTATCCGTTATATATTCTCTTCAATGCATCCTTAAAAAGTTCAATTATTCCTATTATCTGGAAAAGTTCATTTATTATTCCTGTACATAAAAAAGGTCCAAAAAATGAAATAATGAACTATAGACCCATTGCGAAACTATCTGTGATACCTAAACTGTTTGAGTCAATTGTGAGTAATGTTCTTTCTTTTCATTGTAGTTCTATTATTTGTGATAGCCAGCATGGCTTTGTCAAAAAGAGATCCACTGTTACTAATTTATTTAACTTCGTTTCCTTTTGTCTAGATGTTTTTGAAAAACGCGGGCAAGTTGATTGTGTATTTACTGACTTTAGTAAAGCCTTTGACAAGTTACGAGTATGTCACAATACACTAATTTTAAAATTAAACCATCTAGGATTTAAGAACAATTTTTTTAAATTGGATTTCTTCATACTTAAAAAATCGTCGTTATTCTGTCTTGTTTCGTAATGAAAGTTCAAGTCAATTTGTTGTCAATTCTGGCGTCCTTCAGGGCAGCCACTTGGGTCCTATATTATTTGTTTTATTTATTAATGACTTGGTTTCAAACTTAAAAAACTCGTCTGTCCTTGTTTATGCTGATGACATTAAGCTTTTCAAAAGTATAAAATCCTCCTCTGACTGTTTGTTACTACAAGAAGACTTAACAATATTTAGGGAATGGTGCAATAAAAGCCGACTTGTTTTAAATGTTGACAAATGTAAAACCATGAGTTTTACACACCATGAGTTTTACACGTAAAAAATTTCCGTTTTTGTACAACTATACGTTTGATTCTTGTCCGTTATGTAAGGTTTCTATGTTTTCTGACTTAGGTATTATTCTAGATACCAAGTTAGCATTTAATGATCATTTAAATTCTAGAATACGGCTGTGTGGTATGGTCACCTTATTACTCAACACATGTTACAAGAATTGAAGCGATCCAAAAAAGTTTTCTGCGTTTCTGTCTTCGGTCTCTTCCATGGTCAAGGGGAATTCTACTTCCCACTTATTCTCAAAGACTAGCTTTGATCAGCCTTCTTTCTTTGACTAACCACAGAAAGTTTATACAATTTTGTTTTATTGTTGGAATTATTAATGGTTCGATATCATTGCCATCAGTTCTAAGTAAATTAAATTTCAGTTTCAGCCGTTCATGTTTAAGGCGACAGCAACCTATTATTCAAATATTTAGCAGATCAAACTATGGTGTATGTAGCCCTTTGCCTTTCAATCAATTAATAACAATTTATAACGAATTTCAATTTTGTTTGGAATCTGTAAATGATAACATAAAATGTAAAAAATTTAAACTTATGTTTTTCAACAATATTGAATAATAAATATAAATTATGATATTAGATTATAAGAACTATTTTTAATATTGTTAACGTTAGATTTTAACGAATTAAATAAATAAAGAGCAAAGCCTCCTCATTCGCTTCAAGATCAGCGGCCAAATTACCGCTTCAGTGACCGAGTGAGTGAGTTCCATCAGTGATCGAATGAAAATGTCAAATTAGGGTAATCGATTGCTCGATGACGTAAGCGGTAATGCCAAACTCATATAATTCATACTCGTATTACTCGAAAAGTGATGATATAATTTGGCCCCAGGATTCCTTGAACTGACACGAATTCAATGTAAAATGTCTTCTGACATGTTATCTTTGTATTTGTTCCACAGGTCACGTGGATTAGCATGTAGACATGATGATGTGCGTATCTGACTTGGAGATGCACAGAAACAAATTGAGATCTTGACATACGGCACGAAATGTTAACAATTTGTTGTTATTCAAATGATGTTGGCCCACGAACATTTACCAGGAACAACCGTAAATAGAAACATTCATCATTCTTTGGATGAACTGTGTAAATACGACCAAAAGCATATCCGGATGATCAGGAACCGCATCGCCTTGCCTCCGACATAGAAATTTCTTCGATGAAGCGTTCCAAGTTTAATAAGGTGGCATCTCCGAGTAAAGCAACGATCGTGCGAACGGATCGCTTTGGCAAGTCTTAAAGAAACTGTTGTTTGCTTTCACTTTCGTTGTAATAGTTCTACCGTTATCATCGGGTTATCGACGCCTATACAATAGATACCCATCATTGCCAGTGATGGTCTCCGCCGTTAATTTTCGTGGATAACTTTTGGAACACTTGCCGTCGACCATGCACGGTGATTGGCGGTTAATAGTGCCATATGGTCCATGAATCATATTCGTAATAACAACATCATAAAGGTCTGAATCTGTTTCGGGATCATATATTTGATCTGGTCGAATTCTTCCGACTAACCAATGCAAGCCTCGATTTTCCCATTCGATTGAATACATCCAGCATCGAGTACTCCCAAAGACATGTTGCTTAACATCAACGAACGGATGTGTTGCTTGAAAAGAAGTGCGATGATGTCGTGCCGATCACTTGATGTTTGTCCGGGAAGCAATATTTGAACAATTTCTATCCATACATGTAAATGTATGATATTGTTGATGGTACATTTGGGCAGCTAGCATATCAGTAAATCCAGGTATTTCTGGAGGAGGTTTTGACTCTTTTGCATCAATTGCTATGTTAATGCATATCAATGCTGTATCAATTGCATCGCGCAAGCGATGATGATGAATTTTCCGTTTGTATGTGACACCTAAGGCCGGGAGCCACTACTGGATATCTCCTTTTCCAAACACCATATGAACGCTCAAAGTTATTGCGAGTGCGTGCATATCTGCGAACTGCGATTCGTTGTACAAATTCTCAACAGCGTTTGTGACATTTATAAAAGGTGTTGCAAGATAACTTGAATACCTGTGTCGCCAATGATTATGAAGTGACCAAATTCACCTATTTCAAATCGTCCTTTCAATCGTGATAAGCTGCCAGCTAGCCACGTTATCATTTATTTTTAAATTCGCAGAGGCCACCATCTGCACATTTAGAGAAAACCATTACTTGCGATTTCTAAAGGTCTCTGCATTACTTCCCCCTGGTGATTGAATTGCTGCACTTTTCCTAGGAAACTTGGCTTTAGCAAAAAAGCCTCGTGCTGCACCAAGCTTTTCCTCGTGCGTTTCTGGCATTCGAATGAACCGTGGTGCTAGATTGGCAATTGCTTTCGACACTTGTTTCAAAATGTGATGCACGCTGGAAGTGCTTACTCTACTAAAGAACAGTCAATTGGATTGATCCGAGCGCATAAAATCGTAGTGCTACCAATAACTCTGTGATTGGTCGCAAATCACGAGATATAGGTATTTAGAGGAGAACTTAAGTTTTAAGGTCACAGCTAATTTATTTCGTTGCAAGGAGGTGAATCCTTTATCAAGTTTTGCAATATCATTGCTGTCTGTTTTGAAAGACGAAAGCAATAAATGAATTCACGGTCGTCCCACTTTTCAACTCCAATGCGCGGCAACATCTTGTGCTATCTTCTTTCAATGTACAATGGCTCAGTTACATTTACTTCACTTAGACCAAAATATTTTTTAAATTTTTGATGTGGAAAGAAAACTTTTGAAACAAAATACATGTATTTTATTAAAAAACTCTCTCAACTCTCAAGTTTGCTCAGTCAATTCTACTTTTTCCGGGAGTTGGGAAAATCTAAAGTTGACCAACTCTAGAGTTGAAAATCGAAAGTTGAAAACGTCAACTTTGAGTGAATAAAAACAAAATCACGAGTTGAAAATAAAAATCCTCAAGTTATGTTCAACTCCTAGTGAAACAAATCGGCCTAAGTGTATCAAAAAAGTATGTCCTAAAAAAAAAAAACTACATATTCTCTTTAAAACAAATTAAGACAACGATTTAAACTTTTATTCGATTCCAAATACTGCTCAACTTTAAATTTTAAAATTCTTCGATTATTTAAGTTAAAAGTCAAAAATACCTGAGTGACTTATACCTATGTTTAAGCACTCATGTTTGCTTAAATGTGTCTTAATTCTTGTTGAAATATAGGAACTTCTTCTAAATTAGAGAAATGCAATTAAACTTCTCAAACTTAACAGATAGTTTAAATTTTCCAATTGTTCAAATTAGTTTTTTCTTGATCTGCCCAAATGTAGAAATGTCCTTTTTGATATTTTTGGAAATAGTTAAAGTAAGACAACATTTGTGAACCACTCTTTATGTTGTTTTTTGATGAATTTAGCAGCTCTCTCAGCAATCATTATGGTTGGTGCATTTGTGTTTCCACTCACAATATCTGGCATGATACTGGCATCAGCAACTCTTAGACCCTTAATTCCCTTAACCCGCAATTTCGAATCTAGAACAGAGCCTGGGTCCGTGTCCGGTCCCATTTTGACTGTTCCCACCTGATGATAAATAGTTGAAGTCATGTATTTCATGTAACACTTCCAGTATTCGTCACTTTTGAAGAGAAATTGGTCACATTCTGGAAGGTCGATTTGAATAATCTGTGCGTCTTGTTCTCGGTATGCACACGTCTGTTCTATTTGCATTTGAAATTTAATTCCTCGCAAGATGGTTTCTACATCTTCTGGGTGGGCTAAATAGTTGGAAAACATTTTTGGAGAATCTTTCGGATTAAGACTCCGCAAGCGTAAAGTTCCCTTCGATTTTGGTCTCAAGAGAATGACATAAACTACCATAATGTGGTCGTTTACAAGAACGTTTTGAATACTTTTGGTGATTGGATCGGACAAACCCAGTGCCCTTCCCCAAATATCAAAGTCTGAAGATCCGCTTTGCATGAGAATATGGTGGTTGATTATGTCCGGATAGGGACTGAATGAAGTGATATCAGAATTTATGAATCCTGTGATTGTAACAATTCCATGACTTGCCAATGGTCCTGTTTGATTGAGAAGATATGTATAAATAGCATCAAGGCGGTCTCGCATTGTCTGGGGCTTAATTTTACTGTGGTTGATCTTAAATATCAGAGGGATTGTAACATGGTCCTGTAGATTGTCGCCAACTCTTAAGTTTTTCACCACTGGAATGCCGAGACTTTCCAAATGGTTTTTCGGACCTATACCCGAAAGCATTAACAGTTTTGGTGAATCTATGGTTCCAGCAGAGAGTACAACTTCTTTAGAAATATTAACTGTAAACTCATGCTGATTTTTATAAAGGAATGTGACTCCAGAAGCCGTTTTCTTTTTTTCGTCGAAAATGATTTTTGTTGCAATTGCGTTCTTGATCACATGAAGATTTGGTCTGCCTCTTACTTTAGCCAAGTAGCTTTTTCCGGTGCTTTTTCTGCGTCCGTTCTCAATAGTTCCCGGCACTGCTACATATCCAATATCAGCTCCCTCTTTGACAACCTCGAGTCTTTGGATTCCCAGTTCCTCAGCTCCGTCGAAAAGCATTTCCCTTATTTCAGGTAAGCTTACTTCAAATGGATTAACAATAGTTCCTCCTCTAGCTTCCGAACCGTTTAATTTATTGGGAAGAATGGACTTTTCAAAGACGGGCAGCACATCGCGCCATGACCAATTGGTGTTTCCCTTACGTTCCCAACTGTCATAATCTTCCCGATTTCCACGAACATACAACATTGCATTTAATTCACCTGATCCACCAATCATTTTTCCTCTAGGCCAGTAACACACTTGATTTTTCATTCCCAAACAACTTTTGCCATCCGGTTCAGTGAAATAGTTCCAACTAAATTCAGTATGTTGAATAGCCAAGAACAATGCCGGAATCTGAAAAGAAAAGTCATTTAGACATTGAACTGATTATTAAAATTTGTTTACCTCAGATTCCATTGAAGGATCACCTCCTGCTTCAAGAACTAAAATCTTCCAATTAGGGTTTTCGCTAAGTCGGCTTGCTATAACCGATCCTGCAGTTCCAGCTCCAATAATAACAAAATCATAGATTCCTAATCCTTGATTAAGAAGATAATTTCCGTAATCTTTCGGCAACGATTCAGGCGGTGATATTAAACATTGAGCTGTTAATAATGTCTGCAGTAGGGTCGACACTAGAGAATTGACAATACCCACAGACGGTTGCGTGCACTGTCCTGAAATCGGTAGTGCTGCAGACATCTTACGTTTCTTCTAACGTTTACTCCTGGGCAAACAATTTA
Source organism: Chrysotoxum bicinctum (assembly GCA_911387755.1). Lineage (NCBI taxonomy): Eukaryota > Metazoa > Arthropoda > Insecta > Diptera > Syrphidae > Chrysotoxum > Chrysotoxum bicinctum. The sequence continues at coordinate 118,475,862 of OU426989.1, read as the reverse complement.
GCTTAAAAATAACAGAAGTAACTCATTATCAATTTGATTTCAAAAATTAAACCAAACTTAACAAATAAAATACACGACTGGCTACCACGAACTTGTAGACCGAGAGCCCACAGCAATTTTTGGGTGTGATTGATAACAAAAAATAATTAGCATAATTAGATAGGCATTCAGTAGTTATTTACAAATTTGAACATCTTGCATGCTCTAGTGGGAGCTATAGTGCATAAAAGTGCATCATGTATGCAGTTCTTTCCAAGTCTAAATAATTGTGATAACAACTTTGCCAAAATGTAGAGTTAAGCCCCCTGATTGAAAGTATTGAGGTCTAAGACGTTTTGCAGACAGTCTTCTGCCTGCAAGACGGGATAAAAATAGCGTACTTCTTGCACGAAGAAGACCGCCTTCAAATCGTCTTGGACCTCGATATTTGCAATCAGGGCACTTAGATCTTCATTTTGAAGCTTTGGCAATTTTTTTATCACAATTTTTTAGACTTTGGAAAGAACTGCATATCTGATGCACTCTTATGCACTATTGCTGCCACTAGAGCATGCAAGACGTTCACATTTGTAAATAACTACTAAAGGCCTATCTAATTATGCTAATTATTTTTTGTTATCAATCACAACCAAAAATTGCTGTGGGCTCTTAGTCTATTGCTCTTATGTTTAAAAAAAATGTTCAGTAGGTTTAGTTTAGATATTGAATAGAGTAATAGAATGATTTCTTAAGCAAGTACGCGTTTTTTTTTATATAAATATTTTCGAAACAATTCACCAATTTGTACAGTTTAGAGAAATACAAAACAATCGTTCATTTATGACTAATTTAAGGATTTTTTTCCAACCAAATTTTTCCAGAAACTTTGTAGAACGGGTGAACCCCGTCTTGTTTCAAAATTTGTGTAGAGCATTTTTGTATGTAATTTTATGTACAGAGAAGATTTAAATTTTTGTTTAGCTCTCTACAAGAACGGCTAGCTTCCATTCATCGATTTAATTTGTTTTTTCTTTTTTTTTGCTACTTAGAATGAAATAATTGTTGTTTTTATATAGTTAATGCATGAAGGCACATCACCCAGAGAAAAAATCTGTGTAAAATTGCCTTAAACGCCTTAGGCAAACTTTTTTGTATGGATGTTATTTTTCGAGCATAACTTGCCTTAGATCTAAGGCAATTTATGCTCGAAAATCCTAAGGTAAATTAACCTAGAATAGGCTACCGTGCCTTAAAAAAATAGGTTAAATTTTTTTGTATGTATGTTAGTTTCCTAGCATAACTTTTCTTAGGAATTAGGCAAATAATGTTAAAAATTTTGCCTAGAACTAAGGTAATTTAGCTGGAACTAAGGTAATTTCTGTGCAAAATTTTTTCTAGCATAACTTTGCCTAGGACTAAGGCAATTTATGTTAAACTTTTACTTAGGACTTAGATAATTTTACCTGGGACTAAGGTAATAAAAATTACCTTAACCTAAGGGCAGAATTGTCTAGAGCTAAGTATTTAGGAGTTCACTTAGACAAAACACTTACTTTTGGACTTCATATAGAAGAAACAATTAACAAGATCAACTTGGCTATAAAAATTCTATATCCATTTATAAACCGAAAATCAAAGCTCAGTACAGAAAACAAGCTTATAATATTTAAAGTTATTTTTCAAAGCATTATGTTCTAAGGATCACCTGTTTGGGGTAAATGTGCCAACAACCATATTCTGCGATTACAAAGAACCGAAAATAAAATACTCAAAATTATGCTAAATCTACCATGGCACTATTCAACGGAAGACCTTCACATATTGGCCAACATCGAAAAAGTTTCATTTAGAATTACAAATTTATTTGAGCGATATAACGCATTATGTACCCTATCCGCAAACTACTTAATCTCAAATTTGGCTATTTAAAAAACAAAACAAAAAAAAAAACATTAAACATAAAAACTAAAAAAAAATGCTTAGAGCTTTATATTTGTTATTTATTTATTTTATATATATATTTATTTGTTTTTTTATTATTTATTTATTTTGTTTATTTATTTATTTTGTATTAGTTTATATATTTGTTACAAACTTATTTATTTCTTATTGTTCTTTGTTATTTAATTATTTATTTCTTATTTATCATTTTTTTTATATAAATTGTTTATTATTTACTTTGTTACTAAATTATTTATTTTTCATTGTTCCCTGTTACTTATATATTTATTTTTAATGATATTATCGTTAGTGTTATTATTTTGTTAATATTTATTTATTTATTTATTAATTTATTTATTTATTTATTCGTTTGTCTACATTATTGTTATCTTATAAGTTATTATTTATTTTTTTTTAACCACTTGTAAATCATATTTGAGATAAGTACTTTTCTTACATTCTCTCCAATCTTGGAAACATGTTTCTGACGATTTGAAGAAGGTTTTTCTTGTAGCTTTTCCTTCGATACATCATTACATCAAACTGTGATAATTGCTATAAAAATGTTATTTTTTTTTTCAGAAGTAAAGTAGAGTTATACTAAATGTCTGTAAATTGTGCAATATAGTTTTAAGTAAGAAAAAATGTATAAATTTGTGCTACAATAAAATATACAATATACAATATACAAGCGCAGAATTGCCTTAGGGCTAATGTAAAGTTCCACAGATCTAGAAAATGTGCGGGTTAATCAAGTTATATTTAAGGCAGATTTACCTCACGAACAGGTAAAATGACCTACTTTTCTGATGTCAACGTTCTCTTCTCACTCGCACGTGAGTAAACATAAAAGATTTTTTTTATAATTAGTGCACACTCAAATATTTTTAAACTTAAAATCATGGCCTTTGATATAATGTTTGCCTATTACAGATTTTATAATAGGTATTAATATAGTTATTTACACAGCCATTAGGTTTCTCATAAACCCTTTGGAAGAAGTTCGAAAACATATCACATAATACACAGTGGCGGCTGTACCTTAAGTGCGCTCGTGCGCTGAACCACCAATTCAAAAGATTTAAAAATTACAAAATATTACTGCATCTTTATTTTTAGATTACCATATTAATATTTATTTTTTAAACATACAAGAACATAAACAAGTAAAATTTCCAATTATGACGAAACAATAAGCGCTTTGCTTTACTATTAAGACTTACTTTCCCCGCAAGTAAAAATTCTCGTGCGCTTCGGCGAGCGCACGGGGACTGCTAATATAACTTGTATGAGTTACAAGCTAATATCCCTGACGCGTGAGACAAAAGATATTTCATTGAAATAATCAAGAAATAAGCTTGCTCTCGTGCGGCGCACGAGAACCAAAGATTAACGAAAGCAACCGATGTTTGACTATAGAATGCGCTGCGCCTGCGAATATGTAATATTGTTTCGCTCTATCCGTGACTGGTTAAATAGTGTTGGTTTGTAGGAGTTAGGTTAGTAATTGTTTTTTATTTTGGTTTTGGTTCGATTCTGTACTGTGTACAGTGTGTGGTGTGGGATAAAATGAACAGTGATTAGGTATGTATATTAAAGACAGTAATAAATCTTTTTAAAATAAAGTTAATATAAAATTAGCCGGATCGCCAAGGCCCTTTTCAAATTTTACATGCAATAGTTTTGGCGGAGTTTCGATTTAGACAGAAATCTGAATCCACGATTTGACGCATTTAAGTGAAAAAATAAAAAACATGATTCCTTGCTAAATGTAATAAGTGTGTCAGTTTTATATGGTCGAAATTCTTCGAGCAATTATACAAAATAATAAAAAATCAACTTATACATGTAAATTGTTGTTTTTTTGCGATTTCTAATGTTAATACCTACTTAGTGAGCAAGTAAAGTGCACCACCTGTTCAACAACCCACCAGCCGCCACTGCATATACATATGTATATATAGTTGCAGTATCGGTGGAAGAACAATCCTTATAGGTCATCACAGCTAAAGGGTTTTTCAATTGTAAACTTTGGCGGCCATTTTGTTTTGGTGATGACATATGTCAAATCTAAAGTTAATTATTCGGTTACTGAGTTGCTTTATTATCAAAATGAGTGTTCGGTAGGGCAAAACTTTGTCTGTGCTGCGCCCATTTTACTGTAGACGTGGTGTCCCTTTACAGTCTAACCTTCAACGTTTTGTGGCCAAATTTGAGTTGAAGGGAACCCGACTCCCAGCGGATTCCTCTTACTGACTTCAACAAGATCCAACTGAGCTCAAAGTTCATGATCACTAACTGGGTTTCGAAGCGTTTAAAAGAGGACCCCTATTTTGGCCGAAAAATCATCCTTAGACAAAATGCGTATTTCTGGATAAATGGCTGTGTAAACAAGCAAAATTGATGTATATGGGACGATACGAAGACAATGCATTCTCAAAAAGTTACTGTTCGATGCCAGCAACGTCATTGGCCCGTACGAAAACGACCTTTTTGAGGCGGTCACCGTCAATGACGAGTGCTACAGAACGATGATAACCCTTTTTTTATGGCCCAAATTGAACTATATGCACCTACAAGACATATCGTTCCAGCACTACATTTGATTTATCATTTACAAAGTCTCCGTACTTGGTTCCAACGGTCTTGCTCAAACAAATCTAGAACTAATACATTTGGCCCATACAACACAATATTGCACTTCTATTATTTAAGAAGAAATTCTATTGTAAATATTGATTTTGATTTTAATTAATTTATTAATTTAGTTCCACACTTTTGATGGGCTTCTTTTTTTATAAACTGTTTATTTTAAAAATTATTTATTTGTAAAATATAAATAAATTCTTAGCACATTTATAATTTCTTAAAACAGTGAGTATAAGTTTAAATACCTAATAATTTATATTTTTGAAAAAAACCAAATTTTCATACCACCTCCTACAAAAAGTGCTTATAGAACCCAACAGTCAAGCGCAGCAAACTAAACCACTTTTATCTTTAATTCGAAACAAAACGAAGTGTTGTGTAGAATTTAAAATTATCGTGCGTAAACAAAATAGGGAAATAAATACTTAAACAACCGTTTCTGTTGAAGCAACATTAACGAATGAAAATTTATTTAAACATTATTTGAAAGCAAAAATTTAGAGTACTGGTATTTGATAAAAAACAACAGAAGAGTACAACATTAGGATGTGGAGTAAGTAAAGTAAGGTGTGTTAGATAAAATCTCAAAAATAGCTTCAAAGTTAAGAAAGTTAGTAACTGTGCCACTGTTATCCGAAGCAAAACTGAACTGCTGCTAGTTACTACCAAGACTAAGGTACAGCTCTTCGCTCTACCCCTACTCAACGGCCAAACATTTCTGCTCTCTTCTTCTGCAAAACATTTAGGTGTTATTCTAGATCCTAAGTTGGACTGGAGTATGTATATTGAAGAGGGGGTTAAGAAAGTCTCCTTAGCATACCACGCCTGTAGTAAGACTTTTGGTAAAAAGTGGGGTTTTCAATCTAAGATTATTTTGCGGACATACACTACACAGTCGTGGCCCGAATAATGCATTAAACAGTTTTCTGTACCTTTTACCACTTGATTCACACATTAAGTCACTAGTATTTTACAGTGCATTAAAACTAAAGCAATTGAACTCTTAGATGGTCAAGCCTTATCACCACAGCAATATTAAAGAGTTGATTCCAATAGAGATATGTTCGACTCCCAATGACTGCTGCCTCAAAGATGGACTTTTCTACTAATTTTCAAGCTGATTTACTTTTTATTAGAGAACCATGCAATGTACTCAAACAAGATCCAAACCAGAACCGGAATACGGCTATTATCACTGACGGTACATCTTACTCCAAATTGGTCCAGCAATGCCGGGATAAACTTGCTAGCCTCACTATTAACCACAATGTCACTCTTATTTGGGTTCTGGGTCATTGTGGCATTGATGGGATGATGGACGGGCGGACGAGCTGGCCAGGCAACGATCAGCCCTTAATAACTCACTTGCGGAAAGAGTCAATATTACGCTCGGAGTTATGAAGGGCAAAATTTTCATTATATCTAAAAAGATTTGACCCACCTATAAAAAATTCCGAATACCTGATCTGATATGCAGACCCAAGCAAGACATAGCCTGGATCGTAGCTACCTATAGCGGACACTGGGCAATAAGGCATTCCTATCAATACTCACTGTCATACCTATGGCGACCAGTGGGAAAAGTAAAGAGTTCTCCATTTCCTCTGCAAATGTCCTGCTCTGGCCGAATTTAGTTATCATTAGGAAGGGCATTTTTTTTATGACATTGGCCAACTTTAGGAAATGGAGATAAAAGACTGTATGTATCTCCTTAACGCAACGAAATGGCCGTAGGATGAACTTCGAATGCTTCTGTGCCATGCCCTCCGTTTGACTTCTTAGATCCCGAGCTTAGACAATTTTTTTAGGGCATGTCACGTTGACCTTTTTCTTTAATTATTTTAAGTAAAAAGTTAGGGAGACTTAAATTATTAAAAACAACTACTTTTATGCAAAGCTTTTATTTTAAATTTGGGATATTCTAGAAGTTATTATTACTCTAAACCCTACCCTCAAATTGTTCATGCAGAATGTCACGTAGCGCCGTCCTGCTAAAACCACATGTCGTTTATTGTCGTTGAAGAAATATTTACCCCTTATCCCATTGTCATTGAGCGGCACTTGAATCAAAGAAACCGAAAAGCTCTCAGTTCTCGTTATGTGCCTCAAAGACGATTTTCGTTAGAATGAACACATTCACGAGACCGTCTAAAACACTGCTTAATGCTTATGAATTTTATATTGGTGTAAGAAATGTTTCCCCGCTTCTGATCTGGCAACAATAAGACGTTTATAGATACGTCCAAAACTCGAGTATAACTCACATATTTGGGCAGGTGCAACCGAAACTTCTCTTCATTTTCACATGTTTTATTTCATTTATACAGGTGTCTTCTTATAAATACAATAAAATGAATAAAAATAAATGTTTTCCATGTATTATGGCAGCTTTCAAGAGGCTGCCTCGGCTGCAGTCAATTGGACCTTTTAAGCGAATAATCCGAGATCTTTGTGCAGAATTCTTCTCAGGCTAGTGCGAAATGTTGAGAACGATGACGAGTTGATGTTAGTGAATTGAGTCTTACACTCGGCTGTAGCAGCCACATTCTCGCCTGTGCGCACCGTACGAAGCCAGGGACCATTAGTGTTTTCAACATAGCATACCAGTCTCACGAACTGTAGCAGGCGCGGTGGGTGCTTCAATTCGGCCATATTTTATTTTCAAAAAACACACTGTTGTACTGCAAAGCACTCACTTTGGAAATTATTTTTCATTATTCCCCAACGTTGTTGAAGCGTAGAGCGACTCATTTCGTTTCGCGTAGGTATGACACTAATTTTCTGTAGAGTTCGAACGGGAAACATCTGTCAGTGTCAAAATAATTTATGATTGATTTAAAGGAAACCAAAAGATGACCCACCCTGTATTGACATCAGCAGCACCATTAACTTCGCCGCTACTTCTAATGTCAGCAAATATACTAACATCATCAGGAACAAGAACAATTTCGGCATCAGCAATGTCACAGCAACATCAACCAGAATCAGTTATGTTGTGTTGTAAAAGGGAATTTTTCGTTTTCTGTGAGTTCCAGATCCTGATGAAATTGGAAATACTTAAACCAGTGACTCCAGTATTAGGCCAAAGCTCGCATAATCATATCAGTGTATTCTAAAGGGGTTCCAAATTTAGTTCCTCTACTCGTATCTCACGTTTTTGATTGATCAATTTATAGCTTAGAAAAAGCGTTTTATCTAAATTTAACTCGAAGAAATATAGGAAATATAGAAACATTGTCCCTGGTAAATGTTCCATATCCTACACACTTCAGCGCTCACACAGCTACACTCCTTGATGTTTTTTTCGTTAGTGAAAGTGTATTTTCAGTTGTCCGCTCCTGCCTTTTCCAAACATGACCTCATCTACTTAACTTTTGATTTTAAGATTACTAGTTCACCTTCCACATTTACATACAGGGACTTAAAACTCATCAGTCATGATGCTTTAGAGAGCGATATTCGGAGCATAGATAGATATTTCATGACTTCATGTGATGAACAAATTAATTTTTTAGAAACTAATATTAATTTGCTTTTTGATGAGCATGTTCCTCTGAGGTCCAAAACTGTCATACCTGGACAGCGCACCTGATTCACAAATAATATCTGGTTACATACGAAAAAGCGTGACCTGGCTTACGAACGCTGGAAAAAATATAAGCTAAATGAATACCGTAGGGAATATTGTCAAACGGTTAGACCCATCTTTGAGTGGAAAAAAACTCTGGAACAACTTACGCACCATAGGTCTGGGTAAACCGAAAGGTCGAGTTTTCAACAATATTGACGGAAATGCTCTCAATGATGAATTTGTAGCTCTTCCATCTTTCTCGAAGGAAGCGCGACCTACTTTCCAATAAATTATTTCTTTAGCTGATACCTCTGAATCTACCAACAAGTTTAAATTTTCAGGAATCCACCAAGTTGACGTAGTAGAAAGCATACTCTGTTAAATCCAATGCCGTAGGAATTGATAGTGTCCACCCTAAATTTCTTAAAATAATATTGCCTCTTGTACTGCCTCATATAACTTTTGCCTTCAACACTATATTAACAACAAGTGTGTTTCCCAAAGCATGGAAGAAAGCCAAAATCATACCCGTTCCTAAGAACTCAAGTGGTAAAGATTTTCGGCCTATTTCCATACTCCCAAAATTGTGCTACCAAACTTCTATTTTCTTTTCTTACCGGTCGAGAACAAGGTTAGGTTAGGCTAGGTTAGGAGGGGCGTGCACAGCACAGAGGCTGTTGCGTACACGGGGGCCTATTGTTCCATTGTGATCCCCTATTAATAACAGCAGAGATGCTCCTAACTAATGCCTTATGTAGACTGGTTCATTTTCGAACCAGCCTGTGCTTACAATAAATTTTCTCATATTTGCCATTGATACCTGCGTTAGATCGTCTAGTTCTCCAACAAACCTGTTTCCAAAGTAGCGGAGGCGATTTGTTTGGAGGTTCGGACAGTCACAGACCAGGTGTTTAATGGTTTCAATCTCCTCGACATCATGACAGCTCCTACAGAAATCGAGTGCAAATGCACTGTTACTTCTTCCATTTTTGACCTATCGGTGTAGAAGGAAATACCTTGTTCACTAATTAGTGAGTTGGATTCCCATTCCCGAGAACAAGCTGTTTTCATAAATAATGTTTTGTCAAATTTTATAGCTGTACCTTCTGCGGTACCTCAAGGTTCTATCTTAGGGCCCATCCTGTTTTCCCTATATATCAACGAACTGCAATCTGTTATAACCAATTTCTCTATTCAGCTTTATGCAGATGACGCTCAACTACACGTAAGTTGTCCTGTAGGACTTATTAAAGATTGTGTAAGTCGAATTAATTCTGATCTTGAAAACATCGCTAACTGATCCAAGAAACTTTTTCTTTTACTTAACTTGAAAAAGTCTAAGTGTATTGTTATTTCAAAAAACCTGTGTCCACCTCTTACTTTCCGCCAGTAATCCTTTATAATGCACGTATCGAATATGTCTCTACTGCAAGGAATCTTGGAATGACTTTTAATAATAGGTTGACTTGGAGTAAACATAAAGCTTAGCAGCAGGAAAAGTTTATGGTGTACTTCGCTCCTTATGGACATCTCAGTACTATACTCCAATAAAAACTCCAATTATTCTTGTTAAATCACTAATTATTCCAATTTTAACCTACGGATGTGAAGTTTATGGGAAGTGTGATGCCTCCTGTAAAAGAAAACTTAATGTTGCCCTTAACATCGCCATCAGATACGTCTTTGGCCTTCGCAGGTTTTATAGAATATTTCATTTTTCAAAGATAGTGTGTGACTTGAAATTTGATGAATTGCTTAAATTTCGATCGCTATTCGCTAACCATGCTCTTCAACATACTCAACAACCCAACAACCTCCTAGCCTTTTCAATAGAATTACGTTCTATGCTTCCACTAGCACAGCCCTTCAACCGCGGGCTTCTTGTTTGACATCTGAACATCAGTTCTTCGTTAGCACTATCCGTCTCTGGAACTCTCTGCCACGACATATAAGAGATATCAGCCGTGTTTTTTTGCCGATAAAAGGAGAAGTGAAATCCTGCTGCGGATAGAGATTTGACGTTTATTCGAGTATCGACAGTAATCCTACTGCGGAAGTTGTATTTGTTTTTCATATAAAATCCTACTGTTCTACGGATAACTTTACCAAAAAACAGGGCTATTGTAGGTAAGAGGAGATTTCAAAAAGAGCTCAACGCACATTTATTAAATTGATTTTGTTTTTAAATAAATATGTGAATAAATGCTTTTTATTTTATTTTCTTTTTGTTTGCATACTTAATTCACTTTTCTTTTCTTATATTGTAACAAAAGCCGTCTACTAGATTGTTTTCATTGGAATAAAAACTAATTATAACTTAGTACTAATTTATAAGATTATTATAAAAATACGAAATAAATAAATAAATCTAAAAATATATCATCAGTTGTTGTTTTAGGCTTAAAACTTGAATCAGTACGACCACTATACTTCAAGTGAGAACCTAAGCTGGTGGATTGATTTGCTTTAGCTCATCTAGCACATTGCAACTGTCAAATAACAATCTTGATTTGTTTAATTGTTTTTTTTTTTCAAAAAGTATTTTTGTCTAAAATACAAGTAACGTAAACTTGTATTTGTTTTAAAAAGCATGTCTTATTTTTTAATTTTTCGCATATACTAAGTACATTGTTTGTTAATGACTCCACCAGTTTTGTTGCACAAATACTAAATATAATAAATAATATTGCTATCAGTTGCTTAAGTATCTACTGTAGATTCTGAAAATTATCCACACGCAAGCTTGTAGCACCAATGATGCATGGGATTTGCGTTCTTAAATCATTCCTTGAGTCAATGCATTAATACCAAATAAATATACTTATATGTTTATAACACACACACAATCGTATTAGGAATGCGGTTGAGAAAGTATAACAAGAAAAACATTAAGTGTAAATAATAATAATTATACTTTTATAAATTAATTCAATAGATAATAGTCTAAAAGACGTAAGCAAATTTTCGGTTTTAGAGGTTTAACCAAAATACGAGCACGAGCGTTAATAGGTAAGTGCGTCATGATATCGAATATAAAAGCCTGGCATATTTTTTTCGCTACGGGTGAGGGGTTAAAAAGAACTATTTTTCATGTACGACTTTAATTGCGAACTTTAAAATTCGAGTTCGAAATTTGATTGTTTATTAAAAATATCAAATATATGACATTTAAGTCGAATCAAAGGTTCTCGATTCGTCAACCGTAATACTAATTTCTCACACTCACATGTTTATTTGTTCGATTCGCCAGCCGTAATAAGGGGGAATGTTCTGCCATTTTCCCTAAGCCTAAAAACTTTAATCTTCACGATCCGATTAATACAACCTTTGTATATAAAACTTATAGTACTCTCATGAAGACGAACGATTGGGGCGACATCTTAAGCACAGCGATAGTACTTGTTAGATTTGTCTCTGCTAAACTTACTAATAAAATATTCTCTTGTTTTGTACGTATGAACGATGAGAGAGTGATCTCAGTGAAGACGGTCGTCTTATTTATTGTGTCCGATAGAAGTTACATTTAAAATTATATAAAATAAACATAAAAAATAAACCTTTAAGTGTTAAATCAAAAATAACCAGTATTTAGTGATTTAATCGTCAAAATATGGATTCGTCGTGCGTTAAATGCGCAAAAGTGGTTCGAAATGAGACACTTGTATGGTGCGGCGGACTGTGTGGGAAGGGAATCCATGAAAAGTGCGCTAATTTAAAGAAATAAGAGAATGCAGAGCAATGTCAACATTAAGTTTATTTGTGATCATTGCATTGGGTCTATATCTGTCTTAAAACAAAATTATGTGAACATTTTAGCGTCAATTAATTCTACAGAAAATATATTAAAAAATATTTTCCAACAAAGTGTCCATGAAATGGAAAATTGTGTTAAAGAGACAGTTAGTGAGATTATAAGTAAAAGCAATAACGTTAACAATTTAAAGAAGTGTGTGAAAGAAGCAGTTAGTGAAGCAAAAGATGAGAGTGAGAATAATAAACAAAAATCTTCATATGCATCAATGTTAAGAACGCCCATTTATATAAAACCAAAAAATCAACAAGAGAGTGAAAAAACAATAAAAGAAGTTAAAGAAAAAATTAATCCTTCTAAATTGTCAGTTAAAATTAATAAAATTTCTAATAAAAAAGATGGAGCGGTAACTATTCAATGTGAAAACGAAAAAGAAAGAAACATTATTACAAAAGAAATAATAAACAAACTAGACAATAATTATGACATTAAAGTGAGTGAAATGAGAAATCCAAAAATTTTAATACATGGAATAAGAGATCAACTAAATGAAGAGCAAGTGGAAGTGGCTTTAAAAGCACAAAATAAGTCTATTACTTTTAAACAAATTAAATGCATAAAAGTTTATCAATCACCCAAAAATAAGAAAATTTACAATGCAATTGTGGAAATGGATGGTGAAGCCTTTGCTAATGTTATGAAATCGAAAATTGTTTATATTGAATGGAATGAGTGCATTTGTTACGTAAATATAAATGTTAAACGATGCTTTAAATGTTGTGGGTATAATCATAGTGCAGCTAAATGTAAGAGTGAAAGAGAAATTTGTGCAAAGTGTAGTGAAAATCATAAAGTGAGTGAGTGTATGAGTGAAAGGAGCCCTCGATGCATAAACTGTGTTTCAATGAAGGAAAGGATGGGTAACGTTGATAACAACATAGACGTGAATCACGATTCCAGGGATGCCAATTGTCCAGTTTTTCAAAGAAAGCTGAAAATTGAGAGGGAGAAAATTTCGTACTAGCAGCTAAGTATAATTAAGTGTGTGTATTTGAATGTCCAAGGCCTAGTTAACAACTTCGATGAAATTGAGCTGTTGGCTAGTCAAGAAAAACCTCATTTAATATGCTTAAGTGAAACACATGTAACAGAAAATAATATTAATGATTCTGAATTAATATTAAAGGATTACAACTTTGCCCAGATTAAAAGTGAATCTTCGTATACTGGTGGTGTTTTAATCTATGTTAAAAAAGAATTAAATTTTGAAGTTATTAACGAGGTCAAAAACAAGGAAGGATGTGATTGTCTGGAAATCAATATTGGTGATCGAAATACTCGTATTATGATAAAAATACTGTTGGTTTACAGATCACCAAGTTTGATATTTGATGATTTGATGTTTGATAATTTATTAGAGAGTGTGAATGTTGATAAAGAATTAATTATAGTAGGTGATTTTAATATCGATTTGCTGAGTGATAGTACATATAAAAGTAGAATAAATTCTATATGTGTTGAAAATAATTTATTGATATTGATATTGCTTTATTTTCATCAATCAGATAACAATCTTTTTAGACTACTATAAGAAATAATTATACATTTATGTTGGTGGATACATATATACAATTAAATTTACACTCAATCAACGTAATAAAATTTAGGCATTAAATTTTTAACAAAATATAAAGAAAAAACAAGTTCGAACGTTAATAACAAAGAAAAACTAATTAAAGATTATTTAAAACATATGATTTAAAAGAATCTCTATTAACATCTAAAAACAAGTTTATACTATTACCAATTAAATTGAATTCTCTGATGCAACGTGATATAGGTTCATTTCGACCATAATTACAACGGTGAAACTGTTCGTAAAGATAAAATCTATAACGTGTAGTCCTCGATGGAGCATCCACACAACCAACTAAAGTTTTTAAAGGGGGACAATTAATATGGTTGGTAACAACATCTCTTATAAACATAACAGAATAATAAATTCGCCTATCCTTAAGAGATTTCATTCCAAACAATAGACATCTGGTATTGTACGATGGTCTAGGAATCCTCCAATTTAACTTAAAGAACGCATATCTTGTAAAGTTTTTCTGAATTCTCTCAATTCTGTCTACTGAGTTACTATAATAAGGATTCCAGATTATACTGCAGTATTCCAAAATTGATCTAACTAAAGAGTTATATAAAGATTTTAGTGAATATGGATCTGAGAAATCTCTTGTGTTTCTTTTAATGAAACCAAGCATTTGGTTAGCTCTGTTAATCATATAATCATAGTGAGGCAGAAATGAAAGGTTTGTGTCCAATATAACTCCTAAATCTTTTTTTTTAGTAACCCGTTCTAGGTTACTATTATTGATATTATAGTCAAACAAAATTGGATTAAAAATCCTGTGACACGTTAAAATTTGACATTTGGACACATTAAGAGAAAGGTGATTCTGATTACACCAACGATCAAGTGACAACAAATCTTCTAGGAGAAGATAGCAGTCGGACTCACAAGTAATTTTACGAAAGAGTTTAAGATCGTCCGCAAAAAGAAGACATTCTGAATTTCGGAAGATATCAGGTATATCATTAACAAATAATAAAAATAACAAAGGCCCTAGATGACTTCCTTGAGGCACACCAGATGGTACAGAAATGTTTTTAGATAACGAATTATCAATTTTTCAACTATTAGTCAAATAAGATTTAAGCCATTCTAATAAAGAAGAGTGAATACCCAGAGAAGCCAACTAATGAAGTAAAATCTGATGGTTGACCCTATCAAAGGCCTTAGCAAAATCTGTGAAGATAATATCAGTTTGGGATTTATTTTCCATATTCGAAATAATGGTATTGCACATTATGGCCAAATTGGTGGCCGTTGATTTTCCGGCAACAAAACCATGTTGAGAAACTGATATGTTATTTTGAAACAAGTTAGATAACTTACTGCAAACTATTTTTTCAAATACTTTAGGTATGCATGAAATCTTACAAATAGGTCTATAATTAGTTATATCTTGTTTAGACCCTGATTTAAAAATTGGTGTCAAAAAGGAAATTTTCCAACAGTCCAAGAACTGCCCAGTAGCTAAGGAATGATTAAAAATCCATGAAAGTGGTTGTGCTACTGCAATTGCACAGTTTTTCAATAAAATAGCAGGAATGCTGTTTGTTTTACGACGTTTTTTTGGCACATATATCTCTATAGCACCTTTAAAGATATCAGTAAAAGAGGAATACACATTTACTAAATCCGAAGAACAAAAAACGTTGTGCCAAGAAATAGATAAAAGATAATCGACCATTGCATCAAAGTTAGCGTTTCTAAAATCGTATATTGTCTTATAACAATTAAACTCAGTCTTTAGATAATGATAAAAATATACGCTTCCATCAATAGCATTATGATGTATAGAATTTGGAACTACAGGGAAATCGGACTTATGAAGACAAATATCAAATTCATTATCTACAAAAATCAGATCAAGAATTCGATTAAGTTCATTACTATAAGAATTTATTTGAAATAAGTTAAATTGACTTAAAAAGTCAACTACAAAAGATTCAATTTCAGTTGAAATATTATTTTACGCATTATTAACGAACAACCGACGAGAATAACGACTAATTCGTCAACCCTTATCGATTATGTTATTTCTAATGCTTATCAGATTACAGCAAAAAATGAACCTAGGGTGAAAATTAGTGATCATGAAACTATTCGTTTTGAAAGTACCATTAAAACTAAAATACAAACAAATAGTGACATAAAATATAAAGTATTAAACTACAATAAAGATTCTTTTTTCTCTAAACTATTAGTGAGTGGACTCATTGGTGTGGATGTTGTCAACAGTAGTGTGGATGAATTGGCTGATTTGATGTGTGATGAAATGAATGTCATAGTGAATGAAATGATTGTTGAAAAAAAAAGGAAATTTTGGTAAATGTAAATGGTTTAATAGGAAATTAGCAAAATTAAAACATATTAAAATTTTAAAATATGAGCAATTCAAATTTGGAAACCAAAATCGGTTATGGGAAGAATATATTTCTGCAAGAAATGTATATAAAAAGGAACTTCAATTAGCTAAAGATTACTTCATTCGAAAAAAGATTGAAACATCAACGAATTCGCAAAAATTGTGGAAAAATTTAAAAAAACTCGTTTTAAATTCGAATCGTTCGGAAATAAAAAACGTTTCTTTTAATGGAAATATGAAGTATGATAATAAAGGAATAGCTCGTAAATTTAATAAATATTTTATAACAAGTGTGGAAGATATTATTGCAGAAATCCCAAGAACAACATATACTGATAAAATTAATGTCACTAACACTCTCTTTACCTTCAAATTGATTAATAACCGAGAAATAGTTGAAGTATTGAAGTCTATGGGTAAAATAAAAGATTATCAGGCGAATCTATAAACAAATCTTAAAGGTTACTTAACTTTAAAATACCTCTAAACAGCTCTTAAGTATGAAATCGGTATCTATAATCAATTTTCACATTTAAGTAACGTTACTTAAAGGCCTCTTAACTTAAACGCCATCAACCGCGTTTAAGGGTCACTTAAAGGCATTTTAAAATGTATTTTGACATATCGATTGTCATCTTTGAAATTTTGAAGTTTCAAATTGTGAGTTTGTAGGTATTGTTTGTTGTGATATTATAATTAGAATTATATATTGCAACGATTTAAGAAACATACAATTTTTATTGATTAAAGTATGTGTACGCGCAAAGAAATTTCGTCCACGCTTCCCGCTTAGCCTTTGAAGTGTTTGTATCGACACTTTCTTCCTCGTTGTTGGAAGAGAATCTGTGCATAAAATAATTCTGTTTTGTAGTGTATTATTGCAAATTCTAAAATAAAAAAGTTTCCTTGTAGGAGGCATCCCAATTTTCAGATCTTTTTCTTTTATTATGGCGATAGCCTTTTTTTTTTTATTTCACAAATAAAAAAATGTACCTTCCAATTATTTATTGAAAGAGGGTGTCACAAAACAGCTGTGTTGTATAAAATGAAGCAGAATTTTTTTTTCTGTACTAGATTTTCACATTGCTTTACGTTACGTGACACAACCATTGTTTAGTTAAGTACCAATGAAAAATCGATTATAGATACGAATTGAAGTTTCGTCATTTAAAGCCGAATTAAATATTTAAGTATGCTTAACTAAATAACCTCTAAGATGCAGTTTAAGAAAATCTTATATAGATACGGCTGTATAAGTTTATGAGTGCGCAAATACTTTTAGACGGTTTTGAAATCCTTGGTCCACTTTTAAAGGCAATTTTCAATAAATCTTTTTTGTCTAGTTATTTTCCAAGTAAATGGAAAAAATCCCGGGTAATACCTATTCAAAAAATTCCGAATACAATATTATGTGAGGAATACAGACCAGTGAATATGCTGCCTATTTATGAAAAAGTCTTAGAAAAACTTGTAGAAAAACAATTAGGTACGAAAATATATTGAAAATAATAACTTAATAATGGATCAACAATCAGGTTTCCGAAAGAGTTTCTCGTGTGAAACCGCGTTAAATTGTGTGATAGAAAATTAGAAAAATGAGTTTGATAACAAAAATATCGTTGTAGCAGTTTTTTAGACTTTAAGAGAGCATTTGAAACTATTGACCGTAAAATACTTTTGGAAAAACTTTCAAAATATGGAATCAAAAATAATGAATTAAAATGGTTTGAGTCATATTTGAATACTCGTACACAACGTACTTCGGTAAACAATAGCGTGTCACAAGCTAATGAAGTGAGAACGGGAGTACCTCAGGGCTCGGTATTAGGTGTGTTCCTGTTCTTACTATATATTAATGATATAAACTTATCGGTTAAATTTTGTCATCTATGTATGTTTGCAGATGATGCCATTCTTTTTATTTCGGGAAAAGATATGCGCGAATGTACCATGAAAATAAACAATGACTTACAGTCCATTAATGAATGGTTAAAGAAAAATAAATTAAAACTTAACATTAAAAAACAAAATATATGTGTATAAATTGTACGGAACAGAATGTTGTACACATTAATGGTGAAAATATAGAAAGTGTTGAAGAATTTAAATATTTGGGAGTGGTTATTGACAACAAAATAAATCTAAAAGCTAATACGGAATATGTTTGTAAAAAATTATCAAAAAAAAATTTATTTTCTTGGTAGAATTAGAAAAAAATTGTCGACTAATACTGCAGTTACGATTTATAACGCGATTGTTAAACCTCATTTTCAATATTGCTCCACCATTTTATTCTTATCTTCTCAAGGAGACTTATCACGACTTCAAAAACTGCAAAACAAAGCGATGAGAATTATTTTAAAATGTTCACGACTTACTAGTATAAGAAATATGTTGGAGAAGCTTAATTGGTTGAACGTAACTCAAACAATTAAATTCAATGTGTTATTGTTTGTCTTCAAATTGAGAAATGGTATGCTTCCAAAATATTTAAGTAATAATTTAAAATATATCAGTGAGACTCAGCCATACAATCTTAGAAATGCACAAAACTTTAGACTCGAATTGAAAACTACAGCTCGAGCGCAGAACACAGTGATGTTTAAAGGACTTCAGTTGTTTAATAATCTTCCAAATGAAATAAAATAATTAAACAATATTAACAAATTTAAAAAAGAAGTTATAAGACATTTAAAATCGGATAATTAATTTAAAATAAATCTTAATCTACCAAATGGCTTTTTAGCCAAATCAAATGCTAACTCTCGACTGAAAAGGTAAAGTATCTTAAGTCAATTTTGATGATTTTTCAGGAGAGCAAAAAAACATTTCAAAGCTGTATCCCAAAAAATCTTTTAAATATAGACTTTATTCATTCAACAAAGCATTTATATGTAAAATTTTATGATCTTTTTTTTGAAATTATTTTCAAAAAGATATTTTTAATATTTTGGTCGTTATGAGGAAAAATATGACTTAAGATAGTTTGGCTTTTCTATAAATTGAATTTGATATTAATTTCCAAAATCTTAAGTTGAGATAAGATATTTTGCCTTGCGTTTTCGAAGGACGTTTTCAATTCTTATGTCCATTTAAGATGAGTTGCGTGTGCAAAAGTGGAAAAAAAGAGATTTAAGATGATATTTGGTGGTTTTTATTTAAGTCGTATATGAAAAAGTCACTTTTGTTCTATAGAGCTTTAGATAATAATTAAAAAAATAATAACTAATAAAGACTTGAATTCCTTAAAAAAAAGGCTATAAAATCACATTTGGTTCACAGAATAGAAACAGTTTAGTTTTATTCAAATAATTTATTTAAAAAATATTAAAATAAAATATAAAATAAATTATTTAATTATTTAAAAGAAATCATTGATCATTGTGAAAAATGTTACATGAAAACATATTTTTAAAAGTCAAACTAATAATAACAAAAAACTATTGAAAAAAATTTACCTAAGGGACCCAAGGGGAGATAGGAGAAATTGAAAATTGTGTTTACCTCCGAAACTAACGGTATCGCACCCGTAGTGTAAGATCTTATTTATCTCGAAAACGGCTCTCATGATTTTGATAAAATAAAATTTTTGAGTAACATGTTATTAACTGTACCTATCATAGAACCGTTTTTTTTAAGTAAAACTTCTTTTCCGGCGTTGGGGGTAAAAAAAGGTCTATGCAGCTGTCAGTGACGTGTCAAAATGACACGCTATCAGTCAAAGACAGCGACATGTAAGGAAGTTTTACTTCTACCGCGCGTACGTCAGTACACACAACCTTTTTCTTTTTATTTTCGACTTTCTCATTAACGGTTCTAACGATTTAAACCATTTTTTTTTAGAAGGAACCCTCGAAGCTTAAAATAATATTTTAATATTGTATTTTAACATTCGAAAAA
This sequence comes from Chrysotoxum bicinctum, assembly GCA_911387755.1. Classification (NCBI taxonomy): domain Eukaryota; kingdom Metazoa; phylum Arthropoda; class Insecta; order Diptera; family Syrphidae; genus Chrysotoxum; species Chrysotoxum bicinctum. The sequence continues at coordinate 118,456,073 of OU426989.1, read as the reverse complement.
ATATTTTTATGGATTTTTGAAAAAAAAACTATTTTTGTTTTGAAAAATCAATCTTCAAAACAAGTGAAACGATTATTTTTTTAAATTATTTCCTAAAATCAATGGCACAAAATCGTAATTGAATTAGTACGACCGACGTTAAAGCTGATTTAATATGAAACTAAGTTAAATCAACGATTTAGCAAATTTTATTCGAATATAGCATCATACTATATATCTACCCTTTTATTAAAGTTAAAATCATCGTAAGAATATCGTGCTTTTAGAAACGCCACAAAAGGTTTGTTTACTTAGTTTTCTGCACGAACTGTCAATGTTTTCGGTGTGTTCAGAAGCAAATTATTAAGAATTCCTTTAGTACGATACTAGTTGGAAAATATTTTAAACTAAGAATGAGTTAGTAAACTACTTTAAAGTTAGCAAATTGTTAAGTAGTATCATACAAAGAAATTAAAAATAACAGGTTGTTTGACATTTTGCGCCAGTCTTTTTAGAACTATTCGCCAATACTACTACGCAATTACTTAAAATTGGTCTCAAAAATTGTATTCTTGAAAAGCTTTGAAGAAATTTCTAGCATAATAATTCTTTTAATAATAAAACTATTTTTGAGCTTTGTGTGAATAAATTCTTAATTTTCTGGAAATCAGACGGCAATTTCATACATGTGAACATTTTTATCTCATTAAATCCATGTTTTATATTTATAAAATGTATTTTTAATTCCAAATTCGTGCAATTCACGCATTTCAACTCTTTTTTGTTGTTTACGTATGTGTTTCATTTGTAATAATTTTTCAATCGCATATAAAACAAAACTGTCTGAAACACCAAATGAAAAAATAAGAAAAACGGTCGCACAAAAGGCAATCTAGAAACAAAATACGCTTAAAAATATCTTATGTCCTTGTTATTACGGAAATTGTTTTAGGTTTGCAAACGGTAAAATATCCTATGACTACTTAGGGAGCGAAAAATTTCAGTTTTAAATTTAAAAATTCATCTTATGTTCACATAAGATGATTTGTGTTTTCACACTTTTTTGGAATTTTTCTAAGGATTTTATCTTATGTCGACTTAAGGATACTTTTGTTCCTATTTGCACGCGTGAAAATATCTTAAGTCAACTTAATATGATTTACTATTTCACAATAAAAAAAAAGTCTTGAGCCAATATAATCTTAAGTCTATTTTAGGTTTTAAAATTAAGCAGAACATACAATCTTATGTGGGCTTAAGATATTTTACCGCGTGTAGAGATGTGTTTTTTGGACATAAGATGAAGTTGTTTTTGTCTATAAAAGAGCACAGGAGTGAGATAGAAGGAAACCGATAACACAGAACTGTAGCCTTTTAGAATGGCACTAAGGATCAACAAAAAAACGCGAAATATCTTAAGTCGACTTAAGATACTTTACCTTTTCAGTCGAGAACTACTCTTTAACCTTACTTTTATTTAACCTTACTTTCATTTAATGAACAAAAAATAATAAAAAATAACATAATAATAACTGAAACATAATTATAAAAAATAAAAAATATGAGAACATAAAATAAAATAAAAATAATAAAAAAGGTCCTCCCCGCGCGCGGGTTGGGAGGGAAAAGAGGCATAATAATAAATTATTCAACTCTTCACTGTAAAATCGTGTGCCAATTTCGGCGCCACCACCAGGATAGCGTTGGTAACTCAAAATCACGCTCCATGATGATGCCATAGGTTATATATACAAAGATACAACTCTAGATATAAGCTTTTTCAGCTGAAAGTTAAAACAGGTTTCTCTGTAACAATTTTTGAAAAACTCTGGGTGCGGCAATGTCGAGAAATACTGGTTTAAATCAAAAGTGCAAAATAATTGAACAATCAAATCTACCAAACGCTGAACATGGACAGTAAAGGACTATTCACATGAGAGCGACCAACGAATAAAAAAACAATTGGGATTTAAAACATATAGATACATATATAAGCCTTAATTCTTAACAAAAGCTTTACAAAAGGGTAGAAATCCAGTTTAATTTAATGTTAATATATTAAAATTTGCGTTGTAATTGCTAAAATGAGAGAAAATAAATTGGTCGTCGTTACGAACTGTCAAACACTATTCGCGTTCCACATATCATCCACACTGCAAAGAATGAATTGTTCGCGCTCAAGTGTGATAATTTTATGGTGAAATAGTTTTCTTGTTTTTAGATATATGTAAATTTATTTCTCCGTATAATAGCAGTTATAAATTTTCCAACTGTTATGTTTCAGCTACTGTCAAAATTACCAATGACATCTAGCTGTCGATAATGTTCAGTAAAGTTTTCCATTTCAACGAGACGATCAAAGACATCGTCGTTAGGGCCCTGAAAATATAATAACAAAAATCATCTTCCCGGAGCAGACCTATTCATGTGCTAGCGGCTACGGTAGCAAGGTAAGACGCCATTATTGGACCTAGTACCATCTACAAGAGATCAACCAAGTATCAATGAATCCATAACGATTGACTATTTCGTGCGTTTTTGTATAAGTCAATTATTTCCAAAACTTAGTTACATACATATGTATGTCTGTATTTGAATTTTAAATATTTGCGAAAAAAGAGAATACAAAATACTCGAAATGTATTTGTCAGGGAAAGATAGAAAATGCAGACGTGAGACGTCGCGTCGTCAAAAATTCGGACGAACATGACTTACAATACAAATTTAAATCTCCATGGCTGAAAGCGTTCCATGAGCTCAAACCTACCTCATTTTTGGAACACTTCCATTTATGTAATTTTTTGTTGACAATAAACAGCTGACCGATCGATGTGCAACAAAAAAAGTTTTACAAAAGTGAATTGAATTTATGTTTTTGAAGTTAGCTTTATTTCTTTAGGCGCGTTATAAAAAAATGATGAGAGTGAAATTTAAAAAAAATCACATGTATGTAACACAAAATTCACAGGTTGACGTCACTCCGGCAGCGTGGGTTCGTTTCCAATATTATGGCCATAACAACAGCTGAAGAACAATGACATGAAATGTGTATAGGTTTGAAAGTTTGTTCACCATTAACTGTTTTCCTTTGGACTCCAGGATTGAGTGCTTAGTAGTTACTTCTCATTGCATGCAACAATTTAAAAAAATCATGAATTCTCCGTCTTTTATTGAATGATAATGAATTAAATAAATAAATTGGCACTCGAATTTCGAGAGCTGAGTCGGCTAGTTTTAGTAATTATACGGAAGAAGAGAAGATTTGAATACAGTTTTTCAGCTTCTCCCAGCAAAGCATCTCTATATTTATAAAGTTTTGTAAATATTTTACTTGTTGAAAATGTCTCAACCATTAGAACTATTAAAATTATCATTTTATACTTTCGTTACTTGTCAGTAATCAACAGATCGTGCCTTTTCTCTTCTTTCTATTTTTGTTGTTGTCAAAAAACTTACTAAGATGAATTGTTGTAAAACAATGACCTGTATTAATAAAACGTACATCCCTATTATGATTTTCAACTATCAATTTGATAGTTGATAAATTTTTAATTCAATGTTTAAAAACCCAACTCATTAAAGTTTTGATTATTGAGAATGATTCAGACCATTGCGAAACACAAGCAAATTGAAAAATTTAAAAGAAAAATTGATTAGTTTTTTAATAAATTGAGTTTTGTAACCCAATTTTCAAGGTTTATCAACTATCAATTTGATAATTGACAATCGTAATAGGGACGCTAATTATGTATGTTTTCCTATTACTATTCATTTTCGAAAATAAATTTATTGTACTTATTATTCAATTTGTTAAGAAGAAAATACATAATGAATATAAAAAAATTAAATTCCTTTGTTTAAATAAAAAATAAACTATTCTTCAATCACTGAATTAAATTATTTGTTTTAAAGATAAATCACTGAAGTGTCAATACAGCACCCTCTCCTTTTCTAATAGCCTCCTCGATAATGTGCATGTTCTTCTTTTATCATATCTGCAGCTCTCTCAGCAATCATCATAGTAGGTGCATTTGTATTGCCGGATACTATTCGCGGCATAATGCTTGCATCTACAACCCGCAATCCTTTCACTCCATAAACTCTTAGTCTGGGATCGACAACAGCATATGGATCATTTCTGGGACCCATCTTGCATGTGCCAACGGGATGGTAGATCGTTTGTGAATAATGTCTAGCCATACATGCCCAGAATCCATCGCTTAGATATTGTTCATCCGGGCAGTTACGCCATGAGTACAAATTCAAAGTAGCATTTAAATGCCGCATTATCCGCGTGTGTGAGATCGTGTGGATGAATTTCGAGGCATCAACCTAGAATCAATTGTTATTGTTATCAAAAGAAGACCAAAAATAATAATCGCAACTTACTATTCTAGCCAAATCCTCGGGGTCCTGGAAATAGTTGGCATAAATCTTCGGATGAATCCTGGCATTACTTGATCGGATAAAAAGGCGTCCTCTGCTTCGTGGTCTCATAAGCAGTGGCATTATCATGTAAGAGTCTTCATACAATATTGGCTCGTAAATATCGGCAAAGTTTTCCAAACTAATTCCTGATCCCAGTCTCCCAATGAGACCACCGTCAGATGTGTATCCATATGAGCCGAGAAACATCTGAATGTCAGGCCAGTCCTCTCTAGGATCCTGGTATTTGGTATTCATATAGCCCATTATCTCACATATTGGCGAGGCGTAGAAGTATCCATCTTTCTTCTCTACAAACGTCTCAACGTTTCGTGCGGTCATAAGCTGTGGAATGAGTAGAGAAAGCTTGTGTCCGGTGACTTTGTTGTCCACTGTATAGGAAACTCCCGATGCAGCAACATGATCTTGTAGATTCGAACCAACTCCAGGAGAATTATAAATGACATCAATTTCAAACTCCTCCAACTGCTCAGCGGGACCAATTCCAGACAACATTAGCATCTGCGGACTTGCGATAGCTCCAGCAGACAAGATAACCTCCTTCCGAGCTGTGACCAATCTCTTCTTGCCATCATCATCATATTCAAATGTCACACTCTCCGCAATCCTTGTTTCGGGATTAATATTGATTCTATGCACGAAGGCATTCATCAGTATATGAAGATTAGATCGATGCCATACGGGTCGAAGGTAAGCCTTGTTAGCACTGCATCGCAACCCGTTTCGCAAGGTACCATGTGGATAGGTGAAACCCAGCTGGCTCTTTCCATTGAAATCTCCATACGGATTGATCATTTTCATCTCTCCTAATGCGTGCATGAAAACATCAGCTAAAGGCGATCTGAAACGATAATGCTCCACGGTTATGGGTCCACCGACACCATGGAATGGATTTCCTCGCAATTTGGGGTCTCGCATGTCTTCCATCTTTCTAAAGTATTGCAAAATGTTATCGTAATTCCATCCTGGATTTCCCATACTAGCCCACTGATCGTAGTCCTTTCGATTACCCCGAAGGTACATCATGGCATTGAGCACACTTGAACCACCTAGAACTCGTCCCCTTGGCCAACGACAACGCCGGTTCACCATCGACAAACAATACTCATCCGAAGGCTCTGTTGTGTAAGCCCAATCGAATGGCCCACGTTGAAAAAGTGGAAACAGCTGCGGCAAGTCGGTCAAAAGTGGTTCATCTGGACCGGCCTCCAGCAGCAGCACACTAAACTCGGGATTCTCTGACAATCTTGAAGCCAGTACACAACCCGCCGATCCACCACCGACTATAACAAAATCATACTCGTCGCGCAGCTCGTCGATATCAATAGGTCGCACTCGATTATCGACATCGAGAATATCCGGCCTATGTTGGATAATACTTTCCCGAAGTAAGAAAAGAATCGTTATACTGGGTGCAGCGGTCAAGGCCATCCGCATAATAGTCATCATACCATCGAGGCTGACCATTTTCGCTATAGTTTAAAGGTTAGCTTATACGTTTGAGTATCTGTATCCTATTCCACTTGTGTTTAAAACAATACTGATTTTCGATTGGGCTTAATTGAACTGCAAGGTATATTATGCTGACTCTTGCTTTCAATCCATTGAGACATATATTACAATTTTTATGTGTCATAACAAATTGCTTCTGTAATCTTTTTTTTTGTGATTTATGGTTTACTGACAGAAAATCGACGAAATTGTGAAAATAGTTGTGACGTCAGTTTAAGTTCCGATTGAAAAAAAATATAATATATATACATTTGGAAAAGAATATGACACCAACTCAATGTTCTAGGGTACATGGAGTCTTTCTGTGAACCTAATACAAATATGGTACACAATAACAAACCTATGAGCAATCTGTTTAGCCGATTTATAATAATAACTAGCCGATAATACCTGACGTTGCTCGGGTCTTTTTTAGTAAAACTTCATGACTTCAATTCTCAACTAAATGGATACTAAAATAAAGCAAAAAATTATTTAAACCATTATTCGAAATATTTCCAAATTTAAGTAATGGACGCATGACACTTTATAGTTCATTATTTGCATTAATTTTTTAAAAGGTATGCTTAAAACCAATCTTCTTTCTCCTCGTGCGTCGTTTCCTTAATATCGTACTTTCAAACAAAAAAAATATCATCATTGACTTTTTTGTGTAAGTAGGTAAGAGAGAATCTTATTAATAATGGAAGATTGAGCTGAAGCGAATAAAAAGCCAATGTATTTATGGAATACAAAAAGATCACGAATTATTATAAATTCCTAGTGTAATGCGCCTATTACGGATCATCATCAACACAACTCAACTCCAAGACAACCAAACAAATTTTTCGTATTATGCAAGTCAACTAAAATCAGTTGTAATGAAAAAATACGTTGCCGTCTTTTAGGAGTCGATTTGCTGTCAAAACCAGCTGCTCAACATGAAATAAAAAAGCAAAAATAAGAAATTGTATGGTGGAAAGTTCTTTCGATTTGTTTTTCGGTGATTTGGAAGATGAGAATTCCTTAATGTAGCAAAATAAAAAAGAACGTACGAGTATTTAATAAACTTATGTACACTTCTATTTCTAAAGTATGAATGTTTTTGGTTGGAAATAAAGTTTTCCTAAAATATCCAATGTTCCTCAGCGATTCCACCAATTGTTAAACTTGCTACTGCTCTTCGTTTCATGAACGAAGGAAGTTGCCAAAAGTGTAGTGACAATGATTTTAATTTAGGACTGACTCAATCGGTAGTGTCAGTTGTATTAAAAAAGTGGTAGATGTGATTGAGGAACTCATTTGTGGAAAATGGATAAATACTCAACTAACATAGAGCAACAAGTCGTTCAAATTGTGATGGCCATGTAGTTTTCAAACTAAAATACACTCATTACATTCTATTTTTTATGAAAATTGTTGTTTAACTTACTGTTTTGTGTCCATATTTTGTATCCGAATGCAGATTCTTTCATTAAAATGGTCTACACAACTGCTTCGAAACTGTTGTTTGATTTTGACGCTTATTACAACCGAGACACAACTCAACTTAGTTACATAATACAAAGAGACAACTGAAAAGTCGGCCATTTTGTTAGTTGTCTGCTAATCGACAACTGGTTGTGCTTTGACAGTCAACTGGTTGTGATCGATAATACCAATTCTAAGAATTACAACTAAACTATAGTTGAGTTGTCTTCCATAATAGGGGGGTAAAAGAACTTTACTGGAACTTCACACGTACCCATGAAGTCAAATGCAAAGTAAATACCTGAACACATCTATTCCCTATTTTCTACAATTTAACATAGCATACAAATTTCAGCCACATATAATTAAAGAGGAGAATGGTTTTGAAGTTTCTTTTATTCGTGTACAGCACCATTATTTCTCACCATTTAAAGATCGAGTTGGATTAGATTTTCGATCCATGAGTTGAATAATCGGTTTCCTGTTGGTAACTTTGAGCTTAACCTGTAAATAAATTGAACCCAAGTTATCTCAGAAATAGTTTTTCAAATTAGGAGTAAATTGTTAATTGTCAAATATCTATCGAAATCAAAGTGTGAACTATGGAAATGTGTTTTGACTATCGAAAAAGAAATGTACATGCGGTACTAAGAAAAGGGTGATTTCCATTTCAAACCCTTAAAATAAATTCGAAAATATTTATGGAAACTGGCACACCGGTAGATTTTGGGTGTGTGAAATCTCTTTACGGACATAAAACCTAATTGCCGCACTGAATGCGCTTTTCAGTAAAATGAATATGATAACAGACACCGCCATATTATTCACTGGATACATCCAGATTAAAACTTAAATCCGGATGATTTTACATTGAATTTGTATGATTTTAATCTGGATGAATCGAATGAATAATATACCTGTTAGACTCTGTTTCAATAGTGTACAGAGCTCCTCACGAATCTCATCGACAAAAAAATCATCAATGATGGCGTAATGAAAATTCACAATCTTAACAGGGCCATATAAAGACGCGTGTAATCGCACCTTAAGTGGATGGCAAATATGAACATTGGCGCTGTTATCGTTAAGATGACCGTAAATAAGAAAAGTATCAGAGAAACGTCAAAGTACTTAAAAATGGAATTCCTCAAATTGTTTCCATACGATTTTTGCATAGTATGTTTTTAATTTTATGAGAATAGTTTTTTTTTTTTAATTCAGGTGAGGCTTATAACATAACAGATAAGTAAAATTTTTAATGTATGTATGTGTTATTTTGAGCGTTTTTTGTTTGTTTATTTATTAGTTTTGCTGTCATATACAGCCAAACCGACATACAAACAAAACAACAATTTTATATAATAGTATAGACGAAAAATACTACATATTTTGATGAAACTTTGATGATACGAGGGACGAGCCGGAGCAAGTGGTTTCATTGAATAATAAATACAAAAGATTGGGTGATAAAAATAATTTTAAGATATTTAGTATTAGCTTTATATATAAAAACCTATACGAGTAGTATTATCATGAACATGGAGCGTGATTTTGTATTGCGAACTCTAGCTTGGTGGTGGCGCTGAAATTAGCGCTAGATTTTGCAGTGGAGAGAAGGACAAGATACAAAACAAGTAGTAAAAAAGAGAATATTTTATTATTAAATTTATCAGAGACAAATCTAGCAAGTACTGTCCCTATACTTAAGATGTCGCCACAATATGTTTTATATACAAAGGTGTTAGTATTTATTTCTTAATGATTTGCTTACGCCTGGAAAGATATTATACCTTATTTATAGTGAAGCATTATAATTACAATAAGATGAGATTAACAAAAATGTTTCCATTTGAAATTCAATTCAGAAACCCAGATTTTCTGCTCCACTCAAAAAATGCACTCGGCTTTTACTATGATTATACCTGTATATTTTCAGACTCTTTTAATTCTTGGTATTTTAGCCATTTTCATATTAAAAATTCATAACTGAAGGTTTGATTTCAAACTTCAAAAGCACAGCTGACAGTGAAGTGACAGCTGACAACCTGACCTACAGATCATTTGACATAATAAACTACGTCTGCTACTATGTGTTACATAAATTATATAAACTGCGTAGCAGACGTAATAAATGTAGATATTTCTAAAAACTGACAATTAGGCCAACCCTGGTTAGAAGTTTATTCAAGAACAACAGTAAATTAAGATTGAGGAGAAGATTTTCAAATGACATTTCAAGAAATACATACAGGCTGGGCCACCTACTGGTTTCTTTTTAAATCACTGGTTATTTTGACACTGACAACCGTCAGTAGCAGGTTTCCGCGGAACGTAATAAGTCACTTTACGCTTGAATTGAAAACTTATTTCCAAAGTGAGCGCTGTGTAGCCCAAAAAGTGCGTTTTTTGAAAATAAGTTTTAGCTAAATTGAATTGAAGTTCGTGAGACTGCTATGCTTGTGGACATGACTCGTGGCCCCCGTTGTAGTACCGTGCGAACAGACGAGAATGTGGCTGCTGTAGCCGAGAGTTTGAGACTTAATTCACGAACATCAACTCGTCATCGATCTCAACAGCTCAACATTTCATGCGGATTATTCGTTTACAAGATCCAATTGACTCAGCAATTGAAGGCGCACGACCATCCGCTTGAACGACTTTGTTTTCCATAATTAATGCAAAAATGTTTGCTCTTCCTAAGAAAGCTATTTTTAAAAAGAAACTTGTATGTGACCCAAGCTTTATGTACACTTTTTGATTCGAATAAGGGAGAAATTGAATTTTGAAGTATCGAGAGTATTTCGTTGCAAATGTCAACCGACTGCTCTGAAAATTAATTTTTCGGAGCAGAGAATAAAAATTTCCCTAATAAATGGTATTTAGTAGACGATTAATTTTTATAATGCTTAAAACATAATATTTAAGATTTAAAATGTAAGTAGTTTGAAACAAGTGGCACCCATGCCACTTAAACATAGTGAATTTCAATTTTCTGCCGAATCCTAACGTCGAAGATGTGGAGCACTTGCATGACACGAGATACTTACTTCTAAATGCCGAAGCTGTTAATATGTTAACACTTGTTTTCTATACATTAATAATTAATAACTTTTCATGTTAACACGATTTTCCAACTAATTTTGTAGACAATATTTCTTATCCCATCAGAATTACATATCTTCGCTTGAATTGGATCAAGTCAGTAGAACTCCACTACGAGTACATTGAACGTATTCCTCTATTTTATGTCGAAAACCAATTTCAGAAACAACAATTCTAATTCGAAAATCAAATAAACAACAAACATGATTTTAAAAATATAGTATTAGAACAAAAATTTAGACCAGAATTGGAACTTTTGTTCTTATTGTTTTATTTATTTGTATCAAAAGCTGCTTAGTTAGAACTTATAAATATCTACACGTAATAGTCTCTCTTATGATGATGCACTTAACTTTAGCTTACATACTAAACAATTAAAAAGAACACACTCTCTTAAGGAAACTCACAATTTTGGTTATGGAAAAGTCAAATTAAGTGGCATCCTACCTTTGCGTATTTGTATTTTGATTTGAATCACTTTAAAAAGATAAAAGGTGTTTAACGAAAAAATATACATGCATTTAGTCTTGATTATTAAATTACAGAATTCTTAATCCAAAATTCCTTAATCATATCTGAACCTTTTTCCGCAATCATTATGGTCGGTGCATTGGTATTGGCACTTACTAACTTAGGCATTATGCTTGCGTCAATGACTCGTAACCCTCTTATTCCGTATACTCTTAATTGGGGGTCTACAACAGCATCGGGATCCCAATATGGACCCATCTTGCAGGTCCCAACTGGATGGTAGATTGTTACGGTGTATTGCCGAATCATGCACTCCCAGTATTCGTCTGTGAACATTTGTATGTGCAGACAACCCGGCCATTTAATGGCTGAAATTTTCGAGCCAAATCGTTGCATGGATTTGGTTCTTGAAAGAGCCACAGCAATCTTAACACCTTCGACCAAGGTTTTTGTGTCAAAGTCATCAGCCAAATAGTTTGGATAGATGTAAGGATAATCAAAAGGATTGCTACTGCGAAGCTTTATCGAACCGGTACTTCGTGGCCGCAATAACATTGGAATAATACTCCAAGCGTCTAAATTATTGATCTTTTCGAAAACTGTAGCGTAAAATTTATCTGATAGCCCATGAGCCTTTCGAAGCTGAGAGCCTCCATCGGAATTTGTTGAACCCGAAACAAAATGAAACTCGATGTCGGGCCAGTCGAGAGTTTGATTTGCATATTTGGTATTGACAAAAGCCAAGCCTTCAACACCGCCCAAAATTGTAAGAGGTCCTTGACCAAAAACAGCATATTGCAGAACTGTTGACATTGAATGAAATCGACTTTCAACTATGGATACCGGTTGATTGACCAAAAATGTCAACCCACCTAATCCAATGTGGTCCTGCATATTTTCTCCAACGCTAAGTTCTTTTATAACGGGAATTCGATGCTTTGCCAATTCTTTTCTCTGGCCAATTCCCGAAAGCATCAAAATTTGTGGAGAGTTGATGGATCCCCCCGATAAGATAACCTCCTTCGTAGCTCTCACATGGTAGATTCTGCGTTCCTTCACGAATTCCACTCCGAAAGCGAGCTTAGTAACTGGATCAATCATAACCCGGGTAACATGGGAAAAAGTGGTGATGTGTAAGTTTGGCCTAAGACCGGCTGGTCTGAGAAAAGCTTTCGCTGTGCTGCATCGACTTCCGCGACGAGTTGTTCCCTGTGCGATCATGAAGCCGACCTGTTTCTCCCCATTTAAGTCTCGGTTTTCATAACCCATTTCAACACCAGCTTCTACAAAAGACGCTGCCAGAGGCGTATGAAAAGGTGCCTCCCCTACGGTCAAATAGCCTCCAGTAGAATGATATGGAGTGCTTGCTAGGTAGGGATTGGTGTTGTCTTCTGATTTCTTAAAGTAATACAAGGCATCTCTGTATCCCCAACCTGGATTGCCAGCAGCTTCCCAGTTGTCATAGTCGATTTTACTGCCTCGAAGATACAGCATGTAGTTAAGGACACTAGAACCACCTAGCACCTTGCCGCGCGGCCAATTGCAACGACCATTTGTCATAGCTAAAGCAAACAAAAAAAATATTTTCTATAAATTCTTTTCAAGATATTTGATTCTAATATTTACCCAAACAGCTTTTTCCCGATGGTTCTGTTTTGTATTTCCAATCCATTTTACTCAGTTGCAAGTACCCAGCCATTAAAGGTACATCAGATATTTCTGTTTCATCTCCTCCAGCTTCTATGAGAAGAACATTCCAATTTTCCACTTCTGTCAATCGATTAGCAACAACAGCCCCCGCAGAACCTGCCCCTATTATAATAAAATCATAATGATCCAAAATCTCTTCGGAAGGAACGATTCTCGATTCGGGATCCATGATTTCTTCATATTGAAAATAAGCTATAGCAGCCACTAACATGGGAATAAACCAACCAGCACTTGTAGCTGCACTAACTGCGCCACCTATTGCATTTGCCGCACCAACAATTGCACTACTCATTTTGTGTTCATAAAATGGTTTGTGTATAAGGAAAAGACACAATATGTGGATTGTATTTGATTTTGGAAAAGTTCTTCGCAAAAATTGATTGCTGTCTCGGTTATTTCCCTTTTAACACCAAAAAATGGATTGCATCTTTAATGGTCAACATGTTGACGAATGTGGATTCTGAAACAAATAAAAAAGTTTATTTATTAACGAATAATGAAATGTTTCTTGTTGGCCTCTGAAATTATGGAATTGTTAAAAATACACATGGACTTAATAATTTCGAGTTACTGGCGCAAACTTTTAAACAGCCTATAGTTAAGGTATTAGTATGATACTACTTAACAATTTGCTAACTTTAAAGTAGTTTACTAACTCATTCTTAATTTTGAAAATTTTTTAACTAAATAAATTGCTTCTAAACACACTCAAAACAATGACAGTTCTTGCAAAAAAAAACTAAGTAAACAGAGCCTTTTTTTCACATGTCAAAGTAACATTTGAAGTTACCACGATTCTAAACAAATAAATTATTGATATATTTTTGTCGTTGTATTAGTGTGTTTTGTGTTCGTCTCATTTTTCAGATAAAATCTTAATGTTTAAATCACTTTCAGTAAAGAAATATGATGTCAATTATAGAATTCCAAGAATTTTACTTCCGGTGAGTCAACTCGATTCATAGTCCTTTCGTATCCGCTGAAAAACTTTTATGAAATTCGCCTGATGACCTACATTCTCGATTTCTATAACTACCTTACCATTTATGAACTTTCGTATCGACGCTGTCAGTTTCGAAGTCGAAACAAAGTGTAGTCAAGTCAAGTGTAAACAAAGTGATAAAGTGAAATAATTTAATTAATTTATTTAATGATTTTAAAAAATAAAGAAAACATGGATTCGATTGGCTTTTTTCTGAGTTCTACAAACATGATTTTTACATTTTTGGCTTTGAAAAGAAGAAACAAAATATTTTATATAAGATCAATAAAGATTAAGAAAAACTCTTATATTACACAAACAGATTCCAAATTACGTATTCCAAGAGTTATTTTTACTTGCGATATAGGTACTATAGGGCAAGTTTTGCATTTGGAAAAAAAAATCGAACTCGAGATTTTGATCAAAGTTGACATTACGATGATAGCGAAGACGAAAAAAGTGGGTCCGACAATTCCGTCTGTATGTCTGTATGTCTGTACCTCGAATTACAGCCTAAACTACCTGAGGTATATTCTTCAAACTTGGTAGTTAAGGGTCTTCGGTGATTCCCTAGAGGATAAATTGAAATTTTTTTTTTTAGCTCCAAAACTAACGGTACCCCCCATACACCCGTAATGCAAAATCTTATTTATCTCGAAAACGGCTCTAACGATTTTGATAACAAAAAATTTGGTGTGATATTATGAACATAGGCTACATTCTGGTCAAAAAAAAATTTGGGGCAAAATGTTGTTAGGGGTACCTGCCATAGACCCGTTTTTTTAATTTTCGACTTTCTCATTAACGGCTCTAAGGATTTTAACCCAAAATTTTCAGCAGGAGTCCCCTTAAGTCTAAAATAATATTGTATATAAAAATATTCGAAAAAATATTTGTTGGGTTTTAAAAAAAAAAAAAAATTTTTAAATCAATATCTTCAAAACCTATGAACGATTATTTTTTGAAATTATTTCCTAAAATCAATATTATTTAATACTTAAAATTCGCATCCCACATTTTTTTCTTGAAAAATTTTAGAGAAATTTCTTATATAAAAAATGTATTTAATAATAAAACGATTTTTTAAGGTTTATTTGCATAAATTCATACTTTTCCGGAAACCAGACGGCAATTTTATGCATTTCAACATTATTATCTCATTAAATCCATGTTTTATATTTAGAAAATGTATCTTAAATTCCAAAGTACTTTTACATAAGAGCAAGTTCGTGGGATCCAGTCGTGCATTTTATTTTAATAGTTATTCTTTTGAGAAAAATGTTAATACTCGTTTTTGAAGCATCGTGAGCAGATTCCAAAAAGGTATAAATCATATCTATAAGGTTTACAGTTGGTAAGGGGCACTCCAAAATCTTTTTGATTTTTCTTCATGAAGGCAAAACTGACGAAAACGCAAAAAGATTTTGAAGTGTATAGTTTAATTAAAAAATTCACTTCAGATTCGTCTCGAAATTGTCGTGAATGTGAAATGATAGAAAGTGCATGGAGTACGAAAGAGTTTCGTTTTTATTTATACCAGATGAGTTGAACAAAATGTCGGTGGTGCAGGGCATGTTACCGACATTTTTTCAACTTTCTTTCACTGAATTCACTTATAGCTAAAGTTTGGAAAATAATTAAAACTGTCAACTTAGCTCTTTTGCAGTATTCTTTAGTAGGGGTGATAAGCTTGATGAATTTACAGAATCGGTGCTTCCATTTTTTATTAAAATAATTTCATTCGTGTTTTCGATATTATTTCCAGAATTGAAATAATTAGAGGGGTAAATCTGCCGAAAAATTTAGATTTTTAAAATTGATTTAAATCGAAAAATAAATTAATTCTTCTGCCCAATGGAATGCAAGGTTGTCAAAATCGATTTGTTGAAGGATCTAAATTGAGAATAAATTGATTTATTCGCAGATATGTATGCATATATACAAAGTGACCCAAATTTATCACCTTATCGAAATATGTTTTAAATTTTGCAAATGTCGGTATTTGATTGTTAGGATATTTTTAAATTTAAGATGTAGATTAAACGTCAACAAGACAGTAGTCGTGGCCATAAAATTATGTGATTTAATTTTAAAGATATAACAAAACATCGATTAAGTGCTTTTGAATGATCATGTATGAGTTTTATTTTTCACAGCTTATATTTTTGGATAATTTTTTTTTTGTTTGAGCCTTAGTGACAATTTAGAAGAAACTCTCTCTGATTTAATTCAAAGATGCCTACAAAGACAAGAATAATTCTTTTTACTATTAAACGACTATTTCACATTTAAAACCTACTATACGTTCTTTCTGAACTCAATCCAAACCAAAATGTCCACAATTCTCCACCATAGCAACTGGTAAGTTCCCGCACAAGCTGCAAGTCCCTATTTACTTCCAGATCGACGTACATACATTATATACAGGCACGTGATCGGGTACCCCAAGCTTACGTGACAGAGCAGACGGAACTCCAAATCACACCAGTGTGTCTAAATCGTGGAATAACAGAATGACATTATTGCCGTGGTGTCTGGAAAACTCGACCATATGTCATTCAGTCCCTTGTAAAAAAGTTATAACAGAAATTCCAAATCTCATCTTAAAACTTAAATTTAGAACCATACTCTCTCAATCCAAATGCCATCAAATGGTATAATAATGGATCAAGTACGCCTCAAGGAAAATGTGGAGGAGTTGTTGGGCCCAGAACCAAACTTTCTCTGAATGCCATAGGAAAATGTTCCGAAAGAAATTACCGCAACCAAATATTGCCATCATGTCAGACAGTCAAATCATTAAATTCCTACGCCATCAGTTCTAAACTGGTATAAAAGAATTTATGGGCTTTAGCCTGTCCACAAGAAGATGATGCCAAGAATAATAATGCCACACTTTAATGTGCAGCGGAACTTTCAAGTGTCATGGGAAATGAACAAGCTGACACTTTGGTGTCTAACGGGGCCTGAACCCTATTGTCGAATAAGATAGAATGTGTGTTGTGTGTGTAAAGCTAAAATCAAAACGGAAGAGGCCTTAAGATCAAAAAACTGAAGCAGACCAAAATGCTTCTTCAGAGCTACAACCAAGAACGCTTTAAATCCTGTATGGGTTTAAGTAGGAACATTATTATAATAATAACGGTTTTCCACACTGGTCACTAAAAACTCAAAAGACACCTCAGTTTTCTTGGCCATCCCATGTGACCAGTGTTACATGCAAATTCTGTAAAACTCACGAGGAAACACTGGACTGTATAGGGTTTTCCGAAATTTGACAGATGATTGTGGCTATATTGTTGAAGCTACGTTTGTCAAATTAGCTGACGTTTAGTCTATCTTAGTAAACATGAAGAGTTATAGTGTCCAATAACATGCGCAAATAAAAGTGGATCTTCTGTTCGAACAACTTTTCGCGCGCTTTGTTAGAAAAGTTATATTCAGCGACGGGGCTCATTTCTGAATGAATAGGTTTGTCAACAAGGTAAATTGTCAAATTTGGGAGAACGTGAACTACAAAATTAGAAAGAATTCAAAAGAAATCGCTGTTTGGTGTGGATTTTAGGTTTCTTTGAGAACGACGTTGGCCGGGCGCAATGCACTTCGCTTCAACTGAATAATCAATACAATTCTCTAAGGCACGTTGGATGTTCAGCTTATTTAGTTGAAGAGAAGTGAAGATCTAAATGTTACAGTGCACTTCGGCCCCAAAAAAATATTCATTTATTCAAATAGCAAGAAATTGTCATCCCAAGATAAACGCTTCTAAAGAATTACTTTCTGATCATTTCGCTAGTTGGCATGTTTCAGAATGTATTGTAAATTCAGAAGTGCAAGGGATGTTTTTGACAAGGTCTTTAATATTTAATCGTGCGATTTTACATGTAATTTTCATGATTTTACAATTACAGGATTATGAAAATCGAATATGATTATGCTAAATTGATTTGGCACTTATTTTAAAGAAAAAGAAATGAATGTGGTTTTAAGGTGGAAATAAAAATTTGTTATAACTTTTCTTGCCAACAAAATAAACCAGCATCTAAATTAAACGACCTATTTAACCTTCGCTGATTTTAATTTTTGCAAAATAAATTATATAAAACATCTTTGTATTCACTGATTGAACAGAGTCCATGCAGTATGTGCAGTTGCAGTCCGAAGCTTCGTAACTTGTTTTTCTTATTCAAAAAAATACAGACCTCAACGCATATTAAATACTGAATTTGTTACACATCACTAAAGGTTTAGATATACCTTTTGGTTGGCAGCGATACTTCCGTCAACTTATTCGCAGTTGGTCACACATAAAATATTAAATTAGTATCACGATTCACGAAGCCTCAAGCATGTGCTACGGGTATATCTTATTGGCAAAACGTAAATGGCTTTTTCTGCTGTTTTGGTTTACGGTTTGGGACGATCATCCTCAAAAAAAAGAAGGGTTTTTTTGGAATAACATGTTAAGTCACACTATTTTAAAAATTCACTTATTATCTTGTTCTAGTCGCAATACTAAAAACTATGAAAAGTTTCTTATTGCATTTCCATTTAGTAAAATTCAGATATGTGAATGGTGAAAATGTACATTTTTTAACAATTGCACACAAAATAAAAGAAACCTATATTCTGGCGTATTTCCTTTTTGCAATAAGCCCTTCTTTTCATTTATAAAAAACCATTATTTCGGTTGCACTTTAGTTTAATTGATTTTTATTTCGATTTCGTTTATAGATAATAGGATTATTTAACTTTTAAGTTGGTAACCAAAACCTTCTTTATAATTTGTTTAAATGTGCCCGCACTAAAGGGGTTTATTTATTGCTTCGCTTAATATAACATAACATCTTAAAAAAGTATTTACTTTTCAAATCATTCTTGTAAAAAGTTCATTTTGGTACGATGGAAAGGGATATAATGGGTGATTTTTTTTCTATTTTCTTTTTGGCAATACTAGTATTGGCAGCTCACGCACGTTTCGTGTTTTATGTTACTGTCAAACATATTCAGTTTGGTCTATAATTTAACCATGAATCGTCTTACAAACGAACAACGCTTGCAAATTATTGAATTTTACTATCGTGCTCTGTTAAGAAAGTTCATTGCGCGCTTCTTCCATTTTATGGTCAGTTTAATGGACCTACTAAGACGGCTATTCGGGTATTGTGACTAAATTTCGCACCAAATTTACATTGTTGGACATTATACCACCAACACGCTTAAGTAGAGTGCGAACTGAGGAAAATATCGCAGCTGTATCGGCAAGTGCTAGTGATGACCGTGAATTATCGATTCGGCGCCGTTTGCAGCAATTGGGCCTCTGTTACAAAACTGGTGTGAAGCCTTTCAAAATACAACTGGTGCAAGAATTAAAGCCGAACGTTGGCCGAAGATCCACTTTTTATCGAAAAAAATTGTGTTCAGCGACAAAGCTCATTTCTGGTTGAATGGATACGTAAACAAGCAAAACTGCCGAATTAGGAGTGAAAAGCAGCCAGAAGCATTGCAAGAGCTACCAATGCATCCACAAAAAGTCACTGTTTGGTGCGGATTATGGGCTGGCGGAATCATTGGGTCGTATTTCTTCAAAGATGATGCGAATGGCAACGTTACTGTGAATGGTGAGCGTACCATGCGATGATAATAAACTTTTTTTTCCGCAAAATGGAAGAGCTTGACCTACATGACATGTAGTTTCAACAGGACGGTGCCACATGCCGCACAGCACGCTTAACAATGGACCAATTGAGAGGCGAGTTCGGCGAACAGTTTATTTCACGTTTGGGGATGGTCAATTGGCTGCCTAGATTGTGCGATTTAAGTCCTCTAGTCTATAGACTATTAGAATATCCCAACAGAGACTGTGCAAGGAAAAGCGAATGAATCTACGTTGATCAGCTTCTATTCGTTGATTGTGAACATGGTGGTAGGAGGTGGTACGTACTCAAGAAGATTTCTAACAAACGTGACATAAGGACTTAGTAAAATACGGATTTGAGAATTCTTTCGCCCACCGTTTGACGAAACCTTGAGAAGAATTAACTCATTAATAATACTCGTATCATCATAGTGAGCCCGAGAATTGAGCTGGTTGTCGCATATAACACTTACATAAGTCACGGATGGAAGTGACAATAACAAGTGGCTTATTCTTAGTGAAATATGACGTTGTGGCAAGGGTGGGCGTTTTCGGGACTAGGTAATGGCTTGGCATTTATTGAAATTCAGTTCAAGAAACGTGTGTTGGAACCAAGTAACAAAATTGCTTGGGTCATCTTGAAGAAGTTAAAAATCTTCCATGCTCCGTGTTCCATACGCATGTCATCAGGGTAGATCTGAAGCTCATATCATTTAAGAATAAGATCTACGTCATTAATGGTCAAAAAGAAAATCAGAGGACATAAATGACTTCCTTAAGGGACCCCTGATGTTATTTGGATAGGGTTGGAGCTGCAGGATCTAAAAAGGACCGTGTATCGACGATCATTTGAATACGATTGAATCCAAGATATACCTAAGTAGAGGTGGGAAGACGTATGTAGGTTTTAAATTTGAAGATGATAACGTTAATGGGAGACTTTGTCAAAACTACTAAAATCTGTTGCAATCGACCAACTCCATTTCCAGCTTCCAAGGAGCAAATGGCATGGTTTACAAAATCATTTAGATTCGTGGTCGTAGATCTACGACTAAGAAAGAAGGAGAGAGAGAAAGTTGAAAGAGATCAGTGAGTGGTTGTGCTAAATTGGAGACGCAGTTGTTAAGAACAACAGCAGAAATCCCATCAAGATCCGATGAAAAATCATTCTCCAGCAGGCAGGTTTGGGTGCAGCTGTTCATGTGATTGAAGAAGCTTATATCAACTTCTGTGTCATTGGGAGAAAATGTTTGACCAAAGAAATCAACAAAAAGTTTCGAAATATATTAACCCCTATTACAGAATTCGGCGAATGAAAGTTGAACGAACGCGCTAACAATCCCTGCACCACCGACATTCTGTTCAACTTATCTGGCATTACTACATCCGCAGTCCATTCGCACTCCATACAATTTCTATCATTTTACATTCGCAACAATTTCGAGACGAATCTGAAGTGAATGTTTGATTAAACGAAAATAAACAATGGAAAGCACAAAAATATAAGTCAAAAGCTTATTATACTGAATGTTATAGTGTTTGTTTAACAAATTTTCATAGAAAACGGACAACTAACAACGCAACCGAAGAGCCAGAAATCTAGAATAAAAAAAAAACAGCACACGGTTGGTATTGAACCGTCCCCCATCAAAGTACTAACCACTCAAAACGATGCTTGATTTCGTTGATCGATAGCGATACTATTATTTTTTTTTTTTTTTTTTTTTTTATAATTCATTTTTATTCAATTCAAACTTATAACTATCTTAATGCTAGACAAAAATTCATAAAACTAGCCTACTTATCAATAACTTACAACTAACTTACTGGCCCCATGCGGGCACTCTAAGTTAAACTATATTCTTATAACTACTGCCTTTCGGCCTAAAAAACTATTTAGAATTCAATTACTATATCTATATTTTTTTTTTTGTTTTCTCGAGAAAATTTAAAAAACTCGGATTCTTTATCATTGACTTTTTTATATAAAACTTACAAACTAAAATTAAACTAATTAAAACTACCTAAAACCACTTAAACTACTTAAAATAAACTAAAACTAAAATAAAACTACCTAACACCACTTAAACTACTTAAAATAAACTAAAACTACTTAAAAACTAGAACAACCACAGCGGAGGTTTTTTTTTTGTTTTTTTTTTTTTTTTTTTTTTGTACATTTTAAAAATGTAGATTTTTTTTTTTTTTTTTTTTTTTTTTTTTTTTTTTTTTTTTTTTTTTTGCTACTGTGCCTATTCTTTTTAAAACTAAACCTGTGACTAAAAAACAGGTATGCAAGCCGGCCACGGCTCTAACACCCCACCCCGACTACCCATTATCAAATACCGATTGAAGCCACCAAAACTGGTTCTCCTGCTTCACCCTATCAGTTTTGTCCCGTTCGGACACAGCCCTACTGAACCGTAGGAGCTCTTCTCCGTCTTGTGCCACGACGTCCCGAGTGTAAAGGAGCCGCCGGTCCACGGTTCTTCGTCTGACGTGGTAGATTAGCGGTACTGCCAATCTATCCTGTATCAGACCGCATCTATCTAAATAGAGGAATGCCTCTGGAGGAATGAAGCCACTCAAGCGTGCATTTTCAAAATATTCGTCATTTGGGTAGAACGCCCCGAAAATCAAATTATTGGTCGAAGTCAGAGCCCTCGCAATGTGACCCCGAATAAGTTTTATCACGAAATTGTCAACTCTGTTGATCCGAGCCCCGTTGTATAGAGCCTCGTTCGGATAATAGTGAACATAAGAAGATACTATATATAGCGATACTATTATCAAATGTCTGTAGCTCACAGTGTCGATACGAAAGTTCATAAATGGTAAGGTAATTTTAGGAACTGACAATGTAGTTCATCCGGCGAATTTCATAATTCAGTTTTACAGTGCATGCGAAAAGTCAACGGATCGAGTCAATTCACCGGGAGTAAAATTCTGCGAATTATGTAATCGACATGATTTTGGATCGGATGATTGTGAAATTGGAATTTTGGTGTTGAAGGATTACCATCATGAATTTATAAATTGAAAAAAGTGTTAAGGATTCGAAGTTAAATCAGGTTGAGTTTGGATAAGAGAACTGGCGTATGCGGACTCACTTATGTAAGTTGGAAAAAATGTTATAGATTGAGACATAATTCTTGAAGTGTTGATTCGACCTCGAACTGAGATATTTTTCGCAGAGTTTATTCCTCGTATTCCTAGGTGAGCGAAGTTCTTTAGTCTATCACGAAGGCGAAGAAGTAAAATTCTTCTGAAGCATGCCAATTTCTTATTGCGATACGATTTTTAAGTTGTAACCTAAATCGCAAGTGTGAATTTGCTTAAGTTACGAGAACTGCATCACGATTTTTGGTATCAAGTGCGTTCATTCTCATTTAAACTCAGGTGTTCTAATTTTGCGACTAAAAAACCCCGCGATTGAAATCGCAAGTGCGTTCCTAGCCTTATAAGGCAAGCCGTGCTGGACTCCAGTTGACATTAGCTGTCTGGCACCCAGTTGCTGCTTATTTGTTAAAGCACATAACCTTTCGTGGAAGCATCTAGTAATGGTCCAGGTTTATAAGTTGGTTCAACTGTACCACAGTGTCATGTGGTTATACGGACACCGATAATTTACGGCGACTAGAATATTGTTTGAATGATAATGCGTTCAAAACGGTTGGGGTCAGACTTTTTATGCCACAACAGGTTCCAGCCACTATGAGGTCGCTTCAGATGCTTTATGGCCGTCCCGAACTTATAATCAACAGCCTAATTGAGCAGATTAGGAAGGAACCAGCACCTCGCACCAGTTGCAAACATCAAAAGATCTGTGTGCTGTAATGATGGGAAGTGTCTTAAACAATCATTTATCGAATCCATCACTCTTTCGTGAGCTTACTGAAAAGTTACCTCCTAAAATTCGTTTAAACTGGATTAATTTTCATAAAGACTCAGGTGCTGTTAACCTTTTAACTTTTAGCAATTGGTTAGAGGACGTTTCACACTCGGTATCCGAAGTTGCACCCTTGAACAGCCTCGATTGAAACAGATTGGTGATAATGATAAAGCTTATCCTAAAATAGTTTTGATTACCATTGCCAGATTTGAATCGCATAAGAAAAAGGCAGCATCAGTTTTCATTTATCAGAGAAGTAAACAAGATCTAATATTCCTCCCTTTTGGTTTTGTCTCCATTTAACTGATTTAAGCTAAATGAAGCCATTCAATCTATTACACGAAATTCGTTCATATTCGACGTGTTAACAGGCAGGTTGATATTATCATTTTATAGATCTACACCATTCCAAGTTTGGCAAAATTGAAGTCTCCGATAACAATAATTTCGTCAGTTGGACAGTCTTCTCATAGATCGTTTCCGAAGAATTGAACAATTTTTTGTAAATTTCGCTGTGAGAACTGTGGTCTATTTCACTAACTTACAAATTGTAAATTACAAGTGTTTTTTTAACAAATTTGTAGAAAAATTGATTAATTCTGTTTCACGAGATAATTGTTTTACAAAATTGTAGTTGTAGATTACAAAGGGAACTTTGTAGAAATTTCATTATTTTCGTTTCACCAAAACAATTTTTTTTTGTAGTTTACAAATACAAATTTGTAAAATATAATTTTTTTTGTAAGTTTGTGTTTCACCAAATCAAATAATTTTACAATTTTGTTCAGTTTATGAACATTTCTTACAATAGAAAGATGATGTGTAGATTTGATTACAATTTGTAATTTTCAATAAGAATCTCGTTTAAGAATGTCGTTACGTCGGCGTCGTCGTAGGCATAGTAGCACCGATAGTGATAGTGATAGTTATAGTGACCATTTCGTTCTAAATAGACGAAGAAAAATTTATCGACCGCGTATAAATATAATAACGATATTTCTGATACTTTTGCATTCAACGTAAATTTTCGATTGAAACGGGTTAAGGCAGAGGAAATAATAGGACAAATTGGACCACGGATTGAAAATGAAACTGAAAAAAAAATTTCATTGGGCCGTACCAACAATTAAATTAAGAGACGACTTTAATGATTGAGTGAAATGGACAGAGTATAAAGTTAGCCATACATGTTATGAACTTAATATTTATGGGAACTATAAATTTACATAGAACTATTTATTGTAAAAAGTAAAATGTAGCATAAATGGTCAGTTATATATAGAGTCCATTAAATAATGCTCCATTTCACGCAAACATTAAAGTCGTCTCTTAATCAAATTAAGAGATTGTTGGTACGGCCCATTGACACCAATGCAGCAATTTCTTAAAGCTTTACACTAACTTGGAAATGGAGGACAGTATCATGGGATCGCAGACATGCACGGTATATCTAAATCTACAATTTGCAGATCGGTACATCGCGTTTGTGCAGCCATTGTTGATGTTTTTTTTTTGAAAATACAAACATTTTATTTTGCTTATTTATAGCCGTTGATGTTCTCTATTGACTTACAAATTTGTGAAAAAAAATTGTAGTCTACAAGTCTTCAAATTAAACGGTGAAACGGTTTTTTTTTTTCTTTTGTAATTGTAAATTACAATTTCCCCTATTTTTTGTCTCTTTTCTAACAAATTTGTTGGAATTATGTTTGTAGTTTGTGAAACAGAAAATCAGTTTCCAATAATAATTTGTGATTGTAATTGTAATTTGGTGAAATAGACCACTGGGCGCAATATAAGTTACAACTTATGAGTTCCTCTTAGAAATACAAATCATGCCTATGTCAGTTTACAGTAAGCCCTTAAACATTGATAAATCGTTGCTTATTCTTATTAGCTTTTGACTAAGTATCAGAGTTTCTGAGCAAATGCTTAGTGAAAAAGTGAGACGCTTTTCACATTAGAGTACGTAACATATTTAGCAAATTGATAATTTCTCAAAAAAATAACAGCTTGGATTGTTTCCATTATGATGTCATTAGTTGATGAATATTCTATTTGTTTTGTTTTTACTTAGAAATAAAAAGAATAGTGTGTAAACAAAAACAGTCATTATCAACGAAAGAAAAATACCAAATACCAACAACCAGTTTCACTTTCTTTTCCAATTTTCTCCGCCATGAACTTGGCTTAGTCATATGACGTCAACAAATAGCTCACAACCATGAAGTAAGCCATTGGCCATTGAGCAATCCGCAACAAAAAGGAAGCGAAAGTGAACTATTTTTTTACTTTTATTTGTCTATTTTATTTATTTCCCTAAATTCGATTTTAATAACGCAGGTACTTGCTAGCAATATTGCTTTCAAATAAGATCGATTTCAAAGTAGTTTTGGACAAACAAAGTAACCGAAGTATACCTTTACCTACCTGTGCCTATGTGCGCACCAATTAACATCAAAAAGTGAAATTTACTTGTCATTGCCATTCAATGGTATGTATCTTTAAAAGTCATATGGTTGCATAAAATGAAAATAATTCTTATATAGGAACGCAAGACTTAATAATCGAGATCTGTTATACTGATGTTAATTATTGCATAAGGTTATGAAAATCTCACTTGGCAGTGTTGTAGTTCTTCTATAACTTCGGTTTTAAGTTTTATAAAATTTGTTTGCTCTCGAAACCTGTTCAACAGATTAAAAAAAAAATCAAAAAAGTTCATTTATGTAAAAACTAGGTAATGCTTGAAAAACTGTACCCCTTAGAACCGTGTTTTTGTTTCTAATTTTATTAAAAACGGTACAACTGATTTTGATACTTTTTTATGCTAAAACTCTCCAAAAGTTTAGATAGCATTGTATATTCAAATTTTCAAAAAAAAAATGGGGGTTTTCAAAACTTAATAGGTTTGCTCGTTGAGCCCTGAAGTCACCCTGACGTCGCCCTAAATCGTTTTTTTTTTTGAAAAACCTGAAGTCACCCTGGTGATTCTGTGTTTTTTGAGACCTGTGGTCTATTTCACCAAATTACAATTACAATCACAAATTTGTCACTGTAAACTACAATTATAAATTTGTAAACTGATTTTCTGTTTCACAAACTACAAACATAATTCCAACAAATTTGTAAAAAAAGAAACCAAAAATAGGGGAAATTGTAATTTACAATTACAAAAAAAAACCGTTTCACCGTTTAATTTCCAGACTTGTAGACTACAATTTTTTTCACA
Organism: Chrysotoxum bicinctum; assembly: GCA_911387755.1. Lineage (NCBI taxonomy): Eukaryota > Metazoa > Arthropoda > Insecta > Diptera > Syrphidae > Chrysotoxum > Chrysotoxum bicinctum. Next base: position 118,429,660 of record OU426989.1, on the reverse strand, counting down.
AATTTGTAAGTCGGCCGATAGAGAACATCAACAGCTATGAATACAGTTTTTTTCAGTCTCATTTGCAATCCGTTGTCCAATTCGTCCTTTTATTTCCTCTGCTTTAACACGTTTCAAGCGAAACTTTTCGTTGAATGTAAAAGTATCAGAAATTTCGTAATTTATACGCGGTCGATAAATCTGTCTTCGTCTATTTAGCACGAAATGGTCACTTATATCACTATCGGTGCTATAATGCCTACGACGTAACGACATTTTTAAACTGGAAACGAGATTCTTATTGAAAATAAGAAATTGCAATCAAATCTACACATCATCTTTCTATTGTAAGAAATTTTCATAAACTGAACAAAATTGTAAAGTTATTTGATTTGGTGAAACACAAACTTACAAAAAAAATATTTTGTTTTACAAATTTGTATTTGTAAACTACAAAAAAAAATAGTTTTGGTGAAACGAAAATATTGAAATTTCTATAAATTTCCCTTTGTAATCTACAACTACAATTTTTTAAAACAATTATCTCGTAAAACAGAATCAATCAATTTTTTCTACAAATTTGTTAAAAAAGCACTTGTAATTTACAATTTGTAAGTTGGTGAAATATACCACTGCGGTCGCCCTGAACGCGCCCGGAAGTAGATCTAGGTATTTTCCTGTGGCGAGATCAGTGGTCTATTTCACCAAATTACAATCACATATTTGTAATTTATACCTACAATTACAAATTTGTAAACTGATTTTCTGTTTCACAAACTACACACATAATTCCAACAAATTTGTAAAAAAAAGAGACAAAAAATAGGGGAAATTGTAATTTACAATTACAAAAGAAAAAAAAAACCGTTTCACCGTTTAATTTCCAGACTTGTAGACTACAATTTTTTTCACAAATTTGTAAGTCGGCCGATAGAGAACATCAACAGCTATGAATAAAGTTTTTTTCAGTCTCATTTGCAATCCGTTGTCCAATTCGTCCTATTATTTCCTCTGCCTTAACACGTTTCAAGCGAAACTTTTCGTTGAATGTAAAAGTATCAGAAATTTCGTAATTTATACGCGGTCGATAAATTTTTCTTCGTCTATTTAGCACGAAATGGTCACTTATATCACTATCGGTGCTATTATGCCTACAACGTAACGACATTCTTAAACTGGAAACGAGATTCTTATTGAAAATTACAAATTTTAATCAAATCTACACATCATCTTTCTATTGTAAGAAATTTTCATAAAATTAACAAAATTGTAAAGTTATTTGATTTGGTGAAACACAAACTTACAAAAAAAATATTTTGTTTTACAAATTTGTATTTGTAAACTACAAAAAAAAATAGTTTTGGTGAAACGAAAATATTGAAATTTCTATAAATTTCCCTTTGTAATCTACAACTACAATTTTTTAAAACAATTATCTCGTAAAACAGAATTAATCAATTTTTTCTACAAATTTGATAAAAAACACTTATAATTTACAATTTGTAAGTTGGTGAAATAGACCACTGGGGTCGCCCTGAACGCGCCCGGAAGTAGATCTAGGTATTTTCCTGTGGCGAGATCAGGTAACGACCAAACTGTCAAAATTCACATGAGATTTCATATCTATTTTTTTTTTGTCGTTTGTCGATTCGCATGTTGCATGTTATTCCTTGTGCTTGCAATGAAATGTTTATTGTACTCATCAGATGAAATATTCAGCAACAACGCAAATATGTTTTTGTTAATTTTTCAAATTAATTTATAACAAATTTATCAGAGCACAGAATTATTTTGTCTTGCTTTTAGTTGTCAACAAAACAATTGACAGCCCTACCCAAGTTTTTTTGACAACTCTGAGGGTTTTCAAGAAAACCTGGGTCAACCCTAAACGAACGAACCTAGTACATATTTCGAAAACCCATCTTCGATTTTCATTCAAGTTGATAGTTAAAAGTTCTTTAATACAATCTACATGATGTGAGAAAAATATTTCATTTCATCTAAAAATAACGGTACACTCATACAAATGTTAAAAAAAAATTTTCGAAAAATTTTATTTGAAACAGAGATGCCTCTAGTTAGGATGCCCTATTTATTCAGAAGGTTCCCAAGTCTGCATTTATAAGTAATTAACTATGATTTTTTGTGTCAAAATTTTCATTAAAAATGGGTCTTATGAACTTACTCTTACATTTCAGATACTTAAAATTTTAAAAACGTTCAATATAAAAACATGGGAGCAAAATTTTAGTCGAATAAGTACGATTTTAAAACTGTTTTAGAATGGTACTTGGTTAAAATGACGTTTTTGTAAATTTTATTTGAGTTCAGTATTACACTTTTCTTATCATTTTATTAAAGTTAAAATCATCAAATAGCTATTATATTTTATATAGTACTCTTTTATATTTTTTTAGTACTCTTTGACATTTGCAAACGTCAAAAATAGGTCTGTTTACTTTGTTCGTTGCACGAACTGTCATTATTTTAGGTGTCTTCAGAAGCAATTTATTAAAAAAAATAGCCATAGTACAATAGTAGTTACAAAATGATTAAAATTAAGAAAGAGTTAGTAAACTTCTTTAAAGTTAGCAAATTGTTAAGTAGTATCATACTAATACCTTAATTTAATACTAGGCTGTTTAATAGAAATTTAAAAAAATATGAAATTTTCAAGGCATTTTTAAATAAAAATTTTGAGCCACCGACTTTCAGATTTTATGAAAATATAATTTAAAAAAAAAATGTACATGGACTTTTTTTAAAACAAACTTTATAAATAAATATTTCTTTGAATGTTTTAGCATGCATTAGATATTAAACTTCTTAGAAGCTTCTGTATAAAAACATATAATTTAAAATACTAGACGTCTGTACAGTACAACTAAAGATGTAATGTTAAGCCAATTTGCAATTCGGAAAGATACGTTTTATCGAAACCAGAATTTTCCTCGCTTAAAAAACTTAAAAATATGCATCAGAACGACTGGTTATTAAATTATTATTATTATATTAACATTTGGAACGTACGAAGTTATATTTTTTTGTTTTTGAGTGTCATTTATCCGCCACCTGTGGAGCGTTTCCTGGTAGAAATTGGCGTAGAATTAACACATAGCAATCTTGACTAGTTTTCATTAGTTTGACATGTTTGGTCTTAAGAACTTGACTAGTACTTCAGCTATATACTCGTAGACAATTCTTCATTTTGCACACTTGGTCAAAAATATAAAAGAAAACAGTCAATTTTGTACAAAAATCTGATTCTATTATGGCATCCGCAAGATTTTACTACCGGGGAGTCGAAGTGTTTTTAATGTCAGACGTACTAATCTTACTAATCTTAAATATTTTTATAAGAAAAAAGGTAGGATGCATTTTTTATTTATTTATTAGCTTAATATAAGCAAGAACATACTTAAATCTAACCCTAAATCTATGGTGAGTTCTGAGGTTACGTGGGTTGGTATTAATGGAAATCATTTCCCAAAGAAAAGACGAATCGATAGTCCCAGCGAGGAGTTGGTGCACAACGAGATAAGTAAGATAAGTATATCAAACCAAGAAAGACCACCAAGGGAAAACCGAAGAAATCTGCGTAGCACAGCTTCAATTCTTTGGGAATGGGAGTTCTGATATGGCTACCAAACTTGGCTAGCATATTCAAGAAGGGGTCTTACAATTGTTACTGAAAGGAACTTAGTAACATGAGGGTTCTAAAAATTCCTTAGACCAACGTTTTATGAAGCTGAGTGAAGAATTGGCCTTGATACTTATTTATTTTATTTTCAAAATGGGCACGAAAGTTCAACTGACTCCCAGGTCCCCAGATAAAAAAGCAACATCGTGAAAGTAATAGGTTCGGTAGCGTAGGGGTTATCGCTTACGGGAGAAAGTTATGGACTGACATTAAGTTTAAAAAAAATTCTTGTTATACCAGGTTTGGTATAAATTAAGATCGTTTTGAGTCCCACTGACTCAAAACGATCTTTGCATATCATCAGCGTATATAGAGAAATTTGAATCATTAATAACATTGATAACGTTGCTTATAGTTAAGACAAATATAAAAGGTCTGACGTGACTGCCTTGAGGAACACCGGATGTAGCATAAATGCGATCGAAGACTGAAGACCTAAACTCTATATCATTGGCGGTTTTCTAAGTATGATATGACCCATGAGATGAAAAAGGGTTGAAAACCGTAGGCTGTAAGGGTAAGGTAAATAGTTTCATTACATATTTTATCAAAGGCTTAAATCTATGGTGAAAACGTCCATTTATTTTCCTCGCTCTCTTATACATTTAGAACCTTAGAAACGAATTCTATAAGGTTTGTTTTGGTAGATCTGCCTTTTAAGACATCATGCTGTTGTGGAGAGAAGAGAAGTAGATAGATAGAACTCCAGAAACGTGTAAGAAAAAAAAAACCGCTTTAAAAAAAGACGAAAAGGACGTTTAAGAAGAAAAAAAATAACTTGATTATTTTTGCATGAGATTGAGGAGCATTCGATGTTTAAAACATTAGAATTATTCATCATTTTTTACTTAGAGATATCAGTAGACTTAAAATAGTTACTTCCAGTTTATAATGATTAGCTGAGGCCACAAAAATAGGCAGATCACATCAACATAAAATTTTTACCCAATTTTCAGATTTTTTTCAAAGTTCGAACACAATTTTTAGGCCAAAGTTTGAATTACATACTTTTACTGTCGGATGTTTGTGCACTGGTTAACACCAGCTTAATTGATCAAAATTGTGCAAGTTGTGTTTTTATTTTCTTAAGTTCTATTTTTAATTTTTTTCTATTTTTTCGAAGAGTTGTTTTCTTTTTCATAAAAAAACTACAAACTCAAGTTCAGCTTCTTTGACTTATTAAAAGAAAATACAAACACAATAAATGATAGATTCGAATTTCTACATCTCCTAAAAACTTAAATTGCAAATTATCCGTCGTCGCAATACCCGTACAGCTGGCTATCAAGTATACAACGAACAGGATGAACACGATATTCTAGCGGAGTGAAATTACGTCATTGGCAACGCTCCTTCCCAGGCTATCAGTCTTATACGTCATATAGGCTTAAAACAAACCAATCTCTGTCAAACTTTTTTTTCGACGGTTGTATGGTCAGTAGAACTGTTAACAAGTGATGAAGTAAGACACAAATTTCACTATTCACAACAAGATACCCAAATTTAATAGCACACATCCACATTGAGAACGAAAAACATTCTTTAAACGAATCTGGGACACGACACTTTCATTCAACACTCATCGTTCTCATTTTTTTTTTTTTTTTTTTATTTTATAATTTTTATTCATTGATAACTGCAATTAATTTAAATACAAATGAAGCGATTTGATTAAAAATGTCTAATTCAAAGATCATTAATTACCAAAGCATTTTTCGTATTTCCCGGATTTAATTATTGAAATTTAGTTTGCTCGTTCCGAAAGTATCTTTTACATGAAAAGTATATATTGACTGTGTTAATGGAAGATAAATTGTGTTTTTTCTTTCTTTCTTTCGATTTTCTTTGGAAGTGATGTTTCAATTGAACGAACCGCTTCGAGTTTGTATTTGGATGACGATTGTAATTGAACTGATGGCCGCGATGGTTAGTGGTAAATGTTAAATATGATCAAAGAAGTTGATTGAAGAGAACAAATTTCCTCTAAGAGAGATTGCGAGAGCTTTCTTTTTCAAGTACACACAGTTGTTTGAAATTTTTATGGCTCAGGTGGGGATTTTTTCTGGTATTTTGTTTTAACAGATTCTTCTTCCGAACCATTGATAGAATAATTTTTCAGGTTCAAGGCACTGACTAGTAGCGTTGCCAATTAGCTGCAATTGCAATACAAATTTAAAGAACAGAATAAATGGAATTGTTTTTTTTTTTGATTGAGACATATAAAATATTAAACAATTACATATTCTTCTTATAAATAATAATTAATTTTTGGCCTTCTTTAAGATATATCTGACTTAAACTAAAATTAAACAGAGTTTTTTTTGTACATTCTCAACACGGCTCTTTAGGCAATTTCCTTTTTTAACTCTGAGCAGATATTTTTCATGTCGAGTACTGAGCTCTGAGCAGAGTTTGATTTGTTTGTTACATTTTTTTCATAGTCTGTCTCTGTCGTCACAAAACAAAAAGTGAAGTTAGCCGTGCTCGCTCTGAGCTGGTTCTGATTAAAAAAGAAACACAACCTGAGCGCTCTAATGTGTGTGAGCTAAAGAAGAAACACAGATCTTTATTTGACAGCTCAGTTCCCTACTCTGAACTTAAATAGAAAAACGGCTTTTAAAACATTCTTAGCTTATGTATGACTAGAACATAAATCTAAAATAAAACTAAAACTATATCAAATACGTCTTTATTAAAGGTATTTTTGGTCTTTTTTCGTCGGTGGAAATCATCAAAAGACACCTGTGGTAATATTCGGTACCAAGTAGTGTGGGACTCTAAGCGTACGAAAACCACTGGGATCAGAACCAATCTATGACAGATCGACAAATAATTTTTCGTTTTTAATTTAAATAAAATGCACGGCTGGGTCGCATGAACTTGCTCCTAAGTAATAGACTAGGAATTTTAAAAACGAATGTTATTAGAGAAAACTGTTCATAAGGATAAAATGATTTTTTTAAATTCTTTTAGTAGTAAGAGATAAAAACAGAATGCTATGCAAATATGAATTTATGCAAGAACAAAAATTATAAGTAGTTGTAGTGGTTCCTTAAAAAAATAAGCTTTTATGTACAAAATTTTTAAAACATTTTGAAGAAAAAATTTTGGTACGCCAAGTTTAAGTTTTTACTATTGTACGAATAAGAGTTAAATTGCCAAAAAAAATATTAAGCCGTTCTTGAGATATCGAATTTTCCAAAAAAAAACGACTTTTTTTCTAAAAAATTGAAGTTTTGAAATGCAATGTTTTTTTAAACTTTTTAGAAGCTTCTTTAAACAAAACTTCATTAAAATCCGTTATGCCGATAATGAGAAATTAAAAATTCGAAAAAATCGTTCTATGGTAGGTACAGTCTAGATTTTAATTTTTTTTTATTAAATTATAGATCGTAATAATTAATTAAAAGAAACAAAATCTTAGCAGAATTCTTGGAACCATTTTCGAGAAAAATACGATTTTCGAAAACCATTTTTTAACATTTGTACGGAAGGTACCGTTAGTTTTAGATAAAACAAATTTTTTTTTCTCAAGTCTTGTAGATTATGTTAAGAAATTTCTATTTGTCAAGTTTGAAAAAAATCGATCTTGGGGTTTTCGAAGTATTGAATTTCCAAAAAAAAATTTTGATTTTTTTTTTTAAATCCAAAAAATTACAAATTGAAAATTTGAATATGTATACTCTGTTCAATTTATATTTGCAGTACAGGGAAGATAGGATATTTGCCTTTCAGTCTGACCATTATGGATTTCAATAAGCTATCTTTAATTTAAAGCTCTTACAGGATTGCTGTAGTGAGCATTAAAAATTGCAGCAAATCTCAGAAAAATATTTGCTACCAAAAGTTCGAAAAAGCTTAAATCCTGAAAGTTACATAGCACAAACCAAAGAAAATGCCATATGAATTTCTATCAACTTGGCAATGGTAACTCTGATTCAGTGTTTTTTTTTTTAATAAACACAATAAGGGTTGGTTGCAAATTTGCGATCAATCTCCTTTCAGCTTTCACCCATGGAGCAGATAGGTCATGGTGGGTTGTACGTGAGCTAAAAAAGATTACACAAACAATTTTAATGCAACTCAGTGATTCTCTTTCTTATTTCAATGGCAATTTCTTAAGTTAAGGTGCGGTGCAAACAGCAGCAGGCACCAGTGTTTCTGAAAAAGCTCTCCCATAAGGCCTGTACTGCAAATATAAATTGAACAGAGTAAAATAATATTTAAACTTTGGAGGAGCTTTAGCATAAAAAAATGATTTAAATCGGTGGTACCGTTTTCGAGAAAATCAAAAACAAAAAAAATAGACCCAGGGGGGGCTACCAAAAATAACAATTTTTTGTAAAAATTTTTTCAACCATTACCTAGTTTTAACTAAATGGAAATTTTCCTTTTTTTTTTTAAATTCTGTGGGACAGTTTTTGAGAAAAAATAATATTTATAAAATTTCGAAAAAAATTCGTATGGCAGGTACCGTTATCTTTGGTCTTTAAAAAAAAAAAAACCACTCACGGAAAAAATCAAAACCCATATCTACCAAGTTTAAAGAAAATCGGCCGAGCCGTTTAGGCTGTAGTCGAAGCGACAGACAGACAGACAGAATTGCCAGACCCACTTTTTTAGTCTTCGCTATCATCGTAATGTCCACTTTGATCAAAATCTCGAGTTTAATTTTTTTTACGAATCCATAACTTGCCTTAGTATCTACCTATAAGTCACAAGTATAAAATGCACGACTGGGTCGCACGAACTTGCTCCTATGTAATGGACTAGGAATTTTAAAAACGAATGTTATTAGAAAAAACTATCATCATTTTTTAAATTCTTTTAGTAGTAAGAGACAAAAAGAGACAGAACAGAATTTATGCAAGAACAAAAATTATAAGTCGTTGTAGTGGTTTCTTAATAAAATAAGGTTTAATATATAAAATTTTTAAAATATTAAAAAAAAAACTTGGTACGTCCACTTTAGGTTTTTATTATTGTATAATCGAAAATTAAATTTCCAAACAAAATATTGACCCATTTTTGAGATATCGATTTTTCCAAAAAAAAAATGTTTTTTTTTTTCAAAAATTCAACAAATATTTTTTTTTAAAGTTTTGAAATGCCATGTTTCTTAAAGTTTTTAGAAGCATCTCTATAAAAAATTTCACTAAAATGCGTTATGTCGATAACGAAAAATTCAAAATTTTAAAAAATCGTTCTATGGTAGGTACAGTCAGTACTGTCTTGTTTTCAAATTTTTTTTTAATTAATTATAGATCTTAAAAATTAATCGAAAGATTAAAAATCTAAGCAAAATTCTCGGAAACATTTTCGAGAAAAATACGATTTTCGAAAACCATTTTTTAACATTTGTATGAAGGTTACCTTTATTTTTAGGTAAAATAATTTTTTTTTCTCATATCTTGTAGATTATTTTAAGAAACTTTTATTTAACAAGTTTTAAAAAAATCGAGGATGGGGTTTTTGAAATATTGAGTTTTCAAAAAAAAATTTTGAAAATTTTCTTAAAAATACAAAAACAAATTTTTTGAAAATTTAAATACACAATAATATTTAAACTGCTGGAGAGCCTTAACATAAAAAAAATGATCAAAATCGGTTGTACCGTTCTTGAGAAAATCAAAAACAAAAAAAATGGTCCCAAGGGGGGTACCAACACTAATAATTTTTTGGAAATTTTTTTTCATTCATTAGCTAGCTTTAACTAAATAAAATTTTATGATTTTTTTTTTAAATCTGTGGGACAGTTTTTGAAAAAAAAAATATTTATAAAATTTCGAAAAAAATCGTATGGCAGGTACCGTTATTTTTGGTCTTAAAAAATCAAATCAAAAAACATCCGGGGTTGGGAAAATAAAACCCATATCTACCAAGTTTAAAGAAAATCGGCCGAGCCGTTTAGCTGTAGTCGAACAGACAGACAGACAGAATTGCGAGACCCACTTTTTCGGTCTTCGCTATTATCGTAATGTCAACTTTGATCAAATTCTCGAGTTCGATTTTTTTTTTCGAATGCATAACTTGGCTTATAGTACATACCTATAAGTCGCAAGTAAAAACAGGAACTCGAAGACTTTGATTTACCGTCAATTGCAGTTGAAATGACAACTGAACTGACAACTTATGTGAATTCTATCAGTTTCAGTTGTAGTATAACGTTTCAATTTTCGCATTTTGCACTGAAAGCTTAACTTCTAGCTCAACTGAAATGATCGTTTAAATGATCGTTTAGATGAGCTAAAATTATAATTCGAACTTTTTCTCTAGGAAATCACATTAAAACTGGTACAAAATTTGAACCAATTCCGTCCATCCGTTAAGGTACTAACTCGAAGATCGAAGAAAGAAAATTGCATTTTTTTATTTCATCATTATTAGTTAATTTTGATTAAAACGTTATATTTCCTTAGACACGAAACCAATACTTTTCCTATGGAGCAAGTTACGACAATGCGCTCCCAATGCTTAACGTTCAACTTAGCATGGTTTCCTCTAACACTTCAATGTCTTCCCAAGCACATTTAAGCGAACGACATAAATCAGAAAAGTATATTCCAACCCCACAGATACAAGTAGCTGAAATGACAGTGACATTGATCTTGACAGCACGCCAAAGGACAGAATTAAAAAAAAAAAAGCTTTTTGTTCAAAACGCTCTTTAAAAAGACAAGTTAAGAACTAGTTATTTTCCGTGAAACAGCTTTTCTTACTCATTTCTATTGCACTCAAGCGGAACAATATAACAATTTGCCTTTTGTAGTTCGAGGTAGAAGTAATATTAAGAGAAAATATACCAAGCAATAAAAAAAAATTAATGTAAGATGATTAATAGAATAAGAAATGAATTTACGTGACACTGTACAGGTGGCTAACCACCACCACTTACTGCCGGTATTACACGCATAATTCAATTGTAAGGACAGCTTTATGAAACCCATTAACTTCCTCTTGCAGTCATTCTTTGGCGAACAATTATTTATGTATGTGCATAGAAGCGTGACTTTTAACACATTTAACAGGTGGTGCCCAGACCAAAGCCAAACCTTACACCTTTACAATTTGGTTTTGTTTTATAAAATCGAAATTACGGTTTACTCTCGTTTAAGATGGATTTTCTTTCACCAAAATCAAATCGCATTTTAAAGAAGAAGTAGTGACGTAATAAAAATAAACTAACGTTTACAATCATGCTTACATGTACACTTTCTGTAGCAAATCACTTTATTAATTTTATTGTATCAGATACAGTAGGTGATAGGTGGAGAAAATTGTGATAGGCCGTACCTGATGCATGGTTTGATATTTGTTTTATGAAGCATGAAAATATTGTAGAGTTGATTTTCAAGGCAATTTTCATGATTACAGCCGCTCAATTAACAAAAATCTAATAAGATAATTAGATTATGTACATATTTATGTATTTAACTATATTTCAGTTCGGATTCGAAGTTAAGAAGAAGGTTGGCTGTTGGGTGGGAGGAATGCAACTGGCTACTTCAAGTTAAGATTGGTTGTTAAAGATGCGATATAAGAAGGAAAGACATGACGGTGTTCAAGAGATAGGAAAGAACCCATAATAGCTATGTTTCCTATCAGTTTTAACGCTCTTTTCTGGATGCTATCCAATAAATGAAGAGCAATTTTTGCTGCCCCTGCCCAAAGATGAAAGTCATACTCGAGTTTTGGACGATCAGAATTGGTGACAAAATTTCTTACACAGATAAAGACATCCTAAGCATTTAACAATGTTTTTGGCGGTTTCGAGAATCCAGTCTTTCCAAGGAAGATCGTCTTCGACACACATACCGAGTACTGAGAACTTTTCATCTTTTTTGATACAAGCGGCATTCAAGGGCAATGGTATAGGGGGTATATTTTGCTCCACACGATTTTTTATACCCCATTTGACAATGCTGTTAAGGTCGGAGTTTAATGAGCTAATCATACGATACCGTTGCAATTCCACTTCCCAAGGAGATGCACGTGATTTTGGGAACGACTATGAAAAGCTGAGATAGAGTCGTCGGCAAAATAATGAAGTGCAATAGAAGTTTTAAACAAAAAAAAAAAAAACCTTCTATAAACTGTCATCAATGGGTTGCTGGTTTACTCATTACATGTAGTTCAGCCGCCATCCCTGGAGATAAAAAATCTGAGACAACCACCTTCAGTCTCAGAACATCGTGCCACACATCTTTCCTATCCTTCATTCTCTTCCGTAACTTCACGCCACGCTGTGTTGAAAACATTTGAAGGGTTATCATATTCCCTTGAGCGTGAGTATATTATAAAAAAAAAAAAAAAAAAAAATAAATGAGGAAGAGAGTCGGCAATAAAACGGAGTCCTGGAGAATACCAGCATTTATTTTGTGAAGATCAGACTTGAAACCGGCCAATACAACATTATATTGAACTATCTACACGGCGAGCCATCTAGTGGTTTCTTTTTAAATCATTGGTTATTTTGACACTGACAGCTTCTTCCCCCTCAAAATCTTGACAGGAAGTCAGTTTCATACCTTCGCGGAAATGAGTCGCTTTACTCTTGAACAACGTTGGGAAATATTGAAGACTTATTTCCAAAATGAGTGTTATGTAGCCCTAACAGCGCGATTTTTGAAAAGAAATTTTAGCCGGAACGAAGCACCCACCGCGCATGATGTACACAAGTTTGTGGATGAAGTTCGTGAAACTGGTATGCTGACTCAATTCACGAACATCAACTCCCCATCGATCTCAACATAAAGGCCTCGGATTATTCGCTTAAAAGGTCCAATTGACTGCAGCACAGACAGCCACTTGAACGACGCTGTGTTCCATATTTAATGGGAATGTTTTCTCTTAATAATAAAGCCTTACTACCGCGCTTTAGAAGGCAGTTTATAATCCAAAGAATAAGGGTTTCGTTAATACCAAACGCACGTATTTTTTTTTTTATAAAAGAGCCTGGTGCCAAACTCTTTCAAATGCCTTAGAAATACGAGTATCAAGCTCACTAATCTTACTTTCTCCAAAACAAAGTAAAGACCTGTTCCACTCTTAGGTGAAATATGCTATCAGATCAGCAGTGGAACTATTGCCGGTCATTCATAAGCTTTCGATACTTAAGATAATTCTTGACCTGATGATTGATCAGCAATTCCATGACCTTGGAAAGAAGGGACGTAAGTACAATTGCTCGGTAGGAGAAGGGAGAAGAGAGGTTGCCTTCTTTTAGAAACAGACTGGTTTTCCATCTTCTAGGGAAGATTCCATATCAGTTGAAGCAACATTTGACAAATGACCAGAAAACTCTACTGATAGCTTTTTTAAGCTTGTATCGTACCAAGACTTTTCTTTACGATTTAAACTTTTAATTCTGTTAGGATTAAAAGCAGGAATCCCAAGAAAAATCACTTCTGTGATCATATATTAGCACTGGCATGGAAGTCACTATCGAGGAAACATAGTGACCAGTTAAAAATTCTAAAAAACTTATTCAGACCGTCCCAGTTGGCTTTCTCGTATTGCCAAAAGGTCCTAGTGTGATGCTTCTCTTTAATTGGATGAACGGGACACGAGCAATTGGCTGATATTACACAATGGTCTGAAGTGCCGAATGGAGAGCTTACCGTTATGGTAAACTTAGGGTTAGAAGTAAGAAACCATTCGAGAGTGTGGCCGTTTTGCCACATTCGAGTGACCTTATCTACAAGCTGAGTAAGGTGGTGCATCTTAGCAAAGATCTCAATATATCTTCCTTCGGGTATTGTTTGTCCTGAATAGCGGAGCTAACTTGAATTGTGGGCTTTGAAGTCGCCCGCAATAACGACTTCAATGTGAGGAAACAAAGAAACAATTCGGAAAATGGAATTGCTAAATATTCAGTGTTAATAAATATACATCTAAAAATACATTTTTGAAAAAGAAATCATGGACCATTTTTGAAATATACTTGTAGGTAATTTTTGCAAAACTAAATTCGATTTTTTTTACACCCCACAATAATCACCCCTATTACAGAATTTGGCGAATGAGCTAAAGTGACAGTTTCTATTATTTTCCAAGCTTTTGATGTTAAACTGAATCCGATGAACGAAAGTTGAACGAATGTCGGTAACTATCCCTGCACCACTGACATTTTCTTCAACTTATATGGTATTACTGAATTCGCAATCCATTCGCATTCCATACAATTTCTATCATTTTATATTCGCACCAATTTCGAGACGAAACTGAAGTGAATTTTCGATTAAACGAAAAGTAAAAACAAAAATAAACAATGAAAAACACAAAAATGTAAGTCAAAAGCTTATCACACTGAATGTTTAAGTGTTTGTTTAAAAAATTTTAATAGAAAACGCACAACTAACAATGCAACCGGAGAGCCAGAAATCTAAAAAAAATAAAAAAAAAAAAAAAAAAAAGCACACGGTTGGTTTTGAACCGGCCACCATCTTCGTACTAACCACTCTTAACGATGCTTGATTTCGTTGATCGAAAGCGATACTATTATCAAAGCCTAGGCCGTTAACTAAATGTCTTTAGCTGACAGTGTCGATACGAAAGTTCATAAATGATAAAGTAATTTTAGGAATCGACAATGTAGTTCATCCGGCGAATTTCATAATTCAGTTTTACAGTGGATGCGATATGTCAACGGATGGAGTCAACTCACCGGGAGTAAAATTCTGCGAATTCTGTAATAGACATGAATATTGCGAAATTTTAGCCAAATCTTGTTTCGAACTCGAATATATCTATATTTGGGCTGGCGGCATCATGTTTTATTCAAATTTTAGGATAGAAAATCCTTTCTGGAAAACTCTTTACATATACCCAGATGCATATTATGATTACATATACATCGATGCACAAATAGAGATAAAATCTGTAGCCCACACTTGCAAGCTTAATAAGGCACCCGGAGTAGATCGTATACTGTATGAATTTTATAAGTATTCCACGATGAAATTTTTAAAATACTTGTCTGAGTGATTTAATCAGATCTTCTACAAAGATCAGTGGAAGAAGGATTCAGAAGAAGCCTCATCTTTCCAATCTTTAATAAAGGGAATTCAGAAAAAGCTAGCAACTACCGAAGAATATAATTTTCAAACTCAACAATGAAAATCTTCTCTGCAATACTTCTCAAACGTTTAATGAATTGGATAATGGAGAATGGACTAATTAGTGAGTTCCAAGCTGGTTTCCGCAAAGAATATTGCACTGTGGATAACATTTTCACGTTAACTATCATAGCGAAGATATACCTTGATAATGGAAGGAAACTATACGCTTTTTTCGTGGATTTTAAGGCAGCTTTTGACTTCATTGATAAAAATGCACTCATTCTTAAACTCAGCAATACGAAGTTCCTCAAAGTAATACAAAGTGTGAATGAGAAAAACCAAGGGGCAATGTGGGATGGGAACCAATTGCCTCGCTGGTTTGAAACAAAAATGAGTGTCAAGCAAGGATGTTTACTTTTTACATTAAGAGGAATTGTTTTTAACGGAATAAACATCAAATGTCTAATGTATGCAGACGACATCGTCCTACTGGCGGACACGCCAAATATGAATCAGCGTATTGTTAACAAATTACAGCAATATTGTAGAACATAGAACTTAAAGGGTAACATTTATAAATCGAAAATGATGGTCTTCCGAAATGGCACCGGTAGATACGCTAGAGACGAAAAAATGGACCTGGGAAGGAAAGGAGCTAGAAAAGGTTAAAGAGTATAAGTATCTAGGAGTAATACTGACTAGGAACAATACTGACTCTTGAAAAGCATTTTAAATAAAAAATGTATGATGCTAAAATGGCTATCAATTGTAAGTGGAAAGGAATTCTTGGCAAGAAGGACGTCGGCGTCGCATCAACTGCAAAGTAACTTAGCGAGGCTAAGTGAATCAAGGAACCAATTTTCACGACAGCAACAGTATTGACACTACTTTCAAAGTAAGAAGGGACTCTTGCGCTTAAACTATAGCCTAAATAACCAAAATACTGAATGTAGACTGATGTGTAACCGGCATACATCAGAGGACGTGAAACACTTTGTCGGCACTTTGTCCCATTCTTAACTCTCTCACTGGAGTAAAAACAGTCTAGCCATGGATGAACTCAAAAATATTTTAAACGGCGATTACTGACTTACTCTGGTAAGCTACGTAAAAACTGCCTGGAAATATCGTTCCCTAATAGTAATATTGAAAGCTTGCAAAGCTTGCGAGTTTTTAAATTAAAAAAAAACACTTAGTCATGAAGTCACTTATAAAATTAAACAAATTTTTATTCATGAGCAAGTTGATGACTTATGAATTAAATAAGTTAAATTCATTAGCTTGTAAGTTTTTAAAAATGGTATAATGAGTTTCCGTTGATGCATTCCCTATAACCCAAATAATAAAAATATTTAAAATCTTTTATTTGTCCTGTACTCGCAAGTCCCGATATATTGAAGCAAAGTTTTTAATTACCTTAATTCCTAAACATTCCTAATTTCCTAAACATTTTCGATTAATTTCAGGTGGCTGTTGCGGATCTACGAAGAAGAGAACAATAGTTGGAGGATGGGCTTGGGCATGGTGGCTTGTTACAGATGTTCAACGACTATCCCTTGAAGTTATGACACTAAATCCAATGTGCGAAAATGTCGAAACTGCACAAGGTGTGCCGCTTACAGTTACTGGTGTAGCACAGTGTAAAATCATGAAGGTATGTTCTATGTTTATTATTTTTTTTTTTATATTTTGCATAATATATTTATTATTTTCATAATTGCATTTAAATATATAATTTGCATATAAAGGAAAAATATCAATTGATTTTTTTAAATTGGAAAAAAGGACTTAATTAGTCTTTCGAATATAAATTCAAAATTTCAAACCAGTGTTTTCAGCGATTTTATTAAAATTTTATATCATTTTTAAATGAAAAGCTGATATAATAAATAAAAGAACTCGAAAAGTTAAAGAGCTAAAAAAAATTGCGACAAATGTCACTGAAAACACTTTTCTGGTTTAAAAGTAATGCCTTTATCGGGATTGTTGATTTTTTTTTATTTAAGTTTCAATTTTAGGTAGATTTGACTTACAGAGGATGGCATGATTAAAATTTTCTTAACAGAATTATATTAGTATAAGGCATGGTTTTGAATTGTTACTATCTATAGATTTATGTTTGCAATAAATTAAATAAAACAATGGGTGGCGTGAAATTTTGAGCATCATTTTTATTAATAGACACATTTTTTTTATAATGCGAAAAAAAATTCCAGTTTTTAAATTAAATAATCAACATACTATTAATTGCGCTTGAAAAATAAAGACAAACATATATGTACATAAGAAAGTTGTTCAATAAGTGATCTTACTAAGGTATACATTGTGGAATCAACTAATATCTCACCGAACAGTGGCACAAAAACCTTGCATCGTTTTTGAGAAAGTAAAATTATTGCACTGGATTTTTCGAAAACATTTGGTAGACTTTGGCATCAAGCCCTCTTATCGAATATCCGTACCATTTGGCATTGATAAATTTCTTCTTCATTGGATTACAAATTACCTTTGGGACCGCTCAATATAAGTTGTATTATATGGTTTTAAATCTGACATTTGTAAAATAAATGCTGGAGTGCCTCAAGGCTCCGTTTTGTCTCCGATTCTCTTTATAATATGATCTATCTTCGGTCTGAATCCTCTTATCTATAAAATTGTTTTGCTGACGACAGTAGATACTCTCACCTTACGTTTCTAGATTTATGTATATCGATGTCGTTCGGATGTGGAAGAAGAAGGACATCTTATCAACTCAGCAAATTCTGATCTGGACTGCATTGTCCAGTGCGGAATCAAAAACCGCGTAGAATTTAATACTTCAAATACTCAATGCTGTCCCCTTTACCCTATGCTGCTATCCATGAGCGGAACTTATATTGAAAAAACTAAGCAGCTTTCAGTTCTCGGTGTGTGCAACACCTTGTGTGAAATGGTCACATATTCGATGTTGCCAAAAACGCTGCTAACTGCTTAGGTTTCCTTCGATTAAGCAAGAAATTTGACACCCCTTCTGATATGGCTTTAGTCTATAAAGCCTATATTCCTATATTCCAAAGCTTGAGTACAATTCCCATATTTAAGCAAGTGCTCCCATAACCCACTTGAGTCTCTTGTATTGAATCCAAAACAGAGCCTTAAAAATGATAGCTATAACAGACACATTTGAATTTTCCTTGTTTTTCAATATTTTACCGTAATTTTAATTAACAGTGTTCTAGTGAAATAGCCTGTTGCATTCTCTCGTAATATTCGCGCTTCAGAAAATGCCCATTAATACCGACATAATTTCTGTAGCCGCACAACACGAATGCAGAATTCTTTATATTAAATTAAAATTAAATTAACCCGCTTTTATGGAAGACAACTCAACTATAGTTTAGTTGTAGTTCTTAGAATTGGTACGAGTATTATCGATCACAGCCAGTTGACTGTCAAAGCACAACCAGTTGTCATTTAGCAGACAACTAACAAAATGCCTGAATTTTCAGTTGTCTCTTTGTATTAAATAAGTAAGTTGAGTTGTGCTTCGGTTGTAATAAGCGTCAAAATCAAACAACTGGTTCGAAGCAGTTGTGTAGAACATTTTAATGAAAGAATCTGCATTCGTATAAAAAATATGGACACAAAACAGTAAGTTAAACAACAATTTTAATAAAAATAGAATGTAATGAGTGTATTTTAGTTTGAAAGCTACATGGCCATCACAATTTGAACGACTTGTTGCTCTATGTTAGTTGAGCATTTATCCATTTTCCACAAAAGAGTTCCTCAATCACATCTACCACTTTTTTAATACAACTGACACTATCGATTGAGTCAGTCCTAAATTAAAATCATTGCCACTACACTTTTGGTAACTTCCTTCGCTCATGAAACGAAGAGCAGTAGCAAGTTTAACAATTGGTGGAATCGCTGAGGAACGTTGTGGTTTTTTTAGGAAAACTTTATTTCGAACCAAGCAAAAACATACTTTAGGAATAGAAGTGTACATAAGTTTATAAAATATAAGGATATCCTTTTTTATTTTGGCTACATTAAAGAAATTCTCATCTTCAAAATCACCGGAAAACAAATCGAAAGAGATGGAAACATCATGCAATTTCTTATTCTTGCTTTTGTATTTCATGTAGCTGGTTTTGACAGAAAATCGACTCCTAAAAGACCGCAACGTATTTTTTCATTACAACTAATTTTAGTTGACTTCCATAATACGAAAAATTTGTTTGGTTGGCTTGGAGTTGAGTTGTGTTGATGACAACTCAACTAAGTTGGTGGTGCAACAGCTCCAAGAGAACCAGGATCTAGTAACTTACTACTCTCAACCATTCCTGTGTGCGTGTTACCAGGAATGGAGGGGACCTACAATTTTCTGCCGATTCCGAACGGCTATAAAGAGCAGCATGTCTTTCATGACAAGAGATATACTCTCAGAGGATTTGTCAATTCCTCGCAAGAGGCAGTACACCCCTGAACGGATCCGTTTTGTCCAATTGCCAATAACTTTTCCGCATAGATCCGACTGAATTTGAACGATGACCTGTTATGTTCAACTTATGGGTTTCGGCCCATTGGTGCTTATTCGCATAGACTTGCGACTTCAAAAAACCCCACAAGAAAAAGTCAAATCGCAGATCTTGGTGGCCAATTACACACATCTGCGAGGAATAACTTTACCCTCAAATCGTTCAAGCAGAGTGTCATTAGTGGCGTTATCTGTGTGGTACGTAGCGCCATCCTGCTGGGACCATATGTCGTCTAGGTCCATATGGTTCAATTTGGGCCATAAGAGGTTGATTATCATCATTCTGTAGCGCTCGCTATTGACGGTAACCACCTCACCAACGTCGTTTTCCAAAAAATGTGCACAAATGACTCCGCCATCCCAAAAAGCACACCACACGGTTACTTTTTGAGGATGCATTGTCACCTGTCTTGTGGGTTGGTGTTGTTCCATTTACGGCAATTTTGCTTTTTAATACAACCATTCATCGAAAAATGCACCTCGTCGCTAAAGATGATTTTTCATCCAAAATTGGGGTCCTCTTCAAAACTTTCCTAAGCGCAGTCAGAGGGTTTTTGAGCTCCTGGGTCAGTTTGCAAAAGGCCAAATTCTTGTTCTTATTACACTTTTAAGAATCGCTGTGATGTTCTCAGTCGATCTTGCATTCTGTTGATGTTTTTTTGATCTACCAGTCGTCTCAAATTCGGCCACTAAACGTGGAAGATTCGACAATGAAAGGGTACCACGTCTTCCGTAAAATAGGCGCGCAACTCATTTTGATAATAAAAAGTCTTATCATTTTATCCTACTGTTCATTCGTGTTACCTGCCATGGTGATTTGGCATCACTATATAACTTTGAATTTTATTCAAATGTCGCAAGTGCGTGTAGGATTATTTAAATCCATTTGATCTACTTAGCTTTGCGACAAAAAAAAAATGTCTGAAAAAATAGAACTTGTTTCATTTTTATAATTGCTACGATTTTTAAGTCGCATGTGCGTGCATTCACGTTTAACACCATATGTCCTGTTTCATGCGGCTCAAAAATCGTGCGATTAAAAATCACAAGTGCGTTCCTAGCCTAAGACTTTTCATGACCATAAATACTTTTGAAAGATTCATCTCTTCTTTGCAATAGGCACTCCTAAAAAAGATTTTTGCAGAAGCTAGGAATCAAACCCAGATGTTCTGCATGCCAAAGGCTACTACTAAAAGATCAATTAGAATAAAGGGTGGGCCAAATGCAATAAAATTAACAAAATTAAATTTTTCCCATGTACATATTATGGCTTTATTAGTAAGAGCAAACATTCCCATTAATTCAAGTGGCTGCCTCGGCTGGCTTCGCAGTCGAGCAATCTGTCACTCCAATTTCCAAGACCTTGTTGATGGTTTCGGGCTGTAGCTCACTGATTGCTTGGATGATATTGGAATTAAGTGCTTGATAATCGATCCTTCAAGGTGCCTCACAAAAAAAAATTCCAAAGGGGTCAAATCGAAGCTCCGAGACGTCTAGTTGACATCGCCAACACGGCTGATACACAATTTAAGAATCGATTACAATCCGCACCAAACTGTCACTCTCTGTGGATGCATTGGTTTCTGGACCATAAATTACCGGTTTTCCTAGCCCCAGATGCGGTTTGTTTATGTAGCCGCCGAGATGAAAATGCGCCTCGTCAGAAAAGATGATTTTTCGCCCAAAATCGTTGTTGAATTAATGCTGCTCTAAGGCCCAATTGCGCCTTCAATTGCTGAGTCAATTGGACTTGTAAGCGAATAATCCCAAATCTTTGTGCAGAATTCTCCTCAGGCTAGTGCGTGAAATTTTGAGCTGTTGAGATCGATGGAGAGTTGATGTTCGTGAATTGAGTCTCACACTCTTGGCTATAGCAGCCACATTCTCGTCAGTACGCACCGTACGACGAGGGGGACCATGAGTGTTATCCACTAGCATACCAGTCTCGGTGGGTGCTTTATTTCGGTCCAATCTTCTTTTCAAAAAATGCACTGCTTGGCCTATACAGCACTTACTTTAGAAATAAGTTTTCAATATTTTCCAACGTTGCTCAAGCGAAAAGCGACTTATTTCGTTCCGCGGAGGTATGATACTGACTTTCTGTCAAGATTTCGAGCGGGAAACAGCTGTCAGCTTCAAAATAACCTATGATTTGAAAAGAAACCACTAGATGGCCCACCCTTATATATTACTTTTTTTAATTAACATAAAGAAAAAAAGGTTTTTGGTACGTGCTTTTTTTGGACTTAAATTTTTAAATTATTTTTCGACAACATCCCCATGAGACAACACAAAAATGGCACTTTTATTTTGGTCCAAGTTTTTCAAAATGATCTTAAGTTTTATAAGTCTGCTACTTAACAGATTAAGCAAATTAGATAGATTGCCACATAGTTCACAAACTCGAAATTTGGATTAAATTCGCCATTTAAGAGTTATACCCGAAAAACGGAAATTTTCGTCAAAAATCAATTTCAATTCAATTGTTGCATCATTGCAACTATAGCCACGCTGCATAAACAACAATGGTTTCTACAGGAATCCAAACTGGACGTTTTAAATCACAGTTTACATATACAAGTTAGTAATTGAAAAGTTGGGAACATTTTGTTTTAACATTTGACTCTGAGGAACAATAGCCGCGTTTTATTATTGCCACCGATCCATATAGATGAACCTTTAAAAAGAAAACGATACGGATCATCGTGGTTGACAGTAGTATGTATGGTCATCTCTCTTCCTAACGTTTGTTGATTTTTAAATGTTTAAAAGCCATATACCCAGCAGAGTAAGATTTAATTTTTTGATCTTTCAAATAGATACAGAAAGTTTTTGTAATACTTTATAAAAAATAACCCAGACCCAAATCCATATAGGTAGAATATTAAAACGCACCTAATAAAATTTGAAGTGCAATCTGTTGCAGACTTCGGGACATACCATTTTAATTGAAGAAATCATCCTTTTTGTTCCTTGAGATTGTTTCGAGAAAATTTTTCGACTTTTTAACGTCAAATATAGAGCTCTTCAAATATCGTTATTTTGAAACAATTGAGCGATTAGAGATTTTGCGCCACCCAATGTTTAATGTCTTAATCATTTTTTAAAATACATATTAATATTTTTGTCTTTTAATTTACTTACGTTATTAAATCAAAACTAATCCCGTCAGTAGATTAAACAAAATGTAAGTTTATAAAACATTATAATTTAGGATAATTTTTTTTTAATTTCAGTCAATTTAGTGATCTATCTATATCTAGTGTGGGTTATATAAGTGCACGTTAAAACTGTTCGCAACTGCAGTTCCTATGCTTAATTATAATATTGTTTGTATTTTAAATATTATGCATGAAATTTGTTAATGTTTAAATATCTGTGATATATTATTTTTTGTTCAATCATTACATTTCGTTCACACTTTTACATTGATCCTCCAATTTTATTTTATTTTCAAAACTACCGTTCATGGCTGTATACGAATCAATTTATATATATATAAAGCTTCTTCCAAAATTGTTGTTCGTTAAATTTTAAAATAAATTTCCTTTTCACTTTTTTTTTTTTGTATCAAAAAAAAATCAATCTTTATTTCTCTCTTTAAAAAATTATTTGCTGAGAAAAAAACGTAAACGTTAAAATGCAACTAAACTTTTTTAGGGGCATTTTTAAACAGCAATCATCATCCTTTGGTAACAAACATAAATTTAAAAATTAGAGGATCAATTACTAAATATATATTGAGACAATATTATCCACAAAATACTACACGGTGAACATTAAATTCAGGTTTATCGGACTAAAATTATATAAAATAATTTTATTATTTTTATTATTTTGATTTCAATAAGTGAATGTTTTTGCTTATAAAATTGTTAGAAGTGGTCAAATTATGTATAAAGAGGGACCCAATTTTGGGCTTAGAACGTCATCGTTTTAGCTTCTTCTAGACACGTCTATGAACTGACAAAACAATTATTAGTTTAGTGAGAATTCATGCTACAAGTACCTTCATATTTAAAACAAATATTCTGGATATCCACAAGAGTGCCACCTACAATTTTCTGCCGATTTCGAGCGGCTAATGAGCAGCACTTTTCATGACAAGAGATACTCTTGTAGCCGCTGAGAATCGAACCCAAGGCCCTCTGAATGAAAGTCCAACGCAGTAACCATTAAGCCAACCAGGTGTAGATGGTATCGTCCCAGCTCACTTGCAGAAGTGAAAAGAAGGCCTTATGCCCTATCTCATTAATATTCTTCATAGAAGCATAGCCTTAGGTTATATGCCAAGTCTATAGAGAACAGCTAGGGTAATCTTCATTCCCAAAAAAGGGAAAAAAGATACAACCCATCCAAAATTCTTCAAGCTTAACATCCTTTGTACTGAAAACTTTGGAAAAATTAATTGGCAACTTCATAAGATGAGAAGTAGGACTCTGAATCAGCGACAACGCGCATACATGGCGGGCAGATCAACAGAGATCGCCCTGTTTGAACTAACAAATAAGATACAAAAAGCCTTAGATGTAAAGGAAACAGAATTAGCTTAGAGGGAGCCACTAGAAATACAGAGGTACAAGCAGGAAAAAATGTAAAAAAAAAGTAATCACAACAAGTGGCTGTCCTCAGGGTGGGGTAATATCACCATTGTAGTTGAGTCTTGTAGTGGGTGAATTGTTAAAAAATCTTACCCTAGAAAAAGTCCAAAGGATCGCGTGTAAGTGAATTACGGGAGCAATGGACTATCACAGCCATGCAGGTTGTCCTCCATCTATTCGCTCTACACGAGGTCATCGGAAGTGGGAGCTATCATGAGATTCCCAAAGGAAGGAACTGGGACCGGAAAAATTTTTGGTCTAGGGAAAGAGACTTATAATCAGCCTGTCCACAGTAACAAACCTTCTTGACATCCCAGGAGATGATATGATCAAACATATAATTTCGAGAAAGTCTTTTATAGAATACACTGATGGATCGAGAACAATCGAAGCCCCGGGTAAAGGAATCTTTGGGTCTAGAACCAAACTTTCCATACCGATGGGGCAGTCCACCAGCATCTTCCAAGCGGAGGTTCACGCCATCCATAGGAAATGCCTGGATCGAAATTTCGAAAAGAACTATTGTAACAAGAACATTGACATCATGTCAGATAGTCAAGCAGCACCCCCGGCACTAAGATCATATACTATCAGAAGGCTTTTTAGTACACAGCGAAAATGAGACGTCGCCCAGTTCGTCGAAAAAATATTCTCTGAGGACATCGGCATCGTTTCTAGTTGTGTCTAGGCTGGGACATTCAACAAAGAAGAGAAGAGACTTGTTCCACCTCTTCGTCCTGACACCCTCTACCTAAGTCTGATGTGTTGACCCATTGTGCTCATTTGGGTTCCCATTGACATTAAGTGACAATGTTGAGGTCTGCTAAGCTTCAGGAGAGAATCCATTTTTTTCTTTGAAATATCTGGCGAAAGATTCCATGAAACCCGACAGGTGTCAATTGTTGACCATCTGTCATTTTCGGTCTTGGGGAAACTTTGGTGAATTTTCGACTTTTCCTGCTTGAGTGCCTCGGTTCAAGGGATGAACCGTTTTTGGCCAGTTCATCGGCCATTTTATTTCCATTAATGTCACTGTGTTCCAGTACCCATCGAAGGGTGACTGAATTTGTTTCGCCGAGCAATCTTAATCCACTATGACAATGAACAACCAGTTTTGACTTCGTGACAATTGGCAAAATGAAGATATCAATGTTCTTGTCTGTCAGTTCACATGTGGAAAGATATTTTGCAGCCTTGCAAGCTGCAAGCAATTCCGCTTTATTGATCTTTTTGATCTTGTCTGAGAAGATGCCTGACTGGGCTCAAACCTATGTACGGTGAAATATAGTCTATTCGAATGTCTATGTCAGTGAAGTTTACAATGGTTCTGTGACCAAAGTGGCCCAAGTTCCAATCTGTACACTCTTTAACTCGTAGAGCACTTTTGACTGCCAACTCCTGCGTAAATAGATCCAGTGGGGCAAGTGAGAGGCAAGTTCTTAGGGCTGCGGTTGGCTTGGTTCTCATGGAACTTTTTGTACCGATACATGAATTTTTGTCATGGCTTCAAGATTGATGCCAAAATCCAAAGCTGGCCACCAAACCAAACGGGTATACGTCAGAATAGGCCTTAAAATGATGGCTGTGTACATCCAATGAATGCTTTTGAGGCTGGGTTCCCATCTCTTGCCAAAAATTCTACTTCAGGTGTAGAAGGGTATTGCAGCTTTTTCCCATTCTTTGATGTTTTCTTTCCAGTTTAGTTTACGATCGATACCAAGATATTTGGCCGTGCCATTAATATAGAGCGGTGTCCCATTCATGGTGGATGATTTAAGTTTGGAATGTTTCGTTTTCGCGTAAACAGAACCAGTTCTGTTTTAAGAGGGTTGACATTAAGTCCGCAGTCAATGGCCTTTTACTTAACTTTTCAAGGGTTGTTTGGAGGAGCTTGCACAGAGTGGGGACACACGCCAAGACTTTAACGCCACCACTATATTCGCATCCTCTGTTATTTTCACAATCTTGACAACTTAATGTTAGATATCATCAAGATACCTAACATTAAGCTGTCAATCGTTCTATTCACAGTTTCAGATTTTACAGTCTAAATAATTCGTATAATATTAATGTTATTTAAATAAATGTATTTCTATGGTGACTTTTAACATATAATTTTCTTCTGTTTTTATTTCATATTCAACTTAAATTTAATTTTATTGATTATGATTGAGTGATTCAAATGCTGAAGTATCACGAATATTCTAAAAATACTTATTTCAAAAGGTATGTTTTTATTTTGTTTAAATTTTTGTTTATGTTTTTGTGGCTTTTTTTTTTTATTAAATTTAAAATTTAAAACTATTTTAGTTATTATTATTTAATTCACGATAATTGGATAACCGAATGCGTAACGTAAATGCGTTGTTAAGTTAATGCACTTAAAATAATTTAAATAGGTTTTTCTTTTAGTTAATTTTATGGTTTTATATCTTTTATATATTTTCATTCATTAGGATGGAGACATTAGTGAATTTTTTCTAACTAAACCCCAATGGCTAAATGAAGGAAGTGACTTCTAAATCAATTAATACCACGACAAAGGAACTTGTTTTAATTTAAAAAACAACACATTTTCAGTCTTTTTTCACATAAAACCTGCTAAACGACTATTCCTATTTCTTTGTCAAGTAGTGTCTTGTTAATTTATTTTTTCAAATATTTGAGTTTGAGTTCATTTTGACTGAAATGTTTTTTTTACAAAACTTTTGTCATTATACATTTGGTTTTAAATCAATTAATTAAAACATTCAATGTTAGTTTTCAAACTTTTACTGAGGTTTTGTATTCAATACTTTTTAAAGTAAAGGGTGTGTTTCATTTTCCAAATCGATTTTTTTTTTCACTTAACTTTTAAATGAAATGCAATTTTATATATTATATTTTATTGATTGATTATAATGGTATTTAACATTATGTATTGATCGCGGTCAAGGGTGCCTCTGGCGCAAAGGCGAGCTCTTTTAAGCACATTTTGCATAACAATTTCGCAGATTTCTGCTGTTATTTCAGCAATTTCATTTCTAATGTTGTCCTTAAGCATCAAGGTTGTAATTGATTTAACGCTTTACACGTTTTCCTTGAAGTACCCCCATACGAAGAAATCGAGAGGCTTGAAATCAGGGGATCGGTGGGAGCCAGTCGATGTCACCACTTTTTGAAATTTTTCGGCGGGAAAGATTTCTAGTAAAATTCGCATCGTAGTATGAGCAATGTGCGTTGAAACCACATGTGAAAGTTTTCCAAAATGTCCCGATAGCAGTCACCATTTACACCATTGCCTATGGCAACCTCTAAGAAATATAGCCCATCCGGCCAAATGACCAGTTAATTAACTCGGTTTATCAATCGGGGGTATTCAGTAAGAGCTGTGCCAATTGTTCATTTGGGAAGATCGAATTAATCAATGATTAATCAAAATCATTTTTTATTCAGCCGTTTCGTTCCGAACGAGACCAAGACCAATACGAAATGTTTGCAATCTTTCATTCAACTAATTTTTTTTTTAAACATTTCGTTCTAAATGAGACCAAAAAATTGTGAAAATGAACGAAAGTTTGGCTTTATCTACTTCTTCTGACTTTGTTCACGCTATCTTCCATTGTGTATAAAATGAAGAATATACATTCCGTTTCATTTCCATTCGTATTTGCTATTGTGAAATGACAGAAAAAGTTGAATGAACGAATGAATGAATGAACGATAGATTCGTTCACTTTATCTTCATCGGTTTCAGTGGCAAGAGATTGACATTAGGATTTGATGATTTGGTCTGTTGTTATTGTTGCAATCAATCAAATCAATCTTTTTGGTGAACGGGTCACAGCCCGAATCAATCAAGATTGACAAAGCTCTTTTTTCAATGCGCAAATATCGGATATTCTATTTATTAAGCCAGGCAAGTTGAAAAGTGCTTCGTCGATCGTAATGATTATTTCTCAAAAATTTCCGTGGTCTGTTGTAGCGAGCTGGAAAACTCGAGCACTCCAATATCAACACGCAACTCGTTGTTGGTGCGATAGATGCTCTTTTAAGAAATTTTTATCGACCACTCTCTATGACTGTCAATTGCCAAATGACAAATTTCGTTCAAACAAAAATGGCAACCAAAGAAAATCGATCTAGAAAATAAAACACACGCTATATATAAGAAAAAAAAAATGTTGTCCAAAACTAACCTTTATTTATAGAAATTAATTTAATTTTTTTTAATGACGCCCCTTTAACATTTTCAAAATGTTAGGAAAATGACAAAAACACGCTGTTAGGAATTAGCCGATTTTTTTTAGCCGTGTAGGTACTAATATGTCCCGAGAACAAATTGTAAAAAAATATTTTTTTACCGGTTTTACCATAAAATTCTTAAAAAAACAAAACTTTTTCGACTTTTTTAACAACCTTCAAACTGCCAAAGTTTGGTATAGTCAAGTCATGACATTCTAATAAATCATAATTTATAAATTCATAAAAATTACTTAATTACTTAAAAACCTAATCCATAAATAGAAAAGGAAGTTGATCGAAATAATAATAATATGAGATATTATTAAATTGAAATTGGTTAAAAAAATAATGAAGCTTGTTATTTCTATGTTTACTGAACTTGAAAGCAAAACAAATACACAATACTTTTCCGCTTCAGTTGTTGATCGTCGATTTGGACGATCGAATGACAGAAAGTTGTGAATTAGCGTTACAGCTTTTGAGCTTTAAGAAGCTCAGCGCTGAAAATTACAAGTTTTAAAATTAACATTGAAACACTTAAAACAAGTTGTTTTATAGCGAAATTTGTATCACCGCAAGGTCGTATCAGCAACCGCAATAGGATTGGCTATTCAACTTACATATCTTCACCAAAGTTCATATGCATCATATCTCAATTGTGATAAAATAACTTGGACTTTCTAAAGATTTTTGGTTAATTTGAATTTTGAAAACCACTAAGTACTTTTATGTATCTCCACTAAATGTTAAACTTAAAGTCTAATTTTTTTAAGTATCTTTTCTGTTGTATATTTTTTGGTTTCCCCAGTTCAAAACTCAGTAAGCAAGTACAAAACGCATCGTTTGTTAGACACTTTTGACTTAGGTGTATCGCATTTTGAAGTGCTTTAATGTATAATGCGTGTGTGTTGTTTTTCCCCTTTTCGTTATTGTTTTAATTTTCACCAAAATATAATTCTTCCAAAAATCGAAGACAATTTTTTTGTATTCAAACGAAAACTCCGTGATAGAGAAATGAAGAAAAAAAAAGTAAAACACAAAAACACACACAAAAAAAAACATGAATTTGACACAGGACCAACAGGATGTTGATTTCTGACCCCTTGCTTTGTTTTTTTTCCATTTTTTCTCTCTTTTTATAGATGATGAACGTGTATTATTTTCACCATCAGGCTGACGAATTACTTGGCACCGCTAGTGAGCAGTTCTTGGGTAAAACGGTAAAGGAAGTCAAACAGACGATTCTACAAACTTTAGAAGGACATTTGCGTGCTATTCTTGGTAAGTGAATTAGATTTTTATTTATTTCAACATCACATTTTTGAGATTTTTTCCACAAGTTTAAAAATTAAATTAGAACATTCGAAACAACGACCGACAAAAAAGGTAATAATAAAACCCACTTAGATCCTTGTCACTTTGCATCTGACAACATAGAATCACGACTTGACATGGATCCTTCTAAAACAACTAAGGGACAATAAATTTTATTTCCTTTTGAGCTTAAATAAAAGAAGAGATGTTTTCTGACATTTGTTTACTTTTGGTATATACAACAAGGTGGCGCAAAATTAATCACCCTATTGGAAAATGTTATAAGTTGTTGTGTTCAACCAGAAAAAGGCCAGTGTAGAGTAGTGTAGTGCAGTGCAGGTTCATGAAAATTGTCAGAGCAAACTCAAGCAAAAACGCCATACGTCAGATGTTAAAAACAAGAAAACAAATAAAATTCGGCGCAAGTAAAATGGAAGGAATAATTAAAAATACAATTTTGGAAGAGTTATTAAATAGTGATAGTGAAATTGATTTATCAAGTGATTCTTCTACAGAATCTGAAGATAAACGAAGAAACGCGATGGTGTTCTCTTTGTTAAAAATAAAAAGAAGTTGCATTGCCCAGTATTCAAATGAAGTAGTTTCCTCTTTACTCGGAAAAAGAGTTCGTAATTATTTGGTATTGGGAGAACAGTGAATCTTAAGCTCATACACCATCAGCTCTAAGCTGGTGTGCGAGTGCTAAGCAGACTAAATAAACTTGGTAAACAAAACAGGGTCACACTATATTGGGTACCTGGTCACGTTGGTGTTCATGGAAACAAAAAAATGGGCGCTTCAACTCGCCTAACAGGGCCTGAACCCTATTGCGGAATAGGAGGAAATGTCATCAACACCAAAATTAAACAAGAAGAGGAGGCAAACAGATTCAAAAACCGGAAAGAACTCCCTAAGCTGAGACAGGCGAAAGTACTACTCGGCAATTACAACCGGCAACGTTTCGAAAACTGTATCAACTTAAACAGGAATAACCTAATAATAATAACATATATTCTAACAGGACACTGCAAACTTAGAAGACACCTTAATCTACTTGGTGTGGTAAGCAGTACCACTTGCAGATTCTGCAACATGCATGAGGAAACACCGGAACACATATTGGGAAAGTGTTTGCCAATCATGCACCAAAGGAAAACCCATCTGGGACAATACCAGATAGAAAAGAGCAACATTTCCTCTCTAAAAGTGCCCTAAATATGTACTAAAATTCCTAAAAGCAATAGGTTTGGAGGAGGAACTGTAGGATGAGCCAACTCATTATTTTATAAGCGGGGGCACAATAAATCTACAGGTCGCAGTGCAATAACCCCCAATACAGTTCATTCATTCATTCAACAGTGAATCACCAGAGATTGCCCTTCACTCGAAGTTAGCTCTAACCTATGCTCTAACTTAAAACAACTTAAAACTAAAACAACTTAAATCGCTTACAAAATATAATCGAATAATGACATCAGATGCTTTTGACAATTTTCACCAACCTGCACTAGCTCAAAAGGTAGTGCAGAATATTCAAAACTAGAACTAGAGTACACTAGTTCAGCTCAATGAACGCTAATCAGTGTAAGTCAGTTCAGAAATTTTTTCTTAATGAAAACTAAAAAGCTACAATTTTCTGCCCAGAGTAGTCCAGTGCAGCTGGTTGAACAGAGCTATAATTTTTGCAAATGGCGTCGCGTCGTACGTCAATCATATTTGACATTTGTGAACTAGTCACAGCCAAGCAATAGAGTACAATATACTCCGCAAGAGCGTGGAATAATTTTGTCGATTTTTTTGACCAATTATCGGTCTGTAGTGTGATTTTCGAGGTCGATTCCTAATCATGTGGTTCGAATTGGGCAAACATTTCGCCGCTTAGCTACTCAACTCGAAGAGACTGGAACCACAGAAGACCATGCAGGGAGTTGCCACTACCGGACTGGTCGTTCGGCTGAGATATCGTGGAAGTGGCTGCCGATGTCAATGAGAACGAAGAAAAAGCAGCCAGACGACGACGTGCCACGCAATTGGATATCACCAGACGCCTACAGCGAATTTTAGTAAAAGGCTTACACCTACAAACGTTCCCGTACAAAGTGCAAACAGTGCTGACCGTCTGTCGTATGTGAATTACCTCAATCTCAACAACGAAGAGGACGATTTACTGTCGAAAATCACCCTGAGCTACGAGGCGCGTTTCCACTTAAGCAGTTACGTCAATTAGCAAAATCTTAGTTTCTGGGGCACTGAAATCTGCGTGTGATGCACGAAGAGCCATTAGACCCATTCAAAGCCACTGTCTGGTGCGGCGTTTACCCAAGAGCAGTGATTGGGCCGTATTTTTTGGAGGACGCAATACGGTCAATGTTACTGGCGAATACTACAGGGTCATGATAAACGACTTCTTACTGCCGGAATTTGATGAGCGGGGCTTGGTGAACATAATATGGTTTCAACAAGATAGCAACCGTACACACAGCACTAGCCACAATAGATATTGTGATGGAAGCGTTTCCTGGTCGCGTAATCCCGTTTTACAATTTGACATGGCCAGCAATATCGCCCGATTTAACGATCCCAGACAGGGGCTACTTGAATTCGCGGCCAACAAACCTTAGGTAATCGCAGCCCCTAAGGAGAATATTTGACTGGAATGCGAACAGTTATCACCGGAAATCTTACGGAAAGTCATGCGAAATGTGATAAAACGGACACAAATGTGTATCAACACTGGCGGCAGCCACTTGACGGATATCATCTTATCCAATTAACAGACAAAATTGTAAGGCTCCAAATATTTCTTTTTGTATTTGGTAAAAAAAGTAATTCAAAAACAAAATTGGATGATTAATTTTGCGCCACCTTGTATATGTTTATAATGTACATATAATGTTTATTTTAAGGTGAATACACATGAACATACTTCATTAACCTTAAACCTAAAATTCTGGGAAATCGGTTTTAATGATTTCTGCTATTATCATGAATAAAAAATGGACCCAAGTACATATACAGCAATAAAGGCGGTATTACGAATTTGACTATTAAAATGTGGTTTTAGATTTAAAGACAAAAATCCCTAGGGCTCTTGTATGTACCTATTTACTTTAGCATAAGTCCCGTATTTTAAAATCAGCTAGATTAGGAACTAGCAAAAGGAACGGAAATAAGTTAAAATTTTCGCAGATTCCACCACGGGAGCAATACAAGTATAAAAGTTTGAATCAATGTTTTTTTATATTTTGTTTACTCACTTAAGGTGGCGCTATAGTCCGGGCTCCATCAACAAACTTCTCCAGCCAGCTAAGTCCCTATATCTATCTGACTCCAGCTTTCTTTACTGCGGGCGTTGTTCGCCACGCCATCCCTTGGGATTGGATTGAAAGTCTTTCCGGGACGGAGCATTTGTGCCATTCTATATGAACTGGTCATCTCAGTCGTTGGACTTTAATTTAACTGACCAGGTCGGGCTCATACATTTCATGGTTATATCTTCTCCTCCACTCTCCATCTATGCAGACTGGACCAAGAAACACATGGAGAATTTTCCACCTTTAACAAGGTACAAGCCTCTGCACCATATGGAGGAGAGAACTTTGCTTCCCATTTGCCTTCTTAGTCCAAACAGGCAGAGATTGGCAAGAGTTTTTGTCCACTTTATGTTAGCACTGGTGTCATTGTCTAAATAAAAATCGGCTAGGCAGACAAAAGCCTTGGACGTTCTGTTCAAGACATCAGTGTTGGGTGCCGTTTCGGTCTTAACCTCATTGACCGCTTAGTCCATCTTCTTCGCTACCCTCCCAATGCTCAGAAACGCGCCACCGACATCACGCTTTTTTCTTGCAATGATGTTGATATTGTCGGCGTATTCGAGTAATTGGACAGATTTTTGAAAAATTGTGCCTCTAGTGTTGATGCGGGAAAATGCTTCGGAATTTATCCGACCATCGTTCCTTACTCTGCACAAACGGACAAGTTTTTCAGCGATGCCAAGATAAGACATTGACCTTAATAGTTCGTCTCATTAAATACTTTCATGCGCGATCGCGATCGATGAGAAGGTGGCAGGTGTCGATTTGGAGTTCTTGGGTGTTCCCCAAGATTTTTGGTAATGTGAATATTAGGTCGGTGGTGGACTATACTGGCCTAAGGCGCCAATAATATGGACCTGACGAAAGGCTTCAGACGTTCACATAATACACCAGAAAGGATTATGTATGCTTTATTCAGGAGACTGATTCATCTGTATTTGAAGGTCCCCTTTCTTGAGGATTGAGAAAATAACACATGAGGTTCCATTCATCGGGCATGCTTTCTTCCAACCATATTTTGCAGAAGAGCTGCTGCATACACCTAGCTCCTAAGCCATCGCCTGCCGCTTTGAACAGTTTGGCAGCGAGACAGTAAGCCTCCAGCGGTTTTGTTCAACTTCAAATTTGAAATCCTCATTCGAGTCCATGTCCAGTGGACAGTATTTTTGGTCTGGATCACCTTAGTGAAGTCGTACCTCTAGCAGCGGAATTCTCTACGTCTTCGCCTTCATGTAGTTTAGAGAAATGCTCTTTCCAAATTCTCATTACTGACTTCAGTTCTACCAAGATGTTCGCTTATTGTGCAATGTGCATGTACGCTTCGGCTCGGGGTCTATATCGCTGAGATGTTTTTTTCCCCTAGGTTAAAACTTCTGAACATCAATCCTGTTATGGCATATCTCTATTTCCTCGATTGGGCGCTACTCATGATCCTTCTTTTTCTTTCTGTGAAGCCGGTGTTCCGCTCTCCTCTTCTGCTCGTATAGCCTATGAGCAGTTCTAGTCCTTCTATACAGCACCGCTTTGTAGGCCTCTTATTTAGCTATATTGCTCACACTCATCCTGAAACTAGGGGTTCCGTTGTGGTGGTCCTCTAAAAACCAGTACTTTAGAACTGGCTTCTATGATGACTGATTGACAATGTTGCTAATGATTTCAGTACTTGATGTTGGCGGCATCGAAGTTCATAAGAGGTTGTTAGAAACTCGAACGGAAAAGGACCAACGATCTCTTGCGAGTGTAGCCGTCCGACTAGATCAAATTTACTCACAGTATTTTCTTGTTTTGGTCGATATGCCATCAGCGGTACCTTGGCTACAACGAGGTTATGTTTGGAGTCGATTTTGGTATTTTAAAAGTTAGAGAAGCTTGACTACAAAAATGATCCAGTGAAGTACAGTCTTAAGTCAATGTTTGGCTTTTGGAAAGTGTGGACATTCTCAATACTGGAGCAATGCCTTGCGTCGATCACAATGCCAATAGTGTTTAAGGTTGATTGATCAGAAGATCGCCACTAGAACTTCGTACTGGCTACTAGAACGTCTCACCCCCCAGTAAAGTCGATAAGCCTGAATTCGTTATCGATGGTGGTGTCATGGAGTCTGTATCTTCGGATCCTTATACCATAGATTTTTCTTTCCTGGTTAAAATCTCCTAGGACAATTTTAATATGTAGCTGTTTAGTACCCCTTGGCATAATGGTTAGTGCGTTGGACTGTCCTGCGGAAGGTCTCGAGTTGATTCTCTGCGGCATCAAGAAAGTTTTTTTCAAGGGTGTACTGCCTCTTGCGAGGAATTGACAAATTCTCCAAAAGTATCTTTTGTCATGGAAAAGTGCTGCTCATTAGCCGTTCGGAATCAGCAGAAAATTGTAGGTCCCCTCCGTTCCTGGAAACACACACATAGGAATGGTTGAAAGTTGTAAGTCACTAAGTCCTAGTTTACTCCGAGCTGTTGCACCACCAAATTTATTATATATATTCATGTAGCTGTTTTGTCCAAAGCTCGTATAATATGCCTTTGTTGCTTTCTTGTTTCTCCTCAGTGGGGGCATGTGTTCAAATAAGGCTTATGTTGGCGGGATTAACATTTATGTGGATTGTTGTGAGGTGCTCTTTCACACAGTTGAAACTCAAGAATTTGAATCTGATTCTAGTTCCAACAACAAATCTGCTCCCAAATAGACACTGGCTTTTGTTCTTGATAGAAGTTGCCGTAGTGGGTATCGCAGTCTTTTAATTTTAGTCTCGCCGATCCATCCCGTCGCATTTCTTGAATGGCCGTAATTTCTGCTTTGCAGCAATTAAAGGCTGCCGCTGATTGTTCGGCAACGCGTACCATATTTATTGACTTTACGTTCCACGTACAGGTCCGAAGTTCGTTGTCCTCATTTCTCTTGGATAGTTCGTCATCAGAAAATCCATCAACATGAAGGCACAACCCCAAACCTGGAGGGCCAAATCCTAAGTATAACTTGAAGAACAGGGAGCCGAATAAATCGCTTCTTACAAGCCTGATCCCCGAATATTTTGTATTAGTCATGTTAGATGATCACTAAACTAAATAGTTTAGCCAAACTGGAACTGTAGACATCACCGTCAATTCCATCTACTGAATTCCTACGCTACCGCTTGAAAGGAGGAAAGATGCCTCACCGGGAACACATCTTCCTCCCCCCTCTTCTTTCGTATGCTGTCGTCAACAACCTTCCACTAGGGTTCGGATCCAATCTCCATTTTAGGTAATAGCAATAGGCATCCGAAGTTGAGAGGTGAGAGTAGGAGTTGATAGACAAAAGTGACCTGGGTCGACGTGGATATGGATACCATATAAACATATTTTTTTTTTTTGTTAAATCAATACAAAATTTGATCGAAATATTTTCCACTGCTAGGGAAAATTTTTCAAAAAAGCCAAACGTGTTCTTGTATTTGACTTTTAAAATTGAACACTTATATTATTTTGTATTCTAAACAAATTCAATAGATACTCGTATCTATTTCCAAATGTCTTACTTTGTATATAAATTTTGCAAAGTGCTTGGACATGCTATACTCGTACCCACGAAAATTAAACTATTGGACTACAATATCCAAACTGGTTGTTTTTTTATTTCACAGTAGGAACTTACACCGGCTGATAGGAACCTACTAGCCCCTGGGAAGAACAACAATCAACATGTTTTGTAATTCATGAAATCAATATTTTCCCCCTTTACTTTGAATCAATTTCAATTGAAGTAACTCGTAGTGATTATCCTGAAATCCATTATAGAATTGATGACTACATACTTTGTGGTTCGGAGAAAGATCGATAAAGCTGTTTGAATTTTCGACATTCATTTAACAGAACATAAAGTGTTACGGAACACTAAAAGTTATTTACGTTAAGTGTGCTTCCTTGATGACGGTCAAGTAAATTATTGCTTCTTGAACTTTACCTTCAACTATTTCTTATTTGAACTTGTGAAAGTTCTTAGGGGTCATAATAGGTAGCTATTAAATATGACATTGAACGAA
Source organism: Chrysotoxum bicinctum (assembly GCA_911387755.1). NCBI lineage: Eukaryota > Metazoa > Arthropoda > Insecta > Diptera > Syrphidae > Chrysotoxum > Chrysotoxum bicinctum. The sequence goes on along the minus strand of OU426989.1, from coordinate 118,392,927 downwards.
CGAACAGTTATTTGTTTGTCAAGGTGGCACTCAAGGTACAATATAAAAATGGTATTTAAAAATATGTACTTATTTTAACTCAATAGGAAATAACCCATAAAGGTCGAAAAGAAAATGTGACCAGAAATGGGCAGGCAACCTCATTAGAAAGCTATAGATAAATATAATACGAATACAAAAATATGCAGATAAAGCTGCCGTTCTTATGTATGAAGTGAACGTAGTGTACAGAATTTCAAGAAAATGTCAAATTTAGACTTTTTTCAAATACAGAAGATGAAGAGTTGTATGTACAATTTAATTATTTATTTAGTCCTTGCATTTCATCTGGCAGACGGCTTAATTTAAGCCATGCTTTGTTAATCTTTTAGTCGAAACTAATTTTGTTATAATTAAAGTTTATATATCTATCTGTCTATCTGTATATCTAAATATCTATCTTTATACATATCTATTTACCTGTTTATTAATCTACAAGGGAAATATAATCATCATAATATAAATTTGCAAATGGCGTCTGATGTCATTGTGCTCTGACATTTACAGTGATCTACAAAAGTTTGCGTACTTTGATGAAATATCGAAAAGAAGAGCGATTGCTCCAAATGGTTAATAATTAATTTTTCTGATAAATATATTTAATTAAAACAATGTTCCAAGGTTCCATTTTGAAATAAATAAATGCAAAATTTTATTTTTATTTCAACTGAATCAAAATACAGTAGTATCTCGATAATGTGAACTAATTAAAACAAGGCTATTTCGGATTTTAGAGGATTCACATTACTGGAACTTTTTTTCAGTTCCTCTTTATCGGTAAAAATCTATGCACTTTTTGCTTAGGTGCCATTACATAAACTGATACAAAAAAAACATCTTAATAGAAAGCATAACAATGTAAAGTGTACCTTCACAACTTGCAGGAGACACCAACACTATCTTGACTGCAGCTGCATTCAAAACATTTAAATTTGTCTAGATAAATAACAGTAAATTAGTCCTTTATACGGCACGCAAAACAAACAAGAGAAAAAAAGAAAATATAAAAACTTTTACAAAAAGAAATTCACATTTTAGAGTACAAACATTTCGCAAGATCACATTATAAGATGACAATTAGCGTGTTTTTTGGAAAAGTTATCCGTAGTACAGTAGGATTTTATATGAATAATAAATACAACATCCGCAGTAGGATCACTGCCGACACTCGAATAAACGTCAAATCTCTATCCGCAGGAGGATTTCACTTCTCCTTTTATCGGCAGTGGTCCTACTGCGGATGTTGTATATGTTATTCATATAAAATCCTACTGTACTACGGATAACTTTTCCAAAAAAACACGGCTAATGTAAAGTTTTGGCGATTCACATTTTAGAGAAATTCACATTATCGGTAATTCACATTATCGAGAGACTACTGTACTGCTTATATTGTTCTTTTGGCATAATAAAGCATTTTTTAATAATTGTGTTTTATTGCGAATATCGTGGGTCCTAATTTTTTTCTAATGCATCCCACGTGTGCTCAATGGGGTTGATGACTGGGTTTTGCGGTGGAGTTCTTAGGAGGCATGCGTTTTGTTTTGGGTCATCATCCTGTTGGAAACAATAATCGTTAAAAATGGCCAGCATCTCCGCACTGAATCTTAAATTTCTGTTAAGAATAGCTATGTACACAGGGTGGATCAAAAGTTTCTTCACAATTTGAAAATGATGTCCTCGTACGAAGTGTTATGGAAAATGGTCTAGAAAGATTCCGTCTCTGTGAGCAAGAAGCTGGTGCTCATTTGAGGGACATTATATTCCATACTTAGCCCAACAAATCTCCATAAATCTCCTTCGAATATTTCCAGCTTACCGACTCCTGATGACGGCATACAACCTCAAACCATAACATGCCCACCTCCGTGCTTCACAGTTTTCACTGTGAACTTTATAGTTACAGAATCGTTTGGCTATCTACACACCCGCAAACGACCGTCAGACCCATAGATGTTGTATTTTGACTCGTCCGAGAAAATTACCTGCCGCCAAAATTCAGGAGGCTTGTTAACATAAGTTGGCGAATGTGAGCCGTTTTTGCCTGTTTATTAAGTTCAGTAGTGTTTTTTTCCTAGGCGTGCATGACTAAAAACCTTTTTGGGCTATGGTTCTTCGAACTTTTTCTTGGTGCACGAATCGTGATGCATCACAAGCTCAGAGCTGGGATGATTCCTAGCTGTTGATCCTTATCTCTTACTGAAGCTTCGACGACATTCGGCCTGATCTCACTTTGGATTCTATTTTTCCTCCGTTCCTAAAGCAATCGATGGTTGTCTGGATCTTTTGCTTCTAGAAGTGTTTTAAAACTGTACGTAAACTGGAGTGATGCACACCCCAAAAACGTGGAATTATTGTTACTGCTAATTTGACCAATTTGCAGCCTGTTATTCATAAATTGATGCCTGTTGACCGTCAAAAAATATTAACGAAGTCCTCTGCTCTATAAAATTTAGTGCAAAAAGAGCATGATTTTGACTTAAGTGGTTATCTTACAAACAAAATTTGCGTTTCTGGGGTACAGAGAACCCACATGAAGAGCAAGAAGAGCCATTTTGTAATCCCTGAAAATGACTGTTTGGTGTGGCATTTTCAGTTGTTCAGTAATCGGCGTAACTGGTGAGCGTTACAGGCGGGTGCTCAACGAGTTTTATTTTTAGCAAGCTACTAATTTGGGTTTCGATCATTGTTGGTTTCAACAGACGGAGCAACCGTTCACACAGCTCAAGCAACAATGGAAATGTTGAGATACTAATTTCCTGGAGATCACGTTTTGAAAATTTGAACTAGGCGTCCAGATTGCCAGATCTAACGACGCCAGACTTTTCTTTTGTGACTTTTTGAAATATCGAGGTAAATACAATCTCGCAGGTCTTGAAAACTACCACTGAAGAAGAAATAACCAATTGAGAGCCATATGTTTTGCGAGCAATAATTCAAATATTCATCAACTCAAGAGGTGGTCATTTACCCAATATAATTTTGTCAACTTAATGTCTTCAATTTTGTATCTTCAAATAAACTCTTTATGAAAAGAGAGCTCATTTTTATTTTCGACGACATATGGGAAAAATATGGCAAGATATGCTTTCGTAAAAACAATCTTCTCGCATTCTTAAGGTAAGACTTAAAAAAAAATTCCCGAAAAATTGTTATTAATGGTGCCCCTCTTAGAACCATTTTTTGTTTTATATTTTTTCAAAAACTGTTCAACCTAAAGCTAAAGCTCCCCAAAAAATTGGATAATATTGTGTATTCAAATTTTCCAAACATTTGTTTTTTGTATTTTTTTAAAACTCAATATTTCAAAAAACTCCGTGCTCGAATTTTTTAAAACTTCACAATTAAAAGATTTTAAATACAATCTACAAGATGTGAGAAAAAATTTGATTTTATCAAAAAATAACGGTACCTACCATACCAAATGTTAAAAAATTATTTCTGCGCCTAGAATTTTGATAAAAAATTTTTTCTTTCGATTAATTTTTACGATCTATAATTTAATAAAAAAAATGGAAATACTACGCACTATACCTAATTTTGGATTTTAATGAAATTTTTTATAGAGAAGCTTCTGAAAACTTTGAAAGTCTTTTCAAAACTTGAAAAAAAATATTTTTTGAATTTTTGAGAAATCACATGACAGTTTTAGTTTTTTGAATGAACTGCCATTTCTTTAGGTGTTTTTAGAAGCAATATATTACGAAAATTGTTTTAGTACGATACTAGTTAGAAAATGTTTATGATTAAGAATGAGTAATTAGACTACTTTAAAGTTAGCGAATTGTTAGGTAGTATCATAATCATACTAATACATTAATAATAGGCTGTTTAAAATGTTGGGCCAATGTTATTAAAAAACTCTTTTAGTATGTCAGAGATAAAAACAGAATTTCATTTGATTTTTTAAGCAAATATGAATTTAACCCATTCTCTCCCATTGTACTTTTTAAAGTACAGTAAAATGAATTTTAAAAATGGCCATTTAACAATATGCCATGAAACAAAAATCATCTTTTTGATTTTGTTTTCTCAAAAGCTAATATTATTTGAATTTTTCAGATACTTTTTTTATTTTTTGATCACAATAGGTTATTGTCCAATTGTCTTTTGGTAGAAAGCATTCTGAAATATTTCTCGTTTTGTGTCCTTCAAAAACATTTGTGGTCATATAAACTTCAATCGACAAAATACAAAAATTATTCTTTGATTTTTATTTGAAACAAACATAAAGCTTACGAGTATATAAGTCCCTTCATATTTTTTGTATATATATACGGAGGTAAGCAATGCCAAAGTTTGATGTACTTTTAAAAGTACAATGGGATCATGCATGCATTATTTTTCTAGGGATTAGAATGGATTTTCAAACTATCCCTGTCAAACACTTTTATGGTAAACGTTTTCAAAATCTTCACTCTGCTCTGGAAGAACTGCATAATAATGCACATATCGTCAACGCTGATATCGTCATGATTCCTCCACCGGTGGACTACGTGACGGACGAAGAGGATATAGATGAAGACAATATGATAACAACGGAATTACCACTATATGTTCCAGGTGAAGTGGAGATTTTTGTGGAAGCTTATTTAACGGCTGACGACGACGTATTCGACAGCGATGATGACATCCCATTATCAGAGTTGAAGAAGTCGATTGCTCCACCGGTATGGAGAAAATCAATTTTCTCAGCTGAGTTCCAACGAACCGAACATTTCTTGCGTAGAATCCAAAACTGCACTTCAGATTTATTCGGCCTGAACGAAATAGACATTTTTGAAAATTTGTTTGATCCCTTTGACAACTTATTGTAAATCAAACTATGTTGTATGGAGGGCAAAAACACCAACACAACTTTTAATTCACTGACAAGGATTTGAAAATTTTAATTGGAATCTTACTGTTATTCCAATGAAATTCGAGGCAAGAATTGGTGGTGGAACATTTTCAACTCCATGTTTTCGTCCACTGTTTCCAATGCCTGGAGGCTCCACAAGCTGACGAATAATTATAAAGGTGATCTACTCAAACTCACCAGAGCAATAACTCTTTACTACTTTAGGTTCCACACTCTGAATGCAGGACAAGGACAACCTAAACTAACTGTCAAGCGAAGCATTGCGGAGAGTCCATAATACCACTTCCCCGAAAAATTACCAAATCAATTCAGATGTCAACAGTACCATCTACGATCAAAATGGTGCTGTGAAATGTGCAATGTAACATTGTGTATAAATAAAAACTGTTTTAAAAATATCCATGTAAACTCAAATTAAAATGATATGTATGACCCCACTGTACTATATAAAGTACACCTTCATTACCAACAATATAATTTTTTTTCAAAAACTTTTTTCGTATAAATGTTCTTATTTTAACCTCAATAAAGAGAAAATACCATAAAAATATGATTTTTCCAATTTTCAATACGCTTGGGAGTTAATGGGTTAACAACAAGAACAAAAATTATAAGTCGTTGTAGCGGTTTCTTAAATAAATAAACTTTTGAAAACACATTTTGGGACGCCAAACCTTAAGATTTTATTATTGTACGAATAAAAATTAAATTGAAAACAAAATGTTGGCCCGTTTTTGAGATATCGAATTCTCAAAAAAAAAAATATTTTTTTTTTTAAATTGGAAAAAAATTTGTGTTTTAAAAGGAAATAATTAAACTTTTTAGAAGCTTCTCTGAGAAATTCTAAATTCGAAAAAAAATGGTTCTATGGTACAGTCAGTAATATCTTAGTTTTTTTTTGTATTGAATTATAGATCATAAGAGAGAAAAATACGATTTTCAAAAACCATTTTTTTATATTTGTGTGGTGGGTGCCGTTATTTCTAGATAAAATAGATAAGATTAGATTAGATTAGATCAGATAAAATGAGGCATTGAGAGCAGAAGTGGCGTAACCCCAATATTCACTTATTGAGAAAATCACGGTTTAAAAAGTTACCGAAAAAGAAATGTTTGTTATTAGTTTCTTATTTAAAATAATATTTAATAAACTTCAGTTATGGCATAACTAGTGGGATATCTTATATTTAAGACCTTAATCTTCTCTTTAAATTATTAATTACTGGATTTTATGTGGTTTACACCACCACTGCTTCTTGGATACTGGAATAAATTTAAAAAAAGAAAGTTGGTTACACCAATAACTTAAAAAACAGGTTATGTAAAAAAAAATATTATCGTTTTTAACTACAAAATAGTTAGAAAGTTAAGTTTAAGTTTATACTACTATGACAGGTACTTTCATTTTTCTTCCTCATCTACGTACTCAACCAGCCCGACATCTCTGTCCATAGAAACAGTTTTCAATTTTTTAAAAAAGTCGTGGTAATTCGGGAGGATAAAATTAAATAACTCGAATTTTCTTTTTTGTTTCACTTACGGCATTTTCTTTTGGATAATCTTTTTTCGAGATCTGTGATGAGTGCAGATGTTCTTTTTTTCAAAATCACAGTATCAAAAAGCACGTCTTCGTTATTACTGTGCTTGTAAAAAATATTGAAAGGTCTCTTTCAGAAATTTTAGCCAAAGAATTTTAAGCCATTCCACCATCCCTTTATTTACATTCATTTTCGGATTTGTTTTATTCTTTTCCAATTTTTTCATCGAAAACATCATAGATCCATGCTAAATATACATGTAAGGTTTGTTTCTTACCAAGTAATGGACAGTATGTCCAAAGTTGCCTCTTGTAATAGCACACAGCCGTTGAAATGACTCGAGTGGACAAGGTCTTCATGAGATCAAATGCAATCACCGAAGTGTCAGATTCCTTTGCTCGTGTTGCGTCATCTCTCATGCCATTTCTAGCCGAATCCGCTTTTCTAAGATGAAATTCATGTTCAATTTGTATTTGAGGCTTCTGGTGATCAGTCGCAAACTTTAGCTTATTGTTCAAAAAGTCATACTTCTTACAAGAATTCTACTCATTTCAAATTGTACTGTACTAGCGCAAAAGTAGCGTAAGTGGGTTACACCATTTCTGCTCTAGGAAAACTTCCGTGCAGAAACAATGTTTCAGCATTTTTGTATTGATTTATGAGCAAATTTAAGTAACGTCACTTCTGCGTTGAAAAAAAATTTATTTTTGACCATTGTGGATTATAAAGTCAAAATTGAAACAAATGAGGGTTATGCCACTTCTGCTCTCAATGCCTCAAATATAGTGTCAAGTTTAAAAAATTTGAGCATGGCGTTTACGAAATATTGAATTTCAAAAAAAATAAAAAAATGATCAAAAACGGTTGAACCGTTTTAGAGAAAATCAAAAACGAAAAAATGGTTCTAGGGGGTACCATTAAAATCCATTTTTTAATTAAATTTTCAACCAGTACCTAGGCTTCAACTGATTGAAATTATTTGAATTTAAAAAAATAAATGTGTGAAACAGTTTTAGAGAAAAAAATCAGCTATGCATTTAAAAAATTTCGAAAAAAAATCGTATGACAGGTACCGTTATTTTTGATCTTAAAAAAAAAAAAAAAAAAAAAAAAAAACATATGAGGGGAAAAATTAAAAAATGCAATCTACCAATTTTAAAGAAAATCGGCGGAGGCTGTAGTCGATAGCCTTTGCTATCATCTTAATGTCAACTTTGATAAAAATCCCGAGTTCAATTTTTTTTTCGAATGCATAAATTGCCTTAAAATTAGTAGGTACCTGCAAGTTGCAAGTTTAAATGAATCTTATGATTATGCACATTTTTCTCTATTAACATTCATTTTTAAAATTTTTAGTATTTTATATAAGAGATGGTTCGTGTGGTTCAGTCGTGCATTTTATTTTTATTTCTTACAAAACGGTAACCAATTTACATTACGTTTGCGCAATCATGTATATTTATACATATCTATGTCTTTCTATCTGACAGTCTTTCTATTTCTTTCTATTCTTTCTATTTTTTTAATTAACTTTGGGCTTGAAACCGTTTGCTAGAATTTAGTATTTAAAAATTTTATAAATTTAAATAAAATGGTGCATATTTTATCCTCATTTTTACTCTAAGCAATCGTTCACGACACCATGTGTATTTAATATCTATTTGATAACCGCAACCAGAGTTTTAATTGAATCAGACATTTATTTGTTCAAGGTTAAATTAAATCAAGTCTGAATCTCCATCGTATTTTTAAATGAGAACTTGAAGTGTAATTTCTTTTTACTAAGTGTAAAGAATTTCCTTCCGCATAAATTTTCATATTTGTTAATTTTATGGGACTTCTAATTTTCAAAGACGCTTTTATCAGAATTAATAGATACTCGTATATCTTTTAGCTTAGGTATGGTTCTTATTTTCAGTTCAAAATTAATTTCTCGCAAACAGTCAGATAGTAAAAAATTAAATTTATTTGACATTGAATTTAGACGCACGCTAGCTACGAGAATACTAGTATATACTTTTTACTCAAATGAAATGTGGGTTGATGGAACGAAGACTCAATTGTCACAAATGTTCAATGCCTTTATTGATTCCACATCAGAAAATACAAATAAATTTAAGTTAGGGTCGTTTAACGGGAGGATACTTTCATTTTATGATTCATTTAGTTCCAAGGGAATCGATAAATGTATATATCAAGCAAATAGGCCGAAGGGAAGATTCATCTAAGAAGAAAAAGAAATAAATGAAACTATCACTGACTGCTGAGGCATTTTTGTTCGAATTTAAAGAGAACATTAGGGCTCAGAGGGATCTTCTTTTTTCTTCTCAATAAACAAACCGCCTAGTGTTGATTATGAGATTATCAAGATTGAATGATTTAGACTATTGGAAGAGGAAATTAAGACGACACCATAGCTGGGAATTTGCAGAATTTAATGAAATCTGTTAAAATGCAGTTGTATTTCAGGGCGAAAAATGGAGCTTAATTTAACCTCCTTGTCCTACACCAAGTTCAAAAACAAACTGAAATTTAATAAATTGAGAATTGCAAATACGAACATATTTTTAAGCTTTTGCGTTTTAATGATTTCATTTAAATTTTCGTTGGCTAAAGCAAAGCTTCCTTTTATGAATTTATGTACAGCCAAAGAAAATTTGACAGAATTTCTTTTGCAAACAAGAGCAGTCCCTGAAAATGGAAACAAATGACGTCGCTACTGTGTGATGTGCTTTTGTTTCCAGCCAAAGTTTTGCTCGTCGGTCTCGCCAGGGTCTTTCTAAAGAAACACGAACTTCAGATAAAAGGTCTTTAAAACCTTATAACGAAATCTTAATTATGAAACAACTCTTATTTATATGTACATACGAGTATATCGAATAATATTCTCTTTAATTCAAATACTTCTAAGATAGATATTTTCTGATAAGCGAGTTGTCGGTTTAGGGGTATTCTTGTACATCGTGTTTCAGTCTCGGAATCTGGTTTCACCTGGTGGCACTGAAACGCTCTGGAAGATTAGCAGATATACAAAGCTTCTAGTGGCAAGCTAAACGCTTAACACATCGGCAGATACTACGCCCCTGGTGGCTTACAACAGGCAAAAACGCTCTGGAATCGTTGCCGAACGACTAGTGGTTTTTGTCTGCCAAAACAGTTCGTATTTGCGTCAAAGTTGAATGTGAACTGTAAGACCGATGAATGTAATACGAATTTGCTTACATTTTCTTGTGACGTCACGTGCTCCTGGCGACGGTTATTTTTGAATATTTGCTACTTAATCAGAAAAGTAAAGATGTCAGTTGCGAACGTAATGAAGAAATTCTTGTAGGATGGAACGCTTTGTTACACTACCATCAAATCCATCAAGAAGCATCTTTCAAAAGAACACACCAAAGCTTTCATATAGATCTGTCGATAAATTTTTTGACGGTGGCCATTTTATTTAGACGCCTACGAGCATTTTCGTTGAAATCGAAAGAAAGTTGATTTCGATTGATCATTAGAAAACACCATTAAGCAAACAAAAGCTTGACTAATATTATAGGAACGCTTCGCCATCTATTGGAACTATTTACCTCTGGTTTACCCAATTTTGGTGCGGCCTTTGCAGCACAAGTGACGCAGAACGTTCTGGTTACTCAATCGAGGTCACGACACCTGAAATGGTCCACGGTTTGATAATGGACGATCCGCACCTTCATGAACTTGAAGGTGCCACAGGCTTATATCACATGGATGAGTTATTTTGATTTTATATAAATATTTGGACATGAAAAAGTTTTCCGAGAGATGGATGCCGCGTTTACTCACAATCGATAACAAGAGCAATCGTTTAACAACTTCAAAGGAGTGTTTGGAGAATTTCAAAAATAAAAATCGACCGAATTTTTGCGCTATAAATATTAATTTTCCGAAATTTGTAGTGAAGCTGATGGTTTTCTCTCACTACTGTCTCAACGGAATCAGCGTCATCAGTAGTTGGTCTTTACCTTCAACCCAACTTTTCACAACTTTCCAGGCTTGGACGTTTAGTCCCTCATTTTGAGCTCGCAAAAGTGTCAAATACTTTGTACCTTCTCGCCCCCCACTTCTTGGCAAGAACATTGTTGTGCATTTTCGGGATTTCATCACCCATGCATGTATTCACTTTGATGACCTTCGAAGTTCTCAATCTGGGTACACTCTCTTTTAGCCAATCTGCTGTTTTAGACCAGTTTCAAAGTGCTGATAATTAAACTTCATTGCTTCCGGACTCCTCGTCATTCAATCCGACCTGTGGGTATCCCTTCGGCAGGGCAGCAATTCTGACGTTCAAAGCCGCACTCATATGAGAGCCTTTGTTCGACGGGTTTAACGTAATCGGTGCTTAGTGCCGTAGGTGGTGTTGCCGTTTTCCTAGGTTGCTTGGCTTTTTGCATATAGGGTAGAATTTAATTGGTGGCATTTTCTCTTATACTGTCCTAGACTTTTGTTGACGCTTTCCTTTCCTAAATGTGTCGTCCTCTGTCTTACCCATTTTCGGAAGCACGTAAGTCGTTCAGTCCGTTCTTCTGTATGGCTTCTTGGGTGGACTCGATGTTCTAGACCTTGGTAACTTCCCACCACTATTACTTCTTTGGCTTTTAACTAAAAATTCAATTGCTTAGGAGGTATTCTCCCTATGCTTGTGAATTGTGCGACTTTAGTACTCATATACGAGGTATTCTCCCCTGATTAGAAGTAGACGCTACACACTGAGTTACGCCTTCTTCTTGCTTGAGAGGTATTCTCCCTTGAGAAATTCCCGTGAGGCATCCTCTTCAGGTACTTATGTACTTATATCTGGGCTCAGATCTTCATCACGGAGTGGGGAAGACCATACGATCTGCGTTTTCCCTTGCAGTAACATCCAGCGAGTATTGAACTTCTTATAGTTTTTTGTTGTTTTTTTTTTTCGTTTCAAATTTTTAGGCATATTATTCCCACGAGTAGCTAGAAAAATAATGGAATCCGCCATATCAGAGCTTCGGTTAATATGGTAAAGTCTAGGTTTCTCCTTGATTCGACCTGGTTTCAGAAAGGTTTTCGTTATAATACAGACGGTATACTGCCTGCCTGCAAACCATCCATTGGCACGGGTCACTTTAAACCCCGGATTAAGGAGGGCAGTTCTTGGTTTTTCGCTCATTACCTTCTCTACCGATTTGGGGTTATCCCAAAATGGAAAGTCAGGTGAGTCTTTGCCACTTAAACCTTCGCACCACAACACAGTGACTGCCTTCGGTGGTTGGATTTATATTTGGCATATTCTGCCGTGAGTGGGTTGACAATATACCTGCAAACGGATCAACTGCTGGACTTGTCGAGCGCTGTTTTAAGGAGCTCACAAATTTTCGGATAAATTTCTGCAAAGCCACAATCATGATGTCATCAGCGTAGAGCAGCTCTTTTTCCAAGTTTGACAAGGATCTAGTTAATGACCAGAAGCAGAACCAAGGAAGAAAAATCTTAATCTGTTATATGGCCTTTTTGAACTTCGGAATGGAATCCGTTTGATAATGAAACAGTTCCCAATCCGATTGAGGCCCCAAGCTACGTAAACTTCCGTTAAAGCTCCCAGTCTGCTAGCTCGGGATCTAAGGGTTCAAACGGAGGACACGGCATAGAAGTAACCGAAGTTCATCCTAGAGCCATTTCGTCGCGTTAAGAAAAGAGAACAAGTCTTGTACTCGTATCTTCATTTCCGAAAGTTCTTTAATGTCGTCTAAAAACGCCCATCCTAATGATTGTGTTATAAATTTGGACAGATCAAGGCATTTGCAGAGGAAATGGAGGTCTGTTTCCCGTTGGTCCCATTGCTATGACAGTGAGTGTTGTGAGGAATGCCTAGCTCCACTGCATGCTCTTCTATTTGCCAGTGTCCGCTAAAGGTATAGCTACGATCCTGGCTATGTCTTTCCTGGGTTTGCATATCAGATCAAATGCTTGGGATTTATTATAGGTGAGCTAATATTTCTAGATATAATGCAGTTAGTTCAACTGGTCCACCTAAGGTTTGATTCGCTACGAGAAATTGAAAGAATATTGCCCTTCATAACTGCGAGTGGAATGTTGACTCTTTCAGCAAGTGAGTTATGAGGGGCTCATCCTTGCCTGGCCAGCTCGTCCGCCCGTTCATTCCCATCAATGCCACAATGACCCGGAACCGAGATTATGTAGATTGACATTGTGGCTAATATTTAATTAATGGCTTCTTAGACAGCCGCCTGACTCTGTGATAATAGCTGTATTCAGGTTCTAATATGGTTCTTGTTTGAGTACCTTCCATGGTTGCCTGATATCCAATAATTCAGCTTGAAAAACAATAGCAAAGCGGGGTAGCCTAAACGGCCCAGATATATTCAAAGTGAAATATAAATAAGTATAAACAAAGCTAACACAAAAAAAAACAGCATCTTTAATGGCTATAGTTAGTGGCCTCTATTCAACCTCTTTTCATTCATAATGTCGGGTTTATTTATGATAAAGGTTTCTACTCAATGTAAAGCACAAATAACTCCCAATAGTAAACGATTTAAGAAGAGCTTTCATATGCTAAACAAAACCAATAAGGACGGAAGCAAGACAAAACCGAAACGATTACAGCATCCGCGACACTATTGAAGTTTTTGAATCAAAATTTACTAAAAGGCTCGGCAAAAGATTGTAGGTATTTTTTTTTTTATTTTTCATGCAAATATTTTCTAGAAACAAATTCTAAAATAGACCTTTTATACGAGACTTACAAAAGTCTTTGTAAGTCCAAATAAAAACCCCAACACCAAACACATTTCCTTTACATTGTGTGAATCAATTCTATCCCCAAAGCCATAATGTTTTGAAATCAGCTGGAAATCATGTGCGCATGCAAGCTTTTAAAGTTCAGCAGTTAGACGGCAATTCTTTCTATTCGCTATTTTTTTAGTATTATAAATTCGTTATTCGAGAGAGGTCTTAGTTTGTGTCTTTTCAAGTTATTGCGGTACGTCTAGTTACACGGAATAGCTTCAGAAATAAGTTGTTTTATTTGTGTTCTCCATAGTTAACTCAGTCAGTATAATTACTGAAACTACGTTGTGTTCATTCTGATATCAGTATGTACTATGCAATTAAAAATAAATGTATATTTATTAATCCAATTAAAACTTCAGTGCTTCACTTAAAATAAAAATACTTGTGTCACGTTTTGAATTAAATAAAGGTTGCATTTATGGTCCCAGTTAACAACATTCTTTATGTGTGCCGTTAAGAACTATTAAATACATATATTAATAATAATAATATTTTGAGATAAAAATTTAAATTTGAAGTGGGAACGTTTTTACTTGCGATAAAGTAATTAAAGGGCAAGTTTGAATTTAGAAAAAACTGAAGAACTCGACATTTTGATAAAAAGAACAAAGTGGATCCTGAAATTGAGTCCGTTTCTCGACTTGCAGTGTTAATCACTTATAACTTTGTGAATAAGGGTTAAAGGTAACTCCCTAGAGAGGAATTCGATTTTTTTTAGCTCGAAAAATAACGGTACCTGTCTTATAACTTTTGTGAAAAAGCATATGAATTTCGAAAACTACTCAAACGATTTTAATGAAAAAAAATATGTTTTATTATTGGTCTAGTCTACATTTTGGTTGAAAGTAAATTTTATAAGTTGAGTGGAATTGATTTGAAATCTTTCCTTGGCAATGAAACAACTATGTTGACTTTCCCGACGTTTTGGCAGGGTTTCTTTCAGGGGAACTTTATTAACACAAAAAATATCAGTTAACTCAAGTATAATAACAATTAAAACAATAAAATAAACTCACTTTTAAGTTTGTTTTTTTTAACATAAAATATAAATGGTTCTTAAAAAAAAAACAAAGAAAAAAAGAAAAGAACACTTCAAATGAAGCTTAGTCTAGGAAACTTATTTTCAAAATGCCTGTATCCTGTTTTCTGTTCATGTTGTTTATATTAATCATTATGTGTAATGTTTCTAAGATATCGCGTTTCGATGCATGTTGCTCGGTCTGTAGGACTTTGACACCTTCAAAATCTAAAGAATGACCGTTTTCGATGCTGTTACTCGCCAGCGCTGTCTTCGCAGGATTATTAGATTTGTTGTCAGATCTATGATTTGGAATGCGTTGTCGAAGGAATTGTTTTGTGGTTCCGATGTAGCCCAAATTGCATGGCTCGTTTGGTTTTCCCTTACAATTAATTTTGTAAATAACATCTGTTCTTTTGTCCTTGTCCGTTTTTGTTTTAAGTCTTGTAAAGAGGTAACTAATGGTTTTATTTGATTTGAAGGCCTAGCGAACGTCCTTTAAATTTTTGTTGATGACTTCTTTAAAGTTCTCAGCCAAACTTGGAAAATCAACATAACTTTTAAAGTAGCCATTTTTTGGATCCATATTCTGTTCGGGCAGTTTTGTGTTTATGCTTTAAAAGCAGACCACAAATGATAGCTGGAGGATAGCTGTTGTCTTCGAGGATTTTGACTACTTTTTTCTCGTTGACCGTGTGGAATCGTTCGTCACTCAACGTATTAATAATAATAGTGTGTCTGACTTAGTTATAACGGAAGTTGACTAATCTTCCTGATGCTGTACTTTTTTGATATCATCGAATAAAAGTTGGTAATTTTCTATTGAATATTGAATTATTTTGTTCCATTTCAACAGTAAACTGGATTTTCGGATTGAATTCGTTGAGGATCAGTAGCACTTTATCTAAGTTCTGTTTGTCGTTCACGGCAAAAATATCGTCTACATACTTTGTAACGAACGTAGATTTTTCTTCTATATCTTTAAAAACATTCACCTAGTATGTTATCTAATACTAAATCGGCAATGGTAGGTGACAGAGGATTTCACATAGGCATTCCAAAAATTTGCTCAAAGATATCATCTTTAAATTGTAAATAATTATTGTCTTTAAGACAAAAATTGAGAATCTCCAAAAATTTAGTTTGGTTGATTAAAGTTTTTTTTTACTAATCAATTTTTTTTTTTTTTTTTTTTTTTTTTTTTATCCGATGGAAATCTTCAAAAGACACTCGGTAAGAATCGGTACCGAGTAGTGTGGGACTCTTACCGCACTAAAACCACCGGTGAATCAGGACCAATCTATGAAAGATCGACAAATGATTTTTATTTCTTAATTTTTAAATCGCATTGGGGGAAGTTTAATGTAATAACACTTTCCCATAACTTTTAGACCATCAGCTCATGAGGCTTGGTTCTTCTTAATCTCCGAACATTGTCTCGTACATTTAATACGGTCTCCATTTCAGAGTTAGTGTGACTTTGCAGTCGCTGATTGTGTGATACAGCGTGTTTCTTAACCACTTCTGTAACCATTTCAATTTGAAGGTCACGATGTAGATCGCTATTTCTTATATACCAAGGGGCATTTATTATTCCACGAAGGACCTTGCTTTGGAATTTTTGGATGGGTTCAGCATTTGTTTTCTTTGTACAGCCCCATAGTTGGATGCCATATGTCCAAACGGGTTTCAATACTTGCTTATATAACATTAGTTTGTTCTGGATAGATAGGTCAGAGTTCTTTCCTAGTAACCAGTACATTTTTCTGTACTTTAAGTTTAGTTCTTCTCTTTTCTTTTTGATGTGCTCTTTCCATTTAAGCTTTGCATCCAAATTCATTCCAAGGTATTTGGCGGTATTGGAGTAAGGTACTTCTGTACTGTTTATAAATATTGGAACATTGTTAATGTTTTTGTTTGTAAAGTTTATATGCGTCGATTTTGTTTCGTTTAATTTGATACGCCATTTCTGCGTCCAATCACTAACTTTATCGACTGCATTTTGCAATTTTTGTGTAGCCTTCGTAACGGATTTATCTGGCACCAATATTGCAGTATCATCAGCAAAGGTCGCCATGATAGCGTTGTTGTCCACTGGAATATCCCTTGTATATAACAGATACAGGGTTGGTCCTAGGACACTTCCTTGTGGTACACCGGCTTCAATTTTCTTAAGTTCCGAGTAATTTTGGTCGTACCGTACTCTAAAGAGTCGGTTCGTAATGTAGGATTTCAGTACTTCGTAGTACTGCCTGGGAAGGTCCCTATGTAGTTTGTACTCAAGTCCCAAGTGCCAAACCTTGTCAAAAGCTTGAGCAACATCTAAAAATAAAGCAGAGCATACTTGTTTTTCTTCAAGTGCCTTTTCCACAACATCCGTAATTCGATGCACTTGGTCTATCGTGGAATGTTTATTTCTAAATCCAAATTGATGGCTTGGAATTAGTCTTCTTTCTTCAATTATTTTGCTAAGCCTTTTCAGTAGCAGTTTTTCAAAAACTTTTGCCATGATTGGTATAAGCGATATTGGTCTGTAAGATGTTACTTCTGTTGGTGGCTTACCTTGTTTAGGTATAACAATGACTTCTGCAATTTTCCAATGATGTGGCACATATCTTAGTTTAAGGCATGCGTTTATTATAAATTGGAGTTTCTTGAAGGCTATTAGAGGCATTTCTTTCAAAACCTGAGCAGTTATAAGATCGTACCCTGGTGATTTTTTGTTAGACAACTTATGTTGACACATGCTTCTTACTTCTTTGAGCGTGACAGAAGGTATTTCACATTCGTCGTTTCTGTCAACAAACTGTAAGGGATCTGTAGCTGTGTTTGCTGGAAATGGCTTGAAAACATTCGCGAGATGTTCAGCGAAGAGATCAGCCTTTTGTTTCGGGTTTCCGATCCATTTACCATCTTGAGATTTTATTGGCGGGTTTTGTGTCTGAGGTCTTTTTAGGCGCTTAGCTGCTTTCCATAAGGAGTATTCAGTAGAAGCATCCGTCGTCAGACTTTTCAGGAATCTACTTAGTGACTCATTTTTAAACTCACAGATTCTTTTTTTTAATTCGTTGTTAAAACGGTTAAAAACTACCTTATCATCTGGGAATCTCGTGGTTTGCCATTTTCTTCTAGCTCTTCTTTTTTCCAATATCAACTCCTTTATTTCGATAGGATATTTTATACCTTTTTCTCTCGCGTTCGAAATAGTTGGAGTACTTTCTTCTGCAGCCTGCTGCACATCAGCAATAAATTGTTCAACTTCATGATCAATTTGTTCAATTGTTTGCATAGGGGATCTTAGGTTTATAAAACTTTTAAGTTTATCTCTGAATTCGTTCCAGTTTGTTCTGTTATTTACGAGCTTGGGATTACTTTTTTCTATTATTTCTGCTTCGCTCAGTGATAAAATTACTGGAGTATGAGCTGACGATAAATCGTAATTACCTTCGACACTTATATGATTTCGTTTAATACCTTTAACTACGAAAAAGTCTATAAGTCTATACTAATCAATGATTTTCTAAAAAACGGTAGTACCGTTTTTGATCATTTTTTATGCTAAAGCTGCCCAAAGATTTGAATAGTATTGTGTATTAAAATTAAAAAAAAAAAAAAAAAACTGTTTTTAATTTAAAAAAAAATCTCAATTTTTTTTCAAAACACAAAATATTTCAAAAACCCCATGCTCGATTGTTTTTAAACTTGACAATCAAAAGTTTCTTAATGCATTTTACAAGATGTGGAAAAAAATTATTTTTTTTACCTAAACATAATAGTACTGACCCAATTTTTTTTTAACTTTTCGAAAAAAATACATTTTTTTTAGAAAATTAAATATCCCAATATTTTTTTGGAAATTTATTTTTTATTCGTACAATAATAAAAACTTTAAGTTGGCGTACTAAATTTTAAATTTTCTTAAAAATGTTTTTAAAATTTCGTATATAAAAGCATATTTTTAAAGGAAACAACTACAACGACTTATAATTTTTGTTCTTGCATACTAATATTTGTTTAAAGCACATGGCATCCTGTTTTTAGCTCTAACTACTTAAGTAGTTGTTTATTTATTTAAAAAAATTATTTTATGTTTATGAACATTTTTCTCTAATAACATTCATTTTTAAAATTTTTAGTCTTTAACATAGGAGCAAGTTCGTGCGACCCAGTCGTGCATTTTATTTTGTTTTGTTTTCTTGAATTGATCTTTATGCTAACGATACTACACATTTGCCAATTTATTCTTTTTGAGTATTAAAACAGTCTCAAATTTCATCTTGCCCCACTTTTATTTATAATATTTATTGATGATATTTGTAAAAACATAAAGTTCACCCAATGTCTCATATACGTTGATGATCTTAAATTATTTTTAAAAGTAAATTACGTTTATGACTGCTTTAATTCCAAATAGATCTCGATCATTTATCTTACTGGTGCATGGTTAACTGTCTTAAACTTAACGTTAAGAAATGCTTCGCTATCTCTGTCTCCAGGAAACTCTCAACTTATGAGTTTAAGTATTCTCTTGGTAGTACGCCCCTACAGAGAACTGCTATAGTAAACGATTTGGGTGTCTCCTTTGATTCCAAGCTTTCATTTGTTCCGCACATGGATGCTATTGTTACAAAAGCCAACACAATGATTGGTTTCATTAAAAAAAAACTCAACTGACTTGTCGGATCCCTATACACTTGTGTCTTTATATAACTCA
This sequence comes from Chrysotoxum bicinctum, assembly GCA_911387755.1. Classification (NCBI taxonomy): domain Eukaryota; kingdom Metazoa; phylum Arthropoda; class Insecta; order Diptera; family Syrphidae; genus Chrysotoxum; species Chrysotoxum bicinctum. Next base: position 118,373,944 of record OU426989.1, on the reverse strand, counting down.
TTAGTTAGATCATCACTTGAGTATGCTGATGTAATATATGGAACCCTTTCCAACAAACGTTTTCGTATAGAATTGAGAAAGTTCAGAATGGTTTCACAAGATTTGTGTTTTTTTTTTTTTAAATGCGATGAAATTTGTATGCAGATTCTCAAGCTCGACATAATCTTCCGGGTTTGAAATTTCTCAAATCTCGAAAACGATTCACGATATAGTATTTGTGCGAGATATTTTATGTTACCATATAAAGTGCCCTAACCTTTTATCGTTAATTTGTATTTATACCCCGATTAGACCACTGAGAGAGAGATACCTTCTTTTTCAGCCTAAGCATATGACAAATTATGGTTTGAATGAACCAGTTTCAAGGTCAATTAGGGAGTTCAACGAAGTAATTAGTCACATTGAAATAGCATGGTCTAGAAATAAATTTAAAAATGATTTGTATTATTTATTTATAAGAAATTAGGTCTAAATTTTAAATTATTTATATTTATATATACCTATGTATTTATCTTTTTTGCATCTGTTGAGTCTTGAAGCTCGTAGATTAAATAAATAAATAAATAAATTTGATCTTATACATTAACTTGGTTCGATTTTCTTAACATGGAATAATCCGAGATTTTTGTGCAGAATTCAGGCAAGTGCGCAAAATGCTGAGCTGTTGATATCGATGGCGAGTTGATGTTCGTGAATTGAGTCTCACACTCTCAGTTACAGAACAGAAGCCACAATTTCATCTGTGCGCACCGTACGACCATGAATTTGGTCCACTATAGCATACGAGTCTCAGGAACTGCTTGCACAAACGTGCGTACAGCACTTGCAGTGCGTGCTTCATTTCGGCCAAATCTTCTTTTTAAAAACTTACTGTTTGGGCTACACAGCACTCACTTTGAAAATAAATTTTCAATATTTCCCAAAGTTGTCAAGTCAAGCGTAAAGCAACTTATTTCGTTCCGCGGAGGTATGATACTGAATTTGTGTCAAGATTTTGAGCAGGAAACATCTGTCAGTTTCAAAATAACATTTGATTTTAAAAGAAACCACTAGATGACCCACCCTTTATACAATATTATTTTAAACTCTTTTGCATACAAATTTTGGTCAAAAGCGTCAGAGACGTTAATGAGAAAGTCGAAAGTAAAAAATTTGTTTGACCAAAATTTGGTTCATGTCTATTATAACGAGTGATTTCTTGAAAGCTATTGGAAAATTTAAAAAAATACATAAAATTCAGAAAAATGCATGAAATCTTTATTTGAATCGATAGTACGGTCGATATAATTTAATGCTTGAAGATTATTTCATGCAAATGTTGGCCGCGGCTGCGCCTCAAATGGTCCATCCGCTAAGTCCAATTTTGACATACTCTTTCTAACATTTCGGCCGGTATCTCACGAATAAAAGCTTCAATGTTGGCTTAAAGTGCGTCAATCGAAGCGGGCTTGTCGCTTTAGACATGAGCTTTAACATAGACCCACAAAAAATAGTCTAGAGGCGTTAAATCGCACGATCTAGGCGGCCAATTGACCGGCCCCAAACGTGAAATAAACTGTTCACCGAACTCGCCTCTCAATTGGTCCATTGTTACGCGTGCTGTGTGGCATGTGGCACCGTCTTGTTGAAACCACATGTCATGCAAGTCAAGCTCTTCAATTTTGCGCAAAAAAAAAGTTTGTTATCATCGCACGGTAGCGCTCACCATTCACAGTAACGTTGCGATTCGCACCATCCTTAAAGAAATATGGCCCAATGATTCCGCCAGCCCATAATCCGCACCAAACAGTGACTTTCTCTGGATGCATTGGTATCTCTTGCAATGCTTCTGGCTGCTCTTTATTCCAAAAACGGCAGTTTTGCTTGTTCACGTATCCATTCAACCAGAAATTAGTGGATCTTCGGCCAATTTTTCAAGAGCCTATTCACCAAAAATTCGGCGTTGTGGTAGGGCTTGAATTCTTGCATCAGCTGTATTTTGCATGGCTTCACACCTTCCGCAAAATTTTCCACGTAGTGGAGTAACAGAGGCCCAATTGCTGCGAACGGTGCCGAATTGATAATTCACGGTCATCACTAACACTGGCCGATACAGCTGCGATATTTTCCTCAATCACGAACGCGTGAGCTGTCAAAACCAGTGTTACTAAAAAGAACATAACAATAAATCACCCATTAGAACACTTATTTTATTATCAAAATCGTTAGAGCTGTTTTCAAGATAAATACGATTTTGTATGGCAGGTATCGTTAATTTTCGAGCCAAACAAAAAATTTCTCCTCTAGGCAATCACGGAAGAACCTTAAATACTAAGTTTCTCTTCATCGGCTTGGGCTGTAGGTCGAGGTACAGACACATAGCCAGACGGAATTGCGGGACAGACTTTTTTCGTGGTCTCTATCACCATAATGTCAACTTTGATCAAAATCCCGGTTCGATTAATTTGATTTGTCCAATTGCAAAACTTGCCCTATAGTACCTATTACAATTTAAAACGCCTGTTATTGACTGAGTCAATACCGGTGCCTAGGTAACTATTTTCTATCAATGGTGATGTCTGATCTTCCGACCACGATGTATATTTCGGTGTTGGGTGTTCTTTCTTGATGACTCCCCTTAGCCCATTTGCTGCTTGTCTTTCAAAACACTGACTTAAGTGGCACTGGCAAAACGAAGTGGTCTTCCGATTATTTATGGCAAAATCATTGGCGGTGTATGTAAATCGTTGAACAGACTTATGAAAGACCGCGTCTCTGGTGTTGTCGTGAGAGTTCTGCCCTATTATTTCATACAGAGTTGGGAAATAATGATTACTTTTTGTAATTTATTTTAACTTTCATTTCAATTAAAAGTAATTAGTTTTAGAAAGTTTTCCATTACAATTACACTTAATTGTAATTGAAAAAAAACATATATTTTCATTACTTGTAATTGTAATTGAAAAAATTCAATTACAAGTTACATGTAATTGAAAATAGTAATGGGTTTTTGCAAGTTCTTGAAGGATAACACTGTGTTAATTACATTTAAGGTAATTAATTTCATTGAATGTAATTCATTACAAGTTTTTATTGATTAATAGGTATACTGAAAGTTAATAAAAGGTATTTTAAGTAAAAAACTAAATTAATATTCGATTCCGATTTGATTTTAACGGCCTTTTATCCACAAAAATTTGGCGTTTTATCCTGGTGGTCCCCAATTGAAAAGCGCGAAGTCTTCTTCTTTGCTGTTTTATTTCTGTGGTATATATAGAATTTTTGTTAAAAAAAAACCTTCATAAAAACTGTATTCATTTTCAACTTCTTTATAAAAATGGAAACTAAACTATTGGCAAAACAGTTGGTTAGCCTTCAACATTACTAACATTTCAAAGTTAGCGTCGTTGAGGTTTTGTCGTCGAGGAGTAGCAACAATTCCTGCAAAGGAAAAAAGCCTCTCAACGGGTGCCGAAGATGTCAACGGAGTATTTGACCTTTCAAACACTTTTGACACCAGTGGGTATTTTCTCAAGTTGTTGAGAGATGTGTCTCCATCCGTAAAATAGTTCTCAAACTCCAAATCTGATGCACTAACAGGTTTACTAATGATGTCAGAAGAGTCTGAAATGGTTCAGATAGTTCAAAAAAGGGTTTGAAGCGGTCGAAAAGGCTCTGTTGCATTTTTATTAAAATATCGTTTAAAAATAGCAAGTCGTTGGCGTTGATGATTCTGTCAGTTTTGACTTTTAGGGTTGCTAAAGATGGAATTAGCATACCAAAGTAAATTCCTTTTTGGCCTTGCAAAAAATCCAAAATATGAGCAAAGGGTTTCATGATCTTGCAATATTCTTTTAAATATGCTTTGTCAGAAACTGAAAACAATTCGCAATTCAGCTCTATGCAAAGCTCATTTAGTTGATCTTCCACTTCCAGGATTTGGGCTATTGAGTCATACAAAGAATTCCAGCGGGTAACCACTGGACTCTTGAGTGACATTTTTAAAAGATTTTTTATTATTTCAGACGACTTTGGTCGGTTGGTTTTCTTCCATAACTGGTTGCACTTAGAAATCGCCTTCATAAACATAAATTAAGTTGGATGAACATAAAAAAAATATTTAATTTACCTGTAAATGAATGTTTAAAATTTCTAATTTTGTTTTCAAAGCTGAGATGAAATCATTTGTTGTTATTAAATTTAACGTGTGACTTGCACAACGGAAATGTTTTGACAAAATGAAAAGGTTATTTGCGATTCCATTAATATCAACAAAATCTATATTTTCGTTATAATTTTCTGCAACTTGTGTCCGTTTCATGGCCTGGATTACATATTTCGATGTTATTTGAAATATCTCTTAATGTTTCAGTGTCTACACCATATTCTCGAAATGCTTTGACGAAGTTAGATCCATTGTCGGTGATGGTTAAGATATTATTAGAAGGATTCAAATCAAATTCTCTGTTTATAGATGTTATCATTTCTGCAATACGATCATATGTATGTGAACCCGTGAAACGTTTACAGGCTAAAGTAGCTGATCTGCGTTGGTAATTGTTATTTGTATCCAACCAGTGGCAAGTATAGCCAAAAAAACTTTTATGTTTATTTGACCAAATATCGGCAGCAGTACAAAAATATTTAGTGTCTTTCATTTCTTTTTTGATCATTTCCTTAATAAACCCATACCTATTTTTTAATTTTTGTATTGTTTTTTTTCTATTTGGTACTTTTAAATTAATTCTTTTGTGGAACAACTTTTTGAAAAATTGATTTTCTACAATAGTAATTGGAGATGCCGTTTGAACAATGAAATCCACTATGTCATTATTAAAATGTTCCTGTTTTGTTACGTTTTTTCGACTTTCAAGTTCCTCTTTTTTTGTTTTCAAATATGTTTCATACTCATTGTGATGCTTTCTTTTTAAATGGGTTATCAAGTTGGAAGTTACTCCTGGATGAAACTTAATAACAACTGTTTTCTCTTTTCAAATTCGGCATTTACCATAAACACATGGATCAGAAGATGTTGATGTTCCATCACTTCCGTTCTAAACAGAATTTTGTAATTTTATTTTTTTGTTAATTTATCGTTTAAAGTTTTATATTTAGTACTATTAAACATTCTAAGCACAAATATTACTGTTTATTTGTTGGTTGCGGTGATATGCAAAAAACATAGTAAATGATTGATCTTTGTATACCAGACAACATATTTTCAATAAATGAAGTTCAATACCGATTTGATTCTAAACAAGACAAATATAAAAATACATAATATTGATAACATTAAAAAAAGCTCATACGCCATAGTGAACATTTCTTAAAAAAATGTCTTCAATATCTCGTTAATATTTATTTATTCATTTATTTTACAAAAAACAGCCCTAAAATCTACGTTTTATATAATGTCATTCTTTTAACTATTTTAAGTGTAATTAAATACTACTAACTCGGCTCTTTGTTGACAACCGGCTAGAATCAAGCAACTTAAAATCAAAACTGTCCCCATGGTTGTTTCATTGCAATGGTCATTATCAAAGCCGCAATTAAAAAGTTTTATATTTTTGAAAAATATGAATATGTAGTTCATATTTTTACTTGCGACTTATAGGTTCTATAAGGCAAGTTATGCATTCGTAAAAAAAAATTGAACTCGAGATTTTGATCAAAGTTGACATTACGATGATAGCGAAGACGAAAAAAGTGGGTCTGGCAATTCTGTCTGTCTGTCTGTTCGATTACAGCTAAACGGCTCGCCCGATTTTCTTCAAACTTGGTAGATATGGGTTTTGATTTTTTACCCCCGGATGTTTTTTGATTTGATTTTGTATGACCAAAAATAACGGTAGCTGCCATACGATTTTTTTTCCGAAATTTTATAAATATTTTTTTTTCTCAAAAACTGTCCCTGCGATTTTCTTAAAAAAATATATAAATATATCTTAATAAAATATATGTCTATTAATTATTAATTAAAAACAACTATTTGTACAATATTGCGTAAAATGTAATTGACAAAAAAATACTTTAATTACATTTTTGTGTAATGATTACTGTAAAATGAACAATTACTGCTTTTTTTATGATTACTTGTGTTTTCAATTACATTAATGTAATTGAATTACTTGTAATTTACGATTTTCAATTACATGTAATTAGTAAATTTAAATTCTTCAATTACATTTAAAAGTAATTGAAAAAATGTTTGGAAGTTCCAATTACAAGTAATTGTAATTGAAATTTTCTTACATCATTTTTTCCCAACTCTGATTTCATATAACCCTTTTTGCCATCAAAAATCTATATAAAACTTAATTTTAGCTTTCTTTTTTTAAATATGGTCCACCTGTTAATAACATTTTTTAAAACATCCCCAAAACCAATTCTAAAATTATAGACTTATAACTCGAAAACACCCTCTGCCCCAAGAATATTCTAATTAGGTTTTATTGTCCGCCTTCAAAATGAAAAAAATCCGTTTTAATTGTTTTCATCGTCTTAAGTCTGTTTTAATTACATAATATTTGGTCTTTGTCTAGTAATCACGTCATTTAATTCAACAACGTTTTGTACTTTATTTTCTTTTTTCTAGCTGTTTATTCCCTCTTAGTCCAATCAGGGCCGGACAAGCTATACGTGCAAGCTGTGCAAATGCGCAGGGCGTTGAACCCAAGGGGTGCCTTGGGCAAGCGTTAAAAAAGCCACTACTTCATAACCACTACCTATGTACCTTCTTTTTTAAGTTTCATTTCTTTTTAAAGCTCACACCAATATTGATATTCATTATACATTAAGAGCTAATTGTGAATTTAAAGGCAGATATTTACATTTATATTTACATACAAATCTACTATTCCAAAAATAAGTCGATGTTTAATATCCTATACACAGCCGCACTCCCACAGTAAAAAAAACTACATAACAAAATCTTTACAAAGTGCACGATTTTGTTCGCTTAGCAACAGATACCTACCTATTTGCTATTTTTCTCTTTATCAAGCTACTGTTACGTTATTCTTCACACTCACCATCGCATGTATGATTTTATTTTGATAACCCTACCCTATGCAGTGTAACATAAAAAAAATTTCAACAGCAAATACAGACAATTAACAGCTTGCATGTTGATAACATGCGCCCGATGTCAGTTCTTCTATATTAAATCAAAGTCAGCAATGTTACTCAAACAGAAATTCTGAGGTACAAAATTCATACTCATTGACATAACAGTGCGCAAAATTAAAAGTTGCGTCTATGAAATTGAACTCTTCTGGTTGATTGTTTTTTGTACTATGCTTTGGTTTGGCACTAGCCGCCTCACTGTCATGTCGTGTGGCTCGTGTGTCGAAATGAGACAAAGGGTTGAAATATGGAAATAATGAGTGATGATGATGCGATGACTAATGTTGAAGTTTGTCGTTAATGAGTGAATCTGTTTTATTCAATTTCTCCTTTCTCTGTATTTTTTTTGTTCTTGCCAGTTACTGTTTACATTTAAAAAAAGGGATTTTTTGACTAATCTAATTACTTTATTTGTCTATTGTGGTAAAAAAAAAACTCAAAAGAAAGGATAGTGAATCTATATTGAGAATAAAACTTACTATGCTCCTATTCCAGTAGTGTATATGTATAAGGTTATGATAATGGTTCAAACATGAAAGGAAAAAAGAGGCTGGTGTTCAAAATAAAATTAAGAGTCTTGAACCAAGAGCTTATTTTGCTTAGGCTGCTTGCATTCCCTTTGGTTGTTGTTGGTTGTTAATGATTCAGCTTGATTCGTTGAAAGCTGTTAAGTTTTTTGACAATGCTCAATGCCTAAAAAACTTTGTATCAGGTTCAACAATGCGTTGGGACATATGTATATATAAAAAAAATTTAGCTGGTTTGACCTTAAAACTAGATTAAATGCTTTAAAACCATTAAAAAAATCTTAGCAGTTATAGATAGTATAAAGCTCTTATTGAAATATCTGAGGCTGGAAAAGTTAAGAATAAGAAACACTGCAGAGTCATTAGGAAGTAAAATTTTAGTTTCAAGTTTATATGTTGCATATTAATCTAGATTGATATTTAGTTTATAATTATTTTTGTATTCTTTAGTTACTATTATTTTTGTGATATATTTTCGGTTTCTTAGTTTTTAATAAAAATCATATTTATTTTAACTAGATATAAGTATTATATAGGAATAGACCTCTTGGGGATACCTTGTTAAAAAAAAACGCATTGCAAAGTGTACCCCTTGTGTAATGAGGAAATGACTTCTTCCTCCAATCAACGCAAATGAGAGGCGCCACTGATGAAGCTTGCGCAGTGCTCTAATTTAGCTCGGGCCGGTCCTGAGTGCAATGTATACTGACGAGTAGATACAAATGTTTTCTGTTTTGTCGGGAATTCAAATAAAGAATTTCTTAAATTTAATTAAATGCCTACTTACGCCAAGAGTTTTTACTGTGTCGACCTAATCGACATAGCTGTTTCTTTAATTTCGCATTAAAAGTAATTTTCATTATTATCACAAATCAAAAAGTGACAATTTTCTGGAACAAGGGTTCTTAAACGAACGAGCTGTTACGAGTAGATATTTTTTTTCTTTTCCTAATTCTTTCGCAAGCTAGGATTCCTATACACTTTTCCTTTTACTCTCATACAGAATTTAACACCCAACCCTACACGTATCGTAAATACGAAAGATGCAAATCAGGAGCAAGTGTTCATGTCATTTTAAGTTTTTTTTTTTTTATTTTTGAAGTGATGATTTATTGTTTATGTCCCAGTTTTACACAAAGAAGAGGTTTTCATTTATCACAGACAAGAAAAGTTTTCAAGTAATGAAACGTTTACAAATTGTATGCATTAAAAATGCTTAAAGAGAGTTAAAATTTGTTTTTGTATAAAACTGGAGAAATTTGCAAAAAAAAAAATAAAGTTATGACTTTTGTATTTAAAACAAAAATTACAGAATGCCATAAAGTTTTCAGTTAAAAAAATCAACCAATTAAAAATTAATTTGACACATAAAAGTTCCTACCATCCACCTGCAGTATGGCTTTCGTATCAATAGGTCCTCTGGTGATCTGATGGTATATCTCACCGAACAGTGGAACAAATCTTTACATCGTTTTGAAGAACCTTTTTTGATATTTCAAAGCAATTTGATAGAGTTTGGCATCAACCTCTCTTATCGAAAAAGCCTGCATTTAGTATCGATGGATCTCTTCTTGAATGGATTAGAAATTACCTTTCGAACCGTTCACTACAAGTAGTATTGGACGGTTTCAAATCTGATATATACAAAATAAATGCTGGTGTACCTCAGGGCTCCGTTTTGTCTGCGACACTCTTCCTTATGTTCATAAATGATCTTTTGTCTGAAACTTTTAATCCACTTAATTATTTCGCTGACGACAGTAACCCCAGCTTCTCATATTCGTTTTTAGATTCACATCCTTGTCCTTCGGATTTGGATTTCCAACGGTAGCCTATGATAAGCTCATTAAATTCTGATCTTGACAGCATTGTCCAATGGGGAATCAAAAACTGTGTAGAATGTTATGCTTCGAAAACTCAATGCTCTTTGCCGTCGCTAAATTATAGCCCTCCCTCAATGCCACTATCCATGGATGACATTTGCATCGAGGAGACCGAACAGCTTTCAGTTCTAGGTATGTGTATCGTAGACCATCTTTGTGGAGTAATCACATATTAGAATTTGGAATGCTTTTTACCCCGCTCAATGTTTCCCACTCAATGCAATGTGCAGACATTCAAAACCAATGTGCATCTGTATCTCCTTTCAAATCCTATTCTACGAGTACTTTTCAAATTTCTCGCACTGTATTTAACATTATAAGGGTATTGATAACCCCTTGATTGCGCGTATAATATACAAAAAATCAGAGTGCACCCAGACCTCAATAAACAATCATCTCCAGTCAGCTAGATCTGTTCAGTTTTGCACGACAAGTTGGATAAGGTCCCCTTCCACTAGTGGTGCACCATCTCCGATTACACTTCACTTGTTTGCCGCCACAACGTCTTTCGGATCTCAATGTCACTTTTCAGCCCTGAGTATTGGTCCATTGGCTTTAAATGTCTCAGCAATTCCGATCTTAGTCGGTGAACCTTTACCCTTTTACCTAGGTCAGTGTTGATCTAAACTCAGTTGCCAGTAGGTAAAGTTCTTTATTATATCCTCATTCATAATCACCCAAACATTCATTATTAGTGAAGCGAATCTCTTTGGAGTTTCAACGATTATTATCTGCGTTCAAATAGTGTTGAGGAACGCAGTTTACTATCTTTTTGCTTTTTATTTTTATTTTCAATTTTTTCTTTTAACTTTCATTATTTAAATTTGTTTAATTAATTTGCAATTTAAAATTAAATTCAATTTTGTAAGTTAAATATTTTGCCAAACATTTTTGTTATTACCCTATGATGGATGTATATTCCCTATGTCGGTGAAAGCGATTAGTATAATCTCTTAATTTTGTTAGTTATTTTTTTTGTCATAATCCTCATCAATGCATTGGCATAAGCACTTAGTGAGACAATTGAAAACAATTAACCGCAATATCCAATGCATTGGTGACGTGATCCAAAATTACGGATATTCGGCATGTAGAGCATGGGTTAATTGTTTTGTGACGAAGATCAATAAATCACTTTTGTAGCAACCACCAATTCAGACGGTCGACATAGGGATACCATCCTATGTATAGTTTGTTGTATAATTAGTCTTGATAGCTTGGATTAAATAAAGAAAATTATAACGTTATTAGAATCATTTTGGATTTCTTTTCTTTAAATTAATTCATTCTTAATCAAATAGATTTGCATCTGTTTCATAAATAAATAAAATAAATGGGAGGCCATAACGGCTCGTAGATAATATACTATTATACACGAACACTTGCATACAAAAAAAAAAGATAGAAAATATTAAAGGATAAGGAAATCCCTAAATTAGTCTAGTGGAAGAAAATCAGGGCTCGGATTATAGAATGAACGAAAATATGTAGGTATTAGGTATATACGTACAGGTAAGAATATCAAAGTGAGAATCTATGTTTATGTTCATGTTGTGCAATCAACTGTGTTCAGAGATTATCCTTTATAACCTTAACTCCCTTCAATATTTTTTGAAGCAAAAACTCAATAACAATCCAGAGCGCGTATATTGGTTCCGAAGTGTCTTTCAATTGTCAAAAATCGCTCATACCTTATGAAAATCGCACTTTTCAGAGTTTAGATACATATATCCATATTTGTTGAGTTAACTCAAGACCTACTCGTAAATTGACTTAAAAACATATTTGAGGAATAAAATCGGAATTAATCATCCTATAAATACAGTATTCATACATTCTCTCCCAATTACTTTACCATTATAAAATGTCTTTCAATAAGGACATAACAATGAAATACAGAATTTTCTTTAAACTTTTTCACAGTCCAATCGAAAAAGTTTCGGAGCTTTCAGTGATCAAACTTCGCCACAATGTTGACTGAGGGATTTCCAATTCTTGTGAACAGCGTGGAATCCACGGAATGGGAACATTTTGAACTCGGCTCCAATATTTTCGGTACTTCGCCCGATGAATTGTCTCACTGGAACTCAAACATTTGGGATCTTGCTCTATATGTAGATACATTTCAAATAATTTGTATTGTTTTATTTTCAAGGATTAATCTACAGGGTCATATATTGGTTCTTTTTAGGTCATAGGTTATTTTGACACTGACAGCTGTTTCCCGCTCGAGATCTTGACAGGAAGTCAGTATCATTCAACCGCGGAACGAAATGAGTCGCTTTACGCTTGAACCACGTTGGGAAATATTGAAAACTTATTTCCAAAGTGCTGTGTACCTGAAATAGTGCGTTTTTTGAAAACAAGTTTTAGCCGAAATGTAACACCCACCACCGCGCCTTCTGTACGCAGGTTAGGTTAGGTTAGGTTCAGGTGGCTGCTGGCCGGAAAAGCCAACATACTTAGACCAATAGTTGGTCCGTTGTGATACCACAGGGTTCTAAAGATCTCCCTTACTCGTTAAACCATTTGGAGCTAGCATTGAAGCGTTTCAGACAATAAACGTCGGAATTTCTTAGATCACTAGGACCATTATAGTAGAAGTCTCCCAAGTGGTGTATACGTCTTTGTGATAGGGCAGGACAAGAACATAGAAGGTGAGAAACCGTTTTCTCTTCCTCTTCATCCATGCAGCTTCTGCAAAAATCATTTGCAGGAACTCCAACTCGAAAAGCATGTCTACCTATTAGGCAGTGTCCAGTAAGGACACCTATAACGGAGCTACGAGTAATGTGCAATCTACCAATAGAAATGAGTTGATTTGATCGTTTAGCATCAATGCAATGGTCAAATTAGTTTTGTTGACTGCTAAATTTAGGTGTTGTATCATCTATGATTCGCTTTCTTTATGGTATAATGCTTTAGCATAAGTTTACAAGTAGCTAGAGATATACCGATGTTAGATTTTTAACCCGACACAGGTAAAATTGTTCCATTTTTTGCAAGCTCTTCAGGTTTATATTTACCTGGAATGTCTCTATGACCCGGCACCCAAATAAGGTGAATCTTGAACTGTTTTGCTATCTCGACCAGAGATGATCGACAATTTTGGACTGTTAGTGAATTTATGGAGACAGAGTCCAATGACTTTATGGCAGCTTGACTGTCCGAAAAGATGCGTATATCAGTAGTCGATATCACGTTTTCCTTGAGCCAAGAGAGGACTTCTTTGATTGCCAGAAGTTCCGCCTTTAACACGCTGCAATGATTGGGTTCGGAGTATAGGCCTCCACCGACCCCGTCATCGGTTTTAGATCCATCTGTATAGAAGTGAATTGCTTCGTCTGCCAAAAATGACTCATTCTCCTAGAAAGACCTAGAAGGGATGGACACTTGGAAGTTTTTATTGAATTGTGGATGAGGGGTGGTGTAATCAACGTTACTAGGTAGAGATCTGAACGAGTTCAGTATAATGGAGTGGCCAATATCATTATTGATGAAACAGAATATCAAGTGCAGCGGAAGGAGTTGAGCGGAGTGCTCCACCCGCGTTGGACTTTTCTGAGCTTATCGCGGTTTGTTACTGTTTCCAGCGCAGTCCACCATACTGTTACTCCATATGTAAGAATCGGTCTAATGACCGAGATGTTTAGCCATTGTGTAATGTGGGTTTGTAGACCTCATTTGTTATCTACGGCCTTTTTGCAAGAGAATAGAGCTTCGGTAGCTTTCTCTTGAATATTGGGTTTCCAGCTTAATTTCTGGTCCAAAATTAGACCCAAATATTTTGTTTTATCTGAAAATTTAAGCGGTATGCCGTTGATGTAGAGAGGGTCTATGTATGGGATTTTGTATTTCTTAGTAAAGAGAACAAGTTCAGTTTTGTGAGGATTGACACCGAGTTCACCACCGATCTGGCCAGATAGTACGAGTAAGTTTGTTTAAAGCATTTTGTAGGAGTTCCTTCAGTGTTTTAGGATGCTTTCAGGATGCTGACATTATCAAAAATGGAGTTTTCTCCATCTAATATGGGTCGAGCCAAAATAAAAGCTAAAGTGTATAACAGTCACTCGCTGATTCGAAATTTCAAAATTTCTTGTCAACTTAAATCCTTATTTGCTAATATTTTTCTAATGTATTTAATGTCATACGTTGAAGTTAAATATTTGAGTTGGGGCGCACTGTGTTGAACATTTTGAGGGTGATCAAAAATACACATTACACAAAAAAAAAGAAAAAGAAATTTATAATCTAATTTAACATTTTTAATTAAAATAGAAAATCCAGTTCGAGCAAGTTTTGCATTTGAACAAAATCGAACTTTAGGTTAGGTTAGGTTAGGTTAAAGTGGCTGTCATTAAAGCGTCTGACACACTTAGACCATTGGAGGTCCATTGTGATACCACGATCTAATAGGGAACAAAAAAGGTTTCCTATTAGTTAAAACCATTTGGAGCTTCTGATGAAGCGAAGGAGACTTTTAATGTCTTTGTCTATGAGATCGCTTGGTTCATTATAGAAATGTTCTCCTAGATGAAGTTTGCGTCTGTAAGAGAGAGCAGGGCATGTACAAAGAAGGTGTGGGATTGTCTCCTCTTCCTCTTCGTCCAAGCAACTCCTGCAGAAATCGTTTGATAGCACACCGAGACGTGCGGCGTGTCTACCTATGAGACAGTGTCCAGTTATGACACCTATGACGGAGCTGATCTGAGATCTACTGAGGGACAATAGACATTTTGACCGTTTCAGATCCAGTTTAGGCCAGATCCGCTTGGTCGCCATACAAGTGGTACTATTAAGCCATCTTGTATTCGATTGTTCCAGAGCGATTCGTTTCAGCATAAGTTTACTTGTAGCTATGGGCATACCTATATTTGCCTTTTCGGGTAAGATAGGCATTTCCGTTCCAATTCTGGCGAGTTCGTCGGCTTTACAATTCCCCGGAATGTCCCTGTGACCCGGCACCCAGAATAGGTGAATGTTAAACTGTTTGGCCATCTCCATTAGAGACGAACGACAGTCTTGGGCTGTAATGGAGTTTACAGAGACTGATGCTAGGGATTTCAAAGCAGCCTGACTGTCTGAGAAGATACGGATATCCGTGTTAGATATCACGTTTTCTTTAAGCCAGGACAATACTTCCTTTATCGCCAGAATTTCCGCTTGGAATACGCTACAATGGTTTGGTAGGCGGAAGGAGAGACTAAGATTTAGTCCATCTGAGTACACTCCACCACCCACTCCGTTTTCAGTCTTCGATCCATCTGTAAAAAAGTTTACTGATCGAACTTTAGATTTTGGTCAATTTTGACATTGCGTCGTCCGTCTGACTATGAGTCTTTACCTCGATCTATAGTTTTAACCGCTCATGTGATTTGCTTCCAACTTTGTACTTAAGGGTCTTGGATGATTCTCTAGAAGAGAAATCGAAATTTTGTATTAGCTCCAAGACTAACGGATCCTGCCATAAGTAAGTTTCCGCTCTTACAAATTCAACCCAACTGAAGAAAATCGGAAAAAAGAATAACCAAATCATTGCATCACTGTTATAAAAAGAACTAAATTCTCACACATGACCAGAAATTAAGGCAAAAAAACCTCTAATGTCTAATGGCAGTAGAAATTTCTGGTCATTAAACGTAAAAAATTCAAACTTCATCTTCGGTTCCACGCTCATCTACAATGACAACCCTATAACTAAACTAGCTCTATAGATAAGGCAAATGCACTTGCAGCTCATTTCACTGCTAGCTCCACGTTGGCTGATGGCAACATTGCCCCTCCTTTCTCTCCCCTAATTTCCCCATCGACCGTGCTGTGTTTAACATTATAAGGGTCTCTTAACATACCCTCGATCGCGTGTTAATTATAAAAAAAATTCGTATGAACCTTTGGCTGACATTCTCACTGAGTCATCCAGTTTGAATTAAGCTCAAAAATATGGATCTAGTAGGTTTTGATGTCTTTTGTGTGTTTGCTTTTCGATTACTCACTCATCCGATATCAACTACCCTGTACCAAGCTAGGTAGCTTGTTGACTGGTGCTGAAACCAATCCAATTGAGTGGTCATCCGACCCCCCGCTCCGTAAACTTCCGTCAAAGCTCTCAGCCCTCTAGCTTGGGATCTAAAGAATCAAACGCAGGGCACGGCACAGAAGTAACCGAAGTTCGTCCTAGAGCCATTTTGTCGAGTTTAGAAAAGAGATCTTCATTTCCGAAAGTTCGTCAATGTCGTCAAAAAATGCCCCTCCTGGCCAAAGCCAGGGCATTTCCAGAGGAAGTGGAGGACTGTTTCCTCTTCCCGCTGGTCCCCACAGCTATGACAGTGAGTGTTATGAGGAATCCATAGCTTCGCTGCGTGCTCTCCAATTGGACAGTGTCCGCTACAAGTAGCTACGATCTTGCTTGGGTCTGCATATAACATCAAGTGTTAGGGATTTAGTGGGTATAGGTGGGCCAAATCTTTCTAGATATATTGCAGTTAGTTAAACTGCTCCACTTACAGTTTTATTATGAGTTATAAGAGCTGATCCTTCCCTGACGAGCTAGTCCGCCCGTTCATTCTCATCAATGCCACAATGACCCGGAACCCAGATAAAAGTGATATTGTGGTTAATATTGAGGCAAGCAAGTTTATCATTGATGGACCAATTTGGAGGATAATGTACTAGAATTAAAGGCTTTTACAGCCGCCTGACTATCAGTGATAATAGCCGTATTCCGGTTCTGGTTTGGATCTTCTTTTAGTACCTTGCATGCTTTCCTGATGGCCAGTAATTCAACTTAAAAAACACTAGCAAAGTCAGGGAGCCTAAACGACCTAGATTTATCCAAAGTCACAGAAAAGATTCCTCAATCAACACCACAATCCAACTTTGAGCCATTAGTAAAGACAGTTGTGTCGAAGTGTTTCGTCATCCTAGTTCTTTCTTGAAGTGAACATAACCATAGAATCTTTACTGATGCCCATTTTAGGAGTGCGAGTCGAAAAGATCTCTATTGGTATCAACTCCTTAATATTGCTACACACAGACATACGAGTTCGATTTTTTATGAATGTAAGATTTACCCTATAGGACCTTCATACATAGTACGTAAAACATAGAGAAGCTAAATTGACCAAAATATTGCCATGGCCTTGTATTTTAGAATTTCATTTTTGGATCACGAAAAAAAATCTCAACACAGTATTTCATGAAATTGTTGTATTGCTCTTAAAAGGAGGAGGATCTTGTTCGATATTTAAACCCGGTTCATATGTCAAAACTCTACAGGCTAAAAGTTCATAATTATTTTAACCCATGCGAGTGAATTATAAATTGTATTCTGGTATTTTCTGGATAATAAGACTTTACTTAGACATTGTGGGGTCCTTTTATTTTCCAGCTATACAAATATTTTATTGAATTGAAACAAATGTTCAATCGTCTCGAACGCTTGTCTGTTTCACACAATCTTGGATGTAAAATCACACACGTTGTCTGACAGCTTTATACAGCTTGAAGTTTATCTGACTGATCTTACATATCCCATGGCAATTATCTAGGAAATGTCAAAACGAGTTGATATACTATTCCATACAATATATAAACAAATCAGGTTTGATAAAATATCGATACCTTCCCGTAAGAATGTATGTATTAAGCGACATTTTTAAAATTGTCCAGGAAACGAAAAAATCGTCTCATTTAGTTATTTTTTTGTGTATTTTATTGGACGAAACAGATTTGTTTCCCGTAAGAGTGTATTAAGCGACATTTTTAAATTTGTTTTTCTCTAATAAAATACACACAAAAATAATTAAATGAGACGTTTTTTTTCGTTTCCTGAAGAATTTAAAAAATGTCGCTTAATACATTCTTACGGGAAGGTATCGATATGTACTTAGTAGTTTTTGTTACCAAATTTATGGGAAGAGAAGAAATTATGATTTTACAAAAAAAATTCTTTGGGACTTTATTATATTCAAACATAAATTAGATTTACAGTTTTAATGTAAATATTAAAAATTCATTCCATATAAAAATGTCATATTTTCGTATTTTTCGAGATTCACCTTTAGTGAGTATCTTCCCCACTACTAAATAAAATTCAAGACTGGATCACACGTACTTAGTCTTATATCAGAGAACTCAACATTTTGATTGAAGTTAGCATAAGGATGATAGCGAAGACGAAAATAAAATGCACCACTGGATCGCACGAACTTGCTCTTACGTAAGAGTATGGAATTTAAAAAATGTTTATAAATAAATATAAAACATGGATTGCCGTCCGATTTTCAAAAAAGTATGAATTTATGCAAACGAAGTTGAAAAATCGTTTTATTATTAAATTAATTTTTTATATGTATAAGAAATTTTTTTTTTAAATTTTTCCAGAGAAATTTGGGATGCCAATTATAAGTATTTATTAATACAGATTTCAGGAAATAATTCAAAAATTAAATCGTTCACATGTTTTGAAGAAATTAATTTTTCAAAAAAATATTTCTTGAGCTCCTATTAAAAAATGTTCGTCAAAATCCTTAGAGCCGGTAATGAGAAAGTCGAAAATCAAATAGACGGTATCGTTAATAACATTTTTTTACCAAAATGTAGTTTATACCCATAATAGGACATCCAATTTTTTTTATCAAAGTCGTTAGAACCGTTTTTGAGATAAATAAGATTTTGAATTAGGGCTGTATGGGGGTACCGTTAGTTTTTGAGCTAAAAAATTTTCTCTAGGGAATTACCGAAGACCCTTAAGAACCAAGTTTGAAGAAAATAGCTCCAGTTGTTTGAGCTGTAGGGAGATCTAAAGACATACAGGCAGATACAAGGAATTGTCGGACCCACTTCTTTCGTGTTCTCTACTATCGTAATGTCAACTTTGATCAAAATCTCGAGTTTGATTTTTTTTCAAATGCAGAA
The DNA here is from genome assembly GCA_911387755.1 of Chrysotoxum bicinctum. Lineage (NCBI taxonomy): Eukaryota > Metazoa > Arthropoda > Insecta > Diptera > Syrphidae > Chrysotoxum > Chrysotoxum bicinctum. The sequence continues at coordinate 118,355,511 of OU426989.1, read as the reverse complement.
CTTGCCCTATAGTACCTAATCGCAAATAAAAATGGGTCTCGTAATTCTAGGCGTATTTTATTGGTAATGTATACTCGTACAATATAGTGCAGCAATGGAAGTCCGAATAAAATGCTTTTTGGACTGCATATGGGTGATTCTACAAACGATGGAATTTTCGGCGGCCCAAGAAATATTTTAAAATCCGTTCAATTTATTAATCTGATTTTTATTTATAAAATTAAATCTGATTGATATCTACCTGGCCTAACAATATTATTAGGGTAACCTTATTTTATTTTGCTCAAAAAATTCTTCAAAAGGGTCTGATTCTCAGTCCCCTGACGTGTCCCCAGTGCGTTTTCGTAAAGAAAAATTATTACCGTTCTCTTATTTGAGGTCTCATACTAAAATGAATCCCACCGAAGTTACGCCAAATAATACATCTTTGCTACGAAATAGAAAAATATTTTTTAGTAATTGATTTTATTACAAAAAAAAATTAATTAAAATTTGTCCCCCGCATTTCATATCAGTCCCCTGGAATATTGAAACGGTCAAAAAAATCAAAAACTAGGATATCGATCGAGTTTCCAGTACTGGCAATTTGAAGTACCAATTCTCCCTACAATAAAATCGTGGTGCAAATCGATTCTGTTTTTTATGTTAGTATTGTGAAAAAGGCATTTGTGCAAAAAGTCGTGGATTGTCCGTTTAGTTTATCAGTCCTCTGGTGAGGTTTTACAAAACAAATTTGTATGTAAGTAGGCATATTTGTTAGCAGTATAGTTTAATAAAACTGTAATATTATATATATTTTTTTGTTTTTTTAAGTAAAGCCTTAATATCTTTTTTGCGAAAAAACCATTAAAATCCTCAGTCCCCTGCCTTATAAATGAAGAAATGATCTTTTAATTCAGAAACCTGAGAAATTTTTAGTTATGTTGAACTTCGAACTTCATTGCGAAATATTTAAAAAAATTTTTAAAATAATATAATTTATTTTAAATTGATTCTAAGTAGAAAAAAAATATTTAATTATATTCTTTTAATAAAATGCTAAGTTATTATGTATTAACCATGAATTTGTATGTTTATGGAGACTAATAAAATTTAATTTCTATATTTCAATGTGTACCCAAGAGAAAATACAAAAAAATAAAGATTTATTCAGTGCCCTTAAAAAAAACTCAGTCCCCTGAACATCCTTTTTCAAAAAAATGTCCTTAAAATCGTCATTTTTTATTTTTTTTTAACTAGCCACTTTCAACAATGCAAAGAGACATTCTAATGATCAACTAGAAAAACTTTTACGTCTTTTGGCTTCAAAAAATGTCGTGCCGAAATTTGTAACATTTTATTCCATTGTTTGTAGAATCACACATATACACTTTTACTTTAAATTTTAAAGTTGGTATGCTTTGCATTTACGAGTACATATACCCGTGTCAAAATCAGCTGATTTGGAAAAGAAGTAAAATAAATATGTAATTTCTTACAATAATAATACAAATTGAAATGAATAAAGATCCAAAACAGAAAAGGGCTATACCTACATAATTTCTGAGTTTCTTTTAACAAATCATCTTAATTTAATAGATATTTCAGACTCATTAAGTTAACAAAGTAAAAGGAAATGAAAACTAAAATTGAAATATATATGTACCTACGAATAAACAATCCACTTTTGAATAAGCTAGGGGATGCGTTGGAAAAGTATACGTTTTGATGTGGTTTATGCTGAATTAACATCACTGACAAATTTGTTGTCAAACAATTGGCAAAATTATTAATAAAATCAAATCTCAATGGCATGTATGTACACAAAGTCAAAGTCGGTGTCAGAAAAAAATCATTTTTATGTCCTTTTTAATCGTTTGGCTTCGCAGTCATCCTTCGATGAATTTCATACTCTCACGTGACAGATAGGGAACATGCACACGCATTAAGAGGCAACATTTTGACCATTGACTATTAACGTTTACCTTCTAATCGTAAATTAATATTTCAAACCACATAATTTTGGCTCGTGAAAATTTACAATAAAATGAACAAATATCACCGAACACATTCTCGAATAATCAAAACCTGTTAACCTCACGAAAATTAAAACTTGAACCAATTTGAGTGTCACTGTAATCCAGATGCTCCAAAACTTTATCAGCACTATTATGTGCACTCTTATTACTGCCTAGCTTATACGCACTATTCATTTGTTGTTGTTTAAGCCTAGTACGTAGATCGTGCTAAATTTTATCTTCCATACGAAATTCTCTCTAAAATTTAGCCAAGCTAAAATTATGTCAAGCATTTTAGCCGAGAGATACGCTGCTTCAGCTAAAAAATCAAAATTTCTCTTCGTACTGTACATAACTTATCTGTCAAAATTAAGCTCACGTAATAATTGTCTGGTACATTTATTCTCGAGCTAAATTTCAATTTCAATTTGAAATAGAATAGTATTTGAATATTATTTAGAAGAATATTTGGTGAAAGAATTCTTGCAAGATTGTTCACAGCAAAAATCACTCATAATATTCATAATACTTACTCGTTCTCATTCATAATTCTAAAAAAATCATACTTTCAACCAAATTCCTTTAAATCTTTGAAAAAATTTCATTTACAGATCAGCTGTTTCTTGTGACATATTCTCCACAAGGTTCTTATGTAAAAATTTAGCTTGGATTTTAACAGGTGTTTGGACAAAAATGTGGGAGATAAAATTTAGCGCGATCTGCGTACTAGGCTTTACTGTGTAAAATTTTACTGCGCTGCCTATACATTTACCAATAAAAAACGACTTCTATCTGTCTGTTCGACTACAGCCTAAACGGCTTAGCCGATTTTCTTTAAACTTGGTAGATATCACTTTTAAATTTTTGTCCCCAAAACGGTTTTTTCTTTTTGTAAGATGATTTTTTTCGGAAATTTAAAAAAAAAATTGTTATTAATGGTACCCCCTAGACCCATTTCTTTTATTTTTATATTTCCAAAAGCAGTAAAACGGATTTTGATAATTTTGTATGGTCCCTAAAATTTTGGGGGAGAGTACGATAACTTGGCCGCCAAGATTTGATAACGGGTTTTTATAGGGGGGTCAAAAACAAGCACTTTTTACTATAGAAGGGGGGGGTCTATCTCCCCCCGTTTAGGAGGTAGGGGCAGTTTTAGAAAAAATGGTTTAAATTGAAAAAAAAAAATATTAAAAAACAACGGCAACACCTACAACAAAGTGCTATACTGCGTTTGAAAGCCAGAAGATTGTTCTATAATCCTGCATTTAAATTTTATTACTCATATCAATAGTTTTTGAGAAATTCGCATTTAAAGTCCAAATTTTGATAAAAAAAACGTGAAAAAAAATGTTTAGACCGGTTGTTTTCAAAATTGTGAAATGAAATTGTAAATTAGCTGATAAGTGTTTCATGTATCTATCAGTTTTTAATCGAACACAAAAAACCGCATGGTTCTATATTTTCTGGTTTTTGAGAAAACCTCCGTTTAAGAGGTAGGGGCACTTTTAGAAAAAAATGGTTTAAATTTAAAAAAAAAAATATTAAAAAACAACGGCAACACCTACAATAAAGTGCTATACTGCGTTTGAAAGCCAGAAGATTGTTCTATAATCCTGCATTCAAATTAAATTACTCATGTCAATGGTTTTTGAGAAATTCGCATTTAAAGTCCAAATTTTGATAAAATAACGTGAAAAAAAAAGTTTAGACCGATTGTTTTCAAAATTTTGAAATGAAATTGTAAATTAACTTGTATGTGATCCATGTATCTATCAGTTCTTAATCGAACACAAAAAACCGCATGGTTCTATGTCTTCTAGTTTTTGAGAAAATCGAAAATTACCAAAACTACTTTTTTTATTTTTGGTGGTGACGGTGATTCCATTTTAAGGATTAATGTTAATAAACATAATGAATCTTTGTTAGTTCAGTACCGCAATTCATTTAGCTTTACCCAGAATGCACCATGAGGAGGTACAATTGCATCTGGGTCAGTTATTTTGTCAGTTAGTCAGGAGTTAGTCAGTCATAGTTAGTTAAAAATGGTCAAAATGCATTAAAAAGGTGTGTAAGTCTCGTCAATAAAGCCATCGTCCGTACTATAACTGTCGAGTTAATTAAGTTACTCTTTTATGGTGGGAAGCCGAGGATGTTTTGGCGGTAAACACTTTCTAAATTTTCGCTCTGAAGTGTGGGAGGATCGATGTCTTTTAACTGTAAACCCTCACATAACAAGGGTAAACTTTTTTTACATCTGATAAAAACTCTATTATTTGCGAACCCCAGTCGTCCTTATATTTCCTTTCTAGGCAGTATTTTCGATAGAAAAATAGTGCCATGTATTGGTGAACATGGTCAGAAGTTTGTTTTGGTTTTCAAGATCGTTTATTATATTTTATATGTATTTAGTGGACATTGGATAAATAGAATAAATTTGAATTTTTTTAAATACAGATTCTGTGAATGCAAAAGAAACTTTGCATGCACCCAACCTCGCACCTACCCCAAATCCTATAGTGTGCCCAAGCAGGGGGGTTGCAGGGGGGCAGCATGCCCCCCCATACATACTTTACTGTTTATATATTGTAATGTTGGAAGCTAGCACTGATTTATTTATGTAAGGAAGCAAAAAATATCAAACATTTTGTAGAAAAGTAGTTTTAGTTATTTTCGATTTTCTCAAAAACCAGAAGACATAGAACCATGCGGTTTTTTGCGTTCGATTAAGAACTGATAGATACATGAAACACATGTAAGCTAATTTACAATTTCATTTCACAATTTTGAAAACAATTGGTCTAAACTTTTTTTTTCACGTTATTTTATCAAAATTTGGACTTTAAATGCGAATTTCTCAAAAACCATTGACATGAGTAATTTAATTTGAATGCAGGATTATAGAACAATCTTCTGGCTTTCAAACGCAGTATAGCACTTTATTGTAAGTGTTGCCGTTGTTTTTTAATATTTTTTTTTTTTAAATTTAAACCATTTTTTTCTAAAAGTGCCCCTACCTCTTAAACGGAGGTTTTCTCAAAAACCAGAAGACATAGAACCATGCGGTTTTTTGTGTTCGATTAAAAACTGATAGATACATGAAACACATATCAGCTAATTTACAAATTCATTTCACAATTTTGAAAACAACCGGTCTAAACATTTTTTTTCACGTTTTTTTATCAAAATTTGGACTTTAAATGCGAATTTCTCAAAAACTATTAATATGAGTAATAAAATTTAAATGCAGGATTATAGAACAATCTTCTGGCTTTCAAACGCAGTATAGCACTTTATTGTAGGTGTTGCCGTTGTTTTTTAATATTTTTTTTTTCAATTTAAACCATTTTTTCTAAAAGTGCCCCTACCTCCTAAACGGGGGGAGATAGACCCCCCCCTTCCATAGTAAAAAGTGCTTATTTTTGACCCCTCTACAAAAATCCGTCATCAAATCTTGGCGGCCAAGTTATCGTACTCGTGCCAAATTTTGGATATTCAAGTTTAATCAAATTTTTTGTTGGGATTTTTAAAAAAATTAATTTTTTTTTCAAACTTAATATTTCGAAAACTAAATTCTCGATTTTTTAAATCTTGGCAATCAACAATTTGTTAATACAATCTACAAGATGTGAAAAAAAATTACTATACCTAAAAATAACGGTACCCACCCGGTGGTTTTAGAACAGCGTACTTTTCTCGAAAACGGCTCATAGAATTTTGATAAAATTTTTTTTCTTTCGATTAATTTTAAAGATCTATAATTTAATAAACAAAATTTTGAAATCAAGATATTACTCACTGTACCTACCATAGAACAATTTTTCGAATTTTACAATTCTCATTACCAGCATAACGGATTTTAATGAAATTTTGTATAGATAAGTTTCTAAAAGTGTGCAACATTGCTTGTAATAAACATCGTTTTTTTTTAATATTCGATATTTCAAAAGCTGGCCAATATTTTTTTTTTGGAAATTTAATTTTTATTCTTACAATTTTGTTTCTTAAAAATGTTTTAAAATATAAAATGTTCAAAGAAACCGCTATGTTCTGTTTTTATCAGTTACTACTTAAAGAGTTTCAAAAATGAATCTTATTCTTATGAATAGTTTTTTCCAATATCATTCATTTTGAAAATTCTTAGTCATATATATATAAGAGGAAGTTCGTGTGACCCATTCGTGCCTTTTATTTTATCACGCACTCCTATTTTTTCTTTAATCTGATTTAACTATTTCTCACAAAAATAAATTCAAAGAGAAAATGTTGTTTAAACACCTTTCTACTATTTTTTCCAACGACTTTCTGTCTTCAGAAATTCAGCGAATCTAGCGACTTTTGGTGTATTACCCCTTGACAGTGCGTTGCGCTGTGAATGGTTTTGAGTTCTTGTCATGAAAAGTGCTGCTCATTAACCATTCGAGATCGGCAGACAATTTTAGGTCCCCTCTATTTCTGCAAACTCGCACAAAGAAATGGAGTTGTAAGTCATTAGGTTTATGGTTTTTTAATACATAATTGTAAGTAAATTCATATTTGTAATGTTATCTAGTTTTAAGTTTTGTAACGTTAGTACTTTAACGGATTAAATAAATAAATGCTCTCTATGCGCCATTATGGCCTCTAGTTTATTTATTTTTTTAAGCAAGCATTATTTTTAGTTTGAATTTTGATCGTCCAATGCAGCACCAATCGCTCATGGCTCGGTCGCCCCATGGCTGCCAGTTAGAATATAGAACAGGGCGGCATAGGTTATCAAATCCCAGTTTATTCGTTCACCAACTAATTCACATTTAGTTAATGTAATGTTTTGAATCTCTTCGAATTATGTTTGTAAAATTTCAAAGATCGCTATGATTTAAACATTTTAAAATTATATATATAAAGTGGGCCATCTAGTGGTTTCTTTTTAAATCATACATAGGTTATTTTGACAATGGGCGTTTTTTTTTTTTATTCAGAGTAAAGCACTGAACAGAGCACGAGTATGTCGAACATGCTCTGAACTTTCTCCGAAACGAGCGTGTTCTAAGAGCTCTGAATTATTTTATAAAGACCGCGAGGTTTTGAGTTTTTTTCCTGTCTGTCAGCATGATTTCAGCATTTAACTCTGTCTGCTCAGCTATTTTATACCGAGCTCATAGAGTGCGCTCTGAACAATCTCTGAACATGCTCTCAACGAAAAAAGAAACACAAATTTGAACTGTTATACACTCTGAGCTAAAAAAGAAACACGATTTTTTGTTTGACAGTTCAGGTTCTACTCTGAACTAAAAAAGAAAAACGCCCAATGACATCATACCTCCGCGGAACTAAATGAGTCGCTTTACGCTTGAACAACGTTAGAAAATATTGAAAACTTATTTCCGAAGTGAGTGCTGTGTAGACCAAATAGTGCGTTTTTTGAAAAGAAGTTTTGGACTAAATGAAGCACCCACCACGCCTGCTGTACGCAAGTTGGTGGAAAAAATTCATGAGACTGGTGTGCTAATGGCCAACAGTCTTGGTCCCCGTCGTCTTTATTGTCCAGAAGCCAATTTATCCACAAACAGTGACAGTTTGGCGGGGACTGTGGAGTGGTGGCATCATTGGACTATTTTTCTTTGAAAATGAGGCTAGGAACAACGTTTTGGTCAACGGTGGGCGTTACAGAACCATGTTAACCGACTTTTTTTTTTAATTAAATTGAAGACATGGATTTGAACGAGCTCTGGTTCATGAAGGATGGCGTGTCATGCCACAAATTCCAAAATCCTGTTATCAGCCGTTTGGCGATGTCATTTGACCGCCTCGGAGTTGCGATTTAACGCCTTTGGACTTTTTTCTTGTGAGGAGCCACGAAGGACCGATGTTATGCCAACAATTCGGAAACGATTCAAGTACTTTAGGCCAATATATCCGTGAGGTACAGCTCGAATACATCAACAAGTTCTTGGAAAATTGGAGTGGCAGAATGCACTACTGCGAAGCCATCCGAGGCAGCCACTTGAACGACGTTCTGTTCCATAATTAATGGGAATGTTTGCTCTTACTAATAAAGCCATAAAACACGGTAAAATCTAATTTTGTTAATTTTATTGCATTTTCAAAAATCGACTTGTATTTGGCCCACCCTTTATTAAGGAAATCCTAACGCTCCTCTTTTTAAAACTTTAAGAAACCTTTCATGGATTAAAAAAAGAACAGTGTTAAAAGACGTCGAATGTGCGAAGTCACTCAAAAATCAATGAATTGCTAATTTGAGCGTTTTAAAAACAGTGCAGGTTCGTACTGTTATCGACTATCCACTAGCTGAAAATCACGTAGCAGAGTGATATCTGACCCCTCCAGGGATGTAAAATAATACAAAGTTAGGAATCATTAAGGGTATTTATGTAAACGCGGAAAACCCTGATAAACATCGGAACCCAGATAATTTAATCTCCGCAGAAACGAGCGAGCTGTCAAAATTTATATGGAAAAAACTTTCTGCAGATCTGATAAAATTATCTCACGACTCACGAACTTGATGCAGAAAGTGAAGAAATAAACCTGGGTTGGAATCGCGTAAGGTGATAGTTGATTACGAGTATCAATTTGTTGATTGTCATAATGAATAAGTATTTTTCGGACTATCCGCGTTATTTGAAATTTAATATGAGTTATATTGTTGATTGTCGTTTTGAGCATCGCTCTCTCTATAATTCTTAATTGATATGATAGAGACAGCTATAGTCAAAAACGACAATCAACGAATTGATAGTCCACTATCACCTTACGCGATTCCACCCCTGATAAACTAAAGAAATATCGATTGTGACTTTTAATTTGACATTTCACAAAAACGCTAACTCATTTAAAGCAATTTTTCATACAGTATACGTAATTTTATATATTTGCATTTCTCCCTCAAATCGCTGTTTTATTTTTATGTCTGAAGGAATATTGAAAAATTGTAATACACGGAACTTCAAAGATTCAAAAACAAGTGATAACTTAAAATCGGTTAGGGGTCTTTCTACGCAATTTTATTTGCCATTTTTCGCAAACTTTAGGATATCGTAACATCGATCTTTCTTAATTCGCTGTTTGTTGTTTCGATTTTTTTTATTTCGCTTCTTATCAGTTCGCTTTTTGTTATTTAGCTTACATCTATCTCTTACATGTTAATAAATTTGGATTTTTTTTTTAAACTGTTATAAAATAAGCGAAATATAAAAGCGCGAAATAAGTTTGGCGAAATGATAAAATAGCGAGTTACATAAAAGCAAAATGAAAATTTGAGAGATGAATAAAATTAATATGGTGAAGTAAAGATTGGCGAAATAGTTTTTGACAAAATACTGCGCTCCCCCAAAAATTATTCATGTATGGGATCACAAAAAATGTCACTTGTGACAAAATGTATTTATTGTCATTGCGATCACAATGTTCGTGGTATACACGGACACATACAAATTGGTGATAAAATGACGTAGGTCTGTGATCATCATCAAAAGACAAAGAAGTTTTATCTGTTGAAAATTTTTCTGCTCAAAGGCCCCTCGCAGAGACAATAACTTTTAGACATTTGCTATAAAAAAATGATCCGGCAATGTGGACTGGAGTTCTTTTTTATTATCTTATCAAAGTCTTGAAATTCATTTTGCGGCATTAATTAATACATTGGTGTAGGTAAATATGTAAATAAGAAACTAGTTCTTAAGTCTATTTTTGAACCACTTCAGGCGAACACTCAATCATTCATTTCGTAGGCCTGAAGTTGCTTGGATTAATAAGTTTTAATTATTGCGATATTTGATATTTTAATAAGTTTTTAATTAAAAGCACATACTACTACTTGTTAATATCGAAATGTCAGTCGTTTGGATGGGAGTTTTTAAAGTTTCAATGATTGTGGGAATAACTTACATTGTGGTAACAAGGTAATGCCTAATATCCAAAATTATTACTATGAATATTCTTAAATTGTGTTTTACCTTGGTTAAGAGAATTTATGTATAAAATTGTATTTCTTGATTTATAGGAACTCTTACAGTAGAAGAAGTGTACAAAGATCGCGATCAGTTTGCAGCCTTAGTAAGGGAAGTAGCCGCACCTGATGTTGGGCGTATGGGTATTGAAATTCTTTCCTTTACCATCAAGGACGTCTACGATGATGTACAATACTTGGCTTCGCTGGGTAAAGCTCAGACAGCTAGTGTCAAGCGAGATGCCGATGCTGGAGTGGCGGAAGCAAACCGTGACGCGGGCATCCGGGAAGCTGAGTGCGAAAAAACTGCTATGGATGTTAAATATTCTACAGATACGAAAATAGAAGATAATGCTCGAATGTACAAGCTTCAGAAAGCTAATTTCGATCAAGAAATTAATACGGCTGTAAGTTATGGATGATGAAGTGGTAACGTGAAACTAAGTCGAATCAATCATATTTTTAATCATTAGGCGACCTTTCACCTTCCACTTGGAAGAATCTCGACTTTATTTCACAACTTTTTTTTTGTGAGCATCTTAAAAACTAATTTTTACTTATAGAAAGCTGAATCTCAGTTAGCATATGAATTGCAAGCAGCGAAAATTAAACAGAGAATTCGTAACGAAGAGATTCAAATCGATGTAGTCGAACGTAGAAAACAGATCGAAATCGAATCTCAGGAGGTGCAACGTAAGGATCGTGAACTTATTTCAACAGTTAGATTGCCAGCCGAAGCTGAAAGTTATCGTGTGCAAACAATTGCACAAGGTAAACGGTAAGTTGAAAACATACTTTTTTATTTTAAAAATTACCTGAAAACATTTTTTGATTTCTTATAAAGTGAACAAACTATCGAATGTGCCCGAGCTGAGGCTGAAAAAATACGTAAGATAGGTCAAGCTGAAGCGCTTGCTATCGAACTGATTGGTAAGGCCGATGCTGAAAGAATGAAGATGAAAGCTGCTGTTTATAAGCAATACGGAGATGCAGCTATCATGAATATTGTCCTTGAATCGCTGCCTAAGGTGAGTCTTTTTTCTTTTAATGTATGTGGGCTGGTATATAGAAGATTATTCGATAATTCTGTGAATTTTAAATGAAAGAATGGTCTTTTATTTTAAAATTAATTTTATTTTTCAATATAGTCTCCTTTAAGAGCTACGCACTTCCTCCAACAATATTCCAACCTTTTTAACCCTTTCAAAAAATAAGTTTTATCAAACTGCAAAATATGCATTTGTTGCGTTAATATCTTTATTAATTGATGAAAATCTTTTTCCTCCGAGCCATTTCCTCATATTTAGAAATACATAGGAACAAATCACAGGGAGCCAAGTCTTGAGAATAGGGTGGATGAGGTAGGCGCAATTCAGCTAATTTCGCTTTGCTACTGCGAACAAATGTATGGGAGCATTGTCCTAATGAAACAGAACTTTTTTCTTCTTCATATGAGACCGCTTTTCCACCAATTCTGTGTTGAATCTATCCAGTAAATTAGCATATTAGTTCCCGGTAATTGCTTTTCCCTTTTCTAAATAATCAATGAAAATTACGCCATGGGAATCCCAGAAAACCGTTGCCATAACTTTTCCGACCGATACGACGGAACAATTTTTGCCTTTTTGGGTTCACGTCACCTGAAAAAGTTCACTGTTTCGATTGTTCTTTCAATTCTGGTGTGTATCCAAGTTTCATCAACGGTTACAAAACGCCGAAAATATGTATTTGAATTGCTCTCAAAGAGTTCTAAACATAGCTCTGGAGTTACGAGCCGATTCAGTTTTTGTTGTTCACTTGTTCGCAAACGCGGAACCCATCTTGCCGATAATTATTTCATGCCCAAAAGTCATGCAGAATCTGAATAAATTTATCATTTGAAATGGCTACAATGTTAGCTATCTCACGAACTTTTATCCGGCGATCGTCTGACACAATATCCTTTATTTTGGTGACCATTTCTTCAGTTGTAACTTCATTTAGATGTCCCGGATGCTCAACGTCTTTCATGCCCATAGGACCACAACGCAATTCTGTGAACCATTCCATGCAAAGGAGCAGATCCTCCCTACTATTTTTTTTGTTTTTCCTTAGTATTCTTAATGCTAACCAAAAAGTAGTGCTTTATTAACACGCGAAATTCAGTTTTTCCATTTTTTAATAACACAACTTAAAGTTCTTTTGAATCTGTAAAACGGTTAATAATTGACAGATCTATTTAAATTTTGTTTGTCTAGACCTAGAAAAAAATTCAATACCATCTGAGCGACTTCTATCTCTAAGTTCACTGACTTATCTTATGACTACCCTCATAATGTTACAGAGTAACACAGTGCGAGGTAAAGTGGATAGGATTTAATAGGAAATATCGATGCACATTGGTCTTGAAAGCCTGTACATGACAATTAGGCGAGATATTCAGAGGGGCAAAGTATTCCACATTCTATTAGTCCGCCTTAAGATAGAACCTCTTTATTTGACAGAATGTCCGAAGTTAGGCTCAAAGATTAACTAATGTGCATTCCCTGCTAGACGAATATTAAGTCGGAATTATTTGACTGGGGGAATGCAACTGGCTATTTCAATTGAACATTGTTGGTAGAAGAAGCTATAAAGCAATGAAAGATGGGAGACGTTACGACGGTGTTCAAGAGAAAAGTCCGCAGTCTCCTATAAGCTAAACGGCTCTATTCTGAATTTTATCCAACAGGCTCAAATGAGAAATGAGTACTGGAGGTACACCAGCCCAGATATCAAATCATTCCATAAGAGATGGTCATTACGAGTAACATATATACCGACTATGCACAGCTTTTCAGTTTCTGTGCCATTCATAAACAGGGAAAAAACATGAATAATGACATGGGTGGTATATTTCGCTTGGTCGAGAGAAAACAGCTTTGAGTTTTCGAAGCTTTAAATTCCTCTCAGCCAATTTTATGAGTTAACTTTGAGTTAACCCCTATGATGATCTCGCACTGAAAAACTAGGCCTTAGATCCTATCATTTTGGAATGAATTTTGACGATATTCCCAAACGCGATTAAAAAAAAAAACATTCCTAGGCCATAACTAAGAGACCCTCTTCCACGTTTTACAGTTTTTTGTATGCATTTTGTAAAAAGGGGAAAGCATCTAAGGGGTTACTTTTGTGGTAAAACCTAAAAATATGTGACAATAGAACATGAAATGGTTAGATTAATCATCTTTACTTTTAAATGGCAGTATTATGAAAACAATTGAACCGATTTTTTACTTTATTTAACTTTAATATTCCATTCTAATTTAAAAAATAGCAACTTGGTAGTTCATTTTTGAACCCTCTCAATTCTTAAAGCATGTGTTGGATAAAAGGGATTCCAATTCATGCAACAATATTCAAGATCCGATTTTACTAGCGAAATATATAAAATTTTTATGGTAATAGGATCTATGAAATATCTTGTATTTCTTCGTATATATAAATCCTAGTAATCTGTTTTCTTTTTTAACAATGTAGTCAATGTGATATGAAAATGAAAACTGAATGTCTAAAATTACACCCTAACTTTTTTTTAATAAAAACCATATTTTCCAAAATTATGTTGTTTATTGCATACTCGATAAACATTGGGTTAGATTTTCTGAGGCATGTAAAACTTTGACACATTATTTAACATTTAGAAATAGTTGATGAAGGTCATCTGGAAAAAGAATACAATCATTTGGTGTTTCAATGGATCGAAAGATTTTTAAGTCATCAGCGTACATAAGATGCCTAGAAAATCTGAGGCAAGATGGAATATCATTAATAAACGTCCTTGGGGAACCCCAGAAGTAACATCAATCTTTCTAGACGTTTTAGACCCACCAATTTTTACGATTTGGGTTCGATCCTTGAACTAAGAATACAACCATTAAACAAAAGTTGGGTGAAAACCTAAACTATAAATCTTCAAAATAAAAATTTCATGATTTACGTTATTAAAGGCCACTAGTATACCTTTCTCACGAACTTTTTGCACAAACTTGCGTACAGCAGGTGCTGTGTGTGCTTCATTTCGGCCAAAAACTTGTTTTCAAAAAACGAACTGTTTGGACTACACAGCACTCCTTTAAGAAATAAGTTTTCAATATTTCCCAACGTTATTCAAGCGTAAAGCCACTCATTTCGTTTCGCAGAGGTAGTATCATACCTCTGTCAAGATTCCGAGTGGGTAACAGCTGTCAGTGTCAAAATAACCTATGATTTGAAAAGAAACCAATAGATGGCCCACCCTGTATTAAATACGATCGGTGATATTATCTGGGCCGGCACATTTGTTATTATTAATGTTTATTATACTTCATCCAACAAAAATATGCAAATATGCTTTTTCAAAATCAGTAGCGTGCTATATTTTTGCACCATACTAAACTGAAAGAACTCCATAAAAAGTGTTTGTGCGCCCGTAAATTTTCGATTGCATCTGACGCAGACCCGACGTCCTATTGACCGCACATCTGAGTGTGCTAGAGCTGTATCAATCGCGATTGATCCGGTCTTTGTGACCCGTTCACCAAAAAGATTGATTGATTGCAATCAAAGTAGACCAAATCAATCAATCCTAATGACAATCTCTTGCCACTGAAACCGATGAATGAAACGAACGAAAAAAAGTTATGTTTCGTTCATTCAACTTGTTCTCAATCATTTCACAATACCAAATAGGAATGGACATAAAACAGAATGTACGAGTATATTCCTTATTTTATATACAATGGAAGATGGCGTGAATGAAGCAACGAAGTAGAAAAAAACCAAACTTTCTTTCATTTTCACAATGTTTCGGTCTCGGTCTGAACGAAACGATTGGAAATAAAATATTTTAGTTGAATGAATGATTTAAAATATTTCGTGTCGGTCTATATCTCGTTCGGAACAAAACGGGTGGAAAAAATGATTAAATGAACGATTGATTGAAAAGACCAAATCCCTGAACCAATCAATCAATGATTGATTCGATCTTTCAAAATGAACGATTGGCACAGCTCTAGAGTGTGCAATGAATTGCAGAATTGCTGTGGCCTATGGCTGTTGGTGATATTCAATTTCAACCCCCATTAAATATTGATGTGCGTTCAGAGTTACCCTTGTTCATTTCGTAACTTGTTTAGTTTTTTTTCCTTGGGTTTCTGTTGAGGTGCTTTTGATTTTAGAGCTTTAAAAAAGGGTCCATTTAAAATTAACACTACGACAACTCTGAGAGCTTTAATGAAGGACAGATTTATGCAATCCGCTGTAGCCAGAATGCGAGGCAAACGTCCTATCTTGCCCACACTGCATATTTTTGTTGAACAGAGTATAAGAACTAAAGAAGTTTTTGAAGCATTAAGTATATGTTAGTTGAATTTACTATTTCAACAGGAGAAAACTCTGGTAGTTGAATGAGATAAACAAACAAAACTAAAGTAGTCAGCAAAGAAATCACAAATCACATCAAGTAAGTTAGCTATACATTGCCTGATAGCAACATAGCCCCTCTTGTAATTAAAAACGTAAATCATTCAATGGGACAGAGGTATATTTCCGCATGCATACAGTTGCAAGAGCCTTTCCTTCATCGCTGGTAAAACCACTGCGTAAGCTTTTCCAATCGGTCCTACTATTCTGGAATACTCCCTAGAAGATGGAAAACAGAATTTGTCCAGCCTGTTCCTAAAAAAGGCGCCAATTCCTCCCCCTCCTTCTTTCCACCAATTGCACTTACGTCCTTTTCTCCCAAGGTATTGGAATCGCTGATCAATCATTAGGCCAGGAATTATCTCGGTGATGGAAAACTTTTGAATGACCGGCAATACGGCTTTTGCAGCAATCGTTCCACTGGTGATCTGATGGCATATCTCTCCGAACAGTGGAACAGATCATTACATTGTTTTGGTGAAAGTAAGATTATTGCGCTTGATATTTCTAAGGCATTTGATAGAGTTTCGCACCAGACTCTCTTATCGAAAATGCGTGCTTTTGGTATCAACGAAACCTTTATTCTTTGAATTAGAAATTAACTTCTAGATCGTTCAATACTTACATGTTGTATTGGACGGTTTCAAGTCTGATCTTCACAAAATAAATGCTCCGGTTTGTATCCAATGCTCTTCCTCATTTTTATAAATGATCTCTTTTCTGAAACCTCTAATCCATTTCATTGTTTTGCCTACGACTCTGCTCTCAGCTTTTCATACTCGATCCATTTCCTTCGGAAGTGGTATTGCAACGGTATCGTATCATTAGCTCATTAAACACCGGTCTTTACAGCGTTGTTAAATGGGGTATAAGAATCCGTGTGGAGTTTAATGGTTTCAAAACTCAATGCTGTCTATTGTCGTTAAAGAAAAACGTACCCCTTATGCCATTGTCAAACCGAAAATCTCTCAGTACTCGGTATTTGTGTCAATGACGATCTTCGTTGGAATGACCACATTATCGAAACCGCCAAAATGATGCTAAATGCTTAGGATTTCTATATCGATGTAAGAATTTGTCCCCCCTCTGATCTGGCTTTCAGGCGTTTATATGTCCAAAACTCGCGTATAACTCACATCTTTGGGCAGGTGCAGCACAAACTTCAAATTAAGAACAGAGCGTTAAAACTGATAGGAAACAAATAGAGCTATCATGGACTCATTCCCATCTCTTGAACATCGTCGGAAGGTTTCATGTATTTCCTTGTTTTATCGCTTCTTTCACAAGCAATGCTCACTCGAAGTAGCTAGTTGCATTCCTCCCCTCAATCAGTTCACCCGTGATACCTGTTTCGCTAGGAATGCTCATCAGTTCACCCTAGAGTCTAATTTTGGTCGTACCGTGCGTCGCTGCGTCGCCGTCGTCTCTTAGTCGCACAACACGATTATAGAATACTTTACCCGACACAGTTTTCCCGTGCCATTTCAATTTGCAAACATTCAAGACCAGTAGTCATCGACACCTCCTTTTTCTCCCCCCTCCCCAATTTTTCTATCGCTCGTGCTGTGTTTAATATTATAAAGGAATTATACTAAAAAATATTATAAAATATTTTGTATTTTACTTTAAACAATATTTCTTCATGAAATTTTTTTTTAAACAAAACTTTTATATATTTTCAATAAAAACTATCAATATTTTTTTTAAATATTACAGATCGCTGCTGAAATTGCTGCCCCACTAGCCAAAACCGAAGAAATTGTCTTAATAGGTGGCAACGATAATATAACCAACGATGTCGCTCGTTTATGCGGACAACTGCCTCCAACCATCAATGCACTAACAGGTGTTGATTTGTCAAAAGTTCTATCGAAACTACCTGGAGCAAAAGCGTGAAGTTTACAGAACTCTTTAGAAAACGACAACTCCGCCGAACTATCGAGATCAATGTCAATAATGATGAATATGCAATAGCCGAAAACCATAAATAAATGTAAATTTGAATAAAAATAGAAAATAAAAAAAAAACTATAATCCAAAAAAACGGAATAATAAGCAGTCATACAAATAATGAATAAATATTAACAACAAAGAATGCTGAAAACAATCCTTTCAAAGAAAAACAAAAAAAAATATTTTTGCAAACAAATTAAATAATATATACAAACAAAAACACTTACATAAAAATACAAATAAATAAGAACATAATAGAAAAAGTAATATGAAACAAAGCTGTCAGTATACATTAAAAAAAAAAAAAACAAAAAAACAAAAATAAATATTATGTACCTACACACATACATTCATTAATCTTCATAACCGTAAGTTAACATACATAATTTTTGTCGCTAATTCTTCCTTAAAATGTAAAATAGTGTGTAATTTAAAACAACAAAAAAAAATTAAAGAGTGGCATCAAAGCTTGTCTTCATATTAAGAAATTTAATTTTAATGTTTCACACAAGACCCGAGGACCTTTTAATTGTTAGTTGATTAACTGTGTAACTTGTGTTGAACCCTTCCGTATAGCTTATGTAATATTTTTTCCTTTTTTAATAATCTGTAATTAAAAAAAGCGTAAATAAACTCTTTAATTCGACCTTTATTAAGGATGCCACTCTAAATGAACAAATACAACTCGGTGTTCTTGCACAACAACCTTTACTTTTAGTCTTATTTCTATAAAATACGCAATCACAGATCCAGCCCTTTTGAGTTAAAGTTCAACTTCGAATTAAAAAAAAAATTGATCGTACGATCAACTTTTAAGGCAGTTTCCATTACGAAATAATCCTGTTTTAATATTCGTAGCTATGACGGTGGAATCTGTGATAGGAAAATTCAGGTCACAAGATATTATAAAGCTTCAAAATATTACTCATGTTTCCTGTTCATAAATTGAATTATATGTATTTTTCGCATATACATATTATATATTTTCAAAAAATGTAATTCGTCGCTGACAAAACAATCTATTTAACTGCATTTATTTAAAACTAAATAAAAATATATACACATGGGTACATACAACCTTAAACAAAACCTAAATAAATATATTTCGACCAATATAAATGTAAATCGTGCCACCATTTTGGTTCAAACATTTTTCGTAGTGAAAATTTAGTAAAAAAGAATCATTAACTTTTTAAAATATGTATATTTAATATTTTTTTTTATCTTTTACAATTTTTTTTTTAAATTAATTTAGTAACTTTTCATCAGCTATTAAATCAATTTATTACAACTATGATGCACATTTTACCTTTTATAAAATACATAATTATGTACTATTAATAATAGAAATATGTACCTTTTATTTGTTCTTAGTGAATATTTTTATTATGTTGATTTTGTTAATTTGTTTTTTGTATAAATTATAAACACTCATCACTCAAACTGTTAAGTACCTACTTACAGTTATGATTATACTTATTATGCTTTTTTACTAAATGTTGTTCAACACATAAATATTTTCTTGATATTAAAAATACAATACAAACTGAATATATAAATGTTTTTTTTTGTCAATCTTATTTTCATCGAAACCAAAAAAAAAAAAAAGAAATATAAATGTAAAAGTTTATGGAAAACATACTAAAATATTTTTTGTAATGTATAAAGGAAAAAATTATAAAAAAGAAACATTAAATAAAATTACTGTGTCAAGAAAGTTTGTGTTTATTTTTTTAAATTCAAATTGGTCAATGGAGAATGGATGGTAAAGATTAAAGGGCAATAGGATTCCCTTTCAACTATAGTACGATAGTTTGGTCTGCAAAGTGCATTGTGTCTTAGGTCTAGAGTCTGCACTTATTTTGGCTGTGAAAGATAAAAGGTTTTTCAATTGGTGCGGATTGTTTGTTATGGCCGTGTTGTTTTAGTGACACCTGTCAAATCCAGCCAAAGAATTTGTTTATCTTTATAAGCAACCCATTTACTACCTGCTTGGGTACAAGAAAATTACAGAATTTCTCGTTTTGCCGTTGGTTGATCCATCTGTCATTTGTTTTAATGACATTCGATTTTCTTCGTCTCTTGACAACATATTGTTGTGAACAGAGCTTTATACTACTACAGCGCCATCTGTTGGGAAATTGCATATCTAATTTATGGAAGAAACAGAAAGCTCTTTTCCAATGTCAAATGTATTTCCCCTTATTCCAACCATCTAGAACATTCCAAGACGAGAAGCTCTGCAAATTTTCGAGAACAACTAACATGAGTTTATAAGGGAAAGGGAGTGTTCGCGGTGAGCACGGGACAGTTGATTTTGGATTATGAAAGTGTGCAAAGTATTGCTTATTGGATTGTGTTATTAAACAAGTGTGATTTAAATTTGAATAAAAGTATTTGAGTTGTTTATAAATTGAGATTTACTGTTTTGAATTGGAAAGTGTGAATAAAGAGTAATAAGTTTTATTTAACGAACCTTAGCAAAATATTACAATATGTTGTATTGTTAATTTGTCGTTAAGCATATAAGACAGCACAGGACAAAGTACTTAACGACAAATTAACAATAAAAAATAATACACTACAACACAGCGATAAAACACCAAAAAAGACAACAACAATAAAAAAGGGACAAACAAAAGACAAATTCACAATAGAATTATCAACATCAAAACAAAATCCACAAAAATAAAATAATTAGCAGACAACATCAAAGTCAGTCAACGGAAAAAGCCCGAAGATGGATGCAAATCCAAAACGCGTCGCTTAAGGCTTCGGCCACGCACTGAGCGACTGAGCGACCGAGCAACGAGCGATAGAGCGACGAGTCTGAGCGATCGATGGGTGGCCATTTACTGAGCGTCATCGCTGAGCGATTAGTTGCGAAAATGCAATTGTCCAGTAAAGTTCGTCGTAGTTTTTTAGTTGAAAGTCGCGTTCATATTTAAAGAGCTATTATAAGATCGAGAAAAGGAAGGTTTGATGTACACCCAATAAATCGTCAAAGGGCGAATTATGTTGAATCTTCGCAAATATCCAGACCTATTTTAGCAATACTGTAGTATTTCAATAGAATCTTTCAACTTGCTGATGGAAAAAGTTCGGCCAAGATTAACAATACAAATGAACCCAATTAGTACAGAAAAGCGACTAATTTTAATACTAAAATTAGTTTTTACTTGCGATATATGTAGGTACTATGGGGCTAGTTCTGCATTTGGAAAAAAATTGAACTCGAACGAAGTCAAAAAAGTGGGTCCGGAAATCTCGTCTGTCTGTCTCTTCCTCGATCTGCAGCTTAAACTGGGAGTTATTCACCCCGATTACCGATGTCGTAAGCGACAGCGAAATATACGACCTGACACGATCTGCATTCCATAAGTCGTTTCCAACTTTTGTCACTCGTTTTGTTGTCGTCTGTAAATGTCAAACGTCGTTGAACACTTTCGTTTTGCATTCTGTAAGGCGAAAAAATACGACGACTAAGAAATAAAACGACGATATCTCTCGTTCAAAAATTTACACACAACAGAGACATAGAAGGTCGCAAAACTGCAAGTATTCTTGTAAAATAATTTATTTTATCGAATTTTTTTACGATAAATAAAACAAGTACATACATATTTGTCTACATTTGTTGTACTATACTATATACTAAAATGTTATAATTAACAAATGAAAACCAATTCCAGACGCTCGTAGATCTGATGAAGAAGACGAGCAGTTAGGGGTTTTTTTGAAAGGGATACAAAAAGCGTCCTCCAGTAAGAGATCGAGATGCTTGGCAAAAGTTTTGAATCGATTATTCCATAATTATAGACAAATTCTTAATGTTTTTGCTCTTATTGGGGGCTATCGTGAACAAAATTTCCCTCGGAATACTTTCGACATTATTCGAGATGACAATTTTGAAAGTCGGGAACAATTCCCAGGGAAATTTTATTCACGATAGGCCCCATTATGTTTGGGGCCAAGAAGAAAATAATCCGCAATTTAAAGGAAATAAAAGCAGCTAGGGAAGTGGTTAAACGCAAGTGGAAATTTAATCAGTGTATCCCAGCCTAATTTGCTTGCAAACCGCTTGCCAACTTTATCTGAGCCTGCATTAACACAAACTCAGACAGAAGATAATTTCGCCGAATTTGCGGGTGAATTTCCGGAGCCATAAGAACAGCAACATAAAACTGAAGAACTAGCAGGAAAGAAACGACGGCAAGCTTTCATATTAAACAAAAAAGAGTAACGCTTTCGGAGATGCAGTGTGTACTCCAAGAAACAACCTTAAATGGTATCAACGAAAGTATAAACAAAGGAAGAAGAAAGGAATATAAGTCATACAAGTTAAAGGAGCACACTGCTAGGAGAGACACAACACATCTTAAGATCCAAGAGGAAACACTTATAATTTATAAACATATGAAAAGAAATGAAACTAATAAATGTAATACATTTCAACACTTAGCATTTTAATTACTTATTTATTTTCTAATAATTAAAAAAAAACTGCATTTATTCATTAATTGAACATCGAGCAATAATATTGTATGTAGACTTTCACTTTCCTTTGAATTTGACAGATGTTTGTTACTTTTTCATCGTTTTTAAATCTGTTAAAAAATCATCGCGTCGAAGAAGTTATGGAATGCCATTTAAAAAACGAGACGTCGAAAAAACGAGACGACATAGGTAATTGGGGTGATTTTCTTCAAACTCGGTACATAAGGGTCTTCGATGATTCCCTAGAGGGGAAATTGATTTTTTTTTAGCTCCAAAAGTAAAGGTAAGGGGGATATACACCCGTAATGCAAAATCGTATTTAAGCATGGACTATATTGAATGAATGAATGAATAAACCGTTTATTTGATTTTCGAATTTCTCATCAACAACGGCTCTAACGGTTTTAACTAAACTTTTAATGCAGGAGCTCCTTTGAAAAAATATGGTCTAGAATGGTCTACAAAATTTTTCTAAAAAATAGTTTTTGGATTTGAATATCTTCACTTTTTTACTATGAATCTATACTACTAAATACTTAAAATTGGCATCCCAAATTTTGTTCTTGAAATATTTTAAAGAAATTTCTTGTATACAAAATTTTTTTAATAATAAAACGATTTTTGAGCTTTGTATGCATTAATTCATACTTTTCTGAAAATCAGACCGCAATTTCATGCATTTAAACATTTTTATCTCATTTAATCCATGCTTTGTACTTATTTATTTATACAAACATTTTAAATTCCAAAGTACTTACTTTTACATTAAAGCAAGTTCGTGCGATCCAGTCGTGCATTTTATTTATTCTTTATTTTTATTTTTTTAGTTTTGCCAAAATAACATTCTGAATGTCGCTTTTTATCTCAAGTTTTTTAAACTCGTTAAATTTTGCCCTAAATGGCAAAAGACTTTTGAAAAATTTCATATTTTAAACTTTCTGTGCCTATTTTCTCTATGGACTAACTTCGTCGCTCAGCGATCGACTGAAAAATTAAAACAGTTTTGATTGCAGAGCGACGTCACTCTGTCGTTTAAAAAAATCACAAGTCGCTCAGGGTTTACGTGGCCACCGCCACCTCCATACAATTTCATGTTTTAATTTTTTTGCGTCGCTCAGCGACTCGTCGCTCAGTGCGTGGCCGTAAGTAAAAATAAAAATCAAAATATGACTCAATGACAAGTTTGCGGAAAAACCCATAGATTTTATCATACTTGGGAAAACGGAAAACCTGGAACAGGTAAAACTTAAAAAAAAAAAAATTGTCTTATGCTTTAACCTCTCACGATTTTGTGTTGGCTTAGATATTTTTTATTTTATGTGTGTGCTAAAACAGTTTTAACAGGAATTTAAAGTGTCCTCCTTTGTATGTATGCTAGAGCCCGGATTTGGATTTCACTGCGAATATTTATTCACCCCAATTACCTATGTCGTCTCGTTTTTTCGACGTCTCTCGTTTTCTCTGTCGTCTCGTTTTTTAAATGGCATTCCATAACTTCTTCGACGCGATGATTTTGTAACAGATTTAAAAACGATAAAAAAGTAACAAACATCTGTCAAATTCAAAGGAAAGTCTACAATCTACATACATAATTATTGCTTGATGTTCAATTAATGAACAAATGCAGTTTTTTTTTAATTATTAGAAAATAAATAAGTAGGGGTAACCGGGGATAGTTGGCTCCAGGGGCAAGTAGACTAACCGCCAATAACTTCAAAACAAAACAATTTCTTTCAAGTTTATTCTTTTTATTACATCAAGCACAGCTGCTTGCTTAGTTTCGTGTTGTCTCTCGCCAGAGTCCGGCGTCGTTCGGAGGTTATCGCGAAAAAACAACTTTTTGCTTTCGTGAGTAATTTTTTTGTTTTGTTTTCTTTTTCTTCTTTCGTAAGGGTGCTTTTGCCTAACGTCAAATTTTTTTTAGGAAAAAGAGCAAGTAAGTGTTTGTATTCATAACACCAGGTAGTTTTATGTTCATTTGATTTCTGAGAACCGAAAAAAAATCATTGAATGCTGAAAGACCGATCGGGGTAAGTTGACATTTTTTCTTGGGGGTAAATTGACTCATTTTTTGTTTGGTAATTTCTAGAAAAATGAGGACATATGTAAGAAAAACATCATGAGGGGCAACTAAAATAACAGTTTTGAAACGTGCGTGCCAGCTTATTTGTGGAAAAGGAAAAAGCATACGATCTGTTGCTCATGACTATGGTATTCCATATAAAACCATGCAAAAATAATATGTATGTGCAAAAATTTAATTTGTTTATTTAATTTTTTTTTATATGCATCGCTTTATAATTTGTGTATAATAATAATTTTTTGTTTCAAACAAAATTAATTTTTAATTCTATTTGCTTATAGTTTTAGAATTAAAAAGCTGGAAATAAGAATATAGTCAACTGACCCCATAGCCTTAGCCAACTTACCCCGGTTCAGGGGTTATTTGACCCACTTGAGGTCGTTTTGTAAAATTAGGAAAAAAAGGTCTTAATATTAACTAATTTTAGAAAACATATTTTTTTTATAAAGCAAAAAAGATGTTTTATAAAAGGGCATTTAATTTGTGTTGATATCTTTCTTAGTTTTCTTAAAAAAAATATATAAGAAAATTTTGAGTCTACTATCCCCGGTCTCCCCTAATTAAAATGATAAGTGTTGAAATGTATTACATTTATTAGTTTCTTTTCTTTCCATCCCATGTTTATAAATTACAAGTGTTTCCTCTTGGATCTTAAGATGTGTTGTGTCTCTCCTAGCAGTGTGCTCCTCTAATTTGTATGACTTATATTCCTCTTTTCTTCCTTTGTTTATACTTTCATTGATACAATTTAAGGTTATTTCTTGGAGTACACACTGCTTCTTCGAAAGCATAGCTTTTTTTTGTTTAATAGCGAAAGTTTGCCGTTATAGAATAAGCGATTCAAAACTTTTGCCAAGCATCTCCATCTCTTACTGGAGGACGTTTTTTGTATCCCCTTCAAAAAAAAAACCCTAACTGCTCGTCTTCTTCCTCAAATTTACGAGCGTCTGGAATTGGTTTTCATTTGATAATTACAACATTTAAGTATATAGTATAGTACAACAAATTTAGACAAATATGTACTTGTTTTATTTATCGTAAAAAAATTCGATAAAATAAATTATTTAACAAGAATACTTGCAGTTTTGCGATCTTCTATGTCTCTGTCGTGTGTAAATTTCTGAACGAGAGATATCGTGGTTTTTTTTCTTAGTCGTCGTATTTTTTCGTCTTACAGAATGCAGAAGGAAAGTGTTCAACGACGTTTGACATTTATAGACAACAAAACGAGTGACAAAAGTTGGAAACGACTTATGGAATGCAGATCGTGTCAGGTCGTATATTTCGCTGTCGTTTACGACATCGGTAATCGGGGTGAATTGATGATAGCTGCTGCTTCGCAGCAGCAGCTGCAGTCTTCTAATTTACCTTAATTTGCTATTTCGGTTGAATAAACAAGTTAAGTTCTTTCATTCTTCCTCATACAATTAAATCCAATACTGCAAGGTCAGGAGATCTTGCAGGCCAGTGAAACTGTAAATTTCTTGCTATCCAACGATTTCAGTACTCTTCATTTAAGTAATTATTAACCTCCTGACTATAGGAGTGACTCTAAATGCATTAGTGGATTGTCCTCCAATAGTTCTGGTAAATAATTGCCCAAAAACTCCAGATAGTTTGTAGAATTCAGACGCTAAATCTGTGTTGAAATGATTTCTGTCTCCTTGTGTGTGGATTTTCCGCCGCGTATGTGTGAAAATTTGTGTTCCCATCTCTTGAAAATTGAGTTTCGTCCGTCCAAAGAATTCTGCTTATAAACTCGTTAGGCGTTTTTCTTTTTTAGTTCAGTATAGATAGAGCTCTGAACAGAGTCCGAGCATGTCGAGCATGTTCCGAACATTCTCTGAACCAAGCGTGCTCTGAGCGCTCTGAGTATATTTTGAAACACACCTGAACACTTATGTAGCTGTCGCCATTTTTTTTTTTTTAATTTCCATCTGTCAAATGCTTGTGTTAAGCATTTTACTCTGTCTGCTCAGTTATTTTATTCTGAGCTCATAGAGCGCACTCTAAACACTCTCAGAACATGCTCAGAACGAAAAAAGAAACACATTTTTGAAACTCTGAACACTCTGAACTAAAAAAGAAACACAATTTATTTTTTGACAACTCAGGTTCTGTTCTGAACTAAAAAAGAAAAACGCCTGTTGTCATCCAAGCTCGCTTCGCCCCGAACAACCAATTAGAGAACTCTGTGTGTGTGTGTGGTGATACGGATAAAGATTTTCTCCATGCAGAACATCAGAAATTTTATGTCTTGAAACATTGAATTGCAAAGCTTACACTGAAAATAAATTCCTAGGTCATATTAACAAAAACGTTTTGTTGACCTTCAACAAAACAATTTTATCATTTTGATAAAATTTTTGTCAATACGAAAGGCTGATTGTGTTGATTTCACAAAATTTTTGTAATTCTTCATGATTTTTTGTCAGTTTAACAAAACATGCGCTACAAATAATATTGTCAGTTTAACAAACCAAGTTTTGTTAATTAACAAAATAAAACAGATTTTTGTTACATCGACAAACTTTTTTGTGATGTTAACAAAATGTTTGTTGTATCTACAAAAAATCTGTTTTGTAAATGTTTGTCTATATCACTAAATTTTTGTAATTTTTTTTTTTGTCTATTTAACAAAAAATGAAAACATTTTAGTTGAAATGACAAATATTTTAATTTTGAGGTTGAGTTATTTTGTATTATTGATAAAATAAATTTATCAGATAGATAAAACTATTTTGTAAGGAAAACAAAATATTCTGCGAAAATGTTTTTGATCATGACATTTCTTTTGTGTGTGATATAGTTCCCATTTGGTTTTTGTCAAAAAATCGATGTAAGATTACTTGAACTTAACAAAAATTGCGTTTTGCCAATACGCCCTCACAGATGATTCTATGTGACATCGTAGGGATGAAATGCCATTTTTTGTGGACTTTTAAATTAAAAAAAAAACTATTTTGAAATAAGAAATAAAAATTGAAAATAAACATTTTAAGGTGAGAAATAAGTTTTGTGGATTCAACAAAATAATTTTGTTGTATTGACAAAATAATTTTGTTATATTGATACAATTTTTTTGTTGATTTAACAAAATAATTTTGTTAATCCGATAATAAAAAAAAAGAAGCAATTTGTAACATTAAAGATACAACAAAAGAATTGTTAATATGACAAAATAATTTTATAATTTCTCCAAATTTTGTCATATTGACAAAATATTTTTGTTATTTCAACAAATCAATCTGTTAGATTAACAAAATAATTTTGTGGATACAACAAAATATTTTTTGTTATCTCAACAAATTTCTGTAATTTTTGTCAATTTGATAAAACTTTTTGTTGGATGTATATTGACAAAATTTTTATCAGAACAACCTACATTTTTGTTAAATATACCTAGATTTTATTTTAAGTGTAGAGTCTATTGCTAACTGATGGCTCATTTCCCAGTATTCTTTGATCAGTCGAAGTTCTTCTTACTTGTGGAGCTCCCGCGTTTGGTCGTTAGCCTTCGATATGTATTTCCAAATACTCGTAAACCAGGAAGTCGTCGGTTTGGATAAAGTTCCTGGTACGAGTATCTTTGTCGCCCTCTATATGAAGTTCCTTTGCATAGCCCATAAACGAAAATAATGTCTACGTATTCTTGGTTTGTAGACATTTCAAACAGCGCAGTGTTTCTAATCAACTGTTGCCTTGGAGTTAAAAATTAAACTGATTAATTAATTTCGTTTTCTAATCTTATACAATTTTCGTTAGGTACACTTTCCAATTAGACCTTTATACTCCAAACCTAACTCTTTTTGAGAACCCTTATAGAAACGGGAAAGGAAATGCGGTTCTTCAGGTAATCAAATAAACGTGCACGTTTTAAAACCGATGTGCTATTTAAAAAAAAAAAAAAAAACATTGTAAAATTCTTTGAAAACTACTTTTATTGTCTACTGTGGTTAGAAACGCGTCCAAAATCAGAAAACCCTTTTTCCCTGCTGTAGGTTTTGCCAAAAAAAAAAACTAAAAAAGCAACAAACCCTTTTTTTAATTTTACATAATTCATGTTTTCCCAAGTATCATAAAATCAATCAAAGTATCAAAGTTCATTACGCATTTTCTAGAAAAAATTGAGCTCAAAGTGAAAAAATTAGCATGGGCAAGAAAAACGGAACATGCTAGATAAGACCGATGCAGGATATCAAATTTTCTTGAACTCAATTACAAATACTGGTATTTCTTCTAAAAATTTTAACTTTATACAGGGTGATTGGTATAAGGTGCACCAAAAAGCTATAACGAGTAGGTTGGGTTAAGACAAGCTAAAAAGTGTGTGGAAGGGGGAGTCTATTTACCTCCGTAAATTTTCTAAAAATTGACTTAAAACGGAAAAAAAATTATTTAAAACCAACGGTAAAGCTTGCAATGCCATGCCATAACATTTTGAAAATCCAGAAATTGCAGGAGAATTTGGCGGACTTAAATTTATCTGCAGCCATAAGAAGATACATCCTTTACCTTCTGAAGAGTGGGGATCATATCGAAAATTTCTTATAATATAATTAATTTTTATTAGAATAGGCTAAAATGTAGCAGGTATTAAAAATATTACTATTTAATTAAGTTATTTTTTTATTATTTGCTAATAAAAACTAATGGTATTTATGCAAAGATAGAACAAACAAAAAAGTGTTTTTCTTGAAAAAAAGTACTTTTCATCGAGTGAAAGTGAATTGATAGTCATTTCACACGAAAATGTCGGTATTTGAAAAAAACACAAGTTTTCTCAAACATTTTATATAAACTACAAGTTTTCTTCAACAAAAAGTTTGATCTTAAATCTGTCAAAAACTTGTTGAAATTCAGAGGTGGCCTTTTTTAAATGTTTAACGCCAATATTCAGCGTTAAAAAAAATGTAATTAAAAATGACATGGTGTCAACAGAAATTCCAATTTGAATTTGTAGTGATTGAAATATGGAAAAGAAGTTTAATAAAATCTTCATATTTAATGCATGTTTGCTTTTTATGCATAGAAATATGTTTTCATTGGCAAGAATTAATTGTCAAAAATATTATAGGCACAAATTTTTAACTTTGAAACATCACATTTATGCAAATTTTGACAGTTGATGTCAAAAAAAAATTTAATGTCAAAAGAAAACGTATGAATGTTCGATGAACGATGTAAAGTTTTCGAAAACTTTTAGCCGAAAACAGCGTTTTTGGTGTGTATGTAAAGGCGGAGGTATAATACTGACTTTCTTTCAGGATTTCGAGCGGGAAACATCTGTCAGTGTAAAAATAACCTATGATTTTTTTTTTTTTTTTTTATAATCTACCCGCGCTCAAGGGATTAGATTACCCTTTAAATGTTTCAACACAGCGCGGGCGTGAAGTTAAGAAGAGAAAGAAGGATAGGAAAGATGTGTGGCACGATGTTCTGAGACTGTAGGTTGTTGTCTCAGATATTTTATCTCCAGGGATGGCGGCTGAACTAAAGCGGAGAATGCCGTGTCTTATTTCTATGTCGCTTATAATTCACATTATTTTATTCGTGTTCATCCTTGTTGGGCATACTAGTTTAACTCAATTACATTTTGTTAGTGTTATGCCTGAACAACATGTAATGAGTAAACCAGCAACCCAGTGATGACAAGTTTAGAAGGTTTTTTAATGGAATTAAAATGACATAGACGACGGCAGGGATCGAACCTGTGATCATGAGGTTCACAGGCGAGCACACATCCATCGCGCCACGGCCACCCCCAAAATGATTTGAGAAGAAACCACTAAATGCCCCACCCTTTATATGCAGCAACCAAAAAAAAACCGTAAGAGTGAAATTTCATTTGCTGACCAACAGTCAAAAAATTGTTTCCCAATTAAAGCAACATTATTGGAGATTGACCGAAATGTTTTCCATTTACAAATTCAGATTTCAATCAAAAAATGATCTTTTCGTAAATGGCAAACGGAATGCGATTTTAAATTATAAATGGAATTACATATTAAATTCAAATTTTGTATCGTTGTATCAGGGTCATTAAAAAAAATCTTCATCCTTAATTTATTTTTAGAGAGAGAACTATGAGAACATGAATTTACAGAATCATTCGTAACTACTTCCATTTTTCACTAGCAATAATTTACTTTATATTTTTGAAATGATTTTGACAATTAAAATGAATTAATGTCGATTTCCTTTACTCACTAGGGATTTTGATCCCTTGTCAAATTTTTTCTTTTCGTGTGCGAGGGATTTGATCTCTGTCACAAAAAAATCGATTTTTTTGGTGTAAAGGAACGTGAAATCTGTCGAGAGATCGAAATCTTCACACAGAAATTGATTTCTCATGTGTAAAGGAAATCGACATAAAATTAAAAAAAAAATTTTCAAACTGACAGCCGTAAATTGTTAAGGTAATTCTATCTTTTGAAAATTTTTGATTTACAAAAAATATTCAAATCAAGACTGAATTGATTTATTTTACCAATGAAAAACAACATTATGTAAGAAGTCAAACTGAACTTCATTGTTCTGAAACGAAAATACATTCATCAAATACCGAAAAGGAAATTAAGAAATGTACCTGTAACTGTTGACCACGACGAGTGTAAAATCGTCGAGGAAAATAAAAAACCAAATCAAATATTTAAAACGGTAAGTCCAAAAATTAAATAAATACATAAATGATGTCATATACCCGCGAAAAAAGCTTAAAACTTTAAAATTAATTTATAAAATTTTCACAAAAACAAATTGTGTATGTATGCATTTTGAAAAAGTAACATCGACATTTTCAAATTTTGTTTGTCGAAGTTTTATAATTATGCTTTTGAAAAATACGACCTTTTGTTTTGACATTGCCATATTTCCCCCTCAAACAGCCAGTTAAATTATTACAACAATAAAACAATTAAATTTTTACAAATATTTAACCTTTTTCGACAGTTAAATATGATCAGTGAAATAAGGTTTAGAATATGTACATATACAAAAAGGCCTTAATTTTTTGAAAAACAATTAAATGATTAAAACAAAATAAGGAAAAATGTGTTTCTATATCGTTTTAGTTTGATTCCCTTATCCAATAAAATTGCCGTCATTCCGAATTTCTTCTAATTTTCTTAGATAACTTATATTTTTATATCAAAAAATTAGATTTGAAAAGAAATTGTAAAAACAAAAAATTACGAACCAAGTTTCTGTTTCGAATTTCGTGGCCTCTCGAATGATTCGGGCGCATAAAGAATTCCCTTTTAACCACCCATCGTACGGCTCGTTATTAGTGGTGCTACGAGTATCTACGAAAATAAAAAATTTATATTGAATAATTCATTCATTCGCTTTACGTTGAATGGTCTTCGTTTTGATAAACTCCCACACATATAACCATTAAATTCAACTTCAACTGATTCGAATTTTATAAAAAAAATATTTCTTCACAAACCTATAAGGTGGTTTTCTTTTATAACCCCGAGCGGGGCACAGCTCTACAATCTATTTAAGACACAATTGAGCACTGAACTGTCATTGTATCATTTTTCAATAAACTCTCCAAATTGTCAGCTTTCTTTGTGTAATTGGTGTTTAATTTCTTAATGCAAAATGGAAAAAATTAATAAAGTTACTCCCGCTCTGGTTTGCGCTCGATCTGCTTGGTCGTTTTTTACCGAGCTCGACAGTCGGGCGTGCCCTAATCGAGCTCTGAGCTAAAAAAAGAAATGCTAGTTGGGTGCTCCGAGTTGAATAAGAAATATGGTTCTTTTTTGACAGCTCAGTGCACCGCTCGACACTTTAAAAAAAAAACACTCATTAATGGTCAAATTAACACTCCTGGGGTGGAATTGCGTAAGGTGATAGTTGATTATCAATTTGTGGATTGTCGTTTCTACAAACGCTCTCTCTATATTTCTTTATTGATATGATAGAGACAGCTATAGTCAAAATGACAATCAACAAATTGGTAGGGGAGAGTGGGGCACATTTGAACACGGGGTACATTTGAACAATGCTTATAAAATTTTACTTTATTACTCTTTTTTAAAAGTAATTTAAAATTTTAACCTGTCAATACCATATCCATAAACGTCATTGACTTTCCTTGAATATCTCAGTTGTCTCTCGGACTTAGAGGTGAAGGGTACTTTTGCTAGTGAAAGTGTTTTGTTTTCGTTTTTTAGTTGTAAGAGTTTGAACAAAAATTACTGCGCGATTTTAAAACAGGAACACATTTTTTTGGAGGAAAAATAAATTTTAAACCTGATTGCGGTAAGTTTTTCACTGGATACATTTCAGTTAAATATTTATAATAAATTTTATGTCACTGGAACAGTTGGGGCAGATTTGAACAAGCGTGTTGGGGCACTTATGAACATGTTCAAAACTGCCATGGTTAGTTTTTTTTTAACATATTTAAGACATTTAAGAGAAAATTTAATCAGCTTCAAGCAATTAATCAAGCAATATGTTATCTGTTCTATAGGGCAAGTATTGGTTTCAGGTAAAAAATGTTTTTGTCATATCGACCATCAGTCTCTGCGTCCATACGTTCTCTGTCTCATTTTTGTGCTATTGAATACTGAAAGTAAGGCCTAGTTAAAGCTTTCTAGGTCGAAAAAATCTTGAAATTTTTATACTCGTAGCTTTAACAATAATATTCTAGTTTAAGCTATTTTTATTCACAAATTGAAGCTTGGTCTTGAAAAACAAGTTTAAACTAAATGAACTTAGCGTTGGCTATTTTAAAATAGCTATTACTAGAAAACATCTTTAACTAGCTAGCTTAAGCTTATTCTTATTCACTAAAAATCCAGCTTTTACTTAAAAATCCAAGTTTAAGATTTAGTTTTTTTTTCTTATTAATCTTTGTGGATTTTTGTTTTTTTTTTTTTTTTCTACAAATACATGAATATGATATATCAAAAGTATTAATTTTGAGTTTAATTGATAAGTTCTTATTAAAAAATGAATATACAAATAAAATTTAAAAGTTCTTTTATTCAGTAAAAAAAAATTATATCACTGTTCAAAAGTGCCCCTTCGAAGTTCAAAACTGCCCCATACATGGGGCACTTTTGAACATAATAACCTGTATTGATTGGAGATAAAAATTCAATATAAATATTTCGTTAAATGGACCAAATATTTTTCTAAATTGAACGTCAATACTACTGTTCCATGTGAGTAAGATATCAGGCCAATTGCTCGAATATTTTAGGTTTTACCAGCCTGGAAAGCAAAGTGTTCAAATGTGCCCCACTCTCCCCTAATCAACTATCACCATACGCTATTCCACCCCTGATGTGTTAGCTTGTTTTGGTATAAATTACCATGATAATCTCAGCACCTGGCAAAATTTTAACCTTTACACGTCGATTTTCACAGAACAAACTACGGTACAAAGAGACGTTTTTTTTATATTTTTTTTTCAGAAACATCAATTTCTAACATATGTAAATATTTTCTTAAATTATTTAATATTTGGTTAAGCTAAACTTAGTTATTTATTTTGTCTACTTACCTTTTTAATCTTATATACATGAAAGACCGACCATATAAATTTAAAAACGATGGTAACGGTAAGGTTTTGGGTTTTAGAGAAATCACGTTTGAAGGTTTGACATATCAAAGCGCAAGTTGATGAGCTTCAAGATCGTTTAATGAGGTAGAAATGGTTTACGTTTTTTAAAAATGGTTTCCGGAATCGTATAATCAGGCCAGAAGCTCAGTATCAGTAGTGATGGAGGCATAGACCTAAGAGTAAAATTAATTATATAGTAGCTATAAATTTGGTTTGCCCTGTAAATGAACTTCTCATTGAAGTGTTGAGTTGCTTGCAAGAAGTTTCACCTACCTGCTTAAATGTATTCATTTGTCATGATTTTAATAAAAATCTAATAAATAATCAATCTCATTATATGTACAGTGCCGGTAAAAAAAATAGCACCACCGGTACAAGTTTCATTTTAACTTTTTTTAATTAGTAAATGGACACACATTTCCAGCCTCTACTGTATTTTGTTATTGCTTGAAGTGTTAACTCTCTGTATTGTGTATCTCTGGCACGTAAATGGTAACGGTTCTTTTTTACGAGGCCATATTGGGGAAAAACCCTTTTTTATTGCGGTAAAAATAATAGCACTGATCGCAGTTTTCGCTAGAAAAAAACATTTTTTTGTGTCATATTTCAAGGTAAAGTCACCAAATGTTAAGATTTGTTAATTTTAAATAGGTTTCTTCATTTTAAACTAAAAAAATTACAGTTTTTCAAATACAATAGGCCGTGAAAAACATTGCACAAACGAAAAACGTGAAATTATTAAAAAAATGATTTCAGAAGGTAAAGCTTACGGAGAAGTTCGACGTTTTGTTGGCTGTTCCAACAAAATGATTCGAAATTCAATAATATACGCACCCAAAACCGAAACTCGTGGGCGAAAACCAGTTTTGTCGAAAACTCTTGTCAGACGCCTAGTCCGAGAAAGCCAAAAAAATCCTTTCAAGCCTGCAACTGAGCTCAAAAAAGACCTGAATATTACAGCTTGCGTTGAAACCGTTCGCCACAGATTGAGAGAACATAATTTAACAGCGTGTAGTCCCAGAAAAGTCCCTCTTTTAACTGCAAAACATGCAAAAAAGCGTTTAATGTTTGCAAGACAGCATTTGAACAGGCCAGCAGCGAAATGGTGCAACGTTTTATGGACGGATGAGAGCGAAATCGTGTTGTTTGGCTGTAAAGGATCTTGCTCCTACGTAAGAAGACCTCCAAAAGCGGAATATAAACCCAAATACACAAATAAAGTGGTTAAGCACGGAGGTTCAAGCATAATGGTGTGGGCTTGTTTTTCCAACTATGGAGTTGGACCCATATACTGGATTAAACCCATCTTGGATCAACACGTCTACGTGAATATTTTGGAAAATGTTATGCTCCCGTATGCAGATGAAGAAATGCCGCTTTTGTGGGTCTTCCAACAAGATAATGACCCCAAGTACACCAGTAAAAAGGCAAAAAAATGATTTGGAGATCATTCAATTAATGTAATGGAGTGGCCAGCGCAATCGCCTGACCTAAATCCCATCGAAAATTTGTGGGCCGACGTAAACAAAGCAGTCTCAGATATTAAACCGACCAGCAACGAAGCACTCTGGGCTGCAGTTAAGGCGTCCTGGGAGAATATTCCGGTTGAAAGGTGTCAAAATTTAGCTAATCCAATGACAAGACGTTGTGAAGCAGTAATAGCCAACAAAGGCTATGCAACGAAATATTAATTTTGTTGGACTACCTCTACGAATAAAATCATAGAAAAAGATTTTGGATTTTTACGATGATTTAGTTTTAAGTTGTACGATGAAGCAATGGTGCTATTATTTTTACCGCTTATTTGTTTGATTTGTTGGAGAAAATATAAGTTTTTTTCAAAAAGTTGATGAATAAAAATAAAAATTCTTTTTGAAATTTGTTGTTTTAACTTAATATAAACTTTTTGCATATTCAAAATTTCCCTCGATATATTGGCATACATTTTATTTTGCAACGAAATTTTTTTCTCGTAATGGTGCTATTTTTTTTTACCGCAGCTGTATGTATGTTTATTAGACTGGGCCAAAAAAATTGACTATTTTTTTTTTTTGAAAGATATATCGAGAATATCATTCAGAATGACAAAAAAAAATTCGTAAAAGTTTGAGCCCTTAATATCAATTTTAAGAGGGCTATCATCGCTAATTTTGATTTTTAGTCATAATTTCATGTTTTGCGTCAGAACTGACAAAACATTGAAGTAAAAAAAATTTATTTTGACTTACTTTTATATAAAATTAAATTCCCTACAAAAAAGGTCTGATTGAAAATTTTCGTCAGACAAGCCGTTTTTGAGTAATTAAGCTTAATAAATTGTTATTTTTCGTTAGTTACAAAATTCCAAATTAAAAAAGTAAAATCGAAGAAAAATAACAATTTATTAAGCTTAATTACTCAAAAACGGCTTGTCTGACGAAAATTTTCAATCAGACCTTTTTTGTAGGGAATTTAATTTTATATAAAAGTAAGTCAAAATAAATTTTTTTTACTTCAATGTTTTGTCAGTTCTGACGCAAAACATGAAATTATGACTAAAAATCAAAATTAGCGATGATAGCCCTCTTAAAATTGATATTAAGGGCTCAAACTTTTACGAAAATTTTTTTTTGTCATTCTGAATGATATTCTCAAAAAAAAAAAATAGTCAATTTTTTTGGCCCAGTCTAATGTTTATGTATGGATAACTTACGATCAACTCATTTATGAGGAATCCATTCAACATTTGTCGACTTTTTTTGGTAAATGTTCGGAATTTTTCTTCAAAATAATTTTAACGTACCCGGTGAACTGCGTTGAAGTGCGACTTTATTGATATGATAGAGACAGTTATAATCAAAATGACAATCACAATCAACTATCACCTTAGCTGATTCCACCCAGAGTTCTTAAATACGCAAAATTAATAAAGCCTTTAATTTTCTTTTTATTTTTTTTTTTGTGTTTTATTTTTTTATTAGTTTTATTTATTGGTATTTTTCTATGAAAAACAATCATTTACAAGTGTAAAATTAAAAAAAAAATAATAAGAAAAATAATTAATTAGTTATATAATAGAATAGATGCTAAGACCAGTTTTAGTAACACAATACAACTCCTGATACGTTTGTTGATGTACAGAATTACTATAAGTTTTTATTTTTTCAACTTCAAAATTAGACTTTTAAATTTGAAAAGAATAAATTTTCAAATTCGTGTATAAGATTAGGGATATTTTAAAATATGCTTGTATAAATAATATGCATCTATTTTAATTATGCGAGCGCAAGACAATAAATCCAAATTATTATAAATGTTCAACTTGTATGCAATTTAAAAGAATTATAATAACGACAAGCAACAAACGAAAACTTGGCAAAATCAAAGAAAAACTTATTTGCTTATACTTGTGTGTGTAATGTGTGTATTTCTGTGTGGTATTTCCACTTTGTTTACTTAATTCGATCGTCAGCTTAGGTAGTTTAAATTTATTTATTTTTGTTCTTCTTTACAAATATTATTATTACTAGATATATTTGAATATAAAATATATCAAAGTGTAAGTGTATGTAATTAATATTTTAAAAAGTTGATTTTATTTTTTTACAAAGTAATATACGCATATATATTTATTTATATATTGTAAGTAATTATTTTGTTTAATATTGGTATTCAATATTTACTTAATATTTAAATTTAAATACAAATATCTTTATTTTAATTGTTTTTTATAGTTAAAAAAGAAGAAACTAGCTTTAATATTTTTATTATGAAATCCTTACTTTGCTTGCTAATTATTTCTCTTTATCCTCTTTCGCTTGTTTTTTTTTCATAGATAGATTTTGGTTTCCTTGTTAAAATTTACTCGTTTTTATTTTTTGAATATTCGCGCATTGATTTCTTTATCTTTTTTTCCCATACAATTAACTCGCTTGTTCAGCACTTGGCTGTGAAATAATTATTACTTTCTATTTACTTTTTCTTTATAATTTCAATCAATAAACGTTTTCTGATTTTACTTAAGAACTTGAATATTCTTCTTCTGCGACTTCTTTTCCTTGCTCTTTTAGCTTCTCCTCCCTTGGTTTGGCATTGCCAAAAATAGAAGCGGCTTGTTTTGTATCCGCTAAAGAGTTAATGGGTGTTTGTATAGTTCGGGGTTTTAAATTAAGTCGGGGTCTTTCACTGTCATCTGTCGAAAAAAATAGAATGTTAATAAAATTAGTTGTTAAATTAATATTTGAAATTATTTTAATGCAATTGCATTAAAACACGGGCTTTTCTTAAATACACAAAAAATTGTATAAGCATGAACATACAGTCAAAATCAGTTATGGCGAAATATCAGTTATTGCGAAAAAATTCTTAAGTTTCGGCTGGTTTTTATACATATTGCAGCAACCGTATTCCGCTTTTAACGACATCGGTACAACATCGACTACGCTTTGAAAGATCTATCACTTATAATGAAAATTTAAGATAAAATTAAGGAAGGGTGGCGAAAAATATTAATTTAAATTCTGGGGATTTAATTTTTAACGTGAATTGCTATATTTTATTGGAATTTCACGTTTTGTTTTGGTTTTTGACTTGAACTGGATGTTATTTGGCATTTTATATCAAATGGGACTAGAATCTTCTAGTGCTACTACGTTAGGGTTTGAGCGAATTTATTGACCTTAAAAAATGGGTTATTCTAGTACAATTTTGGCAACTGAATATTCAGTATCGCCTTCAACCATATCCAAAATTTTAAAAGATAAAGAAAATTAAAAAAAACTGAAGAATACAATTTAAAAATGAGAAAAGTTCAATCCAGTTACCATACCGACGCGGAAGCTGCTCGGGTGACCTGGTTCAGGGATCAAAGAATCTCAAATGTTCCATTAATTTAATATTATCGTCTTCTTCAATAAGGAACAACAAATAGGAAAACCGGTTAAAACGAAAATCGGGATATAGTACGAGGGACGGCTGATAAGTCCGCGGCCTAAGGTACTGAATTAAAGAGAATAAATGGTTTCTATTTTTCATTTTTCAATATAATCTCCCTGAAGTAAAATACATTTCTCACATCTTACATACAATGCCTTTAACCCACCCAAAAAATATTCTGTGTCTTTTTCTTCAAAATGACGAGCAACCACAGCTTTCATTTTGTTGTCATCTGCAAATCTCCGGCCCCGTAAGTCCTTTTTCAATTTGGAAAACAGGAAAAAATCACTAGGTACTGGGTCTGGGCTATATAGATAGAGGGTGGTCAATCTCTGAGAACCCCGTGTCTCTTAGAGCTTGCCTCGCAACATGTGCGGTGTGAACGGGCGCGTTGTCTTGCAGAAAGAGCACTCCGCTCGTCAGTTTCCCACATCGTTTCTGTACAATACCTTCGCGAACCTGAGTCAATAAATTGGCATAATATTGGCCATTCAACGTAGTTTCCCTGGGTAGGTAGTCGATAAGCAAAATTCCCTCGCTATCCCAGAAAACAGCCGTGACATGGTGGCCCGGGCGAGGGTCGTCTTCACAACTCTCTCGTCCTTGTTGATAAGATGAGCCCACTCGAATGCCAGACGTTGCTGGGCAAAACGCCCACACTCTCGATTTGTTTCTTACTGCTAACCCTGATAAGTATACCATAACGGTAAACTCTCCATTCGGCAATTCGGACCATTGTGTAATATCAGATAATTCCAATAAGACCGTTTGGCAATACGGTCTGTATAACTTTTTTCGAAGTTTTAACTGGTCACTATGTTTTCTCCATAGTGACGTTGATGCCAGTGCTGATACGATCACAGAAGTGATTTTTTTTTGATTATATTCCTTACACAAATTAAGAGGATAAATCTAAAGAAAAGTGTTAGTTCGATACAAGCTGTAAAGAAGTAAGTAACCATTCTTCTGGAGGTGTTCTTCATCGCCGACAAAACAATTGCGTAAGCTTTTCCAACGCTCCTTCTGTTCTGGAATCTTCCCTAGAAGATGGAAAACAGCATTTGTCCAGCCTGCTCTTAAAAAAAGGCGACCGTTCCTCTCTTCCTATCGACCAATTGCACTCACGTCCCTTTTTTCAAAGGCCATGGAATCGCTAATAAAGCACCATCATGAAATATCTCGAAGATCGAAAACTTCT
This sequence comes from Chrysotoxum bicinctum, assembly GCA_911387755.1. NCBI lineage: Eukaryota > Metazoa > Arthropoda > Insecta > Diptera > Syrphidae > Chrysotoxum > Chrysotoxum bicinctum. The sequence continues at coordinate 118,315,917 of OU426989.1, read as the reverse complement.
CAATGACCGTCAATACGGCTTTCATAGTAATCGTTCTACTGGTGATCTGAAGGCATACATATCTCTCCGAAGAGTGGAACAGATCTTTACATGGTATACAGAAAGTAAGATTATTGCGTTTGATATTTCTAAGGCATTTAATAGTTTGTCACCAGGCTCTCTTATAGAAAATGCGTGCGTTTGGTTTCAACGAAACCCTCATTTTTACTTGCGATATAGGTACTATAGGGCAAGTTCTGCATTTGGAAAAAAAATCGAACCCGAGATTTTGATCAAAGTTGACATTACGATGATAGCGAAGACGAAAAAAGTGGGTCCGACAATTCCGTCTGTCTGTCTGTCTGTCTGTCTGTCTGTCTGTCTGTATGTCTGTACCTCGATCTAGAGCCTAAACCACTGGACGTATTTTCTTCAAACTCGGTAGTTATGGGTCTTCGGTGATTCCCTAGAGGGGAAATTGAAATTTTTTTTTTAGCTCTAAAACTAACGGTACCCCCCATACACCCGTAATGCAAAATCTTATTTATCTCGAAAACGGCTCTAACGATTTTGATAAAAAAAATTAGGTGTGATATTATGGACATGGACTACATTTTGATAAAAACAAAATTTGGGGCAAAATGTTATTAACGGTACCTGTCATAGAACCGTTTTTTTGATTTTCGACTTTCTCATTAACGGCTATAACGATTTTAACCAAAAATTTTCAGCAGGAGTCCCCCTAAGTTTAAAATAATATTGTATATAAAAATATTCGAAAAATTGATTGTTGGGTTTTTTTGTAAATTTTTTTTTTTGAAAAATCAATATCTTCAAAACCTATGAACGATTATTTTTTGAAATTATTTCCTAAAACCAATATTATTAAATACTTAAAATTCGCATCCCACATTTTTTTTTTTTGAAAAATTTTAAAGAAATTTCTTATATAAAAAATTTATTTTATAATAAAACGATTTTTTAAAGTTTGTTTGCATAAATTCATACTTTTCTAGAAATCAATTTCATTTTAAATTCATGTTTTATATTTATTCCATTTACTTATTCCAAAGTACTTTTACATAAGAGCAAGTTCGTGCGATCCAGTCGTGCATTTTATTTGGTTTAGAAATTACCTTCTAGATCGTTCAATACATGTTGTATTAGACGGTTTCAAGTCTGATCTTTACAAAATAAATGTTGGTGTTCCCCAGGGCTCCGTTTTGTCTCAGACTCTCTTCCTCATTTTTATAAATCATCTCTTTTCTGAAACTTCTTATCCACTTGTTTTGCCGACGACTCTACCCTCAGCTTATGGGCAGTTTCAGCCCAAATTTCTCTCCATTTATTGGATAGAATTCAGAGCAGAGCGTTAAAACTGATAGAATCCATGCTATAATAGAATCATTCCCATTTCTTGAACACCGTCGGAATGTTTCATGTATTTCCTGGTTTTATCGCTTCACAAGCAATTCTCACTCCAAGTAGCCAGTTGCATTCCTCCCCTCAATCAGTTCACCCGTTATACCCGTTTCACTAAAAATGCTCATTAGTTCACCATCGAGCCTAATTTAGGTCGTAACGTCAAATATAGATTAGTTTTGTAGTCGCACAACACGATTATGGAATAATTTACCCGGCACGATTCTCCCTGGCCATTTCAATTTGCACACATTCAAAACCAGTGATCATCAACACCGCCTTTCCCCACTTCTAATTTCCCCCATCACCCTGCGGTGTGTTAGATTATAAGGGTCTCTCAATAAACACTTTTGAATTATTAAAAAATAATACCGGCAGAATTAACTCTTAAAATGTCAATAGTTTTTATAACAAGATTTTAAATCGCCTTGAATTTAGAGAAGTTTAATCTTCCCACAATCCTTCTTGATGCAATGTCTTTCTTTCTAGGTCTCCGAAAATATAAAGCTTCCTCTGGCATGATTTTTCATTCAAGTTCCTAAATGAATATCTATAGTATATTTGAAACAAAACACAACAGCTCAAGGAGAACCAGTGCCTAGTGGCTTACAACTCTCAAACATTCACATAAAGGAGACTTACAATTTTCAGCCGAATCCGAAAGGTAAGCAGCACTTCCCTTGACAAGAGATACTCTTGGAGGATTTGTAACTTATTCGCTAGAGGTAAGGTTATGTTAAAGTGGCTGTCATTTAAAGCATCTGACACACTTAGACGAGTAGAGGTCCATTGTGATACCACGATCTAATAGGGAACAAAAAGTTCCTTACTAGTTAAACCCATTTGCAGCTTCTGATGAAGCGAAGGGGACTTTTAATGTCTGTGTTGATGAGATCGCTTTGTTCATTATAGAAATAGCGTCCTAGATGAAGTTTGCGTCTGTAAGAGAGAGCAGGGCATGTACAAAGAACGTGTGGGATGGCTTCCTCTTCCTCCTCGTCCAAGCAATTCCCGCAGAAATCTGAGATCTACTGAGGGACAACAAACAATTTGACCGTTGTCAAATTTACTGGCAAGAAGTATATTTTATCCGTGGCAAGTATGAGTTTCTTCGCTTTGTAGTATCTAAGCAAACATGGATCAGCTTCACTTGTTTTGAATCCTTTTGAGTAGGTAATTATTCTCTTTTTTCATTCGTTCGTCCATTCTTATTAGTATTCATTGTTTGTTTGTCACTTTTGAACGGTTTTCGAGACTTGTTGGTGGCCCTTAAAAATCCTCCTTTTAGATTATCTTCGGATTGATTATCTTCTGATTGATTATCTTCATATTTTTCTTTTGCATACACACGTACATCTTTTTTCTTAAAGTCTGATTTATAAATCTATGAAGAAATTTTGTGAATGCTTGACAATTTTTGGAGTGTTACATTAATTCCAAAATTTATATTTATAAATTATTTAACTTGTAGTTGTTTATTTTCTGCAACTGGAACTGCAACGTACAAACCGGGTCCTTCCTTACTGACAAGTGTTTTTATAGTCACTTTGGTTTATACCATATAATTCATTGTATAATTCGTCTTATTACTAACCCTAATTCCCTAATAGAGTTTTTTCAACTACACACCTGCAACCACCATATGGTGGTTACCGTCAATTTGACCCAATGAGTTAAATTTGAGGGAGGTTCTTCAAAAATAAGTAAAACGCATATTGAGCATATATTGATTTATTTGCTGGAAGAAAGTTTATATTTTAACTTAACGACAATATCATTGGATTATTTTCATAAAGTTTAGAATGTTAGTTTGAATCAGGACTTTTAAACAATAGCGAACGAAGAGATGAAAAAAAAATGAGAATAATAAATTGAAAAATATATTTTGTTTGTAGAAAACATGGAGTAAATTAATAAAGGTCAAATATTTATGCATAACTGTTTTTTTTCCTTGCTTATGTCAAAGGCAGCAAATGCTGTTACTGATCCTAGAATTGCATCAGCAAGCAACTCATCATTTTCACCATTCTTTTACTCTGGTTTGTTCTTTTCTTAAAAAGCCAACTTACAGGCTATCTTAAAAAATCTTCGTCAAGATTCCAAACATGTTCGAAATTTTGTTCAAAGAGAATTTTTTAAAACTGATAATTTTAACGCTGAGGTAAAGTTTACGCTAGTGATAATATTCGATTTAAAGATATAAAATGAAAAGGGGAAAAAAGTAAAATCCTAAGAATTAAACTTTATAATTAGAAAATGAAGTAAAAGACATGCCATACATATAATATTGTCTACCGAAAAATACAATTTCATTTCCTAATTGGACTGTATTAAATGTTATATTGAACATTTGAATGTCGTCAACAGTCGGGGTTTTTGAATTAACATATACAAAAATGTTGTAATGCATATTGTTTAATTTTCGACTTACCTATTGATCCCACAGACGACGGTGGCCTGTCATTTGAGTTGTTATATTGGCGATCACGGTCCCCACCGCCGCGTGGTCGGCTGAAGTTGTTATAACGATCTCCGCCATCTCGACTGCTCCCCCCGTAACTGCCTTCTCTATTGTTGCGATCCATATTACGGTCAAAATTACGATCATCGCTAAAATTACCGTATCGACCACGATTCGTAGGACGGTCTAAATAGGGAAACATGAAAAAAAAAGCACAATCCAAAAATATATTAAACATCCCGAAAGAACGACAACACAATGGTATTAATTACCATTATATCCTCTATTCATACCACCACCACCGCCAACACGATTCCTATCATTTTGCCCGTAATTATCATTGTACGCACCTCTATTATCATTGCGGTTATCATTTCGATTCATACCACCGCCATTACCGCCACGATTGAATTGCTGTTGATTAGATCCACCCTGTCGAGGAGGTCCCCTTTTTTGGAAACCGCCTCCTCTGTAAAAAAAAAAAACAAAAAGTAAGTTCTAATGTTTTGATATTACGCAAGACTGAAATTAAAACTTTAAAGTTTTACTAATAAAAGGGTTTCCTTTAAGCGTTTCCTATCTTTAAATTTGAATAGAACAAACTGTGAGAGAGAGTGACACGCATTCCAAATGTCCAATTGGAAATTGGCACATAGATCAGGCTGAATTTGAACAATTGTATTGGCTTTCAGAACAGTTGTGTTTTGTGGTTTATTGGCATAGGCCTGTGACTTAAGAAAACCCCACAAGAAGTCTAACAGAGTCAAATCGCACAACCTCTGTGGCCAATTCACAACGCCATCGCGCGAGATAACCAAGCTCGGAAATCGCTCCTGCAAAATTTTCATTGGGCATCTGCTGTGTGGCACGTAGCGAAATGTTACTCGACCAGAAGAACCACTTTCATAAAACAATTTAATCATTTTCACATGTAGTTGAACGCTTTAACTCCATGATTTGGCAATCCAGACCTAATTTGACCAATATTTACCAGTCAAAGTTGAAAATTGAAAAACCCGCTGCACATACAGTGTCGGACAAAACTAAAGCACGAAAAAATATCACATTGGAAATATACGAATAAAAAGTGAAAACACTCGTGATACTTTTATATTTTTTATTTTTTCTTAATCACAACATATTATTCTATATTTTACAGCTTTTAATTTGATTTTAAATCTTAACATATTTCTAAAAAATAAAAATTGTTCAAAACTCATTAAAAAGTAGCGCGACAAAACTAAAGCACATTTTTGATTTCATATACAAAATAAATAAAAAAAAGTTTTAATGTTACTATTTGGTGTCGTAAACATTATTTTTGATAATTGCATCACATCGACGAGATTGTCAATTATTTGTATGGGGATGTTTTCCCAGACAGTTTGTACTTGTTGTCAAGTAGCGAGTCAAAATTGTTATATTTCGTTCGATCAATCCTCTAATCTACCATTTCCCATAGATTCTCCGTTGGGTTAAGATCAGGGGATTGCGCTGGCCACTTTATAACCATGATAGGACCTTCATTAAGCCAATCTTTCACCAATTTAGCGGTATGTTTCGGATCGTTGTCATGTTGGAAGATCCATCGCAACGGCATATTCTCCTCCGCATACGGAAGCATGACGTTTTGAAGGCTTTCCTGGTACATGTAACGATCCATTATACCACTTATCTTATGAAGTGGCCCGATCCCTTGACTGGAAAAACATCCCCAGACAGTAATGTTCCCCCCCACAGTGCTTCACAGTTGCCTTGGTAAATCGAGGATTGAGGCGTTCACCTTTCGGGCTTCGTACCGTACGAAATCTGTCCGATCCTTTTAAATTAAATTTCCATTCATCAGAGAATAGAACCGTCTTCCATTTTTCCCTAGTCCAGCTAAGGTGCGTTTAGTCTTGCACGTTTATTATTAAGGGAAATAAATGGCCCTTTTTACAGCACGACGAGCTTTCCAGCTCTTCGCCAGATCGTTCTACAAGAGATTTATAAGTCTAGTTATTTTTTTATTTTTTTAGGGTAATTTAAGGGTCCTTTTTGATTAACCTCATTATTCTTTTATCGCAATGCGACGTGGTATTTCGAGGTCTACCACCATTGTGCGCTGTTTGAACACTACCCCGAGCACGAAATCGAGCTATTATCCGAGAAATAACCGTATGGCTTGTACCATATTTATTGCCAATAAATGTAATTGATTCACCGCTTTGAAAGTCGGGCACTATTTTTTCTTTTAATTTATTGGAATATTTATTCCGCGCCATTTTAACAATTTTCATTTAAATTTTAAATTCTTCATTAGCTTTGACCGTTAGCATGGTGCAAAGATCCGCGATTAATTTTTTTTGTTTTGCCTAGAACATGCTTGACAAAATAACAAGTGAAGGTAGTAGCATTTAAGAAGTAAGCGGTAAAATTCGATAACTGTAAACAGAAATATGGTACATGTGCTTTAGTTTTGTCGCGCTACTTTTTAATGAGTTTTGAACTATTTTTATTTTTTAGAAATATGTTAAGATTTAAAATCAAATTAAAAGCTGTAAAATATAGAATAATATGTTGTGATTAAGAAAAAATAAATAAAATGCACGACTGGGTCGCACGAACTTGCTCCTATGTAAAAGACTAAGAATTTAAAAACTGCATGTTATTAGAGAAACTGTTCATAAGCATACAATTCATTTTTTAAATGACTAAAAAAACTTCTTTAGTAGTTAAAGGTAAGAATAGGATGCCATGTGATTCAAGCAAATATAGATTTATGCAAGATTAAAAATTATAAGTCCTTGTAGTGGTTTCTTAAAAAATAAGGTTTTATATAAGAAAATTTTAAAACAATTTTAAGAAAAAATGTTGGTACGCCAATTTGAAGTTTTTATTATTGTATGAATAAAAATTAAATTTACAAAAAAAATATTGAGCCGTTTTCGAGACATTGAATTTTCAAAAAACAAAAAATTGATTTTTTTTTTCAAAATTCAAAAAAAATATTTTTTTTTAAAGTTTTGAAATGCAATGTTTTTTAAACTTTTTAGAAGCTTCCCTCTACGAAATTTCATTAAAATCCGTTGTGCTAATAATGAGAAATTCAAAATTTTAAAAAATCGTTCTATGGTAGGTACAGTCAGTAATATCTTGTTTTCAAATTTGTTTTTATTGAATTACAGATATTAAAAAATAATAGAAAGAAAAAAAAATTAAGCAAAATTCTCGGAACCGTTTTCGAGAAAAATACGATTTTCGAAAACCATTTTTTAACATTTGTATGGAAGGTACCGTTATTTTTAGGTAAAATCAATTTATTTTTCTCATATATTGTAGATTATTTTTCTAAACTTTTATATATCAAGTTTTAAAAAAATCGAGCATGGGGTTTTCGAAATATTGAGTTTTCAAAAAAAAATTTTGAAAGTTTTTTTAAAAATCCAAAAAATTTGTTTTTGAAAATTTTAATACACAATAATATTTAAACTGCTGGGAACCTTTAGCATAAAAAAAATGATCAAAATCGGTGGTACCGTTTTTGATAAAATCAAAAACAAAAAAAATGGTCCCAAGGGGGGTACCAAAACTACTCATTTTTTTGAAAATTTTTTTCGACCATTACCTAGGTTTAACTAAATTAAATTTTTTGAATTTTTTTTAAGAAAATCGCAGGGACAGTTTTTGAGAAAAAAAAATATTAATAAAATTTCGGAAAAAAATCATATGGCAGGTACCGTTATTTTTGGTCATAAAAAATCAAATCAAAAAACATCCGGGGGTAAAAAATCAAAACCCATATCTACCAAGTTTGAAGAAAATCGGCCGAGCCGTTTAGCTGTAATCGAACAGACAGACAGACAGAATTGCCAGACCCACTTTTTTCGTCTTCGCTATCATCGTAATGTCAACTTTGATCAAAATCTCGAGTTCGATTTTTTTTACGAATACATAACTTGCTTTATAGTACCTATAAGTCGCAAGTAAAAATATAAAAGTATTACGAGTGTTTTCACTTTTTATTCGTATGTTTCCAATGTGATATTTTTTCGTGCTTTAGTTTTGTCCGACACTGTATTTACAAGTCTAATTCCGTAAAACGAGGTAAGCGATACCGTTTTGACGATAGCTATCCATATCTTTCTTCATAGATGTCAAAATCATAACGTTACGTGGATAGTGACTATCGTTTTGAGGATCACGGTTGATCGACAAAAAAAAGATTGTGTGTACTGACGTACGCGCGGTTGAAGTAAAACTTCTTTTTCCTCAAGCAAAGCTTCTGTAAGATTATAACCTACGAACAAACATTTTGTATTCTAAAAACATGTTGCTGTCTTTGACGGATAACGTGACGTTTTGACATGTCACTGACAGCTGCATAGAAATTTGTTTACCCCCAACGCCGTAAAAGAAGTTTTACTTCAAAAAAACATCAAAAATATATGTTTGTTTGTGTTTTTTTTTTTAAAGGATAGTGGTTTCTGCTTGTTAAATTGGTCGACCACATAATTCACAAACATTTTGTATTTTTAAAACATGTCGCTGTCTTTGACTGATAACGTGACGGTTTGACATGTCACTGATAGCTGCATAGAGAATTTTTAACCACCAACGCCGGAAAAGAAGTTTTACTTCAAAAAATTGAATGTGCGCGCCTAGCCTTAAATGAAATCGAGAAGAAAAGTACAAAACTCCCATGCCACTTGACAAGCAAGTTGCCTCTCTTTGTTTGTATTACCCTAGGGCTGCACGTGCAAGTATTGGCAAGCATGTTGTAATCTTGTAATGTACATAAGCATTTCTTATTAACCCGTACAAACCCGAGCAACTTAGTAGTCACCTGGCATTAATTCCAGTATCCAGGCAACTTGGAAAGCAAGTACACTGACAGCGGCACTCTTGTAAAATTAATTATTAAAGTATTTGATTGATTAGTCGGGTGACGTTCAAATTTATAAATACCACAACAAATGTCGGTGGCGTGTGCGATTAAGCGAATAAATATTATTAAAAAGTATAATTTCAAAACTTTCAGGCAACCTGATGGTCATATGGCATGCCGTCTATGACAGCAAGAATACAAATGGTAGTGGATATACCCAACTTTTTGGCCAGTACTTTGTATGCGAGGGTTAGGTGTTGGTAAAATTTATTTGGATTGCAATATGCTTGTCAATAATTATTCGGTTGCATAGCCATTGCGCGTCTGAACCTATAGTTTTATGTTTATCTTTGAATGCAGCCATTTGAAATATGTAAATTCTGAATCGTATCCAACTTCATGTTTTACTTTGCACATGCTAAAAACATGTCGCTGTCTTTGACGGATGGCGTGACGGTTTGACATGTCACTGACAGCTGCATAGAAATTTTTTCACCCCCAACGCCGGAAAAGAAGTTTTACTTCAAAAATTTGCTTATATAACGTAATGATGGATGATGACAATATAATATTATATATATTTACAAAAAATTTCACGAAGGAATACAGTTATTTTGTGTAAAACCTAAACAAAGGGCAAATTCCTAAACGCATAGCTTGCGCAAATTCTGCTAAGCAAACAGTTCCAAAATGCAAATACAAAAATCTCTGCTAAGCAGTGTCCCAAAATGCAATCGATACTACTTTCCTGCGCAAATGCAGAAGCATTCGTGCAAATGTCAAACATTTCTTGCGCAATTCTCTTACATTTGCGTATTCTGATTTGCTATATCTGCTTTGCAGGTATATTTTGCTTTGCAAATCTTGCGTTTAGGAATTTGGCCAAACACTATCAATTAACAAGTTTTAGTGGAACAAGTCAACAGCACAAAAAACAATTTTGAATTTGAATTTATGTTATATATTATTGGTAAGTATTTTATTAATTTGATTTATGTGAGATTTTTTGAAAACCTAATGTTCACTACTGTTTGCAGTATGCTTCCCCACAAGCTCAACATGAAAATAGTAACATCTGATTTAATTAACAAAAAACAAGACATTCTAAAATTTAATATTTTGTTGAAAAACATTTATTTTTAAAACTACATGTCATGGCAGAGAGTCTAACAACTTTTGGCACTTTTCTTGGGGAATCGAATACCAAACTTCTTGGATTGAGATTAGACTCCATAATGTCCCTTTTCTTTTTTTGAAAACAGAGCTTTTTTGACTTTGCAGTGTGCTTTAAGGTTTATATTTCCATCGACCAACTGCAGCATGACAACAGTCTACAGTATGTCTACATACGAAATATTGGATTAACTCCCCACCAAGAAATCTATCGTGAAGTCAACATCCTAGATCAGCATCCTTAAGTATACGACCAAAAGTTCTGGCACTGACTAGCGTTTCTATTTCTTGCTGCATATTTTTTTTAGAACATAAAAGGATGCGCTTTAAATTTTTTTTAATGTGTACCATGCCTTATCTCAATTCTTTTCTTAAAGTGTTCACATCAGCATTTGTTGGTAAAGGAAAAAATAGTGTTTTTTTTAAATGTCCCACGTATTTTTTTTTTTTTTTTTTTTTTTTTTTTTTACAAGTCTGAATAATATGACGGAAGACAGCTGATTTCAAAATTGGCAGTGAATACGTTGAACTAGACAATGTTTTTTTCGATTCCACTCGGATTCTGTGAATACAATTTGTCGTGATTCGTAGCGTAACGATCCTAGGACTAGGACGATTAATAGGTTTACAAATTTGTTTATGTTATTACATATATCCAGTATTTTTATTCTTAAATAAAATAACTTCAGAATTCCACAAAATCTTGCCAACTGAAAACCAACCAAATGACTTGGTATGTATATATTTTTTTAAATCGTATCAAATAAATGTCTGCATGCAGCTCCATGGGCAATCGTCATTCTACTAAAATCCCTTTAAAATTAAATCTTTGTTAGATAACAACCTTTTTTATTCAGAAAGAATGACAAAAATATTAAATAATTAACACCTTTTTGTATAACCCTTCGATAACATTCACCGTTTAATGATTGTATGCGACAAATTGGTTTTCGAAACTTTACAATTTTTGAAATCGTTTTTTCGACAGATTACATCAAAAATATGGCAAACAAAAGGTATTTTGGACTTTTCATTTTTTTATAATATGGATATATTTTACAGAATCAGTATAAGAAAAAAGTAAGTGCTCTTGTGAATGCTGGCACGATCTAGTAGCTTCATTTATTTATTTTTATTTCGAAAGGTTAAACAAATGAAGATATATCTTATAAACTAGTGTTAACCTTTAAAATTTAACAATAAGAGCAATTACCATACCCGAGTGAAAGTGAATTGAAAACGAATTTCAATTTCACTTAAAATGAAAATGCATGTTCTACCATTCCGAGTGAATTCAATTCATTCCGAATTTATTTGTGAAATGTCAAAATCAGTAGAAAGATAATTTGCATCAAACATTTCAAACATTGTTTCATGTGCAAAATGAAAATAGATTCGCTATTATTATTAATAAGTGGTAGAAGGGACAAAAATCGATGATAGAGTTCGTGGAAAAGTTTTGTGGTAAAGCCAAAATTTTAGATCTTCCAGAAGCAGCGTAAGTTAAAATGGGGAATGAATTAACATGGTCATAATTTGAATTGTTTTTCTTGTCGAAAGCTCTTTTATATTTCTTTGTAAACAACAATTTATTTTAATAAAATCAAAATTTCAAAGCTTTATTTACATGTTTGTCAATTGTCGCGCAAATGTAAAGTTTCACCAAACAAAACTTAAGTGAATTGAATTCACCATAAAACGATATGTATTCGAAATTTAGAACACGAAGTTTCATCTCCGAAACTCAAGTCACAATCTTCATTTCGGGAGGAATTCAGAACACAAACATTTCACATTCGGAATAAACAAATCACAAAAGTCATTTTATGCGCAATGCAGAACATAAAAATTCACTTTTGTTGCTCTAATTCACAATAAGTGAATTTTTTGTAAAAAATTATACAATAAAATTAAATCGAATTGCTGATTAAAAAAAAGAGATAAGAATAAAGACGGAAAGCAAAAGGATAAAAAGAAAAAAAAAAGAGCAGACAAAATATTTAAGATACTGAAAAAAATTGTCTCAATTGGTTCTTAAAACGTGTACTGATGTTGATTCTCTTGATATGATGAGGCAAATAATTCCACTGACGTGAAGCGTTAATGAAAAATTGGCGCTAACATGTCAGTGAGGTGTGGCGTGGTTGAATCAGTTGATCAGACCTGGCTGAAGAGGTAATTCTCTCAAAAAGATAGGGTGGTTGGGTTGTGAAAAGGATATCCTAGAGCAAGGATAAGGCGCGAAACTTAAAGAAATTCTCGATTGGCATGCTAGTAAAACAATTCGAAAAATTGGATACTCTGAAGCAAATTCCACTGTTGTAACTACGGTGTTGAAAATATGCGTGATATACGGCAAAACAAATGGAAGTATGTATTATCTTTAAAAAAGGAAGAGTGCATTTCATCGAGACCGATGGTCAATACATATTTACTGAAAGTATACTTTCAACGACTTCAACACTGCTAACCCCTGTGAACCCAGAACTAAAGAAAATATAATTAATTGAAAGCTTTTTGTGACCTCTAGTCCAAATGCGTTTCGCCCAGGTACGACAGTTGGGCTCATCAGTTAGATGCTGTCGTACCCTTCTAAGACCCTTCTTCTTGTCTTACATCAGCCAGACCACGGGCTTTATTTTCTAGGTGTCTGAATTTGACCAAATTCCCCTAGACAAATATAATTTACATTGCGTTCGTGCTGTAAATTTTATTAGTGTTGATAATCGTCGACTAATATATTGCGTCTTAGAAGGGTACGACAGCATCTAACTGATGAGCCCAACTGTCGTACCTGGGCGAAACGCATTTGGACTAGAGGTCACAAAAAGATTTCAATTGATTCATTCAATATAGTCCACAAAAACAAAAACAAAAACTATAAAATTTATTTTTATATTTTTCGTTTTTACTTCTTCTTGGAAAATATAATTATTCAATGAAAAATGAACTGGAATCTCAGGGTTAGAAGGATTAAGCATTGAAGGAGTGGAGACGAACTTCTTATTTTGTGTTTGGCTCAATACTACGCAAATTATTCCACAATTGTTGACTATTTAGGTAAGAATTCAGTTTACCAGAGAACAATCTAGAATAAGCTAAACGAATTTCGATATATTTGTGTAAGTTCAGGACCTGACACAGCAATTCTTTCTAGACTTCTAAATTCGAAATTACTTTTTATTTTTAATCAAATCCGTTTAACATACATCAGTATTGGATTTGTGTACACATTTCAATCCGCGGATCACACGGTTTGAGAGTTGTTAAGTGTGAGAAGGAATGTTTAAACAGAAACAATTTTGCATCAAAAATAAAATAATATTTAAAAAATACTCGAACTCTGTTATTTCAGTTACATATATCGCCGAAAATAGTGTATTAAGATGTTCAACTCAGAATGAACAACGTTTGTACAAGTGGCGCAAAAGTTGAAAATTTTTGAACAACACACCTTTGGAGGGATTTTAAATTGTCGATTACCTTTACACACTAGGAATTTCGATCCGGGATCAAATTTTTTCGTTTTATTTGCGTTTCACATACAGACCATTGGTAAGTCCCTGAATTTTCATGTTTTTGTGGAGGAATATTCTGTGGTCAGACGAGTACCAGATTGTGTTATATTGTGGAAAGGGATCTCGTCAATATGTAAGAAGACCTCAAAACAATAAAATTCACGCTTCACAGCCAAGACAATAAAACATGGTAGATCTGGCATAATGGTTTGGGCATGTTTTTCCTTCTATGGTGTTGGCCCCATATACCGGATTGAAAGAATTATGGATCAGCATCTTTATGTAAAGGTCATGGAGGAAGCTATGTTCCCATATGCTGAAGATGAAATGCCACTTAAATGGGTCTTTCAACAAGACAACGACCCAAAGAATACAAGTAAACTTGCGATGCGATGGTTCCAAGAAAAAAGGTTAATGTCATGGAGTGGCCTGCGCAGTCCCCAGAACTCAACCCTATAGAGAATCTTAGGTGCGATGTGAAGAGGTATGTTGCTAGTTGTAAGCCAACTACTAACACAGCCCTTTGAGAAGCAATACAGCAGCCTTAGAGGTCCATACCTGTAGAAAGATGTGAAAATCTTTTTAATTCAATGTAATGTCGTTGTGCTGCATGGAACATGCAAGTAAATATTAATTTAAGGTTCAAACACTCGACTACCACTTATGGTAGGAATTGTCTATTTACTTTCCCTTTCGTAATATTTAAAGATGGATTTTGAATGCGCTACTATTTTATTGACCGCTGTTTTTCTTTATGACTTGGATAGATTTGAAGTTACTAACTAATGTATTGAATTTGAAAATAATTTTTTTCTGAAACTAGGTCGATTTCCTTTACACACTAGGGATTTTAGGGATTTCGATCCCTTGTCCAATTTTGTCTTTTTAGTGTGCCTATTTCGTATACATGTAAATCCCTCTCCAAATACGGATTCGAAAGATTTGATCTCTGTCAAAAAAAATCGATTTTTTTGGTGTGAAGGAACGTAAAATCTGTCGTAAGTCAAAATTTGACAAGGGATCGCAATCCCTAAAATCCCTAGCGTGTAAAGGAAATCGACATAAGTACCTCTTCAAATATGGATTTGAAAATTTTGATCCCTGTCAAAGAAAAATCAATTTTTGTTGGTGTGAAGGAACGCAAAATTGTAATGTTAAGGAAATCGACATAACATTCTTGCATTAAAAAACGAAAGCAACTTACCAACCTACAATTTCTTTTAAGATTCTAATCTAACGACCATTTCTCCGATTCAAATTGTAAATTTCATTTACATTTATTATTTATCTTGCTTTCACCATAGCATAGGGTCATACTTACTGGTTCAGAATAACCAACCCCTCCAACATAAAGAATATTTGTTTTTTTTTTTCAAAACTTACCGATCATTCTTCCTCTTTTCTGCAATGTCAATTCTGAGCGGGGCTGCAGTATCATCTAATTGAATTCTTCCATCGCGTTCGAGCGCCTTCTCCAGGTGATCGAGAGTCTCAAACTCCACGTAACAGAATCCCTTGAATTGGTCGGTCTCGCGATCCTTTACCAAACGGACATTCTTCACATCAAAGTCTTGAAATATCTTCATGACATCACCTTGCACCAGGCCTTGGGGTAAATTGCCAACATAAGCAATGAATGGGGGTTCCGTTGGAAGTTGTTTTTGTGGGCGGTCGCCTCCATATCCTCCTCTAAACAAAATAATACAACATTCAAAGCACAAGTCAAAAAATAGTAACCAATTTTTTGTATAGCTAACATGTTATATAAACAAATGAAACAAAATTATGAATTCAGACTGCCACATATGTATATAGCAATATAGCACGTCGAGTCGTTGAGAACACGCGAATCAACTTTTTGCCGTATCATTTTCAGCGTAAGCTATTAACAATTCAAAATAACGAAAAAAATGTGCGAATTATTTCATAACCCCTTTATTAAAGATCATGCGAAAACATTAAGCATTTTTATGTAAAAAAAATTTTCCCTAGCAGATTTTAAAGCGCAAAGCACAAATTGACTCTCGAAGCAGAAAAAGAACACATTTTTCACTCGCCGCCCAGAGAGAAAAAATTAAAATATTTTCCCCGGGAAATTGTCAATACAAAAATGCAGCTGGTAACTTAAATTCACTCAGTTTTTATTTATTAATTCATATGGCACAAATTAAACAAAATTAAACAACTTTTGAAACTGATTAACTATTGAAATAATTTAATATTTACCTAGCGTGATCAAAACCACCTCTTCCAGCCATGTTTTATTTTTTCAAAATGGTATAAAGTGTTCTTCACACACATCATGAATTTGGGCGAAGTGCTTGACTGCATTGAATGCTCTCTTTCTTGTCGCACTGTCTGCTGGTGGAGGAACGAGGACGACCCTTGGTGCTTAAATTTTTTTTATAACCCTGCTTATGCGGCGAATTCTCAGCTGACAAATGGAATAAAAATGGCGGTGCCTCCAAAATGCACGGAATAACAGGGCTGTTTATACTACTGAGTTCTTAAATTTATAGACCTTTTCGTGTGCTGTCAAAAATTGAGACAGCTTAGGCCTGTTCACGTTAATGAGATTACTCAAACTTGTCTTCCGATACAAATCGAGCAAGCGAATCCAAAATTAATTAGGTGCGTTTTATTAGGTGCGTTTTATTATTCACAAATCTATCTGGATCCGGATCTGGATTAAGTTTTAACATGTATTACAAAAACAATTTGGGATCCTGTTTTCTATCGGGATCTATTTTAAAGATCCAAAAATTAGTTATTACACTGGCGAGTAGATGGCTTTTTATGATAAGGTAGTGTAGTTTACACGTGTAAAGAAAAAAGACGAGACATAATAGGTGTGTTTTTTTTGCAAGTCCATATAGAATTGTAAAAAAAAACGACATCGGGATTTAGGAGCTTTTTTCACATAGCTGGAAGCACTGTGTACGCTATGACATTTGTCAGCTTATTGACGACTAGCATCAACCAATCCAAAAACTTCACTTTTGACGTCTCTGAGCAAATTATCGATAACATAAAGATAATATTATTTTGGCATCACCATTTTTATCGGGTCTTAGATTAACTCTCGATAATTATCTGGTCTTAGCTAACTCTGTATAGATTTAAGTAGTTGTTGCATTTGCATGTAAAGCGCTTAGTCCCGATGTCGTTTTTTTTTACAATTCTATATGGACTTGCAAAAAAAACACACCTAATTTAAAATTTCCAAACCCAAGGATAAAAAGAGACGGGCTTATAATACTGCTGTCAGTAAGATCCGTATTGAAAAAAGTGAATTAATAAAGGCTGTTATGTATTATTTTTATTTTTTTTTTTAATTAAATGTATTAACTTTTATTATTTAATTGTAGTACGTATAGTTATAAAGTATAAAATAAGAACTTAAACTAGAGAAAAATAATTTCTGTTTTGTTTTCTGTTGCTAAAAGAACGATATATTTTTTGTAACTTTTTTGTAAGATAAATATTTGAATTGAGAAACAAATAAGTCTTTTTACTTAAGCCCACTTTGATTTCATTCGCTCTAAAAGAAAATATTACAATATTAGGCGTGTTTCGTTGACTTCCTTAATGTGAACAACGTACCACTTTCAGTCACAGAGTAACTGAAGTTCAAATGTGAAGTTAACTCATTGTTTTTGAAAATTAACCTTATTGTGAAGCATTTCTTAATGCTCACATTAAGAAGGTCAACAAAACACGCCTATTATATGTTTTTCTTGTTTCTTTGATTTTTTTTTTTAAATCAGCTTTAAAAAATAAAACTATTTTTTGTTCTATATAACATAATCAACTTTATGTTTTCGCCTTTTTTTGTTTTTTTCTATGTTCTTCAATAATACCAATCAAATATTTTCTTATATAAACAAAAACTTTCAATTTGGACTTTAAAAATCCATTTCCCAACATTTTGAAAAATGGACATTGAACAAGATAGCATCCAGCCGACGATTACTGTTTGGTTGCTCATAGAAAACAGATGAACAGGTTGCTTATAGAAAACAGATGAACTATTTGGTTGAATGTCCATGCAGGTGCATATAATTATATGTTAAACAAAATAGCGAACTCATTTTAGGCAATCGTTTAGTTTGTGTCAAAACACAAACTTTTTAGTTGCTCGAACCAAGCAGTTGTAGAACTAGAAATTGATTGTGCACGCCTAGCCTTAAGCTAGATATAAATTGTTAAAATGCATGACATGAAATGGACAGAAAAAAATAAAACAAATTACCATACTAAGATAAAATTAAGAAGAAATTCGTAAGAACACAATTTGCCGAAAAAAAACTCACAAACGCAATAATTAAATAGAACTGGGAGGATGTTCTATTTAATTATTGCGTTTGTGAGTTTTTTTCTAATTTAATGTGTTTTTTAGTGTATCTCTGGAACGGGTTATCTTACAAAAGTCGTTCATACCTTTTTGGAATCTGCTCCCGATGCTTTCAAGAAAAGCATCAGCACCTTTTACATAGAACCAGTTTTGACAAAAATCACTTTCGGAAATACGGTGGCTGTCAAAATTTGCCCCGCAAAATAATGCTTGTATCATTCTTATTTTCCTGGCAAAATTTAGTGGAGACATTTTGTACAGCAATTCACAATAGCATGAATTTTGCGCGCGAACTGCGTACTGCTCGGAAAAATGTCCGGTCCCAGGAAAAATGTTTGGTAGACAAAATTTATCCGGATCTGCGTACTAGGCTTTACGTTTCGTAGATATTAAAATTGTGGAGATAAAATTTGTCTTGTCTCGATCTGCGTTCTAGGCTTTAGAACTGAGAAAAATTAAATTAATGAAGTGTGTTACGGGTCTTCACTTTGTATGAACATCATTACCGACAGGTGATTCAACTTTAAGCAATTGCTTCTAGCTTCACTTCGACTCTGAATTGAAGTTTGCTGTCAATTTCTTTCTCGTGAAAACCAACCCGCAAAAGTGTACACGTTTTGCCACTTTCTGTGGACTATAGAGTATTTCATCAGCTAATTATTAAATATCCACATTTAATTCGAGAACTAACTTACTCAAAATGGTCCTCACCAGTCGTTTCTACAAGGAAAAGTATCCCGAAATAGATGATGTTGTCATGGTTAACGTGCGGTCCATCGCCGAAATGGGTGCTTACGTCCATTTATTGGAGTACAACAATATCGAAGGAATGATTCTGCTGTCTGAGTTGTCCCGTCGTCGTATTCGTTCAATAAACAAACTTATTCGGGTTGGTAAAACGGAACCCGTTGTGGTCATCCGTGTTGACAAGGAGAAGGGCTACATAGATTTGTCAAAGAGGCGTGTCTCAACGGAAGACGTCGTGAAGTGCACTGAGCGTTATGCCAAAGCTAAAGCAGTTAATTCTATTCTCAGGCATGTGGCTGATATTCTTGGGTACGGCTCGAATGATGCATTCGAAGACTTGTACCAAAAGACAGCTTGGTATTTTGAGGAAAAATACAACAACAAGACTGCAGCCTACGACATCTTTAAGCAGTCAGTTCTGGACCCCACGATCCTCGACGAATGCGGCTTGGATGCTAGTACGAAGGAATTACTATTGCAAAACATCCAACGCAAACTGACATCCCAGGCTGTGAAGATTCGTGCGGACATAGAGTGTTCTTGCTATGGCTACGAAGGAATCGATGCTGTGAAGGCGGCTCTCAAGTCTGGGTTGGATGTTTCCACAGAAGAGATGCCAATTCGTATCAATCTCATTGCACCCCCTCTCTATGTGATGACCACTTCTACAACAGAGAAGACTGACGGCCTCAAAGCTCTTGAAATGGCCATCGAAAGCATTCGCAAGCAAATCATGGAGAACGAAGGTGAACTCAAAGTGATTATGCCGCCAAAAGTGGTTACAGCGATGGACGAAGCCGACTTGCAACGGCGTATGGAACGTGCTGAGGCAGAAAACGCTGAAGTGGATGGTGACGAAGACGAGGAAGGTGAACAGGAGGGTATGCATTTCGAAGGTGGTGAAGTGAATGATGAAGAAGACGGCGAACCGAATGAAGAAGCTGACGAAGAGAAAGAAAACTAAACAGCTTCCTCCTTCTCCATTGGGTTTCTGAATTGAATCATTTAAAGTTCCGATTATCTGGGAAAAATAAAAAAGCTCTTTTTTTGAATATGTATGTGCAGAATAAAGCTGAACAAAATAGAATTTTAAATAATTTTATAAAAAATTGTATATTTTTTTACTTTTGCGATCTTCTTAGGGCTGATTTCGGAATTTTGGCCACAATTAAAGGTAAAAGGTAAACCTGAGCCACAGATAACTAATTTCACTAGAAGTCGGAGGATGACTGATCGTTAAACTATTTAGCCCTATCACGAATTCCATCGTAATCGGAAATTTGTTACGAATCCCGAGAGAAACTGTCACAGAATCTATCGTAGTGGAAAGTCTCATACAAATTGCCCTTACGAACGTATTTGATGATTGGTTTTTGTCGGGATTCGTGAAAGTTTCGATTACGATGGAATTCGTAGTAGGGCCGATTATGTTTCCATTTTCACTTTATGGATTCATTTTCATGGTTTCATGTTGCAAAGATGCTCTCAAATGGCTTTTTGAGATTCTTACGAACGGATTTGATGATGGGTTTTTGTCGGGATTCGTGAAAGTTCCGATTACGATGGAATTCGTAGTAGGACCGATTCTGTTTCCATTTTCACTTTATGGATTCATTTTCATGTTGCAAAGATGCTCTCAAATGGCTTTTGGAGATTCCTTAATGAAAGTGTTGTTATTCTGGTCTATCTGGTTTTGGCCAACTGAGTGGCCTTCTCTTCTGAGAAGGAAATTTATTGGGTTTAAAATGAGGTGCCAAAGCAAGCCTGCACAATAGGAATTATAAATATCAAAACCTTGTGCGGTTGTTAATGAAAATTCTAATATGGAAAATTGAGGTAACAGAAAATGAATTAACTACAAGTATCCTGTTCCACCTTCACATGTGGACATAGACCAATTTAATAGATTTAAGTAATACATATTACAAATCCAAATATTTTACGTAGAAATTTGTATATTCATTTTTGAATGAGGTTTTCATTCCCTAGTGTAAAAGTGTAAAAATCTCATGCCAAAAAGGATGGGATAAGACGGTCTACAAGACATGTCTTTGGAAAGGTATTTTTATGTTCTAAATTTATTAGGATGACAGTTCATTTCCAATCACTATGTGCGCATATCTTAAGAGGCTCACAAATCCATTCACCAAACAATAAAATTGAATATATGTATGTTATATGAGCTCTCGTAAAAGTTATGTGTGCTCCTAATCACTTATAAGTTGCGAGAGCTCTCTCCGAATTCCGAAAACTTGTTCGAAAACATTCGAAACAAACTGACTTTTTTGAAATTGTCACTGTCCGAATTTGATTTGTGAATTTATGTTGTATTGAAAAAAACTGCACCCATAAATTAAAAAAAAAAACATCAACAATTAAAAAAGTATAATTCCGACAAAGACGATAACACCGTATGTTTGATATTTTCCATATTTACAAAAGTTAATATATCTTTTACAATATCACTTTTCAGTGACGGTGACGATGACGAATAAAATTGAAAAAGATTAAACAAGACGAGTCGGAATAGGACGATTCAGAAGCTTTGGAGGAGATTGAGGATGCAAATAGTTTGTAGGGAAACTTGGAACTGTAACGGTCCTAAATAATGAAAAGGTCAATGGGTATTTGTGTATGGTACATAAAAATGCATATGGTGCTTGGCCTCTACAACAGACGTCATTCGATTCGTGCCTGCAGTTTCTAAAATCAACAGTAATATCCAGACAAGCAGATGAATTCATTTTAAGATTTAAAGATTTCAAGTATACTTTAATTTGCTGGAAAAAGTAACTTGGATATGGGGCTTAAATAGAATCGATTACATACTGTAAAATACATGTATAGTAGATGTACATACATACATATATAAAAAGAGAGCATTCTGAAATCGTGCTGATACGAGAATGGATAAAGAACAAACATAGGAATGTTTTTTTTTTTATTTTTGAAAAAAAAAAAAAGTTTAATTTGTGATCAAATCGATTAACCGATGAGACTTCAAAAAGTGTAGTTATTTTATATCCATGGGGAAAGAAAATAAACTCAAATAAATGCATACATGCATTTATAATTTGTACTTCTAACGGCGTGACCGATTTTTGATGAGATTTTCAGTTTATATTCAATTCAGGGGTATCCTGTGAATTTTGGTAGTGTCTGAACTGGAATCTTTTATAGCAAAGCAAAAAAAGAAGTATTTACTGTGTATTTTTTTTTGCTTAAAAAGTTTGATTTGAGACTGTGAGTATAGATATTTTAATAATAAAGATGACAAAATAAGGCGTTAAGAACCGAGAATTATTGTCGTTTGAATTTTATATAAAAATTCAAACAGCATGTTATCGCACGCGATTGAAATCGAATACGGTGTCCCTCAAGGGTTTTCTCTTTTTAAAATATACATAATGGACATTTAAAATATAGCATATTGCATGTCTATTATGTAGTTAAATACATTTCCAGTGATAAAGATATTGACAGTAAAGTTAAATTACCGGAAGACTTATGTCGATTTCCTTTATACATGAGAAATCAATTTCTGTGTGAAGATTCCGATCTCTCAACAGATTTTACGTTTTTTCACACCAAAAAAATCGATTTTTTTTTACAGAGATCAAATCCAAGGGATCGAAATCCCTAGTGTGTAAAGGAAATCGATATTAGACTTTATATAACATAACCCGGAAGAACCTTGCGGAACTCTTATTCGTTAAATGGGGTGAATTGAAGTTGTTTTCATTAATTTTAAACACGAGGAATATTCCTCAATAACTTCAGTGATTTCTTCACCAAGGTTCTTTTACTTTGACTAAACTCAACTCTTTAGTACAAATTCCACAGCGAATTTGCCATTATCCTGAAATGAGATAATTTAACCCGTTCCTAGCTCTTGGTCTTTTAGGATGACTTGATTGTCATGGCGCTAAAAACAAAGTTAAGTTTATGCTGGTTTTGAAAGTGGACTAATAATGGTCGATTTAAATTTTTTTTCAAAATCCCATTGAATCTTAAAATTACATTGCTTGGTTACACCAAGTGCATTTTTATATTTACCAAGTATTTTTATTGCCATTTACTTGCCTCAAAGTAGGTAGATCCATACATACAAATGAAAGCTGATGTTTTCCTATCAAATTTCTCTATTTATAGTAAATGCAAATTATGGCGAGATAACAATATAATTGAAGTTTTTTTTTTATTTAATAATTTGAAGATTATTGGATTCAGAGGAATGCATTTGAGAGTATTTTTCAAGATGATATCGATTATAAAAACTAGGATTCAGAAAAAAAGAAACATACATACGTACCTACTACTTTCTTTGTACATACAAGCATGTATTTCTTGATAATGGCGCATTGGTACTTTTCCCTTTTTCTATTCACTTTGCACTCGAAAGCGAACAAATATTTTTTGTATATAAGGTTTTGAGACAAACTTAATGATATGACTAAAAAAACTGCATCCTACTCCATCTATTCTGGAATGTTACAAAAATAATATGAATCATTGAGAAAGTCATACTTTTTTAATTTAAAAACGCCCACACTTTCAATTTGTTTCTTACTTCTAACCCTGATAAGTATAACATAACGCTAAGCCCTCCATTCGGCACTTCGGACCATTGTGAAATATCAGCCAATTTCTCGTGCACTATTCATCCAGTTAAAGAGGAACATCCCGCTAGGACCGTTTGACAATACGAGTAAGCCAACTGGGACAGTCTGAATAACTTTGTTTCGAATTTTTAACTGGTCACTATGTTTCCTCGATAGGGACGTTGATGCCAGTGCTGATATGATCACAGAAGTGATTTTTCTTCGGACGCGTACTTTTATTCCTAACAGAATTAGGAGTATAAATCCTAAAGAAAAGGTTTGGTTCGATACAAGCTGTAAAGAAGCTATCAGGTTGAGAGAAGTAAGTTTCACTAGAAGATGGAAGACAGCATTTGTCCAGCCTGTTCCTAAAAAAGGCGACTCTTTCTCCCCCACCTCCTATCGATAAATTGCACTTACGTCTCTTCTTTCCAAGGTTATGGGATCGCTGATAAATCCTCAGCGAAAACTCAATGTTGTCTATTTTTTTTTAAAGAAAAATGTACCCGTTATGCCATTGTCATTGAATGGCACTTGCATCGAAGAAGCCAAAAAGCCCTCAGTACTCTGTATGTGTCAATGACGATCTTCGTTGGAATGACCACATTCTGGAGACCGCAAAAATGCTGCTAAATGCTTAGGATTTATATATCGTTGTAAGAAAAGTTTCACCCCTCTGATCTGGCTACCATTTTTTATAAGTCCAAAACTCGAGCATAATTCACATCTTTGGGCACAAACTTCTCCAAAACGCAACCGATAAAGCAATGAACTATTTCTATTTTCTACACACAAAAGACCAGAACTAACGTTAGGACTCTGTGAAGAAATTGGTTGATAAACAATTCAGGTTTTCAAAATCGTATTTCCTAATTCGCAAATACGAGTATGTACATGTAGTATTGTTAAAATGACATTATTGGATCGTTATCTTTTTACCTAATATGGTCTCAGGTATCCTCTTCACAGTATTGCAGGGTGAATCTGCTTGCAAATCCAGATTTTCAAAATTGTTTTTGATTAAACAAAAAAAAATGTTTGTTCATTCCATTGGCAAATTGAAGATTGTTTGACAGATCTTCACCGAAGTGTAACATCTTTTTAGCTATTAAAACAAACAAAACAAAAATAGTTCAAACGGTCCTTGTCAATGATCTTGCTGGCTTAGAGCCAGCCAACAAAATTAAAACTCTTTTATATTTACATGTTTGTTTTTTATTAATTACATTTAACAATTAATAATAATTATTAAAATAAAAAAATAAAACCCTAATGGATTGCCTAGTCTGAATCTTCCTCGGAACTGCTTACATCGTGATTCGGCGAGACATCGGTTATCACAACATCCTCTAGCGCCGAGCTTTCAAAATTGAATCCTCCATTTAGACCTTCAGAGAATACCTTCATTCGGTCTTCTTTTTTCAGCTTTTTACCTTTTTTGAATGACTCCGCCGCCGAATCTGAGTTTTTTCTTTTTTTATCTTTTTTTGTTGCTTCAACATTAACTTCGGTATCTTCCTCTTCTTCTGACACATTACCATTTGTAAGGCCGCTTTGAACTTTGGCTGGATTCTTTAATGGCTCTACTTCATAAGCAATACAAAACTTTTTATAGCTATGTGCACAGTACAACTTCACTCTACTTCTTATCTTTTGAACACGATCTGTACAAGCACTGAATACGTTATTGTCGATTGTCAATTTTGTATGACAGCGTTTGGCGGCAAAAAGCAAATCTAGCAATTTATTGAATTCATTTTGAGATATACTAGTGGCCTTGGAAATCTCTTCCAAATGCTGGGATAGTATTGTTTCAATGTTCTTGAGGTGCTTAATTGCGAGTGTAGTATTTTGATTGATTAGTTCGTGATTCTTATAAACTAAAGTCAGTAGTAAAACGACTTGAATTCTTCTGAAAGTTCGTACAGACATCGCAATGCCTTTTTCGGCCAAACAGCTGGCCAGGGTAAAAACGCCTTGCCAACGCAATTTGAATATATCACTTAACAGAGTTATGTTCACTGCAGGATTTCGCGATTTGATAAAATCTTCTAGATATTCTACAAGTAAGGAAAGAACCTGGTCATTCGTACCACCTTCACTCATAAGTTTCGCATTGGCAATGAGAAACATGCAACAATTGTTCTTCGAACGATTATGAACATCAAACTCTATAGAGCGGGACTTTTTATCGATGATTAACCTAATAAAATCGACGAGGTTTGCTTCTGTGACATCTTGAACTGAACCAAACTGTCTCAGAGAAGTTAGTTTGTAAAGTGTTTTCTCAACTTTGATCTGTAACGGCTTAAGTTCTTTATCAGTACAAAATTCTAGCATATTGAAGACGGCTAACATTATTTCAATAGTAATAAGAAGACTGGGTTCATGCTGTATGTATATTTCTAGTAGTTCTAATACTCGAATACGGAAGTGCGTAACTGTCGTAATTTGCATTCGATGGTGTTTTGATTTTTTTTGTTGGCTATCGCCACCGGTTTTTTTCATAGCAAAGGCAGCAGTTAAAGCTTCGTCTAGCTTTTGTCCTTCTTCTTCGGTCATGTCATTTAAGTCGATAGAATCTTGATCATCGTCTTTAGGTATTGCTGAACCAAGAGCAAGAGAAATTGCATTGCGAAGCTTATCGGAAGCTGTAACTTCATCATCTTCTTCTTCTTCATCAATATCTTCATCGTCGTCGTCTTCTGAAGCACTTTTATTCTCTTCGTCGTCTTCAGAATCATCATCGTCTTCCTCAACTTCGTTTCCGTTTTTGTCTTGATCGTCTTCCTCTGCTTCTTCATCATCTTCATCGTTCTTAGCGCTCAATGGATTCTGTCCGTCTTTCATGTCCAGCATGGCCAGAATCTGATGCACTGCTGTTAAATTCAAACTGCCACACAAATGAGGGAAAACCGTATTCACGATGTTTCTTAAGGCGCTGGCATTTTGCGAAAGCAAATGCAAAAATAAATCAATCACCACTTCAATCCACTCAGGTTCTGTGTCTTCACTGGACTTTTTCTTTCCCTTAGTTTTCGCCATGCACTTTTCTAAGTCTATAATAGCAGTTTCGGCCATTTCGGGTTCTCGGAACAGCTGTAGACCCATGTGAAGTAAGAGTATATGGAATACCAGTTGCAATTTCTTCTCATTGCCGTGCACTTTCTTCGAGTTTTGGACCTCAGAGTACATTTCGTTCCATGCTTTTACGACTTTCTCATTAATCTTCTCACGGAAAAATTTTGCGGCCTTTTTCTTTTGCAAATATTTATTGCAGGTCTCTACCAAACTCATAAGAATAGCTTTTTCATTCTTCAAAGCCGGCACTTTGGATTGCAAGCTTGTATAGAAAATATTTTTCATGTGCATTCCGAAGTCTTCTTGTAGCTGGGCTGGCTCACTGCAAGGACAAATTTCTCCCAAATTGTTTACATTAAACAGACCAATGGCCATAAAGAATTGCAGTTGTATTTGACGCCATGCGAAAGCCTTCTGCACCGATTTGTGGGACAGCAGATGCTGCAACATGTATGCAGCATTTTGCCTCTCAAAATTTAACCATTTGTCTGTGTTATCCTCGGCATTTTTAGTGAGGCGATCAAGAAATATGTCTTTGTAGGTTTTAAATATGGTTTGGACTCCGGTTTCGCCCAAGAATCCGATAATCTGACGTACAATCCGGTTTGTTGTAAATTTTTCAATATTAAATGTGCCCGGGTGAAGAATCAATTTATGAATAACTTCAACACGTTCTTCATCTGAAGCTTTCGAGCAGCAAGCGGATAAGTTTTCAAAAAATTCCGAGTAGAAAGCTTTGAATGTCGCATCTTTTTTTGACTTTGTATTTTTTAAGCTAGCAACAATCATTTTTACAAAATTCGGAGTAAGAAGACGAGAAACGGGTGTCTTTTCGGTATTCAAATGAGCTAGTATATCGGTGAGGAACTTCAGCGATATTATTTCTTTCAGTCTATTCGGAGTCTCTAAAAATGGATCGAAATGATTTTCAAAGAAACCAACCAGTGTACTGCAAGTGGCAATATATGCACCGAAAGCCTCTAAAGCTGGATGCGTCAGTATATCCGAATTGGTATTGCCAACAAAAAGTCGCAATAAATGGGGTTCACTCTCCGAATTGAGTAATTTCGAACCCCCGAGGTGCATTTTAAAGAATTGTTTACCCACAATGGATGGAAATTTAAGATGAGCTACAATAAGACAATGAATCGTTTGAATTGTCTGCTTTGACCAAGGTTTAATGAGCTCTATTTGTAAAAGAGGCCAGACAGCTTTCTCGAATTGTTCGATGGTGAGCTGAAAGAAAATCAATTAAAACTTGTATATTCTCCATGATTTCCATTTTAACTTACCTTTTCTATCATCTCGATAAGGAAGGAATATGCCAACGAGCAATGATACGTTCGGTGTCGTGAAGCTTGAATAAGAATATTTGTAATTGTTTGCAAATCCTCATTGCTGGCTTGGTTCAGCCGGCCAGAACGTAGAACAGCTGCACAAACAAGGATCTTTCCAACAAACGCATCGGCATTTTCCTGTAAATGAAAACATATTTTTAAATAACTATGCATTATTTTGTAAAGAAAATGAAGGGATTCTTAATATGTTTCATATAAAGGGTGGGCCATCTATTGGTTTCTTTTTAAGTCAAAAAGATAGTATCATACTTCCGCGGAACGAAATGAGTCGCTTTACGTTTGAACACCATTGGGAAATATTGAAAGCTTATTTCCAAACTTAGTGTATGTAGCCCAAACAGTGCGTGAAACTGGTATGCGAGTGGACAACACTCATGATTCCCGTCGTTGTATGGTGCGCACAGACGAGAATGTGGCTGCTGTAGCCGAGAGTGTGAATCAATTCACTAACATCAACTTGCTATCGATCTCAACATTTCACGCACTAGCCTTAGGAGAATTCTGCAAAAAGATTTCGGATTATTCGCTTGCAAAGTCCGATTGACTCAGCAATTAAAGGTGCACGACCATCCGCTTGAACGACATTGTGGTCTATCATTAATGGGAATGTTTGCTCTTACTAATGCAGGGAAAAATTTTCTTTTGTTCATTTTATTTCATTTTTAAAAAGAAACTTGTGTTTGGCCCAGACTCATTCATTAAAGAAAAAATTATAAAAAAAGCATGCGAATTTTTTTTACCAAGTACGCCCGGTTTTTTTAATTTTAAATATTTTTAAGTTTGAATTTCGAGTATTCTTTCCTATACATTTGTGGGGTTTTAAAAAAGAAGTATTTAATTTGTGAAATTAATGAAATATCACCGGTTAAGACAGGATTAAAATGTCAAAACTTATTTTTCAATTTATTATGAATTTATTAGGTTCCATCTTTTGTCTTACAAGTACTCGTATTTAAAAGTCACTGATTTTAAGAAGTATTCTCAATTTCATCAAAACGACCTTCGCTTTCGGTTAAATATAATTTGTTTTTACTATTTAACCTAGTTTTAGAACGTTTACGTTTAAAATTTCTTCATACTTAAGCACACATAAACAATTTAATGAAAATCATAAGACGCGTCTTTGAGAAAAATAAGATTTATCTTAGCGGTTTATAACTTTTGTTGGTAGTATAAAAACAAAAAACAAAAAAGCCAAAAACAGCAATCTCAATGTTCACATATTTCTGTATTTCGTTTTAATCGCTTTTAATTAAGAAAAAGTACTTTCACATAGGAACGTTGACTAAAAGAATCAATCAACAGAACATTTTCGTAAAACACCTTTCGAATTTCGATTGCAGCTGGGGGAGCAGCTGCACATGTTCAACTGAATTGCACTCTGCAAGGTATTCAGTGTCAAAAACAATACTAAACGAAGGAAAATGTTCAAGATTTTTTTCCTCCAACTCCATCTTCTATAGATAGATTTTCTTTACGAATGCTGAAATTGTGCTCTCATGTCTGATATTAGTTTGTGTTTTCTTTGCAGGGTTTCGTTGAGGTCATTTAGTTTCGCAGTGATATAAGCAAGGGAGGCCATCCATACTTTATCATCGAGTTTTCTTCATAATTATCTTTGGATTTCAAAAATATACATATATGTATGATATCTGTCAGCAAATCAACAAATGTTGTCAACACTTTACCGCGGCTCAGCCACCCTACTACAGCAAAGTAGATCACATCACCATACTCACTGTCCAATTCTTCAAGTGAATTTTTAAAAAAGATGATGGTTTAACGCAATTCTTTCTATTACGTTCATTACATAATCAAGTTTTCCTGCTATATTAGATAGTGATAGGAATTTAATTTTGGAAAATCTTCATTATTTTCACGCAATTCAATCTATCCAACATTCCAGTCGATCATAGCAGGCGCTTCGTTCGAAGTCATGGCGACCAGTTTCAGTATGGGTATATTCTGTTCAGCTGTTCAGTAATCATCTTTTTTATTGCTTTATGAATGTTTTATCATCTTGTAAAAGTTATCAACTTTAAATTTGCGATTAATGCTTTCTTAACAGAAAAATCAGAAAAGACCATTCTCATGAACTCCAAATGATGCGGTGAGTCAGTAACATCAGTCGACTTGTTCATTTGAAATGAAAAACACTCTCATTTTTTTATTTGGTAAATAACGTAACGAGTTAGCAGGATGACAATGCAGCCTTCTCACTTATTGTTGTGGTTGACATGGGAATGTGTAGGTGTACGACCTATAGAGCGATATGATAGTTTCAAGAGTTTACTTTAGTTTATTCAAGGGCTTTTACGGGCGCCTAGAAAATAGGCCGCGGGCTACCAAGTGCTCGCGAACTACGAGTTGGACACTACTAGCTACTAGCTAGTACTATTACTTGGACCTAGTTCATTTTATTATTTTTTTTCTTTCTTTCTTGAACATACAATGCGAATTATTAGCTAAATACTTGTAAGATTCATCCGAAATCAGATTGCTTCTAAAAATGTACTCGCTGCTCTTCTACTTTCGCAACCCAACTTGTTTCAACCAAATCTTTTGGGTTTTGCATCACAGTACATAGAGTACAGAGGACAGTTTTTCGAGAAGTCCGTTTACGAATACTGTCAAGCTTTCACTTTAAATATAATCAATTTAATATTTATGTTCAAACGAATTTTCGTTTTAATGAAAACATGTCCTTCGTTTATCAACTCCATTACATCTATTTATTTGCAATAAGTGCAGACTTCCTCGCTACTTCTATTAACATTGTTATAAGAACTTCGCTGTTTCTTCTTTGTATCTCTCCATTTAATCTAAATCTCTTCTAAATATTACAATATAAAACTTTTATCACCCCCAACATATTTTTTTCCAGAAAAAAATTCATAAAAAAACAAAACAATAAAAAAAGCATAAATGTTAACCAGTTAACATAGGAATTAATTGCGATGAGTTAAGGGAATCAATTTCTATCAATGCCCCGGTGCCACCAGAATTTATTGTGCCACAGGAACACAACAGCAAAAGAATTAACATAAAAAGGTAAAGCGAATGTGTTCTTTTATAAGTTGGTTTCTTCTTATGATTCTTTTACTAAACAAACTCAAAATTAATGTGCGTATCGTATTGCTGCAATGCATTTGTTTTAGTCAAGAAAATGTGTGTTCCCATTGAATCAACTTATAACCAATACTTTCGTTATCTGTCCGTTGTTAAAGTGAGTCAAGGTTTAAATTTGTATGAATCATAAGCGCTTTCTTGAATTTTCTGTCTCAATAATCGTTCCATTAGACGGGCTATGAGTGCTGCAGTGAATAAATTTGAGCCAACATATTCACTATTGAATGTTACTGTGCCAGTGAGCTAACATACCGATCAAAGGTTTAAAAATATTACAGCTGAGTTCAAATGAGGCCAATTAGTCGATTCCATGCCGTCCACAAAAATTGTGAATCTATCAGTCTCATTGTAAAGACCTTAACCTCCGCCCTTATAACATCAAATTAGCTCAATATCAAGAAACTTCTTTGAATCTTTTCATTTTTCCATTTATTGAAAAACCTTATATTAATAAACTTCTGTAAATTCATTAATCTTTTAGTTACATATATTGAGTCAAAGTTCTCTTATGCGTCTTGTCCTATGGGGATGTCGAAATGACATTTTGTAAAGTTTTTATGTCAAAAGTGAGTAAACACCTAAATGATTTCTTGAGTTATATGGAATTGAAACCAAAAAATAAACAAAAATTGAATTCCAATAATACAAAATAAAATTTTTATTTAATAGCAATAGATCAAAACCAAAATAAAAATTCAAGTAAGAAACTGGGTATTTCATTTGATCGCCTTAAGACTTCATAACATCTCTTAGTCAGCGTGACTTGGAAACAACAATGTTATTTCTAACATCGCAGGATATTTGGGACAGTTCTTCAATTAAAGCCTTTTAAGGTCATCTTTGTTCTTGATGGCCCGTTTTTGAAATTTTCCGGTCCAAATGATCCCATAAATGTTGTATGGGGCTTAGGTGCGGCGATTGGAGAGGGTGGTGGAGGTGCTTTGAAGTCCTATAAAATATTCATTCTTTAAGGAACTGCGAGGTATGCTTACGATCATTGTCTTGCTAAGAGATCCAATTGCTAAGTATCGCTTATTTGCGTAAGGTCGGTTGAAGGTTATTGCTTAGGATGTTTAGATAGTCCTGATTATTCATTGTACTTTCAATGAAAACAAGATTCCCGATCGAATATGCTGCCGTACATTCCCACACCATTATGTTTTACTGTGCTCCTTATATTCTGTTTATGATGTTTTCTTACTTCTGACGCGTTAATATGGAGTATGTTTAGTTTTTATTAGAAAAAATTGTAAGAAGCTATATTTTGAATTTTTATTTGTGTTTTGATTTAATTTATTGATTTTTATTATTAAAATCCATTGTTTATTTGTTTGTTCGAATTCAATGTAACTCTAGAAATCATATTGGTGTTTACTCACTTTTGACGCTCACTGTAGATGTATTTGACAATTTAAAAATTTAACAACTCTAGCGTAAGAAATCACAATGTGGTTTACCACAAAATGTGCTACAAGGGTCTTAAGAATCGCATCCCAAGCCCGCCATGCCCTGTATAGAGAATTCCCATTCCTCACATACTCGAATACCCTAATTATCTGATCGACTATCGTAGAAGATATATATAAGAAATATTTGTATAAGTCCTTCTGAAAGGATCAAATATTTTGGTGTATATAGTTTTTCTCTTATATTACTCATTTAGAAAACATCCTCTAATCAAATAATAACTATATACACATGTTACATTAAAAAATTAAAATCAATAAGCCTTGTGGTAGACCCTCAATAGGCTTTACCGTAAGAATGTCGTCAAGTTTATTTGAATAAATTATTTATTAATCCTGTCCACTTCCATAACTACTGACTTCTCCTTGACGACCTAGACAAAAAAATTGAAATTGAAATCCTCCTTCAGTCTTGTTATAACTATTGAGACTGGTACGAGGGAATACCTCCACCTAAATGGCATTGACCTCAAACATAAGCTCATCCTAACTTCTAATCACTTCCACATTAACATACTTTTTTACTTTTATAATCGCCAATTTGTATTTATTTATTCATGAAAAGCAAAACTACCCTCCAAAACAAGCTGGTTTGTCTCTTTTTCACGTCAATAATGCCCTGCCTTCGAGTAAGAATCTCCTTTTCATCACATGAAGTCTTTTCTAACATATGCAGACACGGAAACAGTTTATTGTTTGTTTATTCAACAACATTCCTATCGATTCAGCATGTTTATAAAACCAAAGTTATTTTCTTTTAGGAGTTGATAGCAAAAATAGATCAAGTTTCAATAAGTTACATCGATACTCAAAGGTTGCTTTGACGACCAAGCTGCTAGAAAGATTGTTATTTTCCGAAAGCTCACTTGCACGCTGACACACTAAAATATATGTGAATATAGGACTCTTTTTTTCCATCCCGGAAAAATCAAACTGTGCCACATTTTCATTTCAGTTGTCGAAGGTGCGTGAATCATTGAAGCCACAGCTTATTCTGAAGCAAGTGAAGTGTGGTCAGGATAAAGAAAAGTTATTAGAAACATTTTAGAACCGATACAAAAACACAAAGTTTGTCGTAAGTTTATAGTTAATGTTAATAAAGTACATTTTCGCGAATATTATTTAAATTTGTATTTTTTTTTTAAGAAAATGCCACATCACTGCGTCTTATCGTCTTGTTCAAGCCATTGTAACTGCATACATGACATCCACATTTGTTATCACAAGTACAAGTATTGCAGCCATTCTTGCTATACCTGCAGTTGCTATCACCGACATCGATGCTGTTACTGTTGGAGAAGATCAACATCAACTGACCGTTTATTTCATTCCATTTAAAATATTTAGATAGTAGACAAAAACAATCCACAATAAATGTTTGTCATTAGAAATTAGTTCAGAAACAACCGCACTCCCGATGGAATTCAACAACCAAAGTACCACAAAATAAATATCTTGGAATATGAATATTTTCTCATCAGATCATCGTAAATCAAAGTACAAAGCACCAACTCAACCTTGTGTCATTCTTCTTTGCTACGAATAAAGTGTGAATCGATATAACACAAAGCACCGAAATAAAGGAAAAAATAAAAGATTTACAACCTATTTATTAACAATAAATTCTTCAAAAGGTTTTTGATGCATAGAAAACCCGACAAGAAGAAGATATTTAAACAGTCATCATCTAATTTTGCTATAATTAAACGAGTATTTATAAACAATTTTTAAAAGGATCCTTTTAAATTCTATTTGCAGCTCACGTTTTTAAGCTACCACATTATATTAGTAATGTTTTGGATATTTATTTCAAATAATTATGTTTCGCTAATTAGTTCTGCTTAAGCGAGCCTAATTTAAATTGGAAACACTTTCACACGAATAAATAAATATTTACTAAAAATAAGCTTTTTTGTTTGCAATAAGGATTTTTCTTGCTTTTAGAAACATTGAAAAAATTAAAGGTCACGTAAGTACATAAAATGATCATCAGAGACCTTCCAGATGTGAGACAGTTTTTGACGAAGTTTTGATTAGTGACGAATGCATTTAATCACCAATACATTTTTAAATCATGGTAAATGAAAAAGTAATTCAAAATAAAAAAGGTCAGGCATATAAACCAAGGGGAAAGTAAGTCACAGTTTGATCTTTGTGTATGACACACGCATTATTGGTCTTAATATAAAAAAGCCTTTTATGAGCTCAGCCATATAGACTATGTCGATGTATTTTTTTTTAAGAAAAAATGCCACATCACTGCGTCTTATCGTCTTGTTCAAGCCATTGTAACTGCATACATGACAAACCGATATATGTCTCTTGGCAAATGGCACCGGCTTGAATCAAATGTGTCAATCACTGCAAGTAAACGGAGAGGTGGCTGGCTTAAGGATTAACGTCAACAAATCCAAAGTAATGCTCACCGGCCAAAACATTCAACAGCAAATTATTCTAAGGCAGGGAATAACTGAAGAGGTCAAGCAGTTTAATTATCTAGGTTGTTTTGTAGTAATTGATGGAGCAGACCTGGATGTTAACATCAGAATAAGTAAGGCCCGATGTGCATTTGGAATCCTCTCTCCTGTGTGAAACACTAGTAAAATATCACTATGCATCAAGTTGATTCTTTGAATCCAAAATCTGTGATGTTATACGCCAGTGAAACATGGAAGTGCTCTGCTAACATCTCGAGCAGGTTACAGGCTTTCGTTAACCGATGTCAGCTGGCCGCAAACCATACCAAACGACGAGTTGTGGAATAGAAAAAGTGGATGTAGACATTATGCAACGAAAATGGCGGTGGATTGGCTATACGTTGAGGAAACCTGACAATAAAATGTCGAAGCAATCTTTTCAATGAAATCCCCAGGGTGCAAGACGTGTTGGAAAAACAACCTGGAGGTCAACTGTAATGGTAGAAGCAAAGTCTCAGGATATTCGTCAATGACATATGAAGAGATATTGTTGCTGCTTTATGCTACAGATGTATATATTTTTATTATAAATTCATTGTGTACAATATGTTTAGATTCATTATCAAATTTGATCTTATATACATAGTTTGGTTAATGTTCAAATCTCAAAAATAATAATTTTAATTTAATGAATAACAATTTCACATGAAATATATCTGATCTGTTTGCATTTATGCTAAAGTCAGTTTCTTAAAAATTAACTCCACGTTAACTACTAACAATTTTGACGAAAATGTCGAGAATTTCATTAAACAGAAGTCTATTCGTGTTAGCACATGCGATCAAAAAATGCTTAAGGCTGCAGAACTTGTTAAACAGTCTTTCTCTCAATTACGTGCACTCTCGTCTCCTAATTTGGATCGGATTGCTGTGAAGAATAAACACAATTCACCTGCAAGTTCTTGCCTTGGCCTTTATAATTCTGTTTCTCTTGCCCTTACCGCGGGTTTTAGAGGCCATAAGCTTAAAAAGAAAAACAATAAGATCATTCCATTCT
Source organism: Chrysotoxum bicinctum (assembly GCA_911387755.1). Taxonomy (NCBI): domain Eukaryota; kingdom Metazoa; phylum Arthropoda; class Insecta; order Diptera; family Syrphidae; genus Chrysotoxum; species Chrysotoxum bicinctum. The sequence goes on along the minus strand of OU426989.1, from coordinate 118,280,287 downwards.
CAGCATTAATGCCCAGTCTGGTAAAAACAAGAAATGGTAATAATGGAGTCAATATCGATCTTGTTGTTGTTTCTGACGCTCTTGATGCTGGTGTTGGAACTCTTGGTGCTGTTGTTGTTGCTGGTGGGGTCGTTTATTTTCCATCGTCTATTGTTAATAATGATATAGATATAGCTCTTCTGAAATCAAAATTAGCGACGGCGACTCATTTTGTATTCCTGTTGTTGTTATAGGTAGAGACGATATTGGTCGTCCGAATGCTGTGCAAGGTACTAGAGCTGTGTAAGGTGCCATTGCTGTGCATGGGACTGCTAGTATTGTGAGGGATATTTACTTTCCGCATGCTGTGAATCATGAATTTGTTGCTTATGGTACCGTGAATGATGAGTTATCGGTAATATGGTAATTTAGGAAACAGTTCATTAAATAACACAACTCGGAATGGAATTGCTTATACAAATAGCTCGGAAAAACACAAAGGACTATCCTCAGAACAAATTTCTCCTGCGATAATCTTGGAGTTGCACATAAATTCGAGATGAAGTACCGCCTAAATTGTTCCATAATCGTGTTTTGCGACTATCTGTAAGCGTACAACGAGTTTGAAAGTCGTTAGTGAGGGATCTTTTGCATACATTTGATTTAAAATAATAAAAAGCTTTTCAGTAGTGAGTTAGTTTTTTTTATTATGTAATAAGTGAATTAATGAAAATATGGGTATATGTAATTAGTTTTGAGTCATTCTTTAAAATGGCGCTAGGAACAATCTTAACCATTGAAGAACATTGCATTCAAATATAGCGGAAACAAAATTCGGAAAATTGCTGCAATATTAGACAGAAATAAAAACAATATATGGGTGATTCTACAAACGATTATTAAATCTGATTGATATCTACCTGGCCTCACAATATTATTAGGGTGACCTTATTTTATTTTGCTCAAAAAATTCTTCAGTGTCTGATTCTCAGTCCCCTGACGTGTCCCCAGTGCGTTTTCGCAAAGAAAAATTATTACCGTTATCTTATTTCAGGTCTTATACTAAGATGAATTCCACCGAAGTTACGCCAAATAATACATCTTTGCTACGAATTAGATAAATATTTTTAAGTTATTGATTTAATTAAAAAAAAAACTTAATTAAACTTTGTCCCCCGCATTTCATATCAGTCCCTGGAATATTGAAACAGTCGAAAAAATGAAAAGCTAGGATATCGATCGAGTTTCCAGTACTGGCAATTTGAAGTACCAAGTACCTTACGATAAAATCGTGGTGCAACTCGATTCTGTTTCTTATGTTAGTATTGTGAAAGACATTTGTGCAAGAAGTCGTGGATTGTCCGTTTAGTTTATCAGTCCTCTGGCGAGGTTTTACAAAACAATTTGTATGTAAGTAGGCATATTTGTTTGCAGTATAGTATAGGTTTAATGAAACTGTAATATTATATATATATTTTTTTTTTTTTTTTAAGTAAAACCATCTTTTTTGCGCAAAAACCATTAAAAAACTCAGTCTCAGGCCTCAGTCTCCTGGTTAATAAATGAACAAATGATATTATATTCAGAAACCTGAGAAATTTTTAGTTACTCGTATGTTGAACTTCGAACTTCATTGCGAAGTATTTTTTAAAATTTTTAAAAAGAATATAATTTATTTTTAATTGATTCTAAGTAGAAAAAAATATTTAATTATAATATACTAGCGGCCCGGTACGTGCTTCGCTACGTATAAAGTGAAATAATAAAAAAAAATTAATTGCAACATCAAATTCATTTATTCAAACAAAAAAATATTTTATTAATTGCTAGCTATTTTAAAACTTAATCCAAAACGTTTGGATAAACAATAATCTTTGTTTTTCCATTTTGGGCATGAATAAACAAACGGCAGACAACATAAAGTTGACCATGTGAAAAACATGATTCCTCCAAATTAACTCCACAAACTTGAAGTGTTTGCCCTTGATCCTTGTTGATGGACATCGCAAATGATAAACGCACAGGATATTGTAATCGTTTGAACTCAAATGGCATATCAGTTGGAATCATAGGGATACGTGGTATCAAACAAACTTCTCCTTTTGATTTAGCAGCTAAGATCGTAGCTTTAATCAAATTTGGCAATAACTTTTTCACTGCCAATCTGGTGCCATTACACAGTTTTGGTGGATTAATATTTCGCAATAATATGATCAAAGAACCAACTTTCAAATTCAAGCAATGCGGTGGCATACCAGCTAGTTCCAATGAATTTAAAAATTCAATTGGATAATTCATTGCCTCATCTTGATTCATAACACTGTTGATTACCACGTAAATCTTGCATTGTTCGATTAAATGCTTCTAGTGATTTTTTATTCGCCGTTGTACACTTATCCCATAAAATAATTGACGTTAATCGCAGAACTTTTGTCATAGCAGAATTTCTCGAAATATTGCAAGGTGGAGTGTGCAGAGTGTGCAGTCCGACCACCTTCTAATAATGTAGCAGCAATTCCCGAAGATGCAAGTGCCAATACAATTTTTTGTTCCGATCGAATATTTAGAATAGCTAAAATCAATGACATAACGACCGTTTTGCCTGTACCACCAGGCGCATCCAAGAAATATAATCCACCTGCATTATTGGAAACGGCTTGCTTGATTGTTTCATATACGATGAAGTTCCGAAACATGTTGCAATTGCTCATTTCCGCGATGAAGTACAATATCACGGGATTGAAACTGATCACCAAGAATTACAATTGCAACCTCATCAATTGTGGGTGCATTGAATCGCCTTGCATGCTCTCCAAAAGGTGTTCTATCAGCCCTTATTACGATTTTGTGATTATCAGATGGCATACGATCGAGAGCAATTTTGAACAATTGATCTAATGTGTTATGCTGATGGAAAAACCTTTTTAGCTCACGAATAATTTCTCGTCTTGTATTCGAAACAATTGCACAATGTTGATCCAATTCACGATTTTCATCACCAATAAAATAAATTTGCAAAAATTGATGATCAGCGTCGAAGTATGGTAATAACGAACCAGCTTGATGATAAATCTGGCCCTGAATCTGTAACATGTATGCAATTTCAGGTAGATGTTGGATCAGAATTTTTAAAACTATCGAATACTTTATGATTCAGATTAATATAAACATGGGACAATCATGTTGAAGTATTTACCTTAAACGTCGGCATAATTATCTCTAATAATTTTAGTAGCAAAAAGAGGTCATTTGAAATGCCGAATTGTGTTGTTGAATATGGATCAAAAAGTGATTCGACGTTTGAGATGTCCCAAAAATAAATGAATACAATGGTTTGGGTGGAGTTTCTAATGCTGGAAATCTCACTTTGCCATTAGCACAACACATGCCGGGCTTTTCACGTGGAAAGTTAGCCGCATCACAATATGGACTGTTGTAATTAAAAGCAGCACGCATCATTTTAGCCAAAAGAGCAGCACGACGTATTCGTGATCGGCGTGCAAGGTTCAGTACAGGTACATAGGGTCAACAGATCTACATATTTCGTGCATTACGTTTACTGCGATGCATTAGCTTGTGCGCGTTCATCTGCTTCTGTGATCGACTTAGTAATGCAACATCATTTGCATTACGCGTTCGCCGACCTATATTTGTTCGCCCGGCTTGTGACATTATTCCTTCATATAAAAAAGAATAAATCAAATTAAAAATATAAGTTTCAATTTGACAGCAAAATCCCCACTAACAAAATGATCCGACATTTATTGAATTATTTGTTACAAAAAATGTGATAAATGAAGAACCACTCGACCGATTTTGTGCAAACTTCACATAAACCATCTACTAAATAGTCCAAACAAAGCCATAAAATTTGGTTTGGATAGGTAAGCCCGTTCTTGAGTTATAGAAACACAACGAAAAGTGGCATTGATTTTTATATATATAGATTACATTCTTTTAATAAAATGCTAAGTTATTTGTATTAACCATGAATTTGTATGTTTATTAGGTATTTGTATGTTTCTATATTTCAATGTCTAACCAAGTGAAAATACAAAAAAAAAATAAAGATTTATTCAGTTCCCTTAAGAAAAAATTCAGTCCCCTGAACATCCTTTTTCAAAAAAATGTTCTTAAAATCGTCATTTTTTTATTTTTTTGACTGGCCGCTTTCAACAATTCAAAGAGACGTTCTAATGATCAACTTTTACGTCTTTTGGCTTCCAAAAATGTCGGGCCGAAATATGTAACATTTTATTCCATTATTTGTAGAATCACCCATATAACATTCTTAACTATGGAAAAAATCGGAGATCTGGTGAGCCTCTTATTATTGACAACATATGTATGTATATATTCGAGATAAAAAAATTTGCAGTCAGTAATAGCATAATGCCATCTCAAATAAGACTTCAACAGTCTCTTCCCATAACAAGTAGGAAAAGCAACAGATTTTTAATAATGATGCCAACCTAAAATACCAAAAAAGATAAACGAATCTTAGCTTTTGCCACGGCATAGAACGAAAAGATTGTAATTTCCAGAACATCAGAAGTCATTTTTGGTGTTACGTCTCCAGTTGTGCGGTTTTGACAACATTTGAATAAAATAAAATAAATTTTTATCTATTTAATTTATTTTATTTTATTCAAATTTGGAAATTAGAAGTGTTGGTATTAATATTATTAATTTAATTTTAAGTGACGATTGTGATTTAAAAACCCATTAAGTAAGACGTTGTGCGAGAAACATTCCTACTGCCTCACTTTTGGTATGGGCTGCGTTTGGCTGCGATGGAAAGTCCCAATTGCGCTTTATCTTCCACAAAATGAATTCGGAAAAGTATGTTGAGCTCTTGGACGATGTTGTGATTAATTTTGGAGTAAATATTTTGGAATATAATTGGACTTTTCTGCAGGACATACCCAACGCCGCAATTACCAAGAGTTCCTTAAACCAAAAGTATAGCGTTAATGCAGTGGCCGACCATAAGTCCCGATCTAATTGGAAAATCTTTGGTGCACCTTGGTGCAGAAAGTCTACACCAATGGTCGTCAAGTCGACACATTACTTCATCACTGTGTCTCTGGCATATTAAGGGTATACAAAAAACCCCTTGAGTGTGCGCCGATTATAAAAAAAAAAAAATCTCTGAAAAGCGGACAAAACTTAGTTATTTCAATTCTAAGTCGCATTAATTTTATTATTTCAAAGAATGAAGGCCATATTAATTATTAACATATCAAGATTTCGTTTTTTTTTTTAAGAATTGAACAGTGCTTTTTTTAGTTGAATTTTAAATTTTAAACTTGGTCTTAATGTTTCTCGGCGATTTAGGTTTGATAAAAATAGATCGAATTTAAAACTTTGACAATTCAAAATTAAATTTCTGCTTCTCAACTGATTTTAAGTTTTGTTGCTTCTAGATATAGAATTTACGATGCTTGGTTGTAATTATAATTAGAATACCGTTTGATACGCAAATTTGTTCTTTTAAATAAGAGAAACTTCTGTTTAGGCCTGAAGTATTTCTCACTTCGTGTTCGAAATGATTACACTATGAAAAACATTTTCCATCATGTTACGTTAAACTATCACAACTATAACCATTTCAAAATCAAATTTTGGAAAATTGTCATACGTTTGTTTCTCATTTCTGAACTGAAACTAAATCATATAATTAACTGCACTGTCTCTTGCGAAGAACTGAAAAAGTCCTTCAAGACGATCTCTTGTCATGAAAAGTGATTCTCATTTTAAGCGTTCGTACTCGGCAGGAATTGTAGGTATTCTCCATTCCTGCCGACAGCACTTATATATAAATGGATGGGTAGTAAGTCTTTAGACCATTGTTGTCCACGAGCTGTCGCAGGTAGAATTTATTATTTTTTAACCTAAAAATATAGCGTATACACATATGTACATACCTTTTTCGAAATAGAAGTACCAACGTTGAGTTCTTTTTCAACTGATTTAATGACATCTTCCATGGTCACATCATCGGTGTTTATAGTCTGAAGAAATGCAACTAGGGTTGTGAAGAATCCTGTACGAGAAGCAGACGTGGACGCTCCAACACCACGTACCAATCGTTTCAAACAATACGATACTTCATTTTTGCGCTAAAATGTTCAAAATATTTTAGTTATTATTCCAACTTTTGGTTAAGATTAGTTTCCAAATATTTACTTTATCCTCATCCTGAGATTTCGATAATTGTTGCAACAATTGGGTTCCAGCATCGATTCGAACGTCTTCGTTTTCGTTTGTTAAATCATTAAAATATTTAAAGACAGATCCATCAACAATTTTAACTGGATTTTCGGTAACTTCTTTTTTATCTTCTTCAACAACTTTCTGTTCAACATCTTTAGTTTTTTTTACTTTCATATTTTAACAATTTATGAATTTTTGTATAATACGGAATAACATAAGACAACGCGAAATCGAAATGTGAGCACATGTGAGAGTTTTGAATTTTGATAGGTGTCAGTTCAATGACAGCAGGATAATAAATAGAAGGGTACGTTCATTGTGTAATGATAAAACAAGGTTATGGTCCCTTTACACGTTAGGAGAATCGTTCGCTTGTCCCCTATTACACGTTGCCTCATGAGACATGTCTCATTTATAGCCAAACCACAATCTCGCGTTTGGTCGGTCGGGCGTTGACATTTTGAATAAAAACAATAGACTCTTATGAGGCAATCTGAAATGTTACCTCCGGCGTTGCGACCGCTTTATATCGTAATATCGTAAACGTCAGACCAACGCCAGGCCAAAGCAAAAGTAGATCTATTTTCTATTCGGTCGGGCGTTTGACAGTTCATTGTCGGCCGTATTTTGTATTTTTTGTTTTGAAAGTTGAAAATTGAAGTGAAATAAGAAGTAAGTAATTGTAGTTCTTTTTTTATAAATAACTAGCGTACCCGTGCGGGAACTCCCGCAAGCAAATTTTTTTTTTCAACTGAAGTTTTTCAAAATAAATCATGTGTCTAAAAGTTTCTGTAGATTCGCAACATGAGAAGTTAAAAGCGTACGAATTATTTTTATTTAACGTATGCATATGTACCTGGATTAAAACAAAACAGCAAACCAATAAATTCAATCAAGTCCTTTTCTTAAAGGTAATGGAGCCAAGCGAAGGATATTTTGAAAAAACTAACAAACAATGAGCAAATCACATACGTATGTAACTATCCTATAACAATGTATGTAGTTAAACCTGTAGGCACATAAAGTTTAACTTACCTTAAAATAGTTTAAGTTCAATTACACACAAATATTTGTCAAATTTTTTTTGTTTTTAATTCGGAGAATTTTATTTTTGTTTTATTTTTTTTTAAAACTTTTTTGAGTGTTTTTATCGTTACTGCCTAGGTAAATCAATCAAACAATGCCCCTCCTCTGGGCCCGCACCACCAAAGTATGGCATTTCAATGCAACTACTTATGTATGTATATGTACTACATTTCAGTGCAATACGAAGATAGAAGTAGAGATAAATAATTTTGGGGTGCTTCGACCACCCAATGCCCCTACCCATTGTGAATCTAAACCATTCTCAGATCCCCTTGAACACACACAAAAAATTTCATCAAAATCGGTCCAGTCGTTTAAGAGAAGTTCAGTGACATACACACTCACAGAAGAATTATATATATAAAGATTAAATCGAATGTCGCCGGTTTCATTCAGGTTATTTTAAAAAAATGTTCTGGATCATGCTTTTGCATTGCATCATAATTAAGAGCAAAGAATCCATCAGTGTCTCTGCTTAAATTGAGCTCCCGAACCCATCGCTGCCTTTCTACTCTTTTTTCGTCGTTTTTAAATGCCTCATACCCAGCATAGCTCACAACACCGAACAAGGAAAAGTCAAGGAGGTCATCAAGATCATCCATATCGGCCATATCCATCTCTTGTTTAAGAAAATAGCTTTACAAATTAATTAAAAATTAAAATACGCAATATTATATACCTTGTAAATTAATAAACAGTAACAAAAATCATTGGAATATAACAATTAAGTAGGTACTTATTAAAGATGTCATGGAAATGTCAGTCAACGCTCGAGGTTTGAAGCTAAATTTCGTTTTACAAATGCTACGGTCGCGCTTTTTGACACATAAAATCGTAAATACGACCAAACGCCCATTAACGCCGGACCGACTGAACGCGAGGTTGTGATTTAGCCATAAATGCCTCATACCCAGCATAGCTCACAACACCGAACAAGGAAAAGTCAAGGAGGTCATCAAGATCATCCATATCGGCCATATCCATCTCTTGTTTAAGAAAATAGCTTCACAAATTAACTATTTTATATGCCCAAAATTTAAAATACGCAATATTATATACCTTGTAAATTAATAAACAGTAACAAAATTCATTGGAATATAACAATTAAGTAGGTACTTATCAAAGATGTCATGGAAATGTCAGTCAACGCTCGAGGTTTGAAGCTAAATTTCGTTTTACAAATGCTACGGTCGCGCTTTTTGACACACAAAATCGTATATACGATCAAACGCCCATTTAACGCCGGACCGACGAACGCGAGATTGTGATTTGGCCATTATGGTTTTCCTTTTAAATTTGTATCCCGTGAAGCACAAGCTATTACACGTTGACTCGTGTCTCATGAGACTCATTTCTCAAATTTGACAGTTGTTCGTATTTTTTAATGCACAACACAACACAAAACGAATATGAGAAAAAGAAACGTCAAAATGAGACTACTAAAAATCAGCCCGGTACTCACCGGGAATATTTTTTTGCATCTCATTTCCTCATATCTGCTTTCTTTTTCGCACTTACGTGAGCCTCGTCTCGTGAGACATCGTGTAATAGGGGACCTTGGGCTCATGTATAGACGTGTTTTTTATTTCATGTTCATATAGAATTATAGAAGAAAACAACATCGGGACTAATACTACGTTTTCACCAAGAGTAAATCCGCTAGAGATTTAAAATAAATCTTGAAGTGTTTTCACCAAAGAAACTGAGATTTATTTGAAGTTTTTACTCTGTCTTGTCATTCAATTGCCAATTTGGACAAGAGAAAAAAAAATTGCAATTGGGTAGTAAACAGGGGAAAAACAGATATTTCTATTTTGTGTTGATTGTCAATGAAGAAAGTGCGTTTACATAGGTGCGTTCTACAAAATAAGGTTTGTTTGTTTTGCAAATCTTCTGATTGTGAGAAGATTTATTTTAAATCTTCATTTGAGGTGATTTATATTTGTATGGTAAATCTACGAGATTTAAAGGAGATTTATGGTAAATCCACTTAAATCCCGGATTTACCTTAAGCCTAGTATACAGTTCTTTTTGAAGAAAAAAAAAAATGAGTGGTAAAAAAAAAATTTTTTTCTCATGAAAAAATTTCTGTAAATTTTTTCCGTCAAAACAATGGGATGCACATTGTTTTGCGTGAAAAAAAATCGTGGTGAGTATACATTTTTTTTTCGATTTTGGTTTACAGTTTGGTGAAATGAAAAAAAATTTTTTTCGGGAAAAAACTCTCCCATAAGAAATACATTGTTTTTTTTTTTTAGAAGAACTGTATACTAGGCTTTAGGTGAAAACGTAGTATTAGGAACTTCGTTCCAAAAAGTTGGAAGCAATATGCACGCTATAGCATTTGTCAGCTGTATTGAGCCTAGCATCAGCCAGCATGACTTCTCTGAACAAAAGCCGTGTTTTTTTTTGCAAGTCCATATAGAATTGTACAAAAAAACGACATCGGAACTTAAGAATTTCTTTCCAAAAAGTTGGAAGCACTGTGCACGCTATAGTATTTGCCAGCTGTATTGACTACTAGCATCCAAGAACGTCACTTTTGACTTCTCTGAACAAATTATCGATAACATATAGATAATATTATTTTGGCATCACCGTTTTTATCAGGAATAAGGTTGTCTCGAAAATTATCTGGACTTAGCTAAGTTCGTATAGACATAAGTAGTTGTTGTATTTACATGTAAAGTATATCAACCTCCAAAAAAATTTTGTACAATATTAGTATGATGTTAAAGCTGTTGTAGTATGAAACTAGGTTAAAACAACGATTTTGTAAATTTTAATCGGATACACATACATACATAGCATCATACTTTCTATATATTTTATTAAAGTTAAAATCATCAAATACACGAGTACCTTTCTTATTTTTTTAGTATCGTGCTTACTTCACATGACTCTTTGACATTTATAAACGTAAAAAAAGGTCTGTTTACTTAGTTTTTTGCACGAACTGCCAATGTCTTCAGAAGGAAATTTATTAAGAAAATTGCTTTAGTACGATACTAGTTAGAAAATGGTAAAAGTTAAGATTGAATCAGTTAACTACTTTAAAGTTAGCAAATTTTGAAGTAGTATCATACTAATACTGTTTAAAATTTTGCGCCACTGCTCCTAAAAGCATCCATGCAATCGAAATGAAGCCGAAAAAGAAAGTAAGATTAAACCCAGATATACATTGTTCAAATGCATGACAAGTGTCACAATTGACCAAATGTAAACGTTTTTATTCAGCAGGCAAATAAAAGAAAAACTGAACTAATAAACTATAGTTTATAGGAAACTTTATTAATAAGTAATTTATAAATTGTTTTTCACAAATTTAATGCCAGCTAAAAAACTTCGTCTGGTTGGGCGTTGGTTCGAAAATCAAATCCAAGAAAACTCTTCAATCCTTCCGCCTTTTAGTCTCGTTCGTTTGTAGCTTGGCTTGTTAATTTAATTTGACATATCCGCTTCTAGATGTCGTTGTCGGCGACACTCCCCCCTGGTAAGACGGTTGCAATCGACTTTTCATCTTGAACGTCGAGAACGGCAATCTTTACCGCTGGTCGAACAAAAATCCCATCTCTGGTTTGAACTGTCACTTTTCTTACCTGCCCATCACTATCCTCTTCGGGTGTGCTTGTCAACGGCTGTTGTGATGGACGGCTTTTAAACGAAGCAATATTACCTTGCGATTTTTAAGCCCGTGGGAGAGAGACGTATGTGGTGGCGGGGTTACATAAGGCGGAAGATGACTCCAAAAGAGAAACTAAGATTAAAAATCGCTTTCGTGTAAAAGCAGTAATGGCAATTCAATTTTATTGTTGTAGAACATATTCTCGTTTACACTTTTTGACATAATAATGTCTTCCGGATGGCGTTTTGGGCAGAGAATTTCTGCTGATCCGAGCAGAGATTGTGACATAACTCCGTGTTGATTATCTTCTGGCGACATTTCACTTTCATCTTCAACTTCTTCCTCATCATCATCGTCAGTTTCAGATGATGGATCCGATTGCCCATTGAGGTCTCCTGTTATTTCAGAAATATTGGCTTCAACCGTTCGAAGTTCTTCTTTGTTTTCTCGCAATTCATTTATCAACGATAATAATTTATTCTTTATAGCTTTACTTTTTAGTGAGGAGTCACAAGTCACAAGCTCTTGTGACTATGCCTTGTGAGGATTGTTGTGATTCGATAACACTTTGGTATTCTCCCCCTAATCGTCACAAGAAAACTCACAACAAAACTCACCACAGCATGGTAAGATTTTTAAGTGTCATTATTTGAACAGCTGATTATTCAAAACGAAGAAATTACAAAATGCAAGGTAACATCATTTTTAAACAATAAAATGATTAAATAATATGTAAATATAACATTTTCAGAAGAAAACAATCGTGGCGACTGCATAAAGTTTTCGGAAGGTGAAAAAACTTTATAAATGTATTGTTTTGGAGAGCGAATGGATCATTTGTATCTCTCAATGTTCTTAAAGCCGTCGACGCTGTAAACTTCTTGATACGATTAGTTTCTTAAAGAAATTTTTGTTTATGTAATAATATTACTTTTCTTTTTTGTGGGAAAGATCAGCAAAAATATTCACTAGAACAAAGTCCACTTCCATTTTCGTGTTCTCACAATTATTCACAAATCTAGAAAATGTTGTTACTGAATGTCAATCCAAGAAACTTTAAAAATTTATGAGTTGTGACCTGCTCTGAAGGAGATCACAGTTTCGATTGTTTTTGTGACTCTCACAAGTTGTGACTGAGCGGCAGAATTCGAAAAAGTCACAAACTCATTTTCACCTCTTCTTGTGAGGCATCACTGACTTAGGGAGAATCGGGCTGTTAGCTTCAGAACAGACACTGCTGCGATTGAAAGATTCCACGTTCTCCAATTGTCTCAAGTTAATACGCTGCTCGTCGATTTCTGACGACAAATCTTTTTGTTCCATATGGAGTTCTTCTCGGTATGTCTGCCAATCGGACTCTTCTTCCGGATACTGGAATTCCAAATCTTCAAATGTTTTACGATCGTTCTCAAGGGATTCGCAACATTTATTGAATTCCTCATTTAAACAATCATCCGAGGGTTTTTCTTTGAGCATTGCTGGCGGTCTTTTAGCTTGGTCTTGTTTAATTGCAATTTGTTTGTTATTTTCATCATTTGTCAGTTCCTCATCATCACCCTGTGTTTCTACCAAGTGTTCTCTGCCACATTGTAATGCAACCATAACAGGCGGAACTAATGTATTCATATTAATGCTGTAATTGTTGAAGAGTTTCGATTTCTCGTAGAAAACAAGCCAATCGTATGGTAGCTTACTGGCGAATTCTTTTAGTGACTTCTTTCCTGGAGGATTGAGCGATGAACTCCGTTGCAAGAGTAGTTGTTTATCGGTGCCTGATTTAATGTTCATTCGCTTGCGATCAATAAGGGCAATATTTGGATAAAGACCGCCCAGCAAGCAAAGACGAATTAAATTCCAATCGTAGTTATTGGAATTTCCCATTGAAACAGCGTACTTGCTGACAATAACATCGTAGATCTGTTTTCTTGTAGAACAAAATATTTCCATGCACGGCATTGAAAGAAAATGTTTATTACAAAATTCTTGTTTTGTTCTTCTGTTGTTTCTTATAGCCATATACGAATCGTACAGAACGAGGATTCCCATCTGGTCACTAAAATAGTCTCCGGAAAGTGATTTGCGTTGAACTGATGCGGTTTTTCCACTCTTTGAATGACATAGGTCGATAGAAACTCCTTCGTTTTCTATGTAGTACTGTAGTTGATCAGAGAGTTCGATTGTACTCTCAAGTCGTCCACTGGCTTCTAATATTTCATTAATAATAACATTAAAGTTTGTTTGTGTAAGCATATCGGCTTGAACTATTTTTGCTGGTGTTTCTGCCGCAGATAGACGTAAATATTTCTCCATCAATGATGAACGATAGCCGGTGTGGAAAAGTATATCTTCCAAATGGTAAATTTTGACATTGTAGCTTTGCCCGGGTACATTAACTATAGGGCACTCGTTAAAAAACGACGAAAGCAAATTAATGTCCATTGTTGCAGACATCAGCAGGACTTTCAGGTTTTTATTAAGCTTCAATTGTTCTTTAGTGGTAATCAGAATGAAATCGGTATCTTTATCACGCTCATGTATTTCACCAATGATTAAGTGAGTGATTTTTTGAAAAAAGTCTCTGGCATCTCCCATTATAGATCGCAATACACAGCCACTTGTTGTGTAAATAAGATTTGTAGTCTTCCTCATTCGACTTTCCAAGCGAATCTGATAGCCAACAGTTTCTCCAATGGGTTCACAGCGTTCTTCAGCAACACGATTAGCCACAGTTCCAGTTGCTATACGTCGTGGCTGTGTGCAAATAATTCGGCATGGTTTGTTTAGCCGCGTACACTCCTCAAGAATGTATTGGGGTACCTGGGTCGTCTTTCCAGAGCCAGTTTGGCCATTTATGATAGCGACAGAATTATTGCGAATCACTTCATTGTTTGCACTTTGATACCATGGCAATAGGCAAATCCATTCTGTCTCGCTGCATTTGCGGATTGATCCTGGGTGGTCTTGGTGGTAGGGAGTTCAAAGAGATTCCTCTCACCTTAGCGGCAGCATCCCAGACGATGCGTATCTTTTGAGGTTTCTTCGGATTCATTACGGGAAAAATTGGTAGGTACCAGGTTCGACGATGATTTTGTTCCAGCTCTTTTTTGGAAAGCTTGCGAATATAGCCCTTTCTTGTATATTCGGCTATCTGATGGTTCAGGTTGTCTTTCAGTTCTGAATTCTGATCCAATTTAGCTTGTAGGCAGCGAAAACTTCGAGCAGCCATAGGAAAGCTGTCCGGAAGTTCGACTTCATCGTATTTCCAAGGCAATCCTGTCTCATTTCGATCATCATCATCAGTTCGAACTGTTTTGGACTCCATTATTTCAAGAGCACGTTGATCATCAGGTGAAATCAAAGATTTCGATGTGTTGGCGAAAACACCTAGGCTGTCAAGCGTAAAATATTGTTTCTTCATATCGTGAAGCTTATCGTCTGATGGTTGCGTGCATTCGCAATGATGGAAACTATGATGAATGTGAATTGCTGAAATAGTTTCTTGAGGTTGACATACTCCATGAATCGTCCAGCCCAAACGTGTCTTGGATGCAATCGGTTGATTTATGGTTCCTTCTCTATATTTTAGCTGAGTACCCAAATGCCAGTTATTAAGACCAATCAATATACGCGGAGTCGATGAGCTATATGAACTAATTGGAAGTCCCTTTAGGTAGGAATAGCTTGACTGTAAGTTCTTCATGCATATTGACTGCGTTGGTAGTTTTAGTGCTGATACTGTTCGAACACCGGAGATTGTATATTTTCTGTTTGTGTTTTTGGAAGAAATTTGGACTGAAACGAGTTTAGAATTTTGTTCCATCCGATGGGTGTCTCCGGTCCACTTAAGGCACAAAGCTTCGTGTGGTCCTTGTAACTCAAGTTCATCAGCTAGGGAGGCGTCCATTAAAGAGAGCGACGACCCTTCATCGAAGAAGACGAATACTTTTACAGGACCTCGTTTACCATGAATTCTTACTGGAAGAATTCGAAACAGTACGCCCATTTTGTTGTCGATATGGGTGTTGATTCGTGCAGTTGCAATGGCATCTTCGTCGTAGTTATGTAGTAGACGGTGGTGCTTATATGTACACCCGTTGATTCCGCAAGCTGCAGTCAATTGACATCGGGAACGTACGTGAGAAAAGAGGCACAATCGACACAGCCTTTTTTCTTTGGCGATATTCCATCTTTGGGAGGTGTTGAAGTTGTTGAAGCTGGAGCAGTTTTCAACCTTGGTGCAGTTTTGATCGCATATACAGCATCTTTTACGGCTTGATGGACGTGAGTCAGAATTGGTATTATGTACGGCAACCTGACCTCTCGCAGTAGATTTCTCGCATTGTATTTGGATTTGCGGAATGTTGTAAGAGTAACGCTGCTCACAGTTCTAGCTAGCTGCATCAGCCAAGTACCCAAAGTACCAAGGTTCACTTCGATGTTCGATGAATATGTTGCCCAGTTTAACTTAATTTGGGCTGGTAGTTTCTCAATAAGTTCCTGTAAGAGAACGGGGTTATTTAAGTGATTTAACATACCACATGCTTCCATGGTAGAACACATGTTATCGACTGCTAGTGCAAATGGAATAATGGTTTCCAATTTCTCTGATTTTGGATTTGGTTCTGCACGAACCTTCTGCAACAATGAATGGATGATTGTTTCTGGTCGTCCAAAAATAAATTTCAGCGTCTCAATTATGGTGGAAACGTTTTGAGGAAACAGAAGTCGGCTTCGCACTGCTTCCAATGCCGGACCCTTCAAGCATTTTTGGAGTCGTTGAATATTCTCCATATGGGTTATTCCACACGCTGCAGTGGTTCCCTCGAAGCAACTTATAAAGATAGGCCATTCTTCTGGCTTACCACTGAATATCGGCAGATCGTTTGGTAGAGCTTGTCTTGCTGCCAGTTGACTTTGTGTAAATAGTGGTGGCGAGGCATCAAATTCTGGCAGTCGTGGAGCTGAAATTCCATATCTTGGAAAGGCAGCAGGAGGAGATGAAATATTTGCATTTTCAATGCCTGGCCGCAGAGGAGGAGCACATGGACGTCTTGGCTCCAACATCTTTTCAGGTTGTGCTTTGTAAACAGTGCGACTTGCCTGAATAGATTGTGCTTCTATCCACTTGTCCACTTGGTTTTGGTTTGGACAAACAGTTTCTTCATTCAGTTCAGGTTCTTGTTCGTCCGAATCATCCTGCAGTAATAGATTGAAACGTTCGTCCATGTACGCCTGGTCCACCTTGAGCTGTTGGGCCTTTCTTTTCTCCTGCAGTGCTCTTTCTTCCTCTTGCAGTGCTCTTTCTTCCTCGAGCTGTTGGGCCTTTCTTTTCTCTTGCAGTGCTCTTTCTTCCTCGAGCCGTTGTAATTGGAGCTTAATGCGACGTGATCGTGTTGATCGTACGGTGCTGGTTACAGATTTTATTTGGGAGTGCGCTGATGCAGTTTCTGCAGCAGAGTTGAAAAAGAGAGGGATATTATAATTTAAATTAAAGTAAGGATTAAAGTAGGATTAAATGGGTAAAAGACATTCAGCGTCATCTGGAATGCATAAGACATTTCGACGGATAACGGTGTCTTCAACGCGGCTCAGTGCCAGATGACGATTGGCTGGCCGCCGTGCTGCCGCTTCTCGCTGTCAATCGGGTGTCGTGTTGACAGCACCTCTTCTTATGCCGGAACTCAAAAGAAGGAAAGGGAAAAGGTTGACAGGAAAGAAGTAGGGCGAAGGTGAAATAGAGAGGAGGATCGGTGACAGGAAAGAAGAAAGAAAAGAAGAAGGAATAAGCTGAAGAAACCTGAAAAGATAGAAACACGACCTAAGGAGAAGAAGAGAAAAGACGCACGATGTTCGCTGTGAGGGTCGCGGCATGCTTGTTCGGCTCGGCCATGACTCGCCGGTTGGTGGGGGGGGATCTTGCCCTCACAGACGAACTACTCCTTTTTCAAAACATAAATCATGCCTGAAAGATATTATACAAAAAAAAATGCGATACCACCACTTAATTTGATTCACCACACTCGATGCTGATGATGACGCTTCAGCTTGGCCTTATAATTCCCACCCCTCCGTGGAATCCGGTAGGCCGCTCACGAATGCGGATTCCCCTTAGTTGGACTCCTTTAGCCCACCATCACATCCATTTGCTGCATACTTATCGTCACTCTCCGTCGCATACCCTTCTCACCCCCTTAGAATACTTCCTACTCCGCCATCGAGCTATCGGCCCGATCACAGAAAGAATACAACAAGATTTTGGTTTTCAATGAATCATACATCGATATTCTCTCAACCTTTATTCATTACTCGTAAAGTTTTATCCAAAAGATAGCGAAAAAATTCAAACAAATATCAGTTATATATAATATTTTTAAATGTGACATATAGATGATTATTCTTAAGCAGAAACGATATATAAAATGATTCTTAAAACTTTAGATTGATCAAAAGTTATAACAAAAAAATATTCAATATCAAAAATTAACAAAAATTGTATGACCAAAAGTATGCACGTACCATGCACGACAAAAAAAAACCTGGAAGAATCACCGGTTTTCCTCGGCGGAAACCCTCCCCACGGTCTCGCAACTATGTGCTATGCGTACCAGTACACGCCCGCTATAAAAAAACCAAACGCCAAACCCTTTTGCCTTCCTATATATAGAGCTCTATTTATAGCTACCTAAAAGGGGCAAAATCTTGCTTCCCGCGACCGAGACCCGGACAGAATCCCACCGCGAATTCTTATCAAAAATGCCGGTGTAGGATTTTCCAAACTCTTTTGGGCGGCGGCACTTAGATTTTATCAAAAAAAATAATTTTAAAATTTGGTCTTAACATTCACTAAGTTATAAAATTTCGTCTAACATCGCTTGAATAAAGGTTCACAATATACTTAAATCTCAATTGACAACAAAATTAACAAAAAAAAAAAGGTGTTCTGGAACTCAGTAACTTCGGGCTGGACTCTTGCTCCTTATCTCCTCTCGTCTTAGCGGTATCCGCTTACTCGGGCCAGTCACGGACAGTTCCGTGAGATTACGGGGCGGTTTACCGTAAATTCCGCAAGGAACAAAAAAATGATATGAGTCGGTTGCGGAAATGTCCGCAGGATTACGGAAAAGGTTGATCCGCAAGATTACAAAAAAAAAATCTGCGGGCTCCCAAGAAAAAAGGAAAAGGAAAGAAAAGAAGGAAAGGGGTGACGCCTCTTCGGCTCCCGCTGAAATTCGTAAAATGTCTATGAATCCCTAACATCCCTATTACTTCCAACTAGCACTCTCTTACTTGGCACCCGGAGAATCACGGGCTTACGCTCAACCTTTTTTTGCTGTGCCGGTTCTGGCAATGGCCACAGATGATTCCACAGTATATTTTTTTATTTCAGCCAAAATCACCCTGGAGCGTAGCAAAGGAAAAAAAAACGTAGGGCATTAGTTCCGTCGTATTTTCTTGCACACAGAAATTACTTTTCACAAAAACAAATGCAAAAATAAATCACCCTTTCATAAAAAAATCACGAAATTCACACAAAAAAAATAATTCCTCGCGTTTGACTTCTGTACTTTTGCAAAAAAAAAATTTATCGCGAAATGTTTCCTTTTTGCACCTGCTTTATATCTCACCACGGTTAAACTTCAAATGCCTTCTTCAATTACATGACACTTCTCTCTAACCTCAGCTTGAAAGTTCTCGAATCACTTTGTCATTCGTCCAAAAAATGCATCGTCATGCACTCGGCCATTTTTTAGCTGATGCTCTTGTCAAACTTAGCTATTAGCCTGTCTGCAATTATGGCTTTCTTCTTGCTGTGTTTGTTCGTTGCCGAGCAAATGTCATGCAATTTGCCGTCGGCAATTTCACTACCTTAATTAGAGTTCGTTTCAGATATCTAATATAGGAATTACAATGTAAACATTATTTTTTTTTGTTCTATGTCCCTTATTATTTACCTTTATTTTATAATTTCTCTAACCTTTGAACTTTTTATTGTAGTTATAGCTAGTATTTAAGTTTTGTTTATTTCAAAAAAAAAAAATCATAATAAAAATAAAAATTCTCATTTACACAAAAAAAACTAATTTGTTTCAATTTATTTACGATGATCATCAATCGTCACAAAAATGAACCATCGCGCAACTTCAATACGTAAGAACATACATCAAATCTAGTGTACGCCTACCATTACTAATTAATAATTTAAATTCCACTCTAGATAACCACTTCCAGCCACTTGTCATCCACATTCCATGAATTCCTTCCACTTCCTTCTTTTTACGTTCATTCATCTTTTTAATATACTATTTCCTTTTACTATTTCAGAGGCGGCCATTGAGGAAGATGAACCCAGGACCCACCACCATGCAAGCGGAGCCGGAGGACGACGAGGACGACAACGCCACACAAAAAAAACTGGTAAGTTTTACGTAATATTTCAATTTTCAGAATTATTTTATTCAGTTTTATATATTATTTTACTATATTATTTGTTTTCTTTTCAGATTACCTCTCCCTGCTGATGATGATCAGCAGAGAAGATGAGGACGGTGGTGATGGCGGCGCGGCGGTGACCTCTCGCACGGCAGCAAGAAAAATATCGGTAAGTATCTACCTAATCCTTTACTATTTGTGCCATCCGTTTTCCGATAACGAAAATAACATTTATTATCTTTATTTTCAGCTTCAAATTTTAGCGCCAGCGACGCCTCAGCTGCCGACACAACATGCGTCAAGGGGATATGATCGACTTCAGCTCGGCAGCGAGCATCAAGTATCGTAAGTATTTTTCTTTGCTTCATTGATAATTTTTAATCAATTCCATTTTTCTCTTTCAGGTACAACTTCTGCGCCTGCGACGCGCTCTGCTGCGGCACGTCAGCGCTCAGTCCTTTAGCCAACGAGGCAGCCGTAACAAAACATCGGCGCTGAGACGAGGGCATGTTGAGGCACAGTGACGATGACCGCTGCCGATGAATTATTATGTACCTGTGGGGAAGAACCCACATCCTAAAGCCGGGCCATTCATAATTACTTATAACCTTACCAATGCAGGTATGTATTATTTTTTTGAAATTTTATTCCCTTAGCTGACTGGACTAATTATTTATTTAATTTCTTTTCTTTACAGTTTGTAATTCTGCCTCTGGTCAACTCCAACAATGCAGCTCCTCATCAGTACATATGTGCAGCAAACAAAATTTTATTCACCATGCGATCAACAGGAATCCATTTACCACATACCTTATCGTCGTGGTCCTCGATCTCATCATCAGCAACATCATTGCAGAATTATGAAACGAAATCCCAAACTTTTCCGTCATACGGATTTTATTTAAAACATACATTTATGTGCTTAACTCCTATTTGAAGTGATTGATTACTCAACAAAGTGAAAATCTTTACATAATGTAATAGAATTACAAGATTTAAGTCGTTATAAGAAATGAAATCGAATTGTAAATTTTTTTGACGACAGTGCACAGTGTTTGTTTTTTTTTTTCTTTTCCCCTCGCTCGCCGTCTACACTTTTGCAAATTTTCTTGTCCCAAAAGGGAACGATTAAAGAGCCGTACACTATAGTGAAATAATCGAAAAAGTGTAAATACTAAAGTGAAAAACGAGATACAACAAAAAAAATATTTCGCCGTGGTATTTCTTGTTACTCAAAAAATAAAGGATTCCACCAAAAATTAGTCGGGAATTTTTTGAGAATTATTTAATTTATCGGTTTTTCTCATGGATAAAATTTAATTAAAATCATGACTCGCAAGAACATGTAAACAACCATTTTCAATCAAGAACCAATAACACTCTGAAGCTGGGAAAAATTAAAAGATTTTGTGTGTTTTCGTCGGATTTGTTTGTCATCATCATCGTCCTCATAGATCCAGGTACGAATAGTTTTAAGATTATTTAGTATGCAATTATTATTATGAATCGTATGTACTCTTTTCGCTTTAAAACAAATTTTCCTGTGTTCATAATTTTAATGACGGAATTTCCGTTAACGAAATCTGAAACGAATTCTACGGGGTTTAAATCCTTCGTTTTGTATTACGATTAAATGAGCGATTTTACTTATATAAGAGCGTTTTTATAATTGTGGGCTGCTATTGTGGGTCGATATACTATTTGTTTTTATTGAAGGGTTCTGGTTTTAATTTGGTTTTATTGAAGTTTTCTGGTTTTAATCGAATGGGTTGATTAAGAATTGCATTGATAGGCAGTGCTGCCGGTTGTATAGCATGCCGAAGCGGTATAGGTATACCTATAGTTTGGAACACTGTAGGCAATTGTTTTATTTTTTTCTCTTTCGAGTTGAATTATAAAACTATTTCGAATAATTTAACAAAAACAAAAGTTTGACAGACTCAAAGTTAAAATATCACAGATGGGAACTTATAACTAATTAAAACTACTAAAAAAAAATATCACAGATCGAGCATTGGTCAAAGGGTACGGATGCCTGGACCATATCACAGCTTTAATAAATTTTAAACGTGTGATTGCACGATTTGCAGAGTTGATACTCTACATAAGGTGATTTTGATTTTGAGTTTTTTTGTAATCGTGATCAAATATATTAACAAATGTTTCAAGACTGCATAATTGGTGATGCTTTTGAAAGGTTTTCTTGTTTTTGTTCGTTTATAAACTGGGTTTTGTGGTCGTATAGTAACTCAAATACCTAACGGGTTTTCTTATATATAATTCAACCGATTGGGTTTTCTACCATTCTATTCAGTCTTTTGAATATTGTTTACCAATCACAGATGATGCTTATTATTCTAGTCAGTCTTTTAAATGTTTGTCATCCTAACATAAGTTGGATTCTTACTATTCTAATCAGTCTTTCGATGTTCACTTTTACTTATCACAGTTGTTGCTTCTTATCCTAGTCAGTCTTTTAAAATTTTTGTTTTCATATCACAGTTGATGCTTAATATCCTAGTCAGTCTTTATGAAATATCTTATCTCGTATCACCGGCCAGCACTTAAATCTAACTTAACGCTAAACTTAAAGCTAATCAGGTACGGTGGTGGATATTGTTTGTCGATGAGTATAGGTACTTATGGACATCAGTCTGGACATGCATTGTCGTTAACACAGACATTAAATAAATTTTTTGCAACACATGGTGTTTATTGCACATTGCTTTAAGCTATATAATATTTAATATGATGACTGACTGGTTTGACTAGAATAGTGTAAAGTTCTTTCAGTTGGTTCAATATCTTTTTACTGACTGGAATTGGCTATGACGAAGAGAATTATACATGAATATGCAACAAAAGGATAATTTGTTTTTATTGTTTCATATCTTTCGCATGAAAGATACCAATGCTTTTACCAGCTAGATTTTCTAGTTCGTAAAGGTTTTTACCTACAGCTTTGACTACACGACATTTAATAAATTTTGGACATAACTTGGCTGACAATAGTTTTGACGAATCACTGAGGATAAAATTTCGTTTGTATACTTCTTGACCAGGAAGATACTTTACGTTTCTGGAACGGAAGTTATAATTTTTCGCGGTTCTTTCGTTTCCTTTCAAGATGTTTTCTTTTAATCTATTGCGGATGATTTGCAATCTGGCTTGCCGGGGTAGTGTCGACACTTCTCCATCGGCTAAGTTACTCAACTTGTTCGCGAGTTCATAGCTGGTGCCATGCATCATCATGTTCATACCGAACAAGGCGTAGTACGGTGTTGTGCCAGTAGCTGAGTGAACAGAACTTCTTAGAGCCGCCGCTATCTCGCTTAGATGTTTATCCCAATCGCGCTGATCAGTTTGCAGATAGGAACGAATGGCTGACAGCAAGGTTCTATTCACTCGCTCTGAGGCGTTGGATTGCGGTGCATAATTGGCTGTCTTGAAATGCCTTATGCCGTAAGTGGACAAGAGATTTTGAAATTCTTTCGAAAGGAATTGTTTGCCGTTATCCGAATGGATTAGTTGCGGTACTCCAAAAGTGTTAAACAATTCATCTCGCAAGAAACGGACGACACTTGAAGCTTTTGCTGCACGCAAAGGTTTCAAGAACACAAACTTGGTCAAGTGGTCGAGGACAACAAATACATAAGCATTACCATTTTTGGAACGCGGATACGGACCTATAAAATCTATGTATAGTTTTTGGAATGGTCTATCAGTATAGTAATTACTGGTAATTGGTGGACGTGACACTACATTGGACGCTTTCGACTCTTTACATATTTTACAATTCGATATATACTGACGAACGTGAATGGTCATGTTTGGCCAATAGAAAAATTGTCGTATTCGGTGTAACGTTTTGGCTATGCCACCGTGTGATGATCGTGGTGGATCATGAGCCTTTTCAATTAAGTCTTGTGTTAGGTTTGAAGGAACCCACAAACACCATTCATGTTCATTTAGGACATCACTATTTGTTGGAAAGCTGCGTTTGTAAATGAAACCATCTACGATTTTTAAGTCTGGAAGTTCGTCTCGTCGAAGTTGAATTGTTTTAGTGAGCTCAAGATACTCATCAGACTTAAACTCTACGGAATCTAAGTCTATCAACGGACTTACTTCCTCCAAAGAAACTACATCTAAGTGTGCCCGAGAAAGCGTGTCTGGCACAACGTTTAGCGATCCTTTGCGGTGCTCTATGTTGAAGGCATATGATTGGAGTTCTAGGCTCCACCTAGCGAGACGACCACTTAGATCCTTCATAGTCATAAGCCACTTCAGGCTAGAGTGATCGGTTATGATCGTGAAGTTCATACCTTCAACATAAGGTCTGAATCGTTTTACCGCCATCACTGCTGCCATGCACTCTTTCTCGGTCACGCTGTAGTTCTTTTGACAAGAGTTCAGCTTTTGCGAGAAGAATGATATTGGCAGTTCGCTTTCATCATCATTTTTCTGGAACAGAACTGCACCTATTCCAGAATCGGACGCATCGCACTGGATGAAAAATGGTTTCTTGAAATCGGGGTGTGTTAGCACAGGAGCTGAAGTTAAAGTTCTTTTAAGTGCTTCGAATGCTGCACAGGCTTCTTCAGTCATTACGAATTTCGTTTTTGATTTCTTTAAAGTATCCGTCAAAGGTGCTGTTAAGGTGGAAAAATCTTTTACAAATCGCCTATACCACCCCGCTAGGCCTAAAAATCTCCGAACTTGCCTGGGATTTTTCGGTATAGGGAAATTTGCTACTGCTTCTACCTTTTCGGGATCTGTTTTTAATTTCCCACCACCAACGATAAAACCTAGGTATTTCAGTTCCTTGAAACAAAACCTAGACTTTTTAACGTTGATGGTGAGGTTCGCCTGCCTTAGACAGGTGGCTACTTCATCCAACAACTTTAGGTGAGAATCAAAATCTGGAGCGATTATCAACAGGTCGTCCAGGTATACGAAGACGCGATCCCGTAATCGTGCAGGGATTACCTTGTCCATTAACCGACATAACCTTTGAGCCGCGTTACACAACCCAAAGGGCATGACGGTGAACTGGTACAAGGGTCTCCCTGGCACCGCAAACGCTGTCTTTTCCCTACTGGCTTCCTCCAGCGGTATTTGCCAGAAGGCTTCCTTTAAGTCAATGCTGCTTATATAATAGGTGTCCGGCAAGCGACTAAGTAGACCCTCTATGTGAGGCAGTGGATTTGCATCTTTTTTTGTAACGGCATTAACTCTACGCGAATCTAAACAAAATCTATACTTTATAACACCGTTTTCTCCTGCTTTCTTAATTAAGACTACCGGTGAGCACCACGGGCTCTCACTTTCCTCGATTACTCCTATTTTAAGCATTCTATCTAGTTCTTCATATAGCAAAGCTTGTACCGCTGGAGAAACCGGGTAGTGACGTTGCTTTACCGGGATCGCGTCGCCGGTGTCAATAACATGACTCATTAACGAAGTCTTTCCAAGACCATGACGTTCATAGTCTAGGAACCTCATCTTGACAGCTTCTAATCGAGACTGTTGTTCGGAAGACAAAACATGTGCATTGGGATGCGGAATATTTTCAGGTTCCGTAATGGAACTAATTATGTTTGGAGCTACACGAAAAGTTCTCCAAAAGTCGACTCCCAGATAACATTCTTGGTCGAGACCTGGAACTAAATAAAATAAAATTTCATCTTCTACACCATTATACTGTAATTTACATTTTATTTTTCCTACTATTTGTTGGTTTTTACCATCGGCAGTTTTAACTCCCGATTTATATGGCATAACTTTTAATCCTATATCTTTCACGAATTTCGAACAGTTTTTTCCCAGTATACTAATACTTGCTCCGCTATCTAATAACCCATATAACTCTTTATGACCTATTTTTATTTTTGCATAAGGGCGAGGATCTGAACTGGTAAAAACCGTTGTCGCTGATATGCAATTTCTTGTATTCTTTCTCAGACGGTATCTTTGACGCGTTTTCAAAATTCGACTTGATATCGCGCTTAATTTATTATTGAAGATTCGTTCTCTTGTTTCTTTATATTCTTTGAGACGGATATGTAAAGGAATGAATTGAAGTTTACTTATACTACTATTTTTCGACTTATCATTTAACTTATTATTTGAACTATTTCTTTTTAATATTGTAATTGGTTTATTGTTTTGAATATTTTGTGTTTGAGCGTCTATGACGATCGAGGTGGTTCGTGGGGTGTCTGTGTCGAACGCGACTCCCCCAGACTTCTCGCGTTCGATCTGGAGTTTCCCGTACGACACTGCGGACAATTGGGTTTGATGACGTCTTCTTTACCACATCCAAAACAATAGATTCTATGACTTGGAGACGGACAATCTACGTAACTGTGTCCTACTTCGTGACAATTCCAACATTTCAACTGTCTTGGCTCGTTGTTATTCCGGGACATACGAGGTCTGCTGTTGGATTGTTGAAAAGCGTCGACGTGGTCTTCTTCATATTCTGGACTTTCGAATGCCAGCTCGTTCGCTGCGAAACGGTTTGGTTGCCTAACCGGCCTAGTGATTTCACGCTCCCGTTCTCCTCCTCTCGGTGGAAAAGCGAACTCAGCATCCTTACATGCTCTTCTCAGTTGGTCGAGATTGAAGAGCGCTTGCGGGTATACCAACTTTCCGATGCGGTCGTTCAAATTTCGTTTTAAAATACGAACTAATTCTTCCTCGGAGATCTGAATCCCGAGCTGACTTTTCAATTTGTATATGGCCGCAAAATAGGTATCGATAGGCTCCCAGGCTCCTTGACGTCGGTCCATAATATCTCGCATTATCTCTAAATCGGATTTAATGTTTCTGAACTGACGCATTAAGGCGTCTCTAAGTCCTGGCCAGTCTGGGCGATAGCTAGTTCGTTGATACTGCCAGTACCATTCGTAGGCTGCTCCTGACAGTAATAAGTGGAAGTCTCTCAGGATCTCCGCCCAAGAACATCCATGCTGTCGTTGAAGCACTTCGACTCGAAAGATGAAATCTTCAACAGTTAGTCGATCCGGTTTACCTTCGAACAGTATTCCCCACTTATCGATACGTATCGGCGGTCTTGCTGCTCTAGTATGATAAGAAGGTGGTGTCGTAAATGGTGGTTCTGGATACCGGTTTTCTACGGGATAGTAACCATCCGGTGGATATGGCATCCTATGGCTGTTGTTGTCATTTCCATAAGGCTGATTTCTCTCAAAGTGCGGTGGCTCCTGAAAACCTCGACCAGAATGGTTCGGTAGCGGTACATGTCCGTTCGAGAAATGGTTTGTTGGTGCTTGACAATGTTCAGGAATCGCTCGTTGTGGGTTGATTGACGGCAATTGTGGTATGTTTCTCGTAGGAAATTGGTTTGTTGCTGCTAATGGCATCTCTGGTATAACTCTGGGAGCTGATGTCCGAGTAACCTTCGGTGGACGAACCCTCTCCTCGAGTGGTGGAATTGGACGCGTAGCGTAGTTGATTTCTTTCATGAATTCTAGGAATCCCCGCTCAACTTCGCTTCTGACGGATTCGGAAACATCACCACTTATTGAACCGGTATATGTCTCATAAGCGTTCACTACGGCTAAGTTAATGAGTGTCCTTAACTCAGCTGATACACTGCTCGCGGTAACTTCTTGTACTTGGTTATTCTGATTTGGAATCGCCTGTTCCGCCGCTGCTTCACCTCGCTGAGGGTTCGCTGGGAAATCATTCAGGGGGCTAACGCCAACAGCGCGGTCTCCTTGAGCGTCAACTAGTTGCCTAGGGTCTCTAGTATGACTTCTCTCATCTGCAGACGTTATATTGCTGTAAGGAGGTGTTGAAACTGTTTCTACGGCTTCGTCGGACCCGCTTGTGCCGTGCGATGAAGGCTGCGTAGGCGGTTCTGTCATCGTAGTCTCACTCACGACCTGATTCTTTGTGCCACTCGGCTTACTTGCTGGTGGTGGCTCTTGCATGGTCGGTGGATCATCAGATCCGCGTGGGGGTGAATGTACCGTGGGCATTTTCTCGGTATTTCCCACTAACTTGAATTGACTACGGGTGACTGGTCTGTGGAAAACTTTATCTTTGTGTGGAGTGTTGGGTTCTTTGCTTTGAGACTTATTACTCATTACCTATCTCACAAAAAATTTTACTTTTGACAAGACTGTTTAAGTTATCAAAAATTGTACTAATTGGGATAAAAACTAGTTGATTCTTGAATAGACCAACAAAAATAAATAACAAACTATGTATGTAACTGATTGACCGATTAATGAACGTACTGAACGAGATTTGAAATTAAACTTTAATTGAACTAACTTTGACTAAGAAAAATGTATTTTGATTATGAAATTGGAAATTTGACAAAGAATATGGAATTTTGTTGACGGAATATGAAATTTGACGAAATCACTAATATGAAATTCTGATGACAGAATATGAAATTTTGATGACGAAAAATAAAATTTTGATGACGAAATATGAAATTTGATAAAGAAATTTGAATAAATAAATAAAGAAATATTAAATTTTGATGATGAATTATAAAATTTCGATGACAAAATATATAATTCTGATAACGAAATTTGAAAAAATAAATAAATAAAAGAAAATGAGATTTAGACGAATGAAAATAAATACGATTGATGAAAAAAAAACGAAAATTAAGACTAATGAACTAAAAAAATAAAAAAAATTAAAACTTTAACGAAAAAGAAAAAGAAATATATATGAAACTTTTGATGAAATTATGTAAAATTTGCACAAAATGACGAGAGAAAAGAAAATAAATAATAAATAACAAGAAAAAAAAAATGATTGATTAAGAAAATGAAATCTGAACTAATAATCCTAAAATCTAAATAAAAAAATCTATCTATAACAACTGTTGACCATCAATATTGACTAACCAACCGCAAAAAAAATTATAAAAAAAAAACTAATAACTAAACCTAATGCTATATATTTTTTTGTTGATTTTATGTTTTTTTTTGACTTATGACCTAAAACTTATTACTACCAACCACCTAATTGACTAAAACTAAAATATAGAGAAAATAAATAACTAAACTAGAACTGAACTAAAAACTGAAACTTGACAAAAAAAACAGATGACGAAATCGTATTATTCGCTAACAAATTGCAAAAACTCAAAAAAAAACTCTCTAACGAAAACTCTTAAAAAAAATTCTTTCAAAAAACCATGTATAAAAAAAACATAAAAGTTGCTTGAAATCTCGGAATATTATTGTTGTATTTTGTATTGGTAATTCGGGGGTGTTTGGGGTAGCTAGGGAAGTGACTTGCTCTGAATTGTATTGACGAAATTGTATGACTCCTATACAGAATTATGATGGTGTTCCAGGAGAAATAGTTTTACTCTGAGTGTGGTGAACAAACAAAAAAAAACATTGAAACGACACGAAGACAATTTCAAATTGTTCTTGCTGTCGAGGTCGAAACACAGCGTCGCGATTTGAAAAGCTTTCTAAAGAGCTATCTTAACAAAGACTTACGCTTTGGTTCGATCCCGTCAGCAAAGACGACTTGAACTGAGAACGCCAATTGCGGCTTCTTTAAACTCCGACCTGTTAACCGCGATTCAAAGGTTATGTAAAAACTCTACCTTTGAAGACATGAAAACCTAAAATCGAAGGAACGCAAATGACCAGACAACTAGATGTTTCGACCGTTTTCGCCTCATACGCCCAAAATCAACACGTCGCAATTAAAACGCTTTCTAATGAGCAATCGTTATTAAGACTTACGCCTCGATTTGATGTATTTAACGCCAAGGTCGGAACATTGAAGGAAAACACTTGGGACAACACGAATGGGACAACACGTTCGGGCCCCACGTTGGGCGCCATTTGAAAAAGAGAGGGATATTATAATTTAAATTAAAGTAAGGATTAAAGTAGGATTAAATGGGTAAAAGACATTCAGCGTCATCTGGAATGCATAAGACATTTCGACGGATGACGGTGTCTTCAACGCGGCTCAGTGCCAGATGACGATTGGCTGGCCGCCGTGCTGCCGCTTCTCGCTGTCAATCGGGTGTCGTGTTGACAGCACCTCTTCTTATGCCGGAACTCAAAAGAAGGAAAGGGAAAAGGTTGACAGGAAAGAAGTAGGGCGAAGGTGAAATAGAGAGGAGGATCGGTGACAGGAAAGAAGAAAGAAAAGAAGAAGGAATAAGCTGAAGAAACCTGAAAAGATAGAAACACGACCTAAGGAGAAGAAGAGAAAAGACGCACGATGTTCGCTGTGAGGGTCGCGGCATGCTTGTTCGGCTCGGCCATGACTCGCCGGTTGGTGGGGGGGGATCTTGCCCTCACAGACGAACTACTCCTTTTTCAAAACATAAATCATGCCTGAAAGATATTATACAAAAAAAAATGCGATACCACCACTTAATTTGATTCACCACACTCGATGCTGATGATGACGCTTCAGCTTGGCCTTATAATTCCCACCCCTCCGTGGAATCCGGTAGGCCGCTCACGAATGCGGATTCCCCTTAGTTGGACTCCTTTAGCCCACCATCACATCCATTTGCTGCATACTTATCGTCACTCTCCGTCGCATACCCTTCTCACCCCCTTAGAATACTTCCTACTCCGCCATCGAGCTATCGGCCCGATCACAGAAAGAATACAACAAGATTTTGGTTTTCAATGAATCATACATCGATATTCTCTCAACCTTTATTCATTACTCGTAAAGTTTTATCCAAAAGATAGCGAAAAAATTCAAACAAATATCAGTTATATATAATATTTTTAAATGTGACATATAGATGATTATTCTTAAGCAGAAACGATATATAAAATGATTCTTAAAACTTTAGATTGATCAAAAGTTATAACAAAAAAATATTCAATATCAAAAATTAACAAAAATTGTATGACCAAAAGTATGCACGTACCATGCACGACAAAAAAAAACCTGGAAGAATCACCGGTTTTCCTCGGCGGAAACCCTCCCCACGGTCTCGCAACTATGTGCTATGCGTACCAGTACACGCCCGCTATAAAAAAACCAAACGCCAAACCCTTTTGCCTTCCTATATATAGAGCTCTATTTATAGCTACCTAAAAGGGGCAAAATCTTGCTTCCCGCGACCGAGACCCGGACAGAATCCCACCGCGAATTCTTATCAAAAATGCCGGTGTAGGATTTTCCAAACTCTTTTGGGCGGCGGCACTTAGATTTTATCAAAAAAAATAATTTTAAAATTTGGTCTTAACATTCACTAAGTTATAAAATTTCGTCTAACATCGCTTGAATAAAGGTTCACAATATACTTAAATCTCAATTGACAACAAAATTAACAAAAAAAAAAAGGTGTTCTGGAACTCAGTAACTTCGGGCTGGACTCTTGCTCCTTATCTCCTCTCGTCTTAGCGGTATCCGCTTACTCGGGCCAGTCACGGACAGTTCCGTGAGATTACGGGGCGGTTTACCGTAAATTCCGCAAGGAACAAAAAAATGATATGAGTCGGTTGCGGAAATGTCCGCAGGATTACGGAAAAGGTTGATCCGCAAGATTACAAAAAAAAAATCTGCGGGCTCCCAAGAAAAAAGGAAAAGGAAAGAAAAGAAGGAAAGGGGTGACGCCTCTTCGGCTCCCGCTGAAATTCGTAAAATGTCTATGAATCCCTAACATCCCTATTACTTCCAACTAGCACTCTCTTACTTGGCACCCGGAGAATCACGGGCTTACGCTCAACCTTTTTTTGCTGTGCCGGTTCTGGCAATGGCCACAGATGATTCCACAGTATATTTTTTTATTTCAGCCAAAATCACCCTGGAGCGTAGCAAAGGAAAAAAAAACGTAGGGCATTAGTTCCGTCGTATTTTCTTGCACACAGAAATTACTTTTCACAAAAACAAATGCAAAAATAAATCACCCTTTCATAAAAAAATCACGAAATTCACACAAAAAAAATAATTCCTCGCGTTTGACTTCTGTACTTTTGCAAAAAAAAAATTTATCGCGAAATGTTTCCTTTTTGCACCTGCTTTATATCTCACCACGGTTAAACTTCAAATGCCTTCTTCAATTACATGACACTTCTCTCTAACCTCAGCTTGAAAGTTCTCGAATCACTTTGTCATTCGTCCAAAAAATGCATCGTCATGCACTCGGCCATTTTTTAGCTGATGCTCTTGTCAAACTTAGCTATTAGCCTGTCTGCAATTATGGCTTTCTTCTTGCTGTGTTTGTTCGTTGCCGAGCAAATGTCATGCAATTTGCCGTCGGCAATTTCACTACCTTAATTAGAGTTCGTTTCAGATATCTAATATAGGAATTACAATGTAAACATTATTTTTTTTTGTTCTATGTCCCTTATTATTTACCTTTATTTTATAATTTCTCTAACCTTTGAACTTTTTATTGTAGTTATAGCTAGTATTTAAGTTTTGTTTATTTCAAAAAAAAAAAATCATAATAAAAATAAAAATTCTCATTTACACAAAAAAAACTAATTTGTTTCAATTTATTTACGATGATCATCAATCGTCACAAAAATGAACCATCGCGCAACTTCAATACGTAAGAACATACATCAAATCTAGTGTACGCCTACCATTACTAATTAATAATTTAAATTCCACTCTAGATAACCACTTCCAGCCACTTGTCATCCACATTCCATGAATTCCTTCCACTTCCTTCTTTTTACGTTCATTCATCTTTTTAATATACTATTTCCTTTTACTATTTCAGAGGCGGCCATTGAGGAAGATGAACCCAGGACCCACCACCATGCAAGCGGAGCCGGAGGACGACGAGGACGACAACGCCACACAAAAAAAACTGGTAAGTTTTACGTAATATTTCAATTTTCAGAATTATTTTATTCAGTTTTATATATTATTTTACTATATTATTTGTTTTCTTTTCAGATTACCTCTCCCTGCTGATGATGATCAGCAGAGAAGATGAGGACGGTGGTGATGGCGGCGCGGCGGTGACCTCTCGCACGGCAGCAAGAAAAATATCGGTAAGTATCTACCTAATCCTTTACTATTTGTGCCATCCGTTTTCCGATAACGAAAATAACATTTATTATCTTTATTTTCAGCTTCAAATTTTAGCGCCAGCGACGCCTCAGCTGCCGACACAACATGCGTCAAGGGGATACGATCGACTTCAGCTCGGCAGCGAGCATCAAGTATCGTAAGTATTTTTCTTTGCTTCATTGATAATTTTTAATCAATTCCATTTTTCTCTTTCAGGTACAACTTCTGCGCCTGCGACGCGCTCTGCTGCCGCACGTCAGCGCTCAGTCCTTTAGCCAACGAGGCAGCCGTAACAGAGTTAGTACAGTCCTCACACGTCCAATTACGGTTTGCTATGGATTCGTCCACAGCAACGCATGTGAAATGAAACCATGCATCGCATGAGTCACATTGTACCATCTGCGCGCTGTCCTCAGATTTGCACAGTTTGCAGCTAAAGGTAGCTAATTTGCCACTTCTCGTAAGGCGACCACTGTTCACTGGGGTGGCTACGTGCTTTTCTGCCATTTTGCAGATACAATTATATGTATGTTAGTTCGGATACAAAGGAATTTTCGTTGTGACCAGTAGTTTTTTATACCAGAAGTTTTTTAGAATGTCACAATTGACCAAATGTAAACGTTTTTATTCAGCAGGCAAATAAAAGAAAAACTGAACTAATAAACTATAGTTTATAGGAAACTTTATTAATAAGTAATTTATAAATTGTTTTTCACAAATTTAATGCCAGCTAAAAAACTTCGTCTGGTTGGGCGTTGGTTCGAAAATCAAATCCAAGAAAACTCTTCAATCCTTCCGCCTTTTAGTCTCGTTCGTTTGTAGCTTGGCTTGTTAATTTAATTTGACATATCCGCTTCTAGATGTCGTTGTCGGCGACAACAAGCTTTTACTTTATTAAATTCGGGTTGAAGTTGCATATACACACATAAAGCATGAGTCTTCAATCTTTTATTTTTACATCGACGATGTGATGAGAGGACGTTACGCTTTGTGAATGTTTTTTCGGCAAAATTGTGATTTTACGAATTTATTTAAGATTTTTTCAATTTTCACCGAGTAATTTGTCTTATTTTATCTGTCCATTTCATCATACAATTTCTGTTTATACTGTTTTAATATTTAAATCAGTGCTTATGTTGTGCTATGTTCTCATCTCTTCAAGGTACTATACGCAAATTTACTAATAAATGCATGATCAATCATCAATCTTGCATATACACTACTTCAATGCAGGACGCTAGATTGAAAGAAAATCAAAAGATTTTGATTTTGCTTCCAGCCAACTAATTTTTTCACTAATACACTTGTGCGTGCTTGTCATGCATTTGAACAGTGTATATCTGCCTTAAAAATGTCTTTCGGGAAAAAGCAGTCAAATGAAGATAAAAGTGAAAAATAAAAATTGTGGTACTGCACCGTTTAAAATAATTTTGATTGCTTTTATTAGACTGTGATTTAGAATTTCTGTTTGACTGCTAAATGATGTAATATCACGTTTCTTTCTACTAATCGTTTATTCTTTTTTATCATTTCATTGATGTTTGTTGTATTATAAAGATCAGTATATAGGCGTGTTTTTTTCGCAAGTCCTAGCCCTAGGCTAGGCGCGCACATTCAATTTTCAGTTTCGCTCACTGCTTGGTTCGAGCAACTAAAAAGTTTGGCGCAAAATTTTAAACAGATACTAGGATAATACTTAGACTGCTTTTAAACGAAGCAATATTACCTTGCGATTTTTAAACCCGTAGGAGAGAGACGTGTGTGGTGGCGGGGGTACACAAAATTGCTGGGGTTGGAAAAATTGCAGAGTTATCGTTCTTTCTTCTTTGTGGTTTTCTTTACTTGTCAGGTATGTTTCATTTCTGTTTGGCGTTCGCTCAGTGAATTACTATCTACTCACTAGAGTAATAGAAGAAAAGTTAACTTTCATTAAAAATCGCTGTGTTTAAAAGCATTCATGCAATCGAAAGGAAGTCAAAAGAGAATCAAAGATTAAAAATCGTTTCGTGTAAAAGCAGTCTTAGCTTTGCTAATGTGTATCCAGCCCTAATCTGTCAATGGAAAGAAACAATAAACAAAAAAGAAAAAAAAGAGAGAAAAAGCAAACAAAATCTAGCCGCTGTCGCTTACACACACCGGTTTATCTGTCGCACTCGCACTCACACGTGTTTCGAAGTGCATAAATAATTTTATTTATTTATATTTCTTTATAAATTTTAAGAATGGTAGTTTGGACACGTTTTTACCGCTTTCCAGCTATCGCAGCTGGGGCTGGAGCAGGGCTTGCGACTTACTACTACCATAAACTCACCGAAAATGAAAACGTTGTACATAATTCCTGGACAACCATCGACCATAAGTTTATTAACCCTTGTTCTGTTTGGAACAAAGACTGGGATTGTCGCGATCCTAAAAGTCTAGTTCGCCCACCCAAAAATGATTCTGCTGAAGAACAAAATCGTTACAACGCAGCTATTGAGGCGTGCCGTCCCAAAGCAACAAGACATATCATTTTGATTCGACACGGAGAATACTTAGATGTAGGAGACGAGGATGATACCCATCATCTTACTGCCAGAGGACGGGCACAAGCCACACTAACCGGCAAACGATTAAAGGAACTCGATATAAACTGGGATAGTGTTGTAGTGTCAACAATGGTTCGAGCCCAAGAAACAGCAAATTTAGTTCTGAACGAGATTGACTTCGACCCGAAGAAGAAAAAAAACTGTCCCTATCTGCGCGAAGGAGCACCGATTCCACCGCAACCACCTATTGGACATTGGAAGCCGGAATCATCGGTCTGTTGATATTATACTTATTTTTTTGTTGTATTCGTACGCCACTAAAAGAAACTTTCCTCATGTAGCAGTTCTTTCGAGATGGAGCTAGAATTGAAGCAGCATTTCGCAGATATTTTCATCGGGCAAATGTGAACCAGCAGCACGACTCTTATACAATGATTGTAGGTCATGGTAATGTCATTCGTTATTTTGTGTGCAGAGCTCTGCAATTTCCATCTGAAGCTTGGTTGCGTTTAAGCATAAATCATGCTTCTATTACTTGGTTGTCTATTGGACCAACAGGACGTGTTACTATCAAAACACTTGGTGACTCTGGACACATCCCGGCAGAGTCGCTGACGTTTAAAATTCCAAGAGATTCTGGAAAGCTTGTCTGAAATTTATTTTCTTAATTTTATACATAAGTCGAAAAGTTTTATATACTTAAATGATTTAAAGGTATATTCGTTCATGTACAGGTACACAAACACCTTGTTATTTTCACTTTAATAAATTGGAGTTTAACTGATATCTTGTATGTTTTATGTAAAAATTACTGAAATACCACATGTATTCCGGAATCTCGAATTGTCATTACAGGGCTTATGGGCGAGCATTCAAAATAGAGCTGTCTCTATATAAGAGAGCTTTACCACTGAAAACACAACTCCACTGACATGTATTGTAATTTTCCAATAAATTTCATTAACTCCACCATGACCGTTCCACCGATAACATAATTCCTATTCGCATTGTGCGCTCGTCGCCAAACTAGCCCCGGCAAGGAAAACATGATCAACCAAACAGTTTTTTGTGCAAAGCCAAAGTAAAAACTAAATTTAGATCATGAAATGTGAGTATGTGATCCCGATTTTTAAATACAAAAAAAAAATTAATCACAAAATGTTCACAAATAAAGAGCAGGATCTCGAGTTGTGGGCATTACAAAATTTGAATTGTGTGTACTTAACTTAAGAAAAACAAAGGATCATTATTCTGCTACCTAATGAACTGCCTAACAGCAAAGCAAACTAGCTTTGATCTCAAAATCAAGGGCAAACATTTTGATAAATGTGCTAAGATGTATAGAAGGGGTTTTTGCATGATTACATACGTGCAGTTGCCTGCAAAGCTTCATATATTATGACTTTTGAATATTAAAACAACAACTTGAATGAACACCAAGTGTGTTTAACTTCAGCCAAAAATAAAACACACTTGGTGGTAGTTCATTCAAGTTGTTGTTGTAATATTCAAAAATCATCATAAGATGTATAGTCCGTCAGTTTTAATGAAATTCCAATCTTAAACAAGATACTGCTTCATAAAATATCACGGAAATAAGTAAGAAAAATCTTTTTTGTTGTTGGAAGTCTTGTACTTGATACTGGACAATATTCGGTACCAGGTATTCTCAGACTCTTACCGAACGAAAACCACATAGATCAGGACTAATCTTTGAAGAATTTTTATGTCTTAATTTAAAATCTTAATGGAGAAAATTTAAACTTTTAATACTTTTCCATAGCTTTTAGACCATCAGATCATGAGGCTTTGTTTTTCTATGTCTCACATTTAACCATTGTCCCTTTTATTTAAGACGATTTTCATCTCGGATTGATTTGGTATGATTTTATCAGTCGTTGGTTGAGTGTTTTTTAACCACTTCTGTGACCATTTCTATTTGAAGATCAAGATGTAGATGGCTATATCTTATGTACCAACGGGTATTTATTATTTTTGGATGGCTTCAGCATTTGTTTTTCATTATAGCGCCCCTAGTTGGAGATAAAACGGGTTTCAGAACTTGTTTATAGAGCATTATTTTGTACTATATACCATAGATAGAACAGAGTTAGGTCCTAGTAAATTTTCTGTACTTTGAGTTCAATTCTTAATTTTACCTAAGCATCCAAAATAATTCCAAGCTACATATGTGGAAATATTGGCATAGACAACAGGTTTGTTTGTTGTATTTAGCTTTTTATATATAAAGTTTATATTCGATTTTATTTCGTTAAATTTGATACGCAATTATTGGGTCCAATCTCTAAGTTTGTCGGTTTAATTTTGCAATTTTCCTACGAGTCTTCATATCAGGACAAATATTGGTTTATTAGCATCAAAGGTGGCCGTGAAAGCCTTGATGTCCAATGGAAAACCCCTAGTATACAAAAAAAAGAGTTGGTCCTAGGACACTTTCTTGTGGTACACCGGCTTTAATTTTCTTAAGTTCCAGTTAATTTTTGAAATACCGTACTCTATATGTATTATATTCTTTTATTCTATTACGTAGGGATTTTCGTCAACTGCTGATTTTTTGTTCGATAACTTGTGTTGATGCATGTTTTTTACCAAGGGAATTTCACATATCTATCAAAAAACTGTACTGTAAATGATCTGCAGCTGGATTTGATAAGAATAAGACGCACCAAGATGGATTTTAAAGTGGCCGATCATGTGTGAATCATATTAAAATTCTGCAATTAATTCTTTGAACAATCAGCTGAGTGTCTATACCTCATGTTCGCCGATTTTGTGAAGACATTCGATCTGGTTTGTGTACAAGTTTCCATACTCTTAAAATCCAGAGATATGACTGTAAAAAACATAATATATCGTCGTCGTTCTATGAAAACTCCCTAAGTCCATTTTAATTAATTTCGGATAAACCATTCGCAAAAAAATTATTGCACAATGGCTACGCCAAGCCCATTCTACAATTGAAGCTTGAGATCTTGCTATTCTGATAATTTTTGGATTTTTTTATATTAATTTCCAAGTTTAAATGCAAATATCTCGAAACACAAAAAATGGACTTAGGGAGTTTTCATAGAACGACGACGACATTTGGGTTTACTTTTACATCCAAATTTTCATTTGCTCCACATGTTGATGTTATTGTCGAATGTTATTGTCGCCTAAGCGAATTCAATGTTAGGATTTAAAAAACAAAATTAACAGATTTCTCAGATCCTTACACTCCTGCCTTTTTATATACCTTCTTATTGATCTTCGAATATGCAGATGTCATCTGGAACCCTCACCAAATATCAGATTTCAGATAGAATCCAGAAGGTTCAGAATGGTACTGCGAGGCTTATGTTTTTTATTTATGAAATGCGCAGGAATTTTTATCAAAATTATATAGCCAGGCAAAAGCTGTTGGGTTTGTAGCCCCTCAAATTCCGCGGTAAAACTATTCAAGATCTAGTTTTTGTGCGAGATATTTTGTGTTGTTGAATCAAGTGTTCTGCTTTGCTCTCCTTACTTTCCATATACGCTCCAACGAGACTACTGAGGGAAATAAACCTACTTTTTCAGCCTAGAAAAAGAACCAATAATTATGATATGAACGAAAATTCAATATCAGTTAGGAACTTTAATGAAATGAATAGTCATATTGATCTGGCATGTTCCAGAGATACATTTAAAAATGAAGTGAATAACTTATGTATTTTTATGAGTTTTTATATCTATGAAAGTTAATTTCATTAATTGTTATTTTAAGTTAGCTTTTTTCGAAAATCTTATTTTTCGCGGATACAAAATATACGAATACGAATATTTTGTTGTTGGCTTTTGGGCTGTAGGTCAGATTTATTCTTTTTCAAATTAAATTAAACACAATAATTGTTTTTAAACGACGTTTCGTTCATGATTATGAACATCATCAGGTTTTTATTTCTATAAACACATTGAAGAAAATACTGAGTCAAAGCATGGATTTACAAAATTGAGCAAGAGTAACGCAAGAAATTATTATAATAGGTAATAAAATTGTTATATTCTAACTGACTTACATGTATTTTTACAATGAACATTTAAAATGTACATATATAATAGCTGACATCACTATACATTTATATTGCACTTGTTTAAACATTCATATTGCTTTATATACATATATATTGCACTTAAATTTAAACTTAAACAATTGAAAAATTGAAAAACAAAATTACATTTTACTTGCGCACAATACTATACTTTACATTTTGAACAAGAAATTTTAGGAGGAAGAAGGCATGAAACGATAAAAACATTGTTTGACATCACATCCATGGGGGAAGCGGGTATTAGGGGGATCTGGATCTTCTTTTCTTCTTTGTTCTTTCAATCAGGTACTTGTAGTGGGGACTCACGTTGTCAAGATCTGTTTTTTTATTCATAGTATTGGTCGTGTTGATAATATGTAGTGTTTCAATTGTCATCCTTTTGTTGTAGTGGTGTTCTCTCTGTAATATTTTCGTCTCGTCAAAATTTGGTTTATGGTTGTTTGTTATACAGTGGGTAGCTAACGCTGTTTTTTGGGCTGAATTTGATTTTAAATCTGATTTGTGTCCTGATATTCTGTTTTTTAGTTTTTGTTTTGTAGTTCCCACATAGACATGTTCACACTTATCGTCTTTTTTGCCGTTGCATGTTATTTTGTAGATGAGGTTAGAATCTTCCATTGCATCTACTTTTGTTTTCAATTTGCTGAAGACCTGACCTAAGTTGTTGGTAGAGCTCATTGCGATATCGTATTTTTCTTTATCGATGAAACCGGATTGTTTGAATCTATCTGCTATGTGCTTTACGTAAGTAAACGATTTGTATCTTATGGGTGGAGCTTCAGTTCTTTCCGCATGAATTATTGTTGGTTTATAATTTCTGATCAAGGTGTGTATTATATTCGTTGGAAAACTGTTAGATATTAGTATGTTTTTGATAATATGTTTGTTTTTAGCATGAAATTCTTTATCGCTGATGTTAAGAACTCTGTTGACTAGATTTTGTGCAGTGTTGAAAATGGTTTGTTTTGGATGATGGGAATTGAAATTTATTATTCTACCAGAAGATGTTGGTTTCTGATACCAATCTATTTTCAGTCGTCCCTCTTCCCTAATAATGACCGTGTCCAGGTACGGTAGTTTATAATTTTTCTCTTTTTCCAACGTGAATTGAATATTTTTGTGATAGCTGTTTAATACTACCAGGGTAGTATTTTTGTGATAGCTGTTTAATACTACCAGGGTAGTATTAAACAGCTATCACAAAAATATTCAATTCACGTTGGAAAAAGAGAAAAATTATAAACTACCGTACCTGGACACGGTCCTTATTAGGGAAGAGGGACGACTGAAAATAGATTGGTATCAGAAACCAACATCTTCTGGTAGAATAATAAATTTCAATTCCCATCATCCAAAACAAACCATTTTCAACACTGCACAAAATCTAGTCAACAGAGTTCTTAACATCAGCGATAAAGAATTTCATGCTAAAAACAAACATATTATCAAAAACATACTAATATCTAACAGTTTTCCAACGAATATAATACACACCTTGATCAGAAATTATAAACCAACAATAATTCATGCGGAAAGAACTGAAGCTCCACCCATAAGATACAAATCGTTTACTTACGTAAAGCACATAGCAGATAGATTCAAACAATCCGGTTTCACCGATAAAGAAAAATACGATATCGCAATGAGCTCTACCAACAACTTAGGTCAGGTCTTCAGCAAATTGAAAACAAAAGTAGATGCAATGGAAGATTCTAACCTCATCTACAAAATAACATGCAACGGCAAAAAAGACGATAAGTGTGAACATGTCTATGTGGGAACTACAAAACAAAAACTAAAAAACAGAATATCAGGACACAAATCAGATTTAAAATCAAATTCAGCCCAAAAAACAGCGTTAGCTACCCACTGTATAACAAACAACCATAAACCAAATTTTGACGAGACGAAAATATTACAGAGAGAACACCACTACAACAAAAGGATGACAATTGAAACACTACATATTATCAACACGACCAATACTATGAATAAAAAAACAGATCTTGACAACGTGAGTCCCCACTACAAGTACCTGATTGAAAGAACAAAGAAGAAAAGAAGATCCAGATCCCCCTAATACCCGCTTCCCCCATGGATGTGATGTCAAACAATGTTTTTATCGTTTCATGCCTTCTTCCTCCTAAAATTTCTTGTTCAAAATGTAAAGTATAGTATTGTGCGCAAGTAAAATGTAATTTTGTTTTTCAATTTTTCAATTGTTTAAGTTTAAATTTAAGTGCAATATATATGTATATAAAGCAATATGAATGTTTAAACAAGTGCAATATAAATGTATAGTGATGTCAGCTATTATATATGTACATTTTAAATGTTCATTGTAAAAATACATGTAAGTCAGTTAGAATATAACA
This sequence comes from Chrysotoxum bicinctum, assembly GCA_911387755.1. Taxonomy (NCBI): domain Eukaryota; kingdom Metazoa; phylum Arthropoda; class Insecta; order Diptera; family Syrphidae; genus Chrysotoxum; species Chrysotoxum bicinctum. The sequence continues at coordinate 118,238,940 of OU426989.1, read as the reverse complement.
ATTTTATTACCTATTATAATAATTTCTTGCATTACTCTTGCTCAATTTTGTAAATCCATGCTTTGACTCAGTATTTTCTTCAATGTGTTTATAGAAATAAAAACCTGATGATGTTCATAATCATGAACGAAACGTCGTTTAAAAACAATTATTGTGTTTAATTTAATTTGAAAAAGAATAAATCTGACCTACAGCCCAAAAGCCAACAACAAATTACACTAATTCATAAAGGTCATAAAACATACAAATAATACGAATATTTACGATTTATAATTGAAAAAAAAAAAAAATAAATTAAGACATTACTAAGAGTACCTAACATAAAATCGTATTTTTTTTTATTTTTAGGCTTTACATTAATTGTTTTAAAAATTCTATATAGGTATCAAAAACGGGACTATTATTTTTTTATGTTTAATTTAAATTTAATTTGCACAATAGTTACTGCACATTTTTTTTAATCAGCATCGATTACTTTAAATGTAATATACCCTCGCTATCTTCTTAGATGTTGAAGGGGCTTTCAACAACGTACTTCCTTACCAAATCCATTCTGGAATCAATCATAGAGTAGAAGAATAAATCCGGGAGTGGATTATATCCAGGCTCAGAAGCAGGAGGATTCGAAGTACGTTAGGTAATATTAACTTGACAAATAACGTTAGTAGAGGAACTCCCAAGGGCCGAGTTTTGTCCGCTCTTTTATGGCTTATAATCATGAATAAAATTTTCATTAAGTTGGAAAGATTTGAAAGACTTGGTACTACTAGTGTCAAACAGTAGGTGGACCAGTTTAACTTACTGCATTATTTCTAGAAAGATTTGGGCCAACCTATAATAAATCCCGAACACTTGATCTGATATGCAGACCCAGGAAAGTCATAGCCAGGATCGTAGCTACCTGTAGCGGACACTAGCCAATAGGAGAGCATGAAGCGAAGCTAGTTAGTCCTCACTCACTGTCATAGCTGTGGCGACCCGCAGCAAAAAGGAAATAGTCCTCCACTTCCTCTGGAAATGCCCTGCTTTGACCAAATTTAGAGCACAATTATTAGGAAGGTCGTTTTTTGAAGACATTGACGAACTTTAGGAAATGAAGATCAAAAACTTGATCTCTGATCTAAACGCGACGAAATGGGTCTTAAATGAACTTCGGTTACTTTTTAGATCCCGAGATAGCGGAATGAGGGCTTTGACGCAGGCCTACGGTGCGGTGGCCGGATAATCAATCAATCGGACCGGCTACTTTTTCAGTACCAGTCAACAAGCTGCGTAGCTAGGTGTAGATAGTGTGGGATGAGTGTGGTGGTCCGGCTGAGTGAGGGATCCAATTTTCGGATGATTGTGCAAAATGAAACACACAATAAGAGAAATAAAAAACCTACTAAATCCATATTTTTGAACTTAATCTAAACTAGATGACGCAGTCAGAAGGTCCACATTTTCCCATATCCATCCACATGTTCATACGAGTTATGGTATCAAAATGACGCACTTCAGAGTTCATGGACTAACCACTTGTCTACAAAAATAAGTATTTTTCTCAATGTTTCCCAAGTCCATCGAGACATACATCAAAGGAAAGGTCTATTCAAATCAAAAGCTTCTGCATGGTCTGGTTCTCGAAATATTGCAATCCAAAGGGATTCTTCCACTACCTAACAATGTCTTTGGATAGCTATATCTCGGAAACCAAGCCTTGTAAGAGGCTGCGGTAAAAAAATCATGTGTTAACTTTTTAAGAGCTATCCACAGGTGAAAACCAGAGGCTTCTGTGGGGTCTGGTTTTCGAAATATTTCAATCTTAAGTGATTCTTCGTATTTTTAACACAACTCTAAATCTGATTCTGATAGCGATATTTCTGCAACTCAGCCTCAAAAAAGGTTGTAGTTTTCGGAATTCACTAAATCTAAGAAAGAGCTTTCTATTATGGAAAACCAGGAATTTCTATGAGGTCTGGTTTTTGAAATATTTCAATCCAAAGTGAATTTTGAACTGAATATCGATGCAAACGAAACAAAGTCTTCGGAAGAAGATAATTCTAGCCCAGTCAAAGCGTCATGAAAAAGGGCCTGCCCTTGCAGAGGCATGGTCTATTTTTTTCATGGATCGATAGGCGCTTATGAGAAAAGCTAAACACGAAATTTGCAACACATGACAACTTTTTTTTACCAAAGTTACTGGTAAAAATGTGTTTTGTGTCATTTTTTGGTCATTTGCGAATATCTCGGCTCGACTATCTCGTACAAACAAAAATTAAACATATATTTATTCCTAATAACATAATCTATTATGTTATAAAAAAAACATTTGTTTAAACAAATGAAAAAAAAGTTATAAAATAATGTTTTGTTGTTAAAAAATCACTTTTTCGTGATTATTAAGAAAAAAGCTCATTTAACGATGAAATTTTAATTTTTTATTATTTAAGTTCTTGTAATTCCTAACAATTAAAAAAAAAAATCAATACTACGATGAACGAAAGCCGAGTAATAAATTATTGAACATAGGTAAGTCAGCACACCCACGCAATAACAATATTTTCTATTGAGAAAAAAACTGTATTTCACGGTTAATATTTCGCAGTCTTGGATTTTTTTATAGTCCTGCTAATTTTCTTCAAATTCAAAAAAAAAAAAAATAGTCCATTACGGCAAACGGGAGCCAAGATATTCATGATTTAAAAACTTAGGAAAGCTTACAGTTTAGTATATTAACCTTGTAGAGGAATATTCTGTGGACTGACGAAAGTAAAATTGTACTTTATGGTGGTAAAATATCTCGGGAGTATATAAGAAGACCATCAAATGCCGAATATGAGCATAGATACACCACAAAACTGCTAAAACATGGAGGATCTAGTATCATGGTTTGGGAACGCTTCTCATACTAGAATCATAGAGTTGGTATAATAACCTAGCATTCTGACGTAGAAAATTTTCAAAAACATATGCCGACTTCGAAATGCCCCTTAAATGAGCCTTTCAGCAGGAAAATGATCCAAATGAAGAAGCACATTTGCAACCTTTATTTTCGGACCTATTTTAATTTTTACTTCCGATTTATAGGTACTATAAGGCAAGTTACGAGTATGCATTCGGAAAAAGAATCGAACTCGAGATTTTGATCAAAGTTGACATTACGATGATAGCGAAGACTAAAAAAGTGGGTCTCGAAATTCTGTCTGTCTGTCTGTCTATGTGTTCGACTGCAGCCTAAACGGCTCGGCCGATTTTCGTTAAACTTGGTAGATGTCGTTTTGAATTTTCCCCCCTCACACGTTTTTTTCTTTTTTTATTTTTAAGACCAACAATAACGGTACCTGCCATACGATTTCAAAGCAAATATAGATTTATGCAAGAACAAAAATTATGTCTTTGTAGTGGTTTCTTAAAAAAATAAGGTTTTATATAAGAATATTTTAAAACATTTTTAAGAAAAAATGTTGGTACGCCAATTTGAAGTTTTTATTATTGTATGAATAAAAGTTAAATTTACAAAAAAAGTATTGAGCCGTTTTCGAGACATTGAATTTTCAAAAAACAAAAAAATTGATTTTTTTTTTTTTAAATTCAAAAAAATATGTTTCTTAAAGTTTTGAAATGCAATGTTTTTTAAACTTTTTAAAAGCTTCCCTCTACGAAATTTCATTAAAATCCGTTGTGCTAATAATGAGAAATTCAAAATTTTAAAAAATCGTTCTATGGTAGATACAGTCAGTAATATCTTGTTTTCAAATTTTTAAAAAAATTATAGAAAGAAAAAAAATTTAAGCAAAATTCTCGGAACCGTTTTCGAGAAAAATACGTTTTTCGAAAACCATTTTTTAACATTTGTATGGAGGGTACCGTTATTTTTAGGTAAAATGAATTTATTTTTCTCATTATTGTAGATTATTTTTCCAAACTTTTATTTATCAAGTTTTAAAAAAATCGAGCATGGGGTTTTCGAAATATTGAGTTTTCAAAAAAAAATTTTGAAAGTTTTTTTAAAAATCCAAAAAATTTGTTTTGGAACATTTGAATACACAATAATATTCAAACTGCTGGGAAGCCTTAGCATAAAAAAAATGATCAAAATCGGTGGTACCGTTTTTGAGAAAATCAAAAACAAAAAAAATGGTCCCAAGGGGGGCACCAAAACTACTCATTTTTTTGAAAAATTTTTTCGACCATTACCTAGTTTTAACTAAATTAAATTTTTTTTTAAGAAAATCGCAGGGACAGTTTTTGAGAAAAAAAAATATTTATAAAATTTCGGAAAAAAATCGTATGGCAGGTACCGTTATTTTTGGTCATAAAAAATCAAATCAAAAAACATCCGGGGGTAAAAAATCAAAACCCATATCTACCAAGCTTGAAGAAAATCGGCCGAGCCGTTTAGCTGTAATCGAACAGACAGACAGACAGACAGACAGACAGACAGAATTGCCAGACCCACTTTTTTCGTCTTCGCTATCATCGTAATGTCAACTTTGATCAAAATCTCGAGTTCGATTTTTTTTACGAATGCATAACTTGCCTTATACTCGTAGTACCTATAAGTCGCAAGTAAAAATCAAAAAAATTCATTGAGTTAAAGCTAGCTAATGGTTGAAAAAAAATTCCAAAAAATTGTTATTTTTGGTACTCCCCTTGGAACCATTTTTTTGGTTTTTGATTATCTCAAAAATGGTACCACGGATTTTGATCATTTTTTTTTCTGCTAAAGGTCCTCAATATTTTGAATATTGTTGTGAATTCAAATTTTCAAGAAATAATTTTTTGGATTTTAACAAAAAATTTCAAATTTTTTTTTTTGAGAACTCAATATTTCGAAAACCCCATGCTCGATTTTTTAAAACTTGATAAATAAAAGTTTCTCAATATAATCTAAGTACAAGATATGAGGAAAAAAATTTATTATACCTAAAAATAACGGTGACCTCCATACAAAAGTTAAAAAATGGTTTTCGAAAATCGTATTGTTCTCGAAAACGGTTCCAAGAATCTTGCTAAATTTTTTTTTCTTTTTATTAATTCTTACGAAATTTGAAATCAAGATATTACCGATTGTCTAGCATGAAACGATTTTTTCGAATTTTGAATTTTTCATTATCGGCAGAACGGATTTTATTGAAATTTTTCTTAGACAAGCTTCTAAAAAGTTTAAAAAGCATTGCATTTCAAAACTTAAAAAAAAGGTATTTTTTAAAGATTTTTTTTGGAAAATTTGATATCAATATTTTTTTTTTGTAAATTTAATGTTTATTCGTACATTAATAAACACTTTAAATTGGCGTTCCAAAATTTTTTCTTAAAAATGTTTTAAAAATTTTGTACATAAAACCTTATTTTTTTAAGAAACCACTACAACGAATTTTAATTTTGTTCTTGCATAAACTAATTTTTGCTTGAAACACATGGCATCATGTGCTTAGCTCCAACTGCTAAAGGAATTGTTTTAGTTATTTAAGAATGAATTTTATCCTTAAGAACAGTTTTCTCTAATAACATTCATTTTTGAAATTTTTAGTCGTTTACATAGGAGCAAGTTTGTGCGACCCAGTCGTGCATTTTATTATTATTGTTAAACTAATCTTAATATATGTACGAGTATAAAACAAAGTCGGGTTTGTTTGAACACTTCTAATTCGAAAACGGCTGGACCGATTTTCATGGTTTTTGATTTGTTGTATTTTTCTCCGGCCCGAATTGGAGAATAACTATTAAAAACATTGGAAAATTGGTGAAAAACCATTTTCCCATACAAAATGTTGGTGGGTTTCGTAACTGTCAAACATTTAATGTTAATATAGATAAAGATATCTATATTAAAGAACGTACGAGTATTTTAGATCTTAAAAATGTAGAATAATGTCAGTACCTAATGAAAAAGGATTGACACATACATATATTGGTTGTAAAATATTTATGCGTGCGTTCAGAAATTAATTTTGTGTAAACTAAGGAAAACATATCAAGCTACTTAAATATACAACAAATGAACAAATGACTTAATTAAAACAAAAAATCAAATCGATTAGTCTCACTGAATAATTCCAGATTATTCTGCCAATCAAGCCAAAATCAGTATATTATAGTCTGTGATTTGTTTTAATATGTGAGTATTATTATTAATATTGCCGCGACCAACAAGAAATAATCTTTACCAATGGAGCTGTAATACAATTTTTTATTTACACAATTTTAAAAATTTTAAACTGGAATTTCAATTTTTTTTCTTTTAGCTGTTTAAAAAAAATTATATACACCATTTACAAATTTATTTAACTAGATTTGAATAAATTTAACCCAAACGAAAATTACTTCAAACTATTAGTATATCAATTTAAATTGATTTTCTTATACGAGTAGTTTTAACAAGTTTGAAATTGGCTTTTATCTATTTTAATTTAGGTTAAATTGAATTTACATTTTCATAAATAAATTTGCGAACGGTACAAACTTATGAAGCTGAAGATCGCTGCGTCGAAATTTATGTTTTCATTTAGGATAGCAGATCTCGATAAGTATTAAAGATATTGGAATATTTTAAACGCCAAAATGTTGGGCGCAAATTTTCCTAGGGGCGATGTCCTTTACATTTTTTAAATTGTATCTCGTTATATTTTATTTTAGTGAGTTTTAAAACTTTTAAGACAAAAAATTTTTTAGGAGAGGATATAGACCGCAATAATTTTTTTAGAAATAAAATGAATATGACCCAATGTAGAATATACGTTTCTCTAGGGGCGATGTTTCTCCTTTTTTTTATTTTTTTTTATTAAGCTTATTTAACCATGAAACTAACAAAAAAAAACAAAAAGTTTGGACCCTTATAACTTTGGATAGACTAATCGTAGGTAAAAAATCGGTACATGAAAAAATTAGAATTTACAAACTCTAGGGGCGATGTTTTTTATTTTTTTTTTTTGTTGTTTATTAAATTTTTTTAAACATGAAAGTTATAAAAAAAAAAGTTTAGACCCTTATAACTTTGGATCACCTAATCGTAGGTATAAGAACGGTACATGAAAAAATTAGAATTTCCAAACTCTAAAGGCGATGTTTTTTCTTTTTGTTTTATTTCATGTTCTTGAGTCATTTGTTGGGTCTTGTGAATAAAAAAAAAGTTAAAGCTTTTTTTGGAGGAAGCTAAAGCCAACTAGTCATAGCTTTTACTAGCAGCTAAAGCTAGACAGTACTAGCTTAAGCTTTGTTTTATGTGAATAAAAAAATGATAACGCTAAATAGCTTATGCTGGAAAATTCTAGCTTAAGCTTCGTAATTTAAGGTGTTCGTTTTTTTATTCACATGTTTCGGCTAGTTAGCTTTAGCTAAAACTGGTACATGTATGACCGAAAGGAAGTTTTTTTTGCCTCAATTTGTTATCTGTTCTACAGAGCAACTATTGGTTTCGGCTAAAAAAATGTTTTTAACATTTCGTATGTCAGTTTCTGGGTCTATACGTTCACAGTCCTATTTTTTGAGATATTCCCTTATGTTTAATTAACAACTCGCACAAGTTAATACTGAAAATAAGAACTAGTCAAAGCTTTCTAGACAGGTCGAACAAATCTTGAAATTTTTGTAGCTTTAACTATAATATTCTAGTTTAAGCTATTTTTATTCACACAAATTGAAGCTTAAGCTAGGAAAACAAGCTAAAACTAAATGAATTTAGCTTTGGCTATTTTAAAATAGCTATTACTATAGAAAACATCTTTAACTAGCTAGCTTAAGCTTATTTTTATTCACTAAAAATCAAGCTTTTACTTAAAAATCCAAGTTTCAGCTTTAGCTTTTTTTTTTATTCACAAGGCCCGTTGTCTAGCAACAAATTACAACAAAAAGGAAAATAGATATCTACGTTTTGTGTTAGTTAGGTAAGATGTTGGTTATTTGTAATATTTTTATATTTTTTATTGCATTATATTAATAATTGTATATTATCAAAATTATAATATTTACTTCATATGAATTTTTATTTTTTCGATTCAAGTTTTAATAATTCAGATAATAATTATACAAAATTGGAATTATATAAAGAAAAGATTAATTGTTATACAAACGAAAACAAAATTTCAGCAAAGACAGAGAAAATTCCAGAGTGAATATACTTTATAGAATAACTATTATAATAATTAGATAGATATTATGAGATATGTTCAAATTCAATTTCAATTTTGTTTTATTGAACATACTATTTACAATTTGGCTTACAACTAATAAGATACTACATATGTATGAAAGTTTACATTTGTTGGCTCATAGGGGGCCTAACTATATACAGTGACTTATGTTAAATTATTTTTATATAAAATTTACATGACGAAAAAAAAATTAAATTTAAAATGTCGGTTGTATTGTCCTCAGGGTGTTCATTCCTGGTTGTCAGTGGTGATTTTTGTGGGTTGTGGGCAGGGATGGCGTTTTAGCCGCGATGGTAGGCTGACCCAATGTCAGCGTAGAACGAGACTACTTCCTCGTTGTCCATGATTACGTTGTCATCCAGAGTTTCCATCACGCTGAGGTACCTCGGCTCGGGATGTCGTTGTTCTGTGGTCATCCTTCTCATAAGCTGATTCGGGTGGTCGATGATGTTCCCCATTAGTTTCTTCGTTGAAAGAACTAGATATTTGTCCAGCGGGATTAAATTGGCTTCTGTGTAGAGATGCTCGTTCCTGTAGTGTTTCTGTCGTTGACGGTCGAAGTAGAGTCCGGTGCAGATCCTCAGTATCTTCCTTTCGAATAGTTGAAGTTCCTTCATAGCTGTCTTCGAGATGGAAAACCAGACTGGGAAGGAATAGCTGATCACTGGTCGCAGGAGCTGCTTGTAGATTAATATCTTTGTCGGTTGGCTAAGACCTGATCTTCTTTTCAGCAATGGGTGCAAACGGCTGAAGGCCCAGCTGGCCTTTTTCAGAACATTTCTTGAGTGCAGGTTAAACCTTAGCAACTCATTGAAGTGCACTCCCAGGTACTTGACATTTGGCTTTGCCACTATGGAGGATCCGTCAGGGAGTCTTAGGACCAGATTTCTGCAAATTGTTGCGGTGCGAAGGCCTCTACCAGTTGAAGGTCTCCTGAAGCAGACAAGTTCCGATTTGGAAGTATTGATTCGGATGCCCCATTTCTGGTAGAATTGGAAGAGTCTGTTAATGTGGGTTTCTACTTTTTGGACAGCGATTAGAGGTGACATTGATGTGGCGTAGGTGAGCGAGTCATCAGCATACAGAAGGTTCTCGCATCCAATTGGTGAAGGTTGGTCTGAAGTCATCAAGTTGTAGAGGAAGGGGCCTAGTTTTGAGCCTTGGGCGACTCCAGCTCTGATGGTCTTCATGTTCGACTTGCAGCTATCTACTTGAACGAAAAACTTCCTGAAAGATAGGAAAGAAAAGAGAATTTTTATTAATGGCGGAGGTACTTGCATAAGATGAAGTTTGTGGATTAGACCGTCTATCCACACGCTATCGAATGCTTTCTCGACATCCAGAAAGCATCCGACGGTGACACGATTACTGTTGAGGGCTGTGGTGATATCGTGTTGGAATTTTACCAGTGGATGCAAGGTTGAGTGTTTTTCTCGAAAGCCGAATTGCATGTCAGGGATGATTGAATTTTCACAGCAGAATTTCTTCAGTCTTCGTAAGATTAATTCTTCCAGTAATTTGCTGATGTTGTTGAGAAGTGATATTGGCCTGTAGTTGGACACTAAGTTGGAGGCACCTTTCTTTGGAATTGGCACAATCTTCGCTGTTTTCCACTTCTGGGGGAAGTAACAGTTGTTGATGCAGTTGTTTAAAATGATTGTGAGGAAAATCATTACCGCCTGTGGCAGCCTTTTCAGGATGTAGTAGGAGACACCATCTGGTCCAGCAGACTTTTTTGGCTTAGAATTGCCGATGATTTCTACAACCTCCTCTAGATTGCATAAATGTGGACTATCGGTGGGATCATTTGCTGGATTGATAATATTAAAATTTATTTTATCCGGATTTGGTTGAAGTGTTTGTTGAACTGTTGCCTCAACTTCTCGTAAGAAAGTTGGGTCAGTAGGTGGGCTCGGTGTGAAGTTTCCTTCGAAGTAGTCGGCGAACGCTTCCACCTTGTCTTGGGCCGAGGTAGCTTCAGTATCATTGCTGATGATGGTTTCCGGTATTTGTGGCTGTTTTCCAATGATCCTATTGATGTTTTTGAAAGCATCTGGTCCTGGCTTGATTGCTTGTAATCTTTTCTGGTATTGGATATTATTGTGGTATTGAATGGAGTTTCGGAACATGATGTTGACTTGCTGTAGCTCATTCCAAACTATCTGGTAGTTTCTGTTTGTTGTATTCAGTTCACTTTGATGGATCCGCTGGAGACGTTTCCTTAGACGTTGTCTGTGAGCATACAGATTTTGAACGTACTCGGGAAGGTGCTGGTACCTATCCCTTGATGTTTTAGACTGTTTTTGCTTGTCCAGGGCATCAGATACGGCATGTTCAAAGTTGACAATTGCTGCATCGATTTCGATATCCAGAAGATTCTTGTCTGAAGGTGGGAGAGTTAAGCCGTCTTCTATGTCTCTTTGAAGTCTATCAATATCCAGCCGTCTGAAATTAATGAAATTCTCAGGAGCTTCTGTTGTAAGGAGTATGGGTTGGTTGAGATTAATCGATAGTTGAACAGCTTCATGGTCCGAGTCACTATGCAATAATGTACAGACATAATTCCGGATTTCCGGAAGAGTGTGCACTAGGTTCGAGGAAGCCAGGAAGAAGTCCAGCGTTGATGGTGTTCTGGGAAAGGTGGGTTTGTGTTGTGAAACAACCACTAACGAGTGCTGGTCGTTGTTGGCGTCCAGCCAGTCAACAATCGCCTTGCCCTCAGGTGAAATCGTAGTATCCAGCCACATGTGATGCCTGGCATTGAAATCACCGCCGATGAGTCCATATGTGCTTCTCTCGAGGACACCGTTGAGAATTTGGAGGTCATTGTGAATATTTCTCATGCTGGATTGGCACTTGAAATAGACACTGATGATGATAAGGGTTTCATCTCTTCCAAGTTTAATGGTGACGGCAGTGGCTTCGCTGGTTCTGAGACCAGTGATAATGGTTTCAGCGGTGTTGGGGCAAATCTTCTTTTTTACGTAGATTGCCGTCCCTCTACGGCCCTCATCTTTGTCTTTTCGGAAGGTTTTGAAGCCGGCGATGTCGATGTTGTTGCGTCTGGTGACGTTGGTCTCACTGATGAGAGCTATGTCCGGGTTTTTGTTTTTCATCCACAAATTAAATGTCGTTCTCTTCTCAAGGCTTATGAGATATGTTTAACAAATTTGAATTGAAAAATATTTATTGCTAAACCAAAAAAGGATGGTGTTGAGCTATTAAATTCTAATTTTTTCTTGTACCGTTCTTATACCTTACGATTAGTTGATCTAAAGTTATAAGGGTCTAAACTTTTTTTTTTTTTTAACTTTCATGTTTAAAAAACTTTAATAGACAAAAAAATAAAAAAAGAAAAAACATCGCCCCTAGAGTTTGGAAATTCTAATTTTTTCATGTACCGATTTTTTACCTACGATTAGTCTATCCAAAGTTATAAGGGTCCAAACTTTTTGTTTTTTTTTTGTTAGTTTCATGGTTAAATCGTGGTTAAATAAGCTAAACGTATATTCTACATTGGGTTATATTTATTTTATTTCTAAAAAAATTATTGCGGTCTATATCCTCTCCTAAAAATTTTTTTGTCTCAAAAGTTTTAAAACTCACTAAAATAAAATATAACGATAACGAGATACAATTTAAAAAAAGTAACGGACATCGCCCCTAGGAAAATTTGCGCCCAACATTTTGGCGTTTAAAATATTCCAATATCTTTGATACTTATCGAGATCTGCTATCCTAAATGAAAACATAAATTTCGATGCAGCGATCTTCAGCTTCATACAAACTTATTGAAGTAAAACTTCTTTTGCGGGGTTGGGGGTAAAAATTTTTCTATGCAGCTGTCAAAATGAGACTTTATCAGTCAAAGACAGCGACATGTTTTTAGAATACAAAATGTTTGTACGTTTATAGGTTAGAATCTTACAGAATCTTACGCGCGTACGTCAGTACACACAACCTTATTTTTTCTAAATCACTCCAGCGATTTAAAATATTTGTGCTTGCGTAAGTTTATATTTGCATACAAAATCACATGTGATTCCTTTTTTCAGCTATAACTACTAATGACGAAAAAAAAGTATTTTTCCAAGTGCTTACAGTTTTTTTACATTCAGCCATCGGATCAACTAAATTTTTGTTTGCTTTTTTTGCACGAAAGAAAAATAATTTTGCATTTGGCTTAAATAAATGTGTTTTTTTTAGCTGGCTAGGGCGCGGGCGTAGCAAAGCACTGTACCATTTTTATTAATATCAGCTAAGAATTAGCCACATAACCGCCTCGATAATTCCGCCAGAAGTTATTTGGCTATAGATAATAAGTGCTTCCCGTGCAAAGTCGGGGCCCGTCAATAGAGATTAATAAAAAACAGTTTGATTTTTATAAAAAAAATTTATCAATATGTTATAGAGACCATTTCATAAAATCGGACGTCTTTTTATTGTTTATTCAAAAAGAAACTTATTTTCCGTTGCTATTTTTTATTGGCAGCTATACATATGCTCCGAGTTTCCATTTTCGTTTAAGTTTGTGTATATTGAGGGTGGGTCAAATACAAGTTTTTTTTAAATGCAATAAAATGAACAACATTAAATTTTGTCCATGTATTATGGCTTTATGAGTAAGGCTGCGCGTACAGTGATGCGACAAAGCGATGAGATACGAGAAGCGATGCGACAAGCGATTCGAGATGCTAGAATTTGATGCGACGACTTACTGCGCGCAGTACAAGCTATTTTGTGCGTTTTCGTTGTTAATTCCTTGATAATTATTTCCGCCAAAATTATCAAAAAGTTGCACCACACAACACAAGCAGTGAAATAACAAAATTTTACTCGTTTGATTTTTTTCCTGAAACCTCAAAACAAACAATATGAGCCTTCTCGCACAAACACGTTTGAAAAAGTGGTCAGAACAGTTTGTGTGCGAGATGCATGCGATAGGCATGCGAGAAACTCGCAACACTCGCATCAAATATCGCTTCACTGTGCGCACGTATATAAGAATAAATGTAAATATTTTTCTCGCACGCAAACGCTTTTCGCATCGCATAGCTTTGTCGCACTACTGTACGCGCAACATAAGATTAAACATTCCCATTAATTATGGAACCCAACGTCGTTTGTCGTGTGCCTTCAATTGCTGAGTCAATTGGGCTTTGTAAGTGAATAAACCGAGATCTTTGTGCAGAATTCTCCTCAGGCTAGTGCGTGAAATGTTGAGCTGTTGAGATCGATGTCGAGTTGATGTTCGTGAATTGAGTCTCACACTCTCAGCAACAGCACCCGTTTGTGCGCACCCTACGATGACGGGGACCATGGCTGTTGACCACAAGCATACCAATCTCACAAACTTTTTGCACCAACTTTCGTACAGCAGGCACAGCGGGTGCTTCATTTCAGCAAAAACTTCTTTTCCCAAAACTCACTGTTTGGGCTACACACTACACAGCATACACTTTGGAAATAAGTTTTCAATATTTTGTTGTTCAAGCGTAAAGCGAATCATTTTATTGACTTTCAGTTAAGATTTCGAGCGGGAAACAGCTGTCAGTGTCAAAATAATCTATGATTTAAAAAGTAACCACTAGATGGCCCACCCAGTATATATAAAAAACAAGTTTTTAGAAACCTCGTTGCTTTATTTCAATTTTAAAACTCTTTCGTGATAATTAAACAAGACATATCAATTAAAAAGTGCTAGTTTTGTTTAATAAAAGTGCATTTGACTAATTTCGTAAGCAATATTTCGGAAGAAATATTTTGACAAGGTCTCTGTTTTGCCATCTGATTTTAAACAAACTGCCCAATATTTAAGTTCGGATTCCTCTTCTGTTATGCAAATCAATCTGCACGCTTTTTGTATGAAAACACCATTAAATTGGAATTGCCTTTAATTTTTTTAAATTTTATTTTCAAAAACAAAAATTGCTTTGAATGTTCTTTTTTTCCTCATAATTTTGTTTATATTAAGTTTCACAACGTCCCATAGCTTATAATAATCAAATCAATTTTTATTTAAATATATTTTAACTATACAATTTATAAATATAAGATATTAAAAAAGATAGATAATAGAATAAAGATTTATTTTGTAATTTTATATTACAAATGTTTTGATATGTTTAAGTTGTTATGTTTTGATTTATATTAAGAAACTTGATGAAATGTATAATTTGATTTTAACAACTATTATGGCTATTTTGGTTTACCATAATATTAAGGTTTGAGATTAAAAATTTACAATGCGATTTTTTGAGATAAAATTTTGATTTAAATTTTTTGAAGCATATTAATGTGAAGAATGTTGATATTTCATTTATGTTTTATTTTGAATGTTTTAAGCTGTGATATTTAAAAACTTACATTAACATACATTATTAAGAACTGCATGGAATGTAATTTAAAGTAGATTTTTGTCATAGATGTTAGTTTTTATAGTTTCTAAGCTTCAAAACATTATTTTTATTGCACTGAAACTTTCAATTTGTTTTATAATTTCATAATTTATTTATCTACTCCTGGCTGTTGGATGAGAAAGTGGATTTTGGTGTGTGTGATGGTGATGTACTCTCGTCATCATCTTCACAGTCCTGCGATTCCTCTGGCTCACCCAGCGCTCGGACAAATTCATAGAAGTCAATACGTCCATCACCATCTACGTCAACTTCTTTAATCATATCTTCAACTGCATGGAAAAGTTCAATTTATTTTTGAAAGAAAAAAAAAATAAATAAATAAGGAAAAGGCGAAATTAGTGCGGCTACTCACTCTCATCTTCTCCCATGTTTTCACCCAAACACTGCAGAACGGCTCTTAAGTCGGATGCAGTGATGTAGCCTCGATTGTGCTTGTCAAAGATACGAAATGCATCCCGGAGTTCACGTTCCTCTTGTTCCGATGGATTGATACCAGCTTTTTCTTCATCCACCATTTTCGAAAGAATTTCGACAAACTCGTCGAAACTAACGTTGCCATCGCCTGGAAAAAAGGCAATGAATTTTCTTTTGTGGATAAAAGTTCTAAAATTTATTTTTTTGTTTGTTTTGTGGTTTTTTAACATTAGATACGAGTATCGTGTCATTCTTCAAAGGATGACGTGACAAAGGGCCTTGAGTAAAAAAAACTATTGTAATTACAGATTTTGTGGTAGAGCGGAAATGCGGGTGGCTAGACCATGAAAATGCCTTAAAAATGATGTTAAAACTTGTTTTTCTCAAATGTTTTCCATGGGCTTTTAGTATAAATACGGAGTTCCTTTTTTTGATGGTGTTAAATACCATACAATTATCTGCCATTGTTTGGGGTTTTGCTTTGAGGATGGTTTCGTTTGTTGCTTCGATGTTAGAATCTATTGTTGGTGAGAGAATCTTTAAATAGAACTGCATGAAAGAACGCATGAAAATCTATAATTTCGTTGCAGTCGTTATAATGTAAGATCCTTGGTTGAGTTCTAGTTTTAGCGGTACATTTAATTTTCAACTCATATACAAAGGGTGGTCCAACCATAATACACGATGTTAATTGTGAGTCAAACCTTAACGTCAAGTTTTTTGCCCAACTTAATTTGACATTTCTTTGTTTTAGTGTTTGAGAAATTCAACCATGGAGAGGTACACAATTGAGCAGCGCGTTAAGATTGTTCAAGCCTTTTACGAAAATGGGCGTTCAAATCAAAGTGAATGGTGACTTTACAAAGAAAATCTTCTTCAGCGACGAGGCACATTTTCACCTTAGTGGATTCGTTAACAAGCAGAATTGCCGCATTTGGGCAAATGGGAATCCACAAGTGATTGTTGAAAAGCCAATGCATCCACAAAGAGTGACCGTACTTCTTTGAAAATGAGGTCGGCTTAGCAGTTCCCGTGAATGGTGTTCGCTATCGCGAGATGATAACGGACTTCTTGTGACCAGTAATTGAGGATATGAACTTGAACGAAATGTACTTCCAACAGGATGGTGCCACTTGTCAAACAGCAAACAAAACAATGGCTCTTTTTCCCGAGAAATTCAATGGCCGTGTTATTTCACGTTGCGTGGCGTGCGTCGTCGTGGCGATGTTAATTGGCCGCCATGATCATGTGATTTTACACCGTTGGACTTCTTTCTTTGGGGATATTTAAAAGAAAAAGTGTACGTCAATAAGACAAGAACAATTCAATAGTTAAAGGATTATGAGATAATTCGGGACATTAACGACATTAAACCTCAATTATGTCTCAGAGTCATTGAAAATATGGACCGTCGGATAGAGGTATGCCACCAAAGCAGTGCCGAGCATTTGGCGGATATTTTGTTTCACACATAACTGTCATAGATCTTTCTATCATAATAAAAAATTTTAAGATAATTCTCTGAAAACTTTTTACATCGTGCGTTTGCATTGGACCACCCTATAGAGTAAATGGACGCATACATTTATGTAGTTTAAAGGGCCTAGTTAACATATTTTGATTTAAAGAAAATTAGGGGATATTATTCCGTAGAACTCTCCGCCTAAATCTCCTGTTATCGGATTCGGAAAAAGGTAGCCATCATCTTCTTTAATTTAAAGGATGAGTCAATCTTAAATCGTTAAGGACGATATTTCCAACATCCATTGTTTGTAGCCTTATAATCTTATGGTTTGTCAAACGTGGCACTTTTAGAATGGGAATAATTTTGTAAAGTTCGACAATGAAGCTATCGAAATATTGCAGAATTAAAAGTTGTCCAGAGAATTTTCTAATATACATAATTCACAATAAGGATTTTTCTTTAATAATTATAAGCTGCACATAGTGTTTGTGTTTATAAAGCAGTGTGAAGATTGACTAGAAGTTAAAGATGGACGTGGGCTTAAAATGTACGCAGAACGGCTGGACAAAAAACATCTGTATCTGGGGCTTAATTGTTTTAGCGGAGGAATGTAGGCATACGCCTCATAAATTGTAAACATATTAGAACTTAATTTCTTATTAGTCTTAGTTAACCCAGCCATTTTGTTGCATTTATAGCGGCGACCATTTTAGTAGTCGTTCTACTTAAACGGCACAATTGGCGAATAAGTAAAACGACTGTCGTTATAATGATGTTTAAACTAAAATGCTGAAAGATCGCTGAACTCTTAGTTTCATTTACAAACCAATTAGATTGTTTGAAACAGTGCCGTTTTATTAGAATTACACTACTATAGGAATTAGAGTTAGCAATGCTGTTAAGTGAATTAGTAGTTTCAGACGAGCGATCGTTTATGAAGATTCGAAAAAGGGTCCGAGACACAACAGAGGTTTGGGGAATTGCTAACTCAACGCATTAGTCATTCATGCACTTTTGATAAATTTTGATAAAAGAACTGGATACACAAAATCTTTCGAATGCATTAGGAATATCGATTGCAGTAATATCATTTTATCGAAAACAATATATGTACAAGGTGTCGAAAAATGAATCACCCTATTGAAAGATGTTATAATTTTTGCAAATGAAATCTTACGTCAATCATATTTGACATTTGTCAACTAGACAGTTGCAGATTACAGTATACAAACGGACTAGCAATGGAGTCCTAATCAGTAAGAATTATGTTGATTTTTTGACCAATAACCGGTCAGTGGCGTGTCCTGTCAACTGGGCAAACATTCCGGTGCTTATCACGACAATGAGTTATCAATTTCAAATATTAATTACCGGAAAACATAATTACTAATTGAAACAGGCCCTGCTTAACAGAGCAGCATCCGCAGGATTTTTTCTTAAATGTAAATTGAACATAGTCCTATAATCTCGGATTGGAAATTTATAAGAATATAATTTATAAGAAATATCTCTAATTGGCATTTTGTAAATTAGATTTGATCATCACTTTGGTAAAATACCTGTAAACTCAAACCAATTTATACCAGGTTACTTCTTCTATTCCCTTCATTTCCAATTTATCCTACAATACTCGTATAAGAACAGGGGCATGTCTCATAAGACTATTAGTCTTGTATTTATGTATCCTTGTAGCTACAAGCAGAAATAAAGTATGCAGTTGTACTCTTGTGTTTCATAAGCATTTTCCTATACTTCTATCTAGCCGAGTTCACAGTACACGAGAAGCGATTTAACTTCTAAAAAACTACAAGTCCGTTACTATGAGTAAATGAATAGCCCCTTTTTTGTAATAGCAGTGTGATTCCCAAATTTCTTTCGACATGGGACGTCATACATCGAAAAAATAAAGGATAAAATATTGTCCTATTTCTAGTGACCTTGCGTCGGTGGATTTTGAGAAAAGTGAAAAGTGAACCTTTTCTTTTGGCCCAAGAGGCTGAAAAATATTTAAATAAAAAGAGCAGTTCCGAAGCAATTCGAAGAATTTTAAGGGAAGCCAATTTCAATGGCAGAGGCGCCCATAAGAAGCAACTTATAATTCCCAAAAACAAGATGAGCAGGGTCAAATTTGCTCGCGAGTATTTAAGTGGTATGATAAAACACGGAGAAGACCACGTTATGGTGTGAGGCTTTGTCATCTGCTGGCGTCGGTAACCTGGTTTTCATAGAGGAAAATGTAAACAATAAAATGTATTTAGACATTCTCAAGCAAAATTTAAAACAAAGTGCCACTAAACTCAACATAGGGGAAAGTTTTCGAATTAACGAAGACCACGATCCTAAGCGTAAGACTGCAAAATTGGTTGATTTGGAATTGATCTCATTTCATGCAATTGCCAGATCGGAATACTATAGTAAATGTATGGTCATAGGTATATACCCGAAAGCTCCTTAGTTCAATCTCAAAGAGGCTGGAATCAGTGATTAAGCAAAGAGCATACCCAACTAAATTATGAGAGCCATTCCCGTTTTCGTTTTTTTCCTGAGTGAGTTTTTTTTTTGTTCTTTAATGCACTATATCTTTTAAGCTGTGCCATTGTTTTTCGCCTTAAAATAAAACATGGAAAAGTTAATGGGTTACACACTATTAACTCCCTTTTTTTCTTGGTATATAATTGAAATAAATATTATTTAAAATTTTGATTAATTTTCATTTTTTCGCGTTTTTACCTTTTTTTATTTCAAATTTTATTTAATGCATCATTTAAGATGTGAGCCACTGTATACGGACTGCTAGTCGTATATAATTTCTATACAAATGCTCCAATAAAATTGGTGCGACTTCTCAATAGGGACATAAGTAATACAAATAAATAACTTTTCCGGAAACCATATCTTTCTTGACACCTGAACTTAACTATGATTTTTTTGCGATAGGAATTATGAAAATTTTGTATTATTACTTATTTAAAACGATAAAAGCGATAGGAATTATGAAAATTTTGTATTACTTATTTAAAACACGGCCGTGTATTCGAATACAAATTTACAATTTGACATAATACAAAATAAAATAATAATCACAAAATAAAGTGTGTTCAAAAAACTATAGCGTTATTTTCAAATTCGATTTATACAAAATGGCGGATTTTTTTGTTATGAAAACAACATCGTCTAAATGAACCTTTTGGTTCAATGGATTGTTGCTCTAAGCCGTACCTAATACCACTTTCTCTTATTTTTCTCCGTTAGCGTTAGTTTACGACCAAAGGATTTACTACTTAAAATGGAAAAATTTCCCCCGGACATAAAATCCGTTCAAACTCTATTTTCTATAAATAAATTATTTTTTATTGATAATTTTAAATTTTTTCAAATTTAATAATTAACTTAAAAAAAATACTAATAGTCCATATTCATAAAATGCATCTGATGTATGTATTCAAATATTACTTAAACAACTTTAGCATATTGAAGATTCATCTAACTATTAATATGTTGTAGAAATATAAAATTCCACTTAATAACCATTTGGTTATTTTTAATATCCAATTTAAAATTATAACCAGAAAACAATCGAACACAAATTATAGCAGTTTAAGTCGGTTAAAGTTTTTAGTTTTAATTGGAAAATTATGTCTCATCTTCATGTTCAATGAAATACAATTATTCGATTGGTTACGTTTAATTTTACAAGCAAACGACTTACTTATGGGTATCGAAATTAAATGCAAACACAATCAACACTTTGGTATCAATTTAATCACTGTTGGCAATCAAATCGCCTCATTACCCGACTGGATCCATGTCACCTCAGTGTCCTGACGAGTTCTTCTGCAAACACTATAACAATCAATTAATCAAATTAAAATACACTACTCCATCCCCTGTGTTTCACCCAATCTCCTAATTGTGGCTTCTTCGTGGCATATAACTAACCAACCACTCACTCCTATTATACTAGAAGTAGATATGATTTAATTGCACAGAACCATGAGATTTAATAAAACCACATGAAGTGTTCGTATAAGAATAGGGGATCTAACTGCCACTCTGTGTTCGTACCTCCTGCTTGTCTTGGCCTGTAGTATGAAACTAATTAAAATGTTCCCGAAATATTTCAGTTTGAAGAATCTTAAAATGTTATTTTACAGAGATTTGCGGAGTAATTAAGTTCTTCCTGCCAGGAAAGGAGAAACTGCAAAGTAAACGGAGAAATAACATCATTCATTATGTCCAATTTTAGTAGTTCTCGTTTGATATTGATAGTCATCTTCTTGCGTTTCCGGTTAAAAATAAATTGTAGATTTATTTTTAATTACTTTGCTATTGCAGAATGCTTCCAGGCACACGTTGTGATAGGATTGGTAATGTTTTTCAATCAGACATTCGTGCCTAACTGATATTACTGAACTATAAGAGTTCGATTGATACAAGATATGGATATAAAACAAAATTGAAATAATAATTTTACCAACCGTCAACATCGATTTCTTGTAGCATTTCCTTTAGTTCTTCCATTCTGGCAAACTGTCCTAGGGATCTCATGACCGTACCAAGTTCCTCCTTAGTTATGCATCCGTCACCGTCTTTGTCGAATAAACGAAATGCCTCTCGGAATTCTAAAAAGGATATTTGAAAAGAAAAAATCAAGTTGGTAAATTGAGAAAAAATAAAATTTATAAGAAGATTTGTATAAGGTATAGGTTAGGTTGGCATTTGGTCGATATCCTTTTAAGAAATCTATTTATTTTTCTTAAAGGTATTCTAATATTAAATATAGGGTGTTCCTGTAGCTCTAGCAAATAAATTGAAGCAAACTGTAAGGTAGGGAAAAAACAGTGCTTAGTTAAAAACTCAGAAACAAAAGTAACGCAAGTAGGATCTAAGAAATATAAACCTCAACTCGCTTATAATTTATATGTATACTTACTTACTTACTCCCGATCCATGGAGGGTCTCTGCCTGAGATATTGCGGTCTTACATCGGTTTCGTCGAGACTAAGCGCTTTTGCGTCTGTAACCACCTGGTTACTGTAGCGGAGAGGTTCGGTCTTCCTTCTCGTTTCGAACCTGGGGCTGGGAAGATTTTCTTGGGTGGAGCGTCCATTCGTTAGATGTGACCGAGCCAGTGTAATTAACGTGTTTTGGCTCTTTGGACTACATCCAAATCTTGGTACAGCTTGTATAGTTCCGATTGAATCTTCTCCTCTCTTTTCATATAGGACCAAATATCCGCCCAAGAATTTTTCTCTCGAAAGTGCACTCGGCTCGTAGAGTAGAACTGGTAAAATTAGAGTTTTGTATAGCGTGCACTTTTTCTTTCGAGAAAGGAGTTTTGAACCCATTTGTTGGCCAAACCGAAGTAGCAGCGGTTAGCTAGGGTAGTTCTTCGTCGGATTTCCACTAAGGTGTCATTTGTGGGATTGATGTTCGTTCCGAGGTAGGTGAACTCTTTGAATACCTCGAAATTACTGCTACCAACAGTGGCGTTTTGTCCTAGGAGTTGGACAGCTGAGGGTTTCTTTATTGATAGCATATACTTTGTTTTGTTCTCATTCATTCCAAGACCAACGCGTTTCGCCTGTTTATCAATAGTTGTGAATGCTTCTAGCGCAGATCGCTTGGAGTGGCCGATGATTTCGATGTCGTGTCTTCCAGGTTAACACTACTCTTGCGTACTATCTGCTCCAGGACTAGGTTGAAGAAATCACATGATAGCGCATCTCCTTGTCTGAACCCTGTACACGTCTGGAATAGCTCGGTTGAGCTGTTACCTATTTGCACATTGCACCGAGTATTTTGTAACAACACGCGGCATAGCTAGATCAGTTTTTTCGGCATCCCGAGTTCCAACATCGCCAATAGAAGCTCTTGGCGACTTATGCTATCATATGAGGCTTTGAAGTCGATGAAAAGATGGAGGGTCTCGACTTAAAATTCGTTGGTCTTTTACAGGATTTGCTCAATGTGAAGTTTTGGTCTATCGTTGATCTGCCTGGCCTGAAGTCACACTAGTACGTGTCGATCATAGTGTTGCACAAAGGTTTTAGACGCTCACATAGTACTGTGGATTAGGCAACATTAAGCAGGGATATGCCTAATAGTTTTTGCAGGACGTTGGGCATATGGAGCTATTTGACCAGTCCTTGGGCATATTTTCCTCCTCCCTAGCTTGGTTGATGAGCTGATGCATGCACCCTATTAGGACATCTCCTCCATACTTGTAGAGTTCCGCAGGTAGGCCATCCGAGCTAGTGGATTTGTCCTTCTTAAACTTGTGGATAGCTTTCCTAACCTCTTCAGTACTGGGGACTGGAACTGGATCTTCATTGGCTAATAGTTTATATATTAAACACAAAATTTCACAAGGAGTACTTTATAAGAAATAAAATGCACGACTGGGTCGCACGAACTTGCTCCTATGTAAAAGACTAAGAATTTCAAAAATGAATGTTATTAGAGAAACTGTTTACTGAAAAAAACTTCTTTAGTAGTTAAAGGTAAGAATAGGATGCCATGTGATTCAAGCAAATATAGATTTATGCAAGAACAAAAATTATAAGTCTTTGTAGTGGTTTCTTAAAAAATAAGGTTTTATATACTCGTAAGAAAATTTTAAAACATTTTTAAGAAAAAATGTTGGTACGCCAATTTGAAGTTTTTATTATTGTATGAATAAAAATTAAATTTACAAAAAAGGTATTGAGCCGTTTTCGAGACATTGAATTTTCGAAAAACAAAAAATTGATTTTTTTTTTTTCAAAATTCAAAAAAATATTTTTCTTAAAGTTTTGAAATGCAATATTTTTTAAACTTTTTAGAAGCTTCCCTCTACGAAATTTCATTAAAATCCGTTGTGCTAATAATGAGAAATTCAAAATTTTAAAAAATCGTTCTATGGTAGGTACAGTCAGTAATATCTTGTTTTCAATTTTTTTTTATTAAATTACAGATATTAAAAAATAATAGAAAGAAAAAAAATTTAAGCAAAATTCTCGGAACCGTTTTCGAGAAAAATACGATTTTCGAAAACCATTTTTTAACATTTGTATGGAAGGTACCGTTATTTTTAGGTAAAATTAATTTATTTTTCTTATATCTTGTAGATTATTTTTCCAAACTTTTATTTATCAAGTTTTGAAAAAATCGAGCTTGGGGTTTTCGAAATATTGAGTTTTCAAAAAAAAAATTTTGAAAGTTTTTTTAAAAATCCAAAAAAATTGTTTTGGAAAATTTGAATAAACAATAATATTCAAACTGCTGGGAAGCTTTAGCATAAAAAAAATTATCAAAATCGGTGGTACCGTTTTTGAGAAAATCAAAAACAAAAAAAAATGGTCCCAAGGGGGGTACCAAAACTACTCATTTTTTTGAAAATTTTTTTCGACCATTATCTAGGTTTAACTAAATTAAATTTTTTGAATTTTTTTTAAGAAAATCGCAGGGACAGTTTTTGAGAAAAAAAAATATTTATAAAATTTAGGAAAAAATCGTATGGCAGGTACCGTTATTTTTGGTCATAAAAAATCAAATCAAAAAACATCCGGGGGTAAAAAATCAAAACCCATATCTACCAAGTTTGAAGAAAATCGGCCGAGCCGTTTAGCTGTAATCGAACAGACAGACAGACAGACAGACAGACAGACAGACAGACAGACAGACAGACAGACAGAATTGCCAGACCCACTTTTTTGGTCTTCGCTATCATCGTAATGTCAACTTTGATCAAAATCTCGAGTTCGATTTTTTTTACGAATACATAACTTGCCTTTTAGTACCTAAAAGTCGCAAGTAAAAAAGGAAGTATGCAATACTTTCGATAGATAGAATTGGGTTTCGGCGGAGAATTTATGCACCACAGGGATCTAGTAAAGTTTTTCCTCGTTAAAGCATTTTAACCTTCTTATGAACCGTATAAGACTACTTATTATGGATTGATGTAGTAGTAGTTTCCTAAATGAAGCTGATTAATTATTTTCTTTTTCTCTTCATCCATACAGCGTCTATAGCAATGGTAGGTAGGTAGAAATGGTGACCACTGGTGGTCTAGCCCTGTAGTCCAATCAGAGCCATTTTGATACCATAACTCGTATGAGTTAGAAAGTTAAAGAATCCGATTTTTGTTTACATTTGTTTTCGAGCAAAATAAAAGCGATATATGTAGTTGTTGAACAAACCCAAGTTTTATTGTACTAATATACGATTGCTGCGCCACCTTACAAATTAATTTATCAATATATTAACGATAATAATGTGTTACAATTTGACGACATTATGATTACTTGTAACTTAACTTCCTTTTACATTTCTTCTTCTTGAATTAACCTTAATAAAGATAAGTCACTTTGAATATATATAAAGAGTAATCTTCTTTTATTTCGACCATCATACTTTAGGAGTATAATTTCCAACAGTAGTTTAGTATAAAAATTGAATCACTCAATCAGCCGGACCACCATAATCATCCGACATCATCTAAACTGTGTCAAACTAAGCAGCTTGTTGACTGGTGCTGTAACAGTAGCCAATCCGATCGAGTGATTATGCGGGCCCCCGGACCGTAAAAAACCCTCAGTCCGCTAGATCGATATCTAAAGAGTCAAACGAAGGGCACGGAACAGAAGTATCTAATGGAAGTTTGTCCAACAGCCATTTTGTCGCGTTGAGAAAAGAGATCAAGTCTTTGATCTACATTTCCGAAATTTGCTTGAGGACTGTTGCTTTTTCCCGCTGGTCCCCACAGCTATTCCACTGAGTTTTGTGAGGAATGGCTTGCTTCGCTGCATGCTCTTCTGTTGGCCAGTGTCTGCTAGAGGTAGCTACAATGTCTTGCCTGGGTCTGCATATCAGATCAAGTGTTAGGGATTTATTATAAAAATATTTCTAGACAGCAGTCAATTAAACTACTCCTACTAGGGTTTGATTCGCCAAGAAAAATTGAGAGAATATTGACCTTCATAATTTCGAGTGGAATGTTGACTCTTTCCGCAAGTGAATTATGAAAGGCTAATCCTTGTCTGACCAGCTCGTTTGCCCGTTCATTGCCATAAATGTTACAATGACCCGGAACCCAGATAAGAGTGACATTGTAGTTAATATTGAGGCTAGGAAGTTCAAGCTGGCATTTCTGGATCAATTTGTAGGATTATGAACTAGAATTAACTGCCGCCTGACTGTCTGTGATAATAGCCGTATTCCCGTTCTGGTTTGGATCTTGTTTGAGAACATTGCATGCTTCCCTGATAGCCAGTAATTTAGCTTGAAAAACACTATTCAAGATCTCAGACAAAATTAGGAATGTTCCAACACCACACTCCATCTTTGAGCCATCAGTAAAGATAGTTGTGTCGATGTCTTTCGTCACGACACGTCAGCATTCCAGTCCTTTCTTGATGGGATAACCTTCAAATCTTTACTGATGTCCATTTTATGAGTGCAGTAGTCAGTGGGAGTCAAAAAAATCTCTATTGAAATCAACTCCGTAATATTGCTGTGCCCATAAGGTTTGACAATCCAAGTTTTTACTGCACTGCAACACTGCAAGATACTGGATACTTAATGAGTAAATCGAGTTGAAGAAGGTAAAGGAAGATGCATCAATTGGGCAATATCTTAGAGCCCCTGTGGTGCCAACGCTAGCAGTTCCTTGCACCTTCTTCAGTTTATCGATTTTACTCGTATGTGTTTTGGTAAGCGAGGGAGACGAAACAATTAAACCATACATACGTGAGTATCGGTCGCACCACGGCCGTGTATGTCCACAAAATCATCTAAGATTGTAGACCCCAATTTTTATCAAAGGCCTTACTACAGGCGTAGAAAGTTATGCAAGTGTTCTTAACCCTTTCTTCAATATTCAACAACTATGTAGATATTTTGCACTGGAAAAGAGAAAGAGTGTTTGGCCGTTAAGTCGGAGTAGGACGAAGGGGTGTGTCTTAGTTTTGGTAGTAAATAGAACCGTTCAGTTTTGCTTTGATTAACACAGTTCTTTTATTAAAGCCATTTCTGTGATTTCGTTTAACACAGGGTTGAACTTTCCTGACACTAGTAGTACCAAATCATCTGCAAACGCAACCGCCTCAAAGCCACATCTTTCCAACTTAGCAAGAATCTTATTCATGGCTTAAAGCCAAAGAAGAGGGGACAGAACTCCGCCCGGGTTGTTCCTCTAAAAAAAATTAAACTCATATAAAAATTGGTAGTAACATACTATGTTTGTTGTTTGTTGTTCTTTCATTTAGAATCTAGATAATTAATCTGTTCATAAATATACTCATAAGAATTGCAGGTATCACAAATAATTCTAATTTAAAAAAAAAAACATTAACATAAACTCGGAACACCCTGTTGGTATATTTTTATTTACTCACCTCTCATTCTGGCTCTTGATAAATATGGCCTACCACTTGCACTACATGCAGATGCCTCTTCAACTTCAGTGCGTTTCTTCGATTTTTTACGTGACATCCGGCTGGTAGAGAACATTTCGTCAGTGGTTGGCATCGGACTACCAGGATTATTTGGGGAATCGGTACACTTAACAGTTTCTTCAACTGATGTTGTTGGTATTCTTCCCATATCGTTATCATCGAAGTGATGGCAATCTGGGCAATAGGTAAATGGAACATCTTTATAGAGATATGTTTCCTCATCGTCCGTTTGTTGATAGTGAGGGCAGTTATCATCTTCTTCGCAATGGCATTCCTCTTCATCATCCTCTTCCTCAATCTCTTCTTCGTCATCCTCTTCCTCGTCGTTGGAGTTATCGCAGTTCCTGCCCCCGACTTTATCATTATCATCGTTGGGTTCCTGTTGCCTGTCTGGTTGGCCCTCATGTTTATTTGTGTCTTTGTATAAACTACGACTACAACAGGGCTTTTCATCGTCGAGAACTACAGACTTAGGAGCTCGGTATGGTGTCGAAGGCCTTTTTGCTTCCCACTTCGATGATGTAGCTGGGGATGCGGATGCGGACGACTCTGTGGGTGATGGCGATGGGCATTGTTCATTTTGTAATTTCTCCACTGGACACTTTGGATATACATCGTAAGGTTCTGATGTTGTGGGTGATGCTGGTAATGCTGGTGATGGAGTGACGTTTGTGCTTCTTGTCTGATGGATGAGAAAAGGAACAAAATAATTGGCTGGAGTGTGACGAGATTCATAAAAAATTAAAGGAGATTGTATAAGGAGAAGAACTTACCATTAATTGACGGACTTCCTTGCTAAATGATGAAGAATAAGTGAAAAAAGTATTCACAGCTGAGAGGATTTTCTTCTTTCCTTCCAACGTGGCGGTGGTGTTAATTGAATTTGTCTGGTAATTTTGTTCACTTTGTGAAATTATTACAACACAACGGCAGAGTGTGGTTATTTTGAGTGGTTGTTTTGTCTAACATTTGAATTATGTCATCTGAAAAGGAAATAATAATAAAATATTATAAGAGATTTGTTGTTGGTAAATTATTTAAACTGCTTGATTATCATTTTAAGGATTTGAATTTGCAATAAAAATGGTTAAATTAGGGCAAAGTAAATCTCTAGGTCGCTGGGCAATACCTCTCAGTACATTATTTATCCAAAAAAATGGTAGGAGGTTTTGAATACGAACTATATACTTTTTTTCCTTATTTTCGAATAACATTAAAGTTAGGCAAAAAATAAAATTGAATTTCTTAAATACTTTAATTATCCTAGATAGAATTTTAAAACAATCCTATTTTAAAAATCGGGGGTCAACGCGGTAACGGATATAAGACCACTTGATTTTTAACACTCTTATAAATGGCGATCAACTGAGTGAATTATCCAGTCCTGTGGCAACGATTCCAGAAAATAGCGAAACACTATCTACTTTTCCGAGTTCCGATCTATGAAGGTGTTGTGCCTGAGACACTTCTTCGAAGTTGTTTCTATAAAAAATAAAATGCACGACTGGGTCGCACGAACTTGCTCCTATGTAATAGACTAGGAATTTTAAAATCGAATGTTATTAGAGAAAACTGTTCATAAGAATAAAATTATTTTTTTTTAAATGCTTTTAGTAGTAAGAGATAAAAACAGAATGCTATGCAAATATGAATTTATGTAAGAACACAAATTATAAGTCGTTGTAGTGGTTTCTTAAGAAAATAAGCTTTTATATACCTACAAATTTTTCAAAAGATTTTTAAGAAAAAAATGTGGTACACCAACCTTATGATTTTATTATTGTACGAATGAAAATTAAATTTCCAAAAATAATATGGAGCCGTTTTCAACATATCGAATTTTCCAAAAAAAAAAAATGATTTTTTTTTCAAAAATTCAAAAAATATTTTTTTTTTAAGTTTTGAAATGCAATAGTTTTTAGACTTCTTAGAAGCATCCCTATAAAAAATTTCATTAAGATCCGTTATGTCGACATCTAGCATGAAAAATTTGAATTTTTTTTTTTAAATCCAAATTTTTTTTTTTTGAAAATTTGAATACACAATTCTATTCAAATTTTTGAGAAGCTGTAGCAAAAAAAATGATCAAAATCGGTTGTACCATTTTTGAGAAAATCAAAAACAAAAGAAATGGTTCCATGGGGGGTACCTCCAATAACTATTTTTCGGAAAATTTTTTCAACAAATACCTAGCTTTAACTAAATAAAATTTTTTTGTATCTGTTTTTTTAAATCAGCCGAACAGTTTAAAAAAAAAAAATATTTACAAAATTTTGAAAAAAATTCGTATGCCGTTATTTTTGTTATTTTGTGGGGGGGAAATTAAAAATGATATCTACCAAGTTTGAAGAAAATCAGCCGACCGGTTTAGGCTGTAGTCGAACAGACAGACAGACAAAATTGCGAGACCCATTTTTTTAGTCTTCGCTATCATCGTAATGTCAACTTTGATCAAAATCTCGAGGTCGATTTTTTTTTACGAATCGATAACTTGCCTTATAGTACCACTATAAGTCGCAAGTAAAAAGCAGATATTTGATTGCTTGTTGATATCATGTACTTTGTCTTGTCCTCGTTTACTTTAAGATAAACAAACTTGGCCCGGACTTCGATCGACATGAAGGACCCTATTATAATAGCAATATGTAGACTTTAATTCTTTTTATGTTACTAAAAACTAAAGATACAGTGAATCACAAAAGTAAGCAAGCACTCATTGCTGTCGCATAGGCATGTTAAAATAAAATTAGATTCCGATACAAATATCAGGAAAAATGCATTCATAGTTATGGTTAGCATGTGAACATCATGTGGTAGGCAAATGTTACCGTTTAACATTTGGTTTATCTGCAGAACATCACTGTTTGTTCAGTTCATCGCATTTTCTATGCCACAAAAGTAAGTAAGCACCTGCAGCATTTTAAGGTTAAATATTTAATGTTGTAGTTAACTTCGACTTTATTTTAGTTTTTGGTTCCTTATCTCTCTATCTCTCTTTTCTATATTTTTTTTCAGTTTAAGATAATTTAATAATTATTAAATGGAAATGGCACCAAGAGGTAATCAACTTAGGTTAAATTTAAAAAAAAAATATAATCAAACACTTTTTGGAAAATAAACCGGACCGCGAGATTGGTAAAAAGTCCATCTACTATACACAAAATATTAACCAAATATAATAACATTGGAAGTTTGGAAAATGACCCTCAATCTGAACGTTCTCGCAAGCTTACTCAACAGGAATGCCGTATTATTGTTAGAAAAGTGAAGAGGAATCCCAAAGTAAGCGCATCAAAGATATAAGCAGAAATAACCAAAGAAACAGGTAAGTCATGTAACCCTCAAACTAGTCGACGAGTGCTCTACTAATCTTTTTATCATGGTCGAAACATTAAAAAGAAACCTTACGTAAGTAAAATAAATCGCCAAAAGCGGCTTTTCTTTGCAAAAACCCATGAATATAAGCAAGCAGAATTTTGAAACACAGTTGTTTTCTCCAATTAATGCTAATTTAATATCCACGGCTCAGATGGACGTGGAAAAGTTTGGAGAAAAAAAACACAGAGCTTGAATAAAATCGAACATGTCAGGAACCGTAAGGCTCGGAAGTGGAAACGTTGTGGTGTTTGGGGTGTATGGCAGCATTTGGTGTCGGCAATTTAGTGTTTATAGATTCTTTGATGAATAGGTACGACTATTTGAATATTTTAAAGAACAACCTTCAGAAAAGTGCCAATAAGCTGGGTATGGGTAAGTCATTTGTCTTCCAGCAAGACAATGATCCTAAACATACCTCACATGTTGTCAAAGAATGGCTGCTTAATAACGTCCGAATCCAGCTCAAATCACCACCACAGTCGCCCGACTTAAATGTCATTGAACATTTATGGGAACATCAATACGAAAGATGATTTAAAGCGTGTTTTCAGGATGAATGGTCTAAAATTGGACAAAACGTTACGCAAAATTTGGTTAACTCAATGCCTTGACGTACGAAAGCATTTATAAAAGCCAAAGGGTATCCAACGAAGTACTAAATGGATAAGATTTACAAGATAACTGTAATGAATTGAAATGCTTACTTACTTTTGTGATTCAATGTACATTTAAATAAAATGAAATCGATTTTACATTTTAGCTAGATTTTTAATGTTTATAATGAAATACAAAAATTGAAAATCGGTAAGAATATAGAAATAAAGTTGTTAATTTTGTTAAAAAGTTGTCCTTTTATCTCTTCTGGCTTAATAGAATTGTACAGCCGAACGTAAATTTTGTATCTACATTATAAAAATGTGTGATACATTTATCTTTCAAATGATACCCAAACTTAAAAGATCATAAACTTTGGGAAATTTTTGTCAAATAAGTTAATAAAAATAGTTCACCTTAAAAAATATCAGAATATCATGCTTAAATAAAATTCACTTTTACAAATTTAAGAAATGAATGTTCCTAAAGAAAAATTTTCAAACCAATAACATTTATTTTCTAAATGATTAAAATAACTCCTTTAGTAGTTGGAGCTAAAAACAGGATGCCATGTGATGCAAATATTAGTTTATGCAAGACCAAAAACTATACATGTTTGTAGCGGTTGTTAAAAAACAATAAGCTTTTGTATACAAAATTCTTAAAACATTTTTAAGAAGAAAAGATCGGAACGCCAATTTTAAATTTTTATTATTGTACGAATAAAAATTAAATTTAAAACAAAATATGTACCCATTTTTGAGATATCGAGTTTTCAAAAAAATGTTTTATTTTTTTTATTCAAAAATCAATAAAAAACATATTTTTTTTGGAAATTTGAATACAAAATTCTATTCATAAATAAAAAAATGATCAAAATCGGTTGCACCGATCTGAAAAAAATAACCATCTTTCGTTATAAACCATCTTTCCGATTTTTTTTTTCAACCATTACCATTACCTAAATTTTGTGAGTTTATTTTAAGAAAATCTGTGAAACAGTTTTTGAGAAAAAAAAATATTTCTATAAATTTAGAAAACAATTACGGTACCTCACCGTTATTTTTGGTTTAGAAAAAAAAAACTGTGTGTCTGGGGGAGGAGGGGAAAATCGATCGAATCGTTTAAGCTGTAGTACGGCAGAGTTTTTTAAAACTAAGTTTGAGCGTTTCACAGTGGAAGATATAATAAAAGAACCATTCTTAAAATGTTAATGACGTGCTTAAATTTATTTGTCAGTTCTGACATGCCTTAGCGAAGAAATCGAAGAAATAATTGGGTCCAACGATGCTGTAGACATGTTGAATAATTCTTCATTCTGTCGAATTATTGAAATCTTGCAAGCATTTTCTTGAAGTCTATA
The DNA here is from genome assembly GCA_911387755.1 of Chrysotoxum bicinctum. Classification (NCBI taxonomy): domain Eukaryota; kingdom Metazoa; phylum Arthropoda; class Insecta; order Diptera; family Syrphidae; genus Chrysotoxum; species Chrysotoxum bicinctum. The sequence goes on along the minus strand of OU426989.1, from coordinate 118,206,736 downwards.
TTTTTGGATTTTTTAGCTTGTCTTGGGATCGCCGATCAGTAAATTCTGATACTATACACATTATACTCCACCCGTAGAATAAAATTGTATATAATGTACGTATGTAGAGGAATGAGCTGTTACTTACCACTTGCTTTGTAATGTCAGAGTTTTTAGAAGTTCAATTAATTTCTGTTCTCTTTAGCTTTCCAAAATCCATCTTGTTGTATGATCCAAAATTTCTTAAAAATGTCTTTCTGATTTCCAAATTATTTTATTTAAGTCTTTTATTTAGGTTGTGTTTCATAAATGAATATCTTAAAATATTACAAACAAGGTCACTTTGATGAGTACAAATGCTTTCCTGAATCCATTAAACCCCCAGCTAGTTTCAAAACTAAAGGTAATGAAAGCAGTGTTTATCAATTAGAACCTATTTATCAAGTTTTGTTTTTTTTAAATGACGAGCACTTAGATATTGATTTCCTTGCCGTTCGTCTAGAAGAATTTGATGTACTTGATAAATAAGCCTTTTTAATCTGTCGTTTCAATCTCCATTATGAAAAAGTTTTGACAACTAATCATTATTCTTCTTCATAAAGTAGTCTTTCATTCTTCATTCTCTTAGCTGCATTTTGAAGAATTCAGCTGTTTTTTCTAGTGACTAATTACCAATTTAACATGCAATCTACAGTGAAATATTGAATATTATATTGTAATGGAAAATTAAAAATGTACACAAGTTTTTTTCAAATATTCATTTAAAAAAAAATCAAACACGAGATTTTGATCAAACTTGATAATAAGATGAAAGAGAACACGAAAATTAGGTCCTGCAATTCCGTTTGTCTGGCTGTATGTCTAATGTCTATGCCTAGACTTACTGCCTAAGCATCTGAAGCGATTTTCCTGAAGTGGAATGCTGATTACAAGCTAGTTATAGCAATCATTGTAAAATTGGTTTCAGTAAGAGATCCTTTCAATGACTGATAACAACCAACTCTAGGTATTTGAGGTTAGAGTTGATTATTGAAAGCAAAATTGATATTATTTGAGAATAGAAAGAGAATCGAACAGATTCAGTGGAACTATTGTGTTCAAAATTAAAGAATCGAAAATCAGCCATTAATTAAAATTGATTTCTATCAGTGAAATCATAAAAGTGTATTTAAAAGAAATCTTAAATCAGTATTTAACATTTGCAGTATTAAATTGTTTGTATGTATGTTACTGTAATTTGAAATGGCTAATCAATCATTTGGCTATAACAACAAATTTAAGTAATAACCAGATATCAAAATATTTTCAGTCAAATCACTGTCTGGAAGGTGCTTGCTTTTAAAACCAATGCATTCATTCCATATTCCGATAAAGCCTTTGACATTAGTAGTTCACAAAGTATCCAACCCAATTCGAATAGAATGTTAGGCATAATCATTGCAACCGTAATGATCATTCTATTGATTGGATACCAATCAAATAGCTTTTGTTTGAGTACTGATGTAGAAAAACCGGAGGCGTCGGATTGACTGAAAATCATAAATGCACAGTGCCGGATTAACTATAAACCAAATAGGGCGCATGTAAGCCTATATATATATTTTTAGATATATTCTTTATTTTTTTTTTTCATCATAAAGTTTTTTTTGTTTTCTTAAGAATAAGGACATGGCAATTACTGTCGTCTGCCTGAAATGACATTCTTTATTATGATTTTAATAAAAAAATAAAATAAATCGAGACAAAAAATATTAGAAATTAAATAATATAAACAAAGTACTTGAATAAGTTTATAATGGTTAATAAGTTATAACTTACATTTTTTTAAATTTCAGATAATACAAGTTTAAAGATAAGTTGGAACCTATCATATCATAAAAGCAAAAAAACAGTTTTTTTCTTTTTAACAATTATACTAAATTAGAGTTTGTCAATTTTTACGTGATTTGAAACACAAAACGAACAATTTTAAAATGATTTTCAACATAAAATGACATAGTTGAAAAACTACAATAACTGGCTGATACATTAATCAGAAGAAGCTGTTGCGGTAATTGAGAGCATGTTGACAGAATTTATACACACTGAGCCAACCCGCTGCTCAATTTAAGATTTAATAAAGTTTATGTAGTGTAATAAAACTTTCCCGAAAGTATAATCGACGGATTTCTTGTAAAATTGGACAAACAGCTAAGAAGTGGTAAATATCTTCTTTTTCTCTTCTGTTACATAGATTACAGAGTTGCGGCAAATCACCACGATGCGGTATAAAATTTAAACGTAAAATTTCGACTCTGGCACTAAAAATAGTACTTATTTGGGCGACTGAATAATCACTAGAAAAATAATTGACATCTGAAGTCAACCCATGATTTAAATTTTGGTAAATAATTCTGGATGCGGACGAATTTGCTTTTGAAAGATTTTCTACAAAAATTGTATGATCGAGTTTAGCGATCACCTCTGCAAACTGAGCCTGCCATTCGTCAACATTGGTTTCTGTTAAGTTTAGAGACGATTCTTGCGATAAAGCCAGTTGGTTCTACTCTTTAAATGGAGAGGCATTTGTTTGAAGCAATTTTTTCAAAATAGTCTTATGAAGACACACATCACTTCTTTTCATAACTTTTGAAATGAAATCCGCGTTAGCCTTCAAATTTTGTATATATATTGGTGTTATACCTGACTCTACATATATGGCATAATTTGGTGTTGAATTTGGTAAACGGAAAAGCCGCTTAAAGAAATAACTTTGCAGACTTTCAAAATCATCGAGGTTCAAGTATCCGAAAACTTGTACACCATAGGACATACAAGAATTTACCGTTGCATTAAAAACTCGGTATTTAGATGCCAGATCAATATTATGGTTAGAGAAAAACTCGGGCCACATCATATTAAGTGCCAATTTGGCTTTGTTACTATTTGCTTTAGAATGTTTGACATAGCTTAAATTATTTGTTAGTAAAACTCCTAAGTACTTGAACTCTTGCACAACCTCGATCCGTGCATCATTAAGGGACCATTTTTCTTCAGGCCTTCTTCTGGTTTGTCTCGCTTCAAAAATTACAATTTTAGTTTTTTGTACATTTATTTTCAGACCCCAAGTCTCGCAAAATGAACTAAGGCGGTTTATTTGCATTTGTAGCGAGAAAGGATTGTCAGCAAACATTGCTAAATCGTCTGCATAAAGCAAGACTTTAACGACAATATTTGCAAAAAGAACTCCTCCAGGAAGAAGGTCACAGATTTCATCTATGAATAAGGCAAACAGTGTTGGGCTGAGGATACATCCTTGAGGAACACCTGCTGTTGTTTCAAACCCTTCCGAGAACTCGTGTCCATCCCAAACCCTTGCCTTTGTTGACGAGATGAGCAGATGAGCTTTGCATACATTGACAAAAACTTTCGCGATAAACCTAAACAGGATAATTTGTAAATTAAAGCCTGCCTATTGACGGCTTTGAAATCAACAAAACAAGTGTATAGTTTTTTCTTGTTTTCAATGAATTTTCTAGCGATGCTGGAAATAGCAAAGATGTGGTCCATGGATGAAAATCCTGGACGAAAACAAGCTTGAAAAATACTTAGTCGCCCATAATTCTCAATCCATTTTGTGAGTCTTTCGTTTAGAATAGCAGGGAAAATTTTCCTTAATGTATTTAAGATCGAGATACCCCTATAATTTTCTACAACATTTGCATCACCCTTCTTGAAAATTGCGAAAATGACAGATTCATTCAAGCTGCTGGGTATATCTGCATCGTTGTACATTCGATTAAAAAATATAAGGATGTAATTTTTGAATTCAGTAGAACTGTTTTTGTAGAACTCTACTGGTATGCCGTCCGGTCCTGGTGCTTTGTTGTTTTTCATTTTTTGGAGCGTTGCTTCTAACTCCGGTAGCGAGATATTTTCATCCAGTTCACTATCACTTACTACAAAATTATGTAAAGCATAATCGAAGGTATGAAGGCCTTCGTCAGCTGCGAGTAGAGTTTTAAAGTGAGCTGCTAACGTCTCAGCTTCCAAAGAGTACTTCATTCATCAAAGATTTAGAATGCCTACAATGTTCTAATTTTTTTACCAAGTTTTTAATATAATTTGTCCTTTTAGCTACACATAACTTTTTATAATTTTTATTAATTTGGAGGTAAATATTTTTAAAAAATTGTGAATTTGTCGATCTAAAAAGCTTTAAATATACAAATGAGAGCTTACGGAGGTTTTCGCAATCTTTGTCAAACCACTTATTTTCGGGTACAAAAGTATGTGTGCTCTTGAGATGTATGCCTATACAAAAAGCTCTTTATGTCCTGATGGAGTTGAGTCGCTTCGCCAAGCTGAAATTATTCAAGAAATTATTCAAAAAAAGGGCGACTCGTTATTTCAGGGACCTGTTTCATAAAATTGGAAAATTTGTAAAATGACAACTTGTCAACTTTTCCTTGAAGCTTTGACAAAAGATACTCAATATTTAGATAGTCAGCTGATGAACATTCTTACAATAATATTCGCGAAAACAAGTAATGAAATTACTTTTTATTTTGAGTATATTCGGTCATGACTAAGGGGCCAATATTATTAGGTGAACATTTCAGTAGGTATTATGCATTAAAACATTGTCTGTCTAACAAGTTTAATTAAAATTCATTTGAGTTCTAGTCCATATATCTAAGGATATTCCACTTTAATGATGTTTTTATTTTTCGTATTTAACCAAATAGACTTAAAGTTTTTGGCACTTATTTTATCTTCCCTACAAAACTAAGTCCGACCATGAATAATGCATGCAATTAAGTTTGTGATTTTTGGTGCTTGTGATTTTAAATAGAAACAAATATATGTTATATTAATTTCGTCAAATTAATCAAAACACGCTTGTTTGAAAACAAAGAGCTCATTTTCATTCCAGCAATTACACACATTATAGTGATGGAAAGCGGTTGATAGGATGAAAGCAATAAAATATTCAAATGACGTTTTTGCAAAAATAAAATAAATGAATGTCTGCATTGCACCTACTTGCTTCCATAGTAAGAGGATTATAATAGCCTTATACTGATAATGCTTTGAAGATGAAAGATATTCGATGTTAATACAGAAACAAAATTAAGGGGAAAATTCAGAAGTACGCACATACATTTATACATAAATGTGCAAGCAAAATTAAAATTCAAAATATTTTGAAATGTTTTAGTTTGCAATAATGCTTAGGCTGCATAGAAAATTCTCTTATTTCTAATTGGGAATGCAAGAAAAATTTAGTCTTATCTATCATAATCATTCGAACATTGCAGATATCTACAAAGTTGTTCTATTCAAACTTGAACCCAAACGAGAGACGAATACGAACATACCTAAGAACAACGAAGAACCGAAAAAGAAAACAAATGACAGTTTTTGAACATGTACGAGTATCTAAAGAGAAGCAGAATTCATAGTTCGAGGAGAAAATATTAGTTTCTGTATTTTAATTTAAAAAAAATGTTATTGAAATTGTAGTTTAAGATAAAACTAAATGTGTAAAAACAATGGCGAAAAATTTTAGTTGAATTAGTACGATGTTAGCACGATACTAGTTAGAAAATGTTCAAAATTAAGAAACAGTTAGTAATATATTTAAAAGTTAGTAAATTGTTAAGTAGTATCACACCAGTACCTTTGCTAAGCTATTATAAATGTTGCGCCATTAATTTTAACATTTAAATCAATAACAATAAATTAAATAAATTCTTAATTTGATTTCAATTTAAATTAAAATCAATAGCAAAATAATGATTTTCACTAAATAAAGCTTTAGTGATAGTATTTAGGCGAGCATAGCTAGTACTGTGAAAAGGAAAATTTAAAAAAAACGCAAAGTACGAGAAGAGGTTAAGAAAGCAATCCGCAAGCTTAAGAATAACAAATCCGCAGGCTCGGATGGCCTACCTACGGAACTCTTTAAGTATGGAGGACTGCTTGGCTATGCAGACGACATCGATATCATCGGCCGCTCCAAGCGAGCTGTGCGAGAAGCGTTCACAGCTATTGATGAACAGGCGGAAAAGCGTTGGTCTTGAAGTTAATGAGGACAAAACAAAGTATATGCTATCAACAAACAAAGCCTCATCTGTCCATCGCCTAGGACAAAACGTCACTGTTGTTAGCAGTAATTTCGAGGTAGTCAAGGAGTTCACCTACCTCGGAACGAATATCAATCCCACGAATGACACCTTAATGGAAATCCGACGAAGAATTACCCTAGCGAACCGCTGCTACTTCGGCTTAGCCAAACAAATGGGTTCAAAACTCCTTTCTCGAAAGACAAAGTGCACGCTATACAAAACTCTAATTTTACCAGTTCTACTCTACGGTGCCGAGTGCTGGACGATAAGTAAAAAAGGGGAATTGATACTGGGCATTTTCGAGAGAAAAATTCTTCGGCGGATATTTGGTCCTATATGCGAAGAGGGCGAATAGAAGAGAAGATTAAATCGTGAATTATACGAGCTGTACCAAGATGTGGATGTAGTCCAAAAAGCCAAAACACGTCGACTAACTGGCTCGGTCACATCGAGCGAATGGACAACAACGCTCCAGCCAAGAAAATCTTCGAATCCCAGCCCTCAGGTTTGAGACGACGAGGAAGACCGAATCTCCGCTAGAGGGACCAGGCGGTTACAGACGCAAGAGCGCTTGGTCCCGACGACTGGAGGGAGCTCGCGAGGGATCGCAACCGATGGAAGACCGCAATAACTCAGACAGAGACCCTCCATGGATCGGGAGCCGGTTAAGTAAGTAAGTAAAGTACGAGAAGGTGCATAAATATTAAACATTGATAACAAAACCGGACAGTCAATGACGGAATTCAAGATATCAAAAGCAAAAAGTACTGAATTTAATTTTCTTCTCAAAACAAGAGGTTTAAAGTCTATAATCATACATCTAGTTTTATAGGATGGAACACTTAAATTTTGAAAGGTTTTCCGTAGAGCAAACCTAATGAATCTCTTTCGAATCGCTCTAAATGATAAATGCTAGATTGTGTATAGGGATTCCATATATCGCTCCAATACTCCAGCTGTGGTCAAACAAGTTTTTAAGGTGTATGGATCTTCGAAAGTTTTTGAATTTCGAATTTAGAAACCCAACATGAAATTTGCTTTTGAAAAAGCTTGTCTATGTGACAAGCAAAACTCCTAGATCTTTCTGGATATTAAATCTCTGTAAAATATCGTATTCGAGTTTGTAATCGAAATAACAGAGATTTTGGTTTCTGGAAAATGAAATTACGCTTTAAGTCTTGGTTCGATATAAGCTGTAAGGAAGCAATCAGGTTGAGAGAAGTAAGTTTCCGCATATACAAAGCCAACCCAACTGAAGAAAATCGGAAAAAGGATAAACAATTCAGAAAACATTGCAACGGTGTAGTAAAAAATTAAAGCAAAATATTCTTCAATGTCCCACAGACAATAAACATTTCTGGTCATTTGTCAAAAACTTCATTTTCAACGAAAACTAGATTACTAGCTCTTTAATTAGGGCAAATGTACTTCCAGCTCATTTTCCTGCTAGCTCTATATGGCCTGACAGCAAAGTCGCTCCTCCTGCATGTTGAAAACGTAAGTCATTCAATGGGCCAGGTTGCAGGAGCCCTTCGAGATCTTGATATAAACAAATCCGCTGGTCCTGATGGTGCATCCCCATGAAGAGGTATTCTTTATCGCTCGCCAAATTATTGTGTATGCTTTTTCATCGATCCCACTTTTTGGGAATCTTCCCTAGAAGATGGAAAACACCATTTGTCCAGCCAGTTCCTAAAAAACGTGACCCTTCCACCTTCCACCCTGCTCCTACCGACCAATTGCACTTTCGCTCCTTCTTTCCAAGGTCATGGAATCGCTGATCAATTATCAGTGAAGCAAATACCTCGAAGATCGAACGCTTCTAAAGAACCGGCAGTAATCGTTCCACTGGTGATCTGATGGCCTATCTCACCGAAGAGTGGAACAGATCTTTACATTGTTGTTAGAGAAAGTGAGATTATTGCTCTCGATATTTCTGAGGAATTTCATAGAGTTTGCCACCAGTCGGCTCTCTTATCGAAAATTTCGAGCGTTTGATATCAATGAAACCCTTATTCTTTGGATTAAAAATAACCTTCTGGATCGTTCAATATACTCGTACATATGTTGTATTGAACGATTTCAAATCTGATTTTCCCAAAATAAATGCTGGTGTTCCCCAATGCTCCGTTTTTCCTCCGGCTCTCTTCCTCGTTATAATTGATCTCTTTTGTCTGAAACTTCAAATCAACTTTATTGTTTTGCCGATGACTCTACTCTCAGCTTCTCAGACTCGTTTTCTCCTCCAAGTAAAATGTACCCCTTATGCCATTATCCTTAAATGACACTTGCATCAAAGAAACCTAAAAGCTCTCAGTCAGTTCACGCATGATACCAGTTTCACTATAGGAATGCTCATCATTTTATCGAAGTCGCGTAGTTCATATGTCCACCACGGGCAAGTTTTCAGCGTTCGATTTGTTTTGGATGAATCGGTCACACATTTCGACAGAAACCGTCGCCATCTCCCGTTCAATATTGGCTCTTAGGTTCTCTAACGATGCACGGCGGCGGTGGCTTATTAACATAGACCAATACAAATGAAGTCTTATACAGAAATTCTAGAGGTGTTAAATGCACGAGAGTAGCATATCTCGATATAATACATTCATCGAACTTAGGTTTCAACAACAGCGATTGATATACCCGCTGTGCAGCCTATGACACCGTCTTGTTAAAACCACATATAAAGGGCTCACAGCTGAACCGAACCAAGTCAGAAAAAGTGAATTCGAAGATATTAAGAGCTTAGGTAAATAAACTGCCATTAATTACTGAAATACATATTTAACTCATAGTAAAGACATTTGGAAAGTTTATTCACTCAGTTTTCTTTTGACCAAAAATGAAAAACAAGAATTGAAAAATGTACCCAATATTTAAGAAAAATTAAAAAAAAATGTGACTTGGTTCATTATTGCCTCGAAAAATTGTCATTAAAGAAAATAAAAATTGGTAGAATTTAAAAAAAGGAGCAAAAACAAACAATGAATTTATTTCAAAAACTAAACACAAATGTATTAAAAAGTAATACAAGCTTATTAAAAAAAAAACCATTATTAGTGATGAAATTTCATCATTTTCATCGTCTTCATCACTTTGGGGCTGCTCCTGGTGTTGGCTCCTTGTTAGCTCTTGTTTAATGGGTAGGTTCACTTTTTTAATCTGACGTAACTTTACGACGAGTTGGATAGAGGCTATTTTGTTCAAAATTTCAAAGGGATTGTTGGTTCCCCCTTTCCTTGCCTTATCTAAATAAACTTCATAAAACTCAACTTCTTTATTGAGTGTTCCCTTAAATTTAAAAAAATTAAAAGAAAAATGTGAATTGCGATCAAATCGAAGCCACCTGATTTTGAGCCATGAAAATATATGTCCATCAACGGTCAAGGTTATCTCGCTAACGGTTTATTTCGCATTTTTCGCATAAATTTAAATAAAAAAAAAAGTTTAGGCCAATTTTTTTCAAAATTGTGAAATAAAGTGCTTAATTGACCACAAATATGTTTATTTGGAATACAGCTGTTGACATTGGATTAATAGGATAAATTTCAAAGTTTCTTTAAATCCAGATTTTTTAAATGCATACACCCAACTCCGAAAACTGGAAGAAGGATTTGCGCCTGCCGTTGCCAAAATATTAGCGAAAATAGTACTTGAACGCATCAGGGATCATCTAGAAGCCACACTCGATGCCGAACAAGCAGGTTTCCACGATGGATCCTCATGCATTGATCAATACTTTAAGGATCATAATTGAGCAGTGCGGCGAATATCGATCACCACTTCACCTGCTTTCATTGACTTTGAGAAGGCTTTCGATAGGGTCCACAGAGAATTTATTTGGCTTTGCTTTACACAGGAGGGGTATCCCGGATAAATTAATAGCTATTATTAAGGCAACTTGTGATGGATCCAACTGTCATGTTTTGCACGAATGAAGGCTGTCAGAAGAGTTTGAAGTCCAAAGTGAAGTCAGGCAAGGCTGATTTATGTCACCAATATTGTTTCTGTTGGTGATAAACGATGTCCTGCGAGCGGCCTTGACGGGAAACGGAGGGATGCGATGGACTCTGACGTCTAACCTGAAACATCTTGACTATGCGGACGACGTATGCTTGCTCTCTCATAGGATCATGGATCTCCACCAAATGACAACAGAGATGGAGAGAGAAGCAGAAATCGTGGGGCTGAAAATCAACTTCGGCAAAACAAAGATGATCAGCCTCGGAACCCAGTCAGCTTCTCTCATAAATATTTCTCAACAACCGGTATATGGAGGAATAACTCTCTAAGCTTAAGAACCAGGCTACGGCTGTTTCGATCCAACGTCGAATCCGTTTTACTTTACGGTTGCAGCACTTGGAAAGTAACAGTAGGTGTCACTAAGAAGCTGCAACCGTTGATTAATAAATGTCTACGAAACGTCTATCAAACTAAGAGCTCCTCAGGAAAACGGGTCAGGAACCTATTGACTCTATTATACGACGTCAAAAGTGGCAGTGGATCGGACACACGTTCCGAAAAGGCGACAACTGTATTGCGGCGCATGCAATGCAGTGGAATCCGCTCACTTAAGAAGGAAGAAGAGCTGGACGACGAGAAGCTCATGGAGAAGGACAGTCGAAGATTAGTCAGCCCAACTAGGCAAGAGTTGCGACTAATATCCAGAAACCGAACACGATGGCGAGCTGGCGTTGTGGATGCCCTATGCCCCACTAGGGGTCCCCCACGGACATAAAAGGTCTGAGGACCTAAGTAAGTAAGTAAGTATACACCCAACCTCGCACATACCCCAAATCCTATAGTGTGCCCTAGTAGGGGGGTTTCAGGGAGACAGCATGCAGAACTAGATGAAAAATACGAAACAAACCATACCCCCACGTCCGTTCGAGGATAAAGTTGACGAAAACTGAATAATACTGACTTGGTTCGTTTATGCTTCGAAATAAATCGAAAATGAGAGCCACTGACTTGGTTCTTTTACCGTTAACTAAGGAACTAAACAATTTTTGAATTAGGTCATTACAGCCCTAAATAGAGGTCAATTTTGCGGACATTTTGGCATCAGTTTTGGATTTTTTTTTTTTTATGACTTGGTTCGGTACAGCTGTGAGCCCTCCATATCATTAATAGGTTTGTTCGTTAAGTTCTGAAGTCACCCTGGGGTCGCCCTTAATCGTTTTTTGAAAAACCTGAACTAACCCTGGTGCATAAATTCTATGTTTTTTGAGACCTGGGGTCGCCCTGAACTCACCTTGAAGTTAGACCTAAATAGGTATTTTGTTGTGGTGAGTTCAGATAACGACTAAACTGTCAAAAGTCACATGAGATTTCATATCTATTTCTCTTGTGGCCGTTTGTCGATGTTGCATGTTATTGTTTATGTTTGCAATTAAATGTTTGTTGTACTCATCAGATAAAATATTCAGCAACAACGCAAAATTGTTTTTGTTAATTTTTAAAACTAATTTATAACAAATTTAAAGTTTTATCCGAACACAGAATTATTTGTTTCTTGCTTTTAGTTGTCAAAAAAAAAACATTGACAGCCCTTGTGGCTTTTTGAAAACCAAAGAAAACCTGGGTTAACCCTGGGTAAAGTTGTACGAACGAACTTAATGTCTAGTCCATGGAATTACAACTTGACTCTGCAGGGATTTCAATTGACTGTAACATCATGAAAAGCATCAATGAAGAAAAAGGCCTATTGACAATACCTGCATAAAAACGGGTGTAGCAACTTACCTTACGAAAGATTGCATTTACGAGTAAGACCCTGTTTACATAAAGAATATTGCATACTGACTAAATCCTGTTAACATTGGATACTTTTGAGTACAGAAATCTCGATTTTCAAGGCAATCTGTTGATATTGGAAAAGAGACATTCTCGATACGTCAAAATTAATTTTGTCCCTTATCTGTCATACCTCACCATTATTTTAATTACTTATCGAATTAAATATTCTATATTATATCGAAATAGAGATCGTTCTCCATTTGTCAAGCCATAAACGAATTTTAGTAAATCTCTGACTTCTGCTTCTATAGCAGAAAAAAGACATCAAGAGCCTGATTCTCTTATTCGTTTTTTTGACATATGTATGTATGTATTTGATGTGAGGTAAGGAAATGTTGCAGAATGAAGCTACTTTTCTATTCCTCTCCCGTAAACTGTCAAAAAGACGAAACGAACGAAAAAAACAATCGTGTAATCAGGATCCAAAATTCAAACTGAAGTATCATATTTTCATGCGACATTAGGGGCGGTCACATTCTCAAATATGTTTAACAAGAACGTCATGATTCCCTTGATTTTGCGGCTTGTCAAACATCCTGGATGGATTTCAAAATGTTTTGATATTTTGGCTGCTTGACAAGCATATTTTAGAATGTGAACGCATATTAATTTGTCAAACCTAAGGCAAATTTCGAGCGACCCAGTCGTGCATTTTATTTTTTTAATCTTAAACACTGTTATCTTTGTACATACATATTTATTTTATTCCTTTAGGCAAATTGTGTGTTCATTTTTAAATATGGCTGTTGAAATATTTTCGCATGCAATTATAAATGTACATATTTTTAATGAAAACCCAGAAATCCCCGAAGCAAAATTACATGACCATTTTCCATAAATAATATATTCCAAAAAACAGGCATAAAATTCAATGCACGAACCAAAGATAATAGTATAAGAATTGTGCTTTGATTTATTAAATAAATAGAGTCCAGAAAGTCCAACGAACGCTCATTACATGCTTAAGACGAGCTTCGTCTAGATGCTAGGGTTTGTGTATATGTATAAAATTTAAGAATGATGTCTGCCCCTGCAGGAACACAATCTTAAAAGACAAATTCACTTTACCCTTATTGTTTTCGCATTTAAAGAAATGTTTTCTTTTAAAATGATAACGCTTTTTGTGTATATTTATAAGTAGGGCATAACACAGAACATTTATACGAGTACCAAAAAAAAAAATTAAGATAACAAAAGCCATGGTATACCTACCTACGACATGGCTCAGAAAAATGGTTCGTCATTATGCTTCTCAGGAACATATTTATACGCAAGGGCGTAGATCTTTTTATATTCCCAAATGTAACCTAAGTGGAGTTTTCCGCACTGATATAATACAAACAAGAACGAAAGAAAATAGCAATTTGCTGGAGGGCTTTCCGGGCTTTCAGCAGAAGGTAATAAGCAAGCAGTGTTACAGGTGGCTGATTCTTTTGCGGCAGAGTGAATAGACTACCTCTTATATGTTTATTTGCAATTCTACAAAGATGACATTGAAGTTTTATATCAGCAAGATGGCAAACCAAGGACCAAAATTACGTGAGATGTTTTTTTGGTTCTCAAAAACAGTCGGATGGAGGTTGCAGTCGAGATTGTGAAGAAATTACAAAAAAGAATCTCGATGGGAATTGTTCTTTTTTTGTGTATTCGGAAAAGATGGAGTTTCCTTCATTCTAATTCGTGTCAAAGAAGAGGTAAGCGTGATTTATATATGAATCGTTTGTATAGTTTCAAAGTCACAAAATGTATTAAATAAAAAAGATAACTGGCACGTTTTTAACCACGGCTTATCCATAGCTGGTTTTCGGAATTATTGATCTGGAAACTGGAAGAAGAAAATGGGGATAATGATGACAGCTGTCAATTAAAAAAGAGTATTAATTATTAATATTTAGGGATAGCACTGGCATATAATAGTTCAATTCCATATTACTCGTAATTCGACCTAAAGAGTTAAAACTTGTTAAGAATATTTACTGCATGAAAACACTTTTGTCCCAAAGTAATTAAGGTTTCGTAATCGTGTTTTGTGTTATTAATATTATTCCTAATAAAACCTTTGTTCATCGAAGTTATTTTTTGTAATTTCGGATTTCCACTTAAAATTAGTATTCCAATAGTATGGCCCAGCCCATACTAAATATATGTGTAAGTACAAGAAAATAATATCGCAACGATTAGTTTTAGTTGGGTTGGGGTCGAAATTCGGTATGGGTCATAATTCTGCTTTCAAAATTCTGCATGCCAAAATTCTGTTTTGCATAATTCTGTTTGTACAAAATTCTGGATGTCCAAAATTCTGTATTACAAAATTCTGCATTTCAAAATTCTGTACGTTCAAAATTCTGCTTTCAAAATTCTGTTTTTAAAAATTCTGTAAATATGTTGTAAAAGAGAAATCGTTTTGATAATGTAAAAAAGTGCGCACTATTTTACATTATCAAAACGATTTCTCTTTTAGAACATATTTACAGAATTTTTTAAAACAGAATATTTGTTATGGAAAATTCATAATTTAAACATAATAAGAATATACAATATATGCATACACTTAAAACGATTTTAATTTTAGTACCTACTGACAGGATTATCAAATAGTACTACACAGTTTTAATATTGCAAAAGAGGGACGCATATTCATCACGCTTAGATTGAAATCATAAATCATATGTTATCATATTGTTATACATATTTTTTGACGTGAATGGTTATTTTTCTTAGACAGAAATTCACTGCTCAGGAAACAGAATTTTGCACATACAGAATTTTGAAATACAGAATATTGAAATACAGAATTTTGCATTGACAGAATTTAGTAATACAGAATTTTGGACAAACAGAATTTTGACCAAACAGAATTTCGAAAACCATAATTATGACCCGCTCCCGTTTTAGTTTAGTTTATTTATTTCGGGTAAATACTTACACAATAAGATTAATCTTATAAGCTAGTAGTAGTTTATGAATTTACAAAGTTCAAATTTTTGTATTGTAATAAATTAAATAATTCAAAAATGGAAAGAGAAACAAAAAGGAAAATTTACGAGGAAAAAATGAAAGATAAAATTAGATAGAAATTTGAAATATTGTAAAGATAGGAAAGAAAAATAAAATTTAAAAGAAGTTAGTTGCTCTGACTAAGAAAGAAAAATCTCAATCTATTTTGAAACTGTTGTGCTCTGCTTAATTCTCGCAAGTGTTGTGGGAGTGAATTCCAAAGACGGATTGCAAAAATGAAAAATTGTCTCTCAGATGTGAGACACGAGAATCGAGTGAGTATTAAATCAGATGATATGTTTGATGCAGGAAATCGGAGTATGTCGTATAAATACGCTGGCTGTCTTGTCTTCACAATATTAAAAAGTAAGCTTAAGGTTCGAAACTTAATAAAATTTTCAAACGACATATTTAGGAGGCTCATAGACAGATGAGAGACATGATCGTTCTTTCTAAGGCCAAAAATATACCGAATCGTACTATTCAACTTTTTCCTGCTCGCAGAATCACAATTGTTATATATTTCGCATCCATGCGTAAGTACTGGGATGACTAGGGTCTTGGCAAGAACCATTTTGGTTTTCAATAGGGTGAACTGCTGAACTGCCCACAAAGATCTAAGAACTCCATAAGTTTTCCCTACACAAGAATTTACTTGATTGCTCCATGTTAATGTTCTGTTGAACACCACGCCTAGGTTTCTCGAGGTGGTTGTAAATTCTAGGGGGATAGAATTAAGAAGTATCGGTGGAAAACGAGATAAATCTAACAACTTTTTGGATATTACAAGACATTTGAATTTTGTAGGGTTAATGGTCAAACCATTGCTTTGTGCCCACATAGAAATATGTTCAAACTCCTCGTTAACAGTACAAATGCAGTTTTCTATAAGACCTAAGGGACAACGTTTATATATTTGTAAATCATCGGCATAAAAATGCTTAGATACATTTGGTATTATTGAAGCTATTTCATTAATATACAATGAGAACAAAAGGGGAGCCAATATCGATCCCTGAGGAACACCTCGTTTAATTGGTAGGAATTCGGAAAATTCATTTTCAACACACACGGCTTGTTTTCTTTCAACAAGATACGATGAGACCAAATTGATGGCTTGTGGTGAAAGGTTAAACTCAAAATGTAACTTTCTTAAGAGAACAGCATGGTTTACCATATCGAAGGCTTTAGAGAAGTAAAGAAGTACCAAAAAGGTAACACAGTTATCGTCAAGTTTTTGTCTTATATCTTCTATGACTTTCGTAAGTGCTGTAGTACAACTGTGTATGGGGCGGAAACCGGATTGAATGTTAACTAAGAAATTGTTGTGCATAATATATTCGTTAAGTTGTTTTTGCATGATTTGTTCACAGACTTTAGATAAAAAGGGTAAGATTGAAATTGGCCGAAAATCAGTTCGTAGTGAGTTTTTGGGTATTGGGATTATTTCAGCGAATTTCCACTGGTATGGGAAAATTCAAGTTGTGATTATAGTGTTGAAAATGTGAGTAATAAACCGAAGCAATAATGGTAATATGGCTTTTAGGAACATGGGGTTGATTTCATCCACACCTGTTGCGTTAGATCTTATTGAAAGAAAACTTTCTACAACATCCAAACTATTGACACACGAGAAACTAAAAGACGAATCAGAAAAAGCAGCTGGAAATTCAGTAAAAGACTCTAAGTCAATCGAGGGAGAATTGGTAGAGGGAGATAAAAACTTTCGATTTAATGCATCACCGTCAATTTTGTTTTTTAATGTAGGATGTTGCTTTCCGATTCCAAGTTCCCGGAGATTACTCCATAGCTTACGACCATCAGAGCACACATTCAGGCGAGGCGGTTGGAATAGAAAAGGGTTTTTGCAACTCTAACTTCTTGCACAACCCTGTTTCGCAAAACTTTATAACCTGTATGCAGCTCTTCCACCCGAAAATGTATAAATAATTTTCGCTTGGAGAGAGTTTCTCTTTCTATTCATACCTGATCGAAAACAATAACACCCAATTTAATAAGGGTAGTTTAGTGGGAGTTTATCTTTAAAACCTGGATTAAATGCAAAATTCTTCAAATTCTTCTAAGTGTCATTTACTAATTGCGATTAAGGTTAATAAGCCACCGAAGAGGGTGTTTTAGCACAGGAATAAGAAATAGGATTGTCAAACTTTTTTGTATTGCTCTGTTAAAAAAAAAACATACTTTGTCACTCCAGTATTCACTCTTTTTACTTTTAACTTGCGACATAACAAAAACCCTACCGATATTACTGACTGTATTACCGTGAAATTTCTTGTAGAGAAACTTCTAAAAAGTTCAAAAAATATTACATTTCATTACTTAAAAAAAATATTTTTTGAGTTTTTGAAAAATGAAAAATTTGATATCTCGAAAACGGCTTAATATTTTTTTGGAAGTTAATTTTCTATTCGTATGGCATCCTGTTGTTAGCTCCAACTACTAAAGGAGTTGTTTTAGTCATTTCAGAAATGAATTTTATGGTTTTTGTAGATTTTTCTCTAGTAGCATTAATTTAAAAATTTTTTAATCTTTCACATAAGAGCAAGTTTGTGCGATTGTGTCGTGCATTTTATTTTGTTTGCTTTATTTTTGGAAGCAGAAGGCTTAAATATACTCGTAAGAACAGGGCACACGCAGAAAAGACGTGTCTTAAGAGATGACTGGAATATAAATCTACTTTCTGAAGCAGCGTACTCGTAATATGGAAATTAGTTCAAAGTTTTTCATTAAAGATTTAAAAAAAACTTTCGTCTTAATAAAGCTGCATTTATGTTTGGAGGGAAACAAAAGATAAATTCCTAGTCACTAATCGTTCTGATACTGTTTCATCAGAACAAAAGCTTGCTATTTGCTTAAGAATTCTCGCAGAAGGAGGAGGAAGTCTTGTGCCCAAAATGGATAAATCTTCGAATGACCAATGAGGAGGTTCAAATATCGAAAATTAACTTCTTTGAAAGAACAGGTTTTCCTCTGGAATAATTGGATGTGTGGATGGAACCACGTAAAAATAATTGCTTCAAAGAAAATAACCACCTTTTCCTCAATCGAAAAAAAATTCTATAGCCTGAAGGTGTTAATTGTTAGTTAAATTTTACAAATCTTTCAGTTGATGAATACTTGTTTCTGTTTTCTAGATTTGCGATTACAAAATGAGGATAAGAGGAGTAAATGCAAATTATCAAGGAGCTAACCATGATTCCCATATATGGAATATGAGCCCACATAGTCGTTATTTTGAACATGCTTACCGTGGAACCGTGGCTTATGACCCCCTCTAGAATGCCTGTTGTAAATAGTGTGAAAAGTCGCTATAACAAATCGCATTGCAAAGCCCGAAACATATTAGAAAAAACCATAGGGTTGTTAAAGGGTAGATTTCATTGTATATTGGGTGCTCGGCAACTCCATTATAACCCCAAAAAGTTGGCACAAATTGTCAACGTATGTTGTGCACTATACAACATATATCTCCATTACAACACAACAGAAGAAGCTAACGCAACATTGGAAGATTTTGAAGAAACTGCCAAAATTCGTCTTTTCGATTTGAGCCTCGAGGATCTGGATTTTGAGTTGTAGTTTGCGATTCATTATGTTTACAACCTCAATATTGTGCTCTTGAACTTCTTTAAGCTTCTTTTTTTCGATGGCGCACAGATCTTCTAAAGATCGACTTACTCTCTTCAAATGCTTGCAAACATCTTGTAGGTTTTGATTTGTTGCATTTAGTACCGAAGAAGTTTCTTTATAGTAATCCTCTTGGAAGTTCACCTACTTGTTTAACAGTTGCGCAGTCGATAGCGGCTTTCTTACTGAATGTCCTGCGCTTTCCTCAGGCTGGGATATATACCCACTGTTTTCATGCATTATACTATTTTCTTGAGGCTCGGGACTTAATCCTGAATCGTTTTCCTTGTTTTCATTTTCATATTTTTTAGTGCTTTGTACAATGGAATTATTTTGAACGGGCTCCGTTCCAAATGTCCTTGCACCGATTCCATCTATGCTATCCTTCATATTGATTATGGCTATAACCGCTTCTTCTATGGGTGTGAAACTTTTTTGAGTAAAAGGTCCACCACCTGTATCTCCCACCTCTCTTTTGTTGTCAGCTAACTTCTTTTTGATGTATCCTTCGTAATCACTCCAAACCTATTTAATTAAAAATTTTATAAGTATTTATTGATTTAAAACTGTATTTCCATAATCCATGCCTTTTTCCATCCATTGACATCACGGATCGGTGGTCCCAAGGCATTGACCTCGTTGGCAATGTTTTGCCAAAAATTCGCAACTTCTTCGGCTGGTCTTTTTGTGGAGTTGCGTGCAACATCTATTTTAGTTCGTAAGATTTCAACCAACTTCTCTTGCTGAGCCCTCGTCGTTTTTTTTTTCAATAGATATATGTACATATGTTAGCACAATATTATTGCACTATTTTTATTTTATTTATTTTTATTTATTTATTTCATGAAAAACCTATACACATTAAGACATACTGTCTTATAACTTAGGCACAGGCTACAGTTAAACATTTTATGAAAGCTACGAGTAGGATTTGACAATTTTTGTTACTAAGATACATTTAAAGAAAAAGAAAATTTAAAAAAAAAAAAAAAAAAAAAAAAAATCAAAAATCAAAACAAATGAAAAAGAAGGAAAAGAGGGAAAAACAATAAATTTGTTATAATTGTATGAAAAAGTAATCATCGTTGTGAAAAGTGAAGCTTAATTCTGGTCTGTAGCTTCAAAACATCGTCTATTTCTCTTATGCTTCGTGGAAGAGAATTCCATAATCGAATTGCATATATAAAAAACTGACGCTCGGATGTGAGAGAGGCATAGCGCGGGTGGGTAAGCATTTGCGTCCTCTGCGAGGATGACCTAGTTATCATATCACTGAGATATTGGGGTTCACGATTGAGGAGTATCTTTGAGAGTAAGTTTAATGCTCGGTACTTTAGGAAATTTTCAAAAGTCATATTTAAAAGATTTTTGGAAAAATTGGATACACTGTCATATCTTCTTAAGCCGTAAATATAACGTACCAGGCTGTTAAAGGCTACGTTTAGTTTTCTTTTGCTGACGGAATCGCAATGTGAATAAATCTCGCAACCATAAATAAGTGTAGGTAAGACCAGTGTTCTTGCTAATAACATCCGCACTCTTAAAGGCGTAAAGGATTGTGTGGCCCACATGGTTCGAAGGATGCCATATGTTTTACCCACAGCAATATTTATGTGATTGTTCCAGGTTAAAGTTCTGTTAAACACCATACCTAGATTTTTAGCAGTTTCAACATATTCAATTGGAGAGTTCTGTAAAAGCACTGGAGGAAAGCAAGAAAGGTCAACAACTTTCTTTGAAATCACAAGACTTACAGATTTCTTAGGATTTAATAAAAGACCATTTTTCTGTGACCAACATGCGATTTTCTCAAGATCTTCATTAAGACAGCATACGCCGTCTTCTATAAGCCCTAACGGGCAACTCAAATGCATTTGTACATCATCAGCATACATGTGGATTGAACTATATTTTACTACTGATGGTAATTCGTTTACATAGAGTGAGAATAACAGAGGACCTAGAATCGAACCTTGTGGAACACCGCGAGAGACTGGGAGGAGGTCGGACAGACTATTATTCAATTGAACTGCTTGCATTCGATCTGTTAAGTAGGAACGCAAAAGCTTCACAGCACAGAATGAAAAATTAAACTGTCGAAAAAGTTTATCGCATAAAACTGAATGGTCGACCATATCGAATGCCTTTGAAAAATCTAACAGTACTAAAAAATTAATTTTGCCTTCATCTAGATCTTGTCGCAAATCTTCCGTTACTTTGAGTAAAGCTGTGATACAACTGTGACCTTTCCGAAAACCGGATTGCTTAGGTGTCAATAAGTTTGTTGAACTGAGATATGTGGTCATTTGATTTTGCAAGATTCTTTCAAAAACTTTGGACAAGAAAGGTAAAATTGCAATTGGTCTGAAATCATCACTTTGAGAGTTTTTAGGAATTGGTATGATCTTTGCTTTTTTCCATTGATCCGGATATTTACCTGAAGTTAAAATAGTGTTGAAGATGTATGTTACGAAGGGTAAGACCAATGGCAATATCAGCTTAAGAAATTTTGGATACATCTCATCAAGTCCAAAGGCATTAGATTTAACTGACAAGATACTAGCAACTACTTCAGCGCTATCGACCGATCTAAATACGAAATTAAAGTTATTTAACGCGTTGTTAATAGGAGCCTCTGGAAGACGAGCCGTAGCTAAAGGAGGTGCAGGAAGCAAAATAAATTTCCTGTTGAGTTCATTGCAATCATAATCATCGACAGAAGAATTTTTGCTTCTAGCAACACCTATTTGTCGGAGATTAGTCCATAATTGTCGTCCGGTCAACGAAGCATTTAATCGACAGGAGAATATTTGGCGTTTTTTCGATCGTATTGCTTGAACGACCTGGTTCCGAAGTGAGCGGTAGGTGCAGAGGTGATCATTTAAGCGAAAACGTTTCCAGCGTCTGTATGCATTGTCTCGATCTAGCATTAGAGAGCGAATGTGGTGTGAAAACCATGGTTTTATGTCAGGTGTACAAATTTTTGTTAGCAGTGGAACATGTCTGTTAAAGAGCGTAAGGGTGCATTCATTGAAAAATTGAATTTGTTCATCCGACGATGGTAGATAATAAATTGTATCCCAGTTAATACTTCTCAAATGTTCTTCCAAAGCAATATTGTTAATCCTGCTAAAGGCCCTGTATTGTATGGTCTGAACTACCCAGGTTACATTGTAATCGAAAGTCATAAATATTAAATCATGCTTTGAGAAAGCAGAAGCTGAAAGCTGATCATACAGTTTCACTTTTTCCAAACTGCTCACCCAAAAAATGTCAAGTAACGTTGGAAGATGGTTAGAAAAGTGCGTTGGGATGATGGTATTAACAGCACTTAAATGTAATGAGCTCATTGCGTTGAGAAGTGATTGATCTACCAATATATTAGAGTTGAAATCTCCGCATACAATTATGTTGGGACAGTATAAGGAGACTTCTTCCATCAATGTAATAAAAGGAAAAAAATCTATATTTCTATTTGGCCTATACACATTTCCCAATAAAAGTTTATCTCCCTCACCTAAAATTTCAATGAAAATATATTCTATCGCACTATCCGCTTTGGAGGTGCACTTTAACTTGCACTTGATCTCATTCCTTACATAAATCACAACACCACCTCCAACACGACCTTTCCTATCCAACCGAAAGATTTTATAACCCTTTAAGCAACACAATTTATCACTTAATCCCTCAACTAGCCAGGTTTCTGTAACGCATATGACATCAATGTTGGAACCCTCAAACAGATCACGAAATTCATCAATTTTAGGCATTAAGCTTTGAGCATTTATGTGGCAGACTTTAAGACCATCCTTTTGAGAACTCAAAACCCTTACCATTACACGCAAAGCCTCACTTCCACCCATGTTCGAGTTGAAAAAGTAAGAGAAATAAAAGAAGCAATTAAGAGAAAGGAACGATGCAAAACAAAAAAAAACAAAAAAACAAAAAACAAGAACAACAATCACTCACATAAGTAGCAATATAGAGGAATCAAAAATTTTTCCTGTTTTTCCTTGTCTTTATTTGTTCTCTTTAGTTATATAAAAAGAAAAAATTGAAAAATAAATAATGAATTAGATAATTAGATTAATAAATAATAAATATATAAATTAGAAGTTTAAAATTTTTAGAAATAGAAAAGAAAAATAGAGAGAGAAACAAAATGAGAGAGAAAAATTAATTAATATAAATAATAAAGTTTGTAGAGATTCTTAATATGAATTATATAAATTATGTATTTTCATTATCTAATCTGGCAACTCCTTCCAACTTGTTGATGCAATCAATAAGAACAGCTGAATCAGTTTGGTGACGTTTAACATAAACACATCCTCTCGCAGTATGAACTGATACAAGTTGTTTACATTTTTTCATTTCTAAAGCGCGTTGTAACAGGTGTTTGTTTTGTGGAGATAAGCTTTCCCGTATATAGATCACAACGTCAGATGAGAAACCTGCATCGCGTAGACAAAGTTGTCGGTTGTGTATTTTACGAAAGGCCGCAATTTTAGTTAGAATATAATTTCGATCGTAGGCTGAGAAGAATTTGATCATGATTGCTGTGTCGTTTGAAGAGGTTTTGGCCCGAGTGCGAAAAATACTCTGCAAATTCGGTGGATTAATGTTGATGGCATTACAAAGTGTGTTAAAGATCATGTTCAAATCTTCTTCGGGCGAGTGCGGTATACCGAATAAAAATGCATCACAAGCTACCTGTCGATTTTCTTGTGAATGAAGTGAGCTTTTTATTATCTGTAGATCGTGGGAAGCAATATCGAAATCGTTTTGTAGTTGTGTTAATTCAGTGGTTTTAATAGTAAGCTCTGCTTTAACGCCGGATAATTCGTTTTTTACAAGGGCAAGTGAATTTTGTGCAGAGAAGAGTTCGGATTTCATTGCTTGCAAATCAGAATTAGTATTTGACAGTGAATTTTCCATGGTATTAACTTTTTTATTTATATCGCAAATGTTTTTCTTTATTTCACTTATCTCAATATCAATTTTCTGTTTTATATTTGCTTCACTCTGCGACATTTTTGTGGCAAGTAAAGAGATAATTAACTCACTTTGTTTTTGTAGTTTTTCGTCCAATTTCTCTTCCCATGTTTTGTTATTGTCCTCGATGGGCTTTGAAGCAATTTTGCGCGTCGGTGAGAGGGAGTTTTTTAGTGACAAATCTTTGTTAGTGTGGGGTAGAGATCCACAACCGGTGCGTTTAGATGGCGGGGAAGAAAACATGGTAACCAAGGAGAGCACACAAACAAAAAAAAACAAGGGTTTAGAGTGAGCACAAAGAAAACTATTCGGAATTGGCACGGTATGTTTTTATGATTGATTTAATATGAATTTTTGGACAAGGAAAATAAACGAATATAATTTAATTTTTGTCTTTTTCTGCTTTTAAATACAACTTGCACTTTAAATTTTTTTGGTATTTTGTAGGATTTTTTTAAATTCACGTTTTGAAAGTAACACAGTCTTTAATTAATGATTATACGATCGTTTACAAGATTCACAAATTGCCAGATAAAAAAGAGACGTCTACTCGCTAGCTTTCATAGCTGGGATGAGAAACATTTTTCATGACAAAAGTTATTCTTGCAGAATTCGCCACTTCCTTGCAGTCAGTAGCCCTGAAGAAAATGTTTTTCTTTATAAGTGGCAGCAGCTGAGAAACGAATCCAGACCTCCGACATGACATTCCAACGCAGTAAGCCCTTTTCCAAGGGCTACTACTAAATTAATATTGGAATATTTCAAACAAAATGTCGGAATATAATTTGGAAAGTTTCCTTTTTACTGCTGACTACATCCTAAAAATCTCGGTCAACTTTCTTTAAACCTGTTAATAAGACCAAAAATTACGGTAAAGCTGTTTTTGCTGGATTCTTATGAAATAAATTGAAATTTTTTTCTTCAAAACATGGTACTTAATTGTACCTTCACTAGAACCATACTTTTTGTTTCCGATTTTCTCAAAAACAATGTATATCAAAACGCGAATACAAATATTTTTTTTTGATTTGAAAAAAAAATAAAATTTTATGAAATTTTTTTATTTCAAAAGCGAGTCAATGATTTATTTGAGATTAAATTTTCATTGGCTCAATAATTAAAAAATTAAAATCTCTACTAAAATAAGTAAAATGTTGAAAAAAAGTATAATATTTTTTCAGGACTTATTTTTAAATTTTTAGTTTGAAAGTTTATAACTTTTTTTTTCAAAAACGCAAAATTTAATTAAAAGAAAAAAAAAGAATTAGTTTTTCCTCGAAAGGTTCTCAATTTAAATATAGTATAAAAGTCATGAAAATCGGAGCCAGTTCTTAGAAACGATTTCTTAAGGTATTATGTAATATATTTTTTTTAATTTATTAAATACGAATAAAATATTTTTAGAAAATGGTCTATTTTTTTAAATTATTAAGTTGGTTTTATTGTATTCTTATGATTTCAAATGAAATGAAAAAAAAAATTATATCAAAAAGAGCTGGATTTGAAATCCCGCTATCCTCGAAAATGAAATATGAATATGGATTTTTCAACTCATAACCATATTGTATTAAACAAAACAACTACCTTCCTGCTATTGAAATCTGTAGACTCTAAGTCTCTTTACTGAAAACTCCAGGTGGGCATAGGAACTGGGAAATAGCTCCCCTTACACATTTTCCGGTCGTGACCACAAAACACATCCGACATAGAGAAATATAAAAGGCATCCAACAATTTTTCTTTTCCCTCTATTCTAAAAGTTGTTCATTTTCAAGCATTCAGAATTTCAACTGCAATAAAATAGACAGCCTACCTATTATAGCTGGGCGGAGGAAATAAATTGTTCTCATTTTGTTCAACAGGAATAGTTGATTCTATCTTGATGAAGAACAAAAAGCGTCTCGCAGTTGGTGGTAAGTAGGTACCTTACGTACATAACTACTGATTGGACTAGGCATTTTACGTAATATCCAATATTCCAATTTATTTGAGTTAAAATTTCAAAGGAATCATACATTTGAACATGGAATTTTGGAAACAATTGGTTATGGTTGAGATTTTCTCTTTGGACTGTATGCCCTTCTTCTATTCGAGACAACCCAACCCAACCTAAACACACAAGGACACCAGTTAATTATTAAAGGGTTGGTTGTTTGTAAGGTACCTAACGGAAAGGTTTGCCAGTCGAATTTTGTATTCATGAAAATAAATATTATGAGTTATGAATTTTCTGAATTTCAAGTGCCACAATATTAATTAATGTATGTATGTATGTACATAAACCTCATTATTTCAATTATTGAATAAATTAAGCTCTTCAATAAAATAAAATAAAATGCACGACTGGATCGCGCGTACTTGCTTCTATGTAAATGGGAATTTAAAAGTTGATTATAAATATAAAAATATGGATTTTATTAAAGAAAAATGTTCAAATGCACAAAATTTCCGTCTGATTTCTATCGTTTTATTATTAATTTGATTTTATATATAAGAAATTTCTCTAGAATTTTCTAAAAAAATACTTTGGAATGTTAATTTTTAGTATTTAATAATATGTATTTAAGGAAATTATTTCTAAAACTTAACGTCAACAGTATTATTTTAAAATCAAAGGAGTTCTTGTATACGAAGTATGCTCGAAATAGTAAGAGCCGTTAATGGGAAAGACGAAAATCAAAAAACGGTTTTATGACATACATATACCGTCAATAACTTTTTTTCTCAATTTATGTTCACTAAAATGAAGTCCATGTTTATAAAAGTACACATAATTTTTTACCAAAATCTTTAGTGCCGTTTTTGAAATAAAAAAGATTTTGCATAACGGCTGTATGACAACTATCCTTAGTTTTGAACAAAAGAAAAACTCTTTCAATTTATTCTCTTAGAAATCATCGAAGACCCTTAAGTAACGAGTTTGAAGAAAATAGCTCCAACGACTTTTGTTGAAATTATTGAAAATACTTAAATACTCGTATGTATGTTCGTATGTTTTTATATACTAAATTTTCCTTAAAATGTTTAGTATTAATGATATAAACAAAGTGTCAAAAATTAATCGTTTTGCCGTTTTTAAGATATTTATTTTTCAAGCAAAAATTTTTTTTTTTTAGATCAAAAAAAAAATATTTTTTTTTCGAAAAATTTTATACTCAACACAATATTACTTTAAATTCAAAAATTCCATCAGAGGTACCGTTAATATAATTTTTGTCACCAAAATGTGTTCCATGATTTTTCTTATCAAAATCGGTTGAGCCATTTTGTTACGATTTTCATTACCCGCGTATTCATTTATATTTTTGACAATCGGAACTATGAAAACCACGGATTTGGAATTAGTATCCGACAACTATATGTCAAACTAACCGAATAAAAGTTTAATTGCATGAGGCCGGTGTGATTCGGGAGGTAAGTTTCGTTAGAATAAAAAACGGAGAAAACAGCAAGCAGATGACGATCTGTCAAAATTGGTCACGTTCGAGGAAAATTGCGGCAGTAATTAAAGGGCCTACCACCGGTTTTGTTCAAAGATGTTTTTTTTTATTGATCTACTGCATTAACCTCTCTGGATTAATTAATTTAAATGATTTTTGATTAAACTTTGAATCAAATGGTGCGAAGTACAGGGGTGTATTTAAATGGGTGTGAGGAAGTTTTTATCACTGATGAGACTTACCAAAACCTAAAATAAAAGAAATTCCTCTTCAATTCAATTATGGATGATTTATTTTCCAAAAAAAAAATAGGGAAACCTTCACCTGGCACAAACTCTTGAAATAGATCCGTTCACAAGAATTTTTCTCTTCAAGCAAAAACTATTTGAACCTACCTACTCCTCTCAGACAAATTTTTCTCACAGAAGAAAATAAAATTATTTAATAATCAAAACTATTTTTAATTGCGTAAAAGAATTTTTCGCTTTTCTACTTAACTTCTACCACAATCGATTCTCACACAGAATAATAAAAGTGGCATCATGGCGTCCCCTTCGTTCATTTTTGCTTCTCTTTTTAAATCACTCTTTAGTGGTGGTTTTAAGTCACGGGTATAACGCAAAACTTCGCCCGTTTACTGCCAGCCTGTTTGTTCTCTTATTTTATTGTTCCATCATAAGAGTCTATATCGATACCTTAATGCACACATGTGCTATGTCCATTTTTGCTGTTTTTGGCAAACTCAAGTTAAAGTTTTGATACGTGCATAACTCCACTAATGGAGCTCATTTAGCATTGATATTTAAATATGTTATGGCCTGATAACTTTTTAAAATTATAATGACCAAAAATATATAATTCTTCAACAGTTTTCCATTTTATTCATGATAAAATAAAATATGTAAGGACATAGCACTTTTATGCTTGATATCAGTTATCAAAATAGGACATAGAACACAATTTAGTTTTTAAATTATTATGCTGAAGACATTACTTTTTTACCAAAACGTGTTATAATGAAATAAAAACTATGTATATTATTATTATTTAATAAATAAAAATAATTTAATTTAATTTAATAATTTTTATATTTACTTTTAGGAGTAATTTTATCCCAATTTTTATCAGAAGGGTTAATATCTAAAAATTGAAATTCTTCCTCAACATTGTTAGGTTTCTTTTGACGATGCAACAAGTATTTCACCTCTTTTGATTTGGCTTTATAAAACCTATATTCGTCCAAAGCTTGGGTATAATTTCCATATTTGGGCAGGTGCACCAATAACCCACAATCCAATAAAAGCTTGAAAATTAAAGGTTTTAGAAGTATAACAGAAACATTTGAATCGCTCGAGCACAGGCGCAATGTTTCCTGTCTTTCACTATTTTACCGTTACTTTTAAAAACATTGTGCTAGTGAAAAAGCTTATTTTGCTTCCTCCCCCCAAAAAATTTAACCGTAATACTCGGGCTTCCAGGGAATGTCCATCAGTTTGTACTTGGGCCCAAATTCAGACGTATTGTTAAATTCAGCACTAAACGAATGTGGAATGCTTTACCCGGTCCAATATTTCCTTCCCATTGCAATATTCAGACATTTAAGACCAATGTGTATGTGCATCGGTATCTCCTTTTAAATTCTCTTCAACTTTCCTAAAGGCTCATACTGTTCTCAAATATATTAAAGGTACTCGTAGTCAAAATCCCCCTAGTACATGCATAATTTATTCTTCCTCCAGTTGTTGACTTGTTCTTATTCGTCACTTTAATGTTATTTAAAGATCAAGCACCAATAAATTAATTGTACGTTAGATGACTAACAGTGTATTGAAATGGTCTTTTCCTGCTCATTTCGATTAACAATTTGTACTCCATAGGGGAGTTCAACTGTTTTGACTTCCGAGCTCTTTCTATTATTGCGTGAATATGAATTCTGTCCGCTTAGAGATAACTTTGTTCACTTTCCATGAATTTTCAATCAAGATTTTGCAGATTACTACCTGCGCTATTCACAGCATAAAACATTGTACCGAGGACATTTTGATTTCGGTTCTGTCCGCCACAAGTATCAGCATACAAATAGGTGCTCATTATACAATTTAAAGTTAAATTTTAAGATATGAATTCTTTTACGAAAGAAGTTTGGAGCTCAACAAAAGTATTCAATCGATTACTGTCATACATCGCCTTTTCCGATTCCAAAAATAAAGTGCACAAAAGTGCTATGTCCAGACGTAGCCCATAATACGAAAGATATAATGCGGAAATAGCACAAAATGTTGGACAAAGAACAATTATGCTTTTCCGATAATTCAATAGTGGACATAGAACATTCGTCTTTTTTGCAAATTTAAGCAATTTTAGAGTTTATTTGGACATAGAACTTGAGTGAATATGAAAGTACTGCTTCTCACCTTTCCATTGGTACCAATATCTCAAAACAGCAAAAAATGGACATAGCACATGTGTGTATTAAGGTATCGATATGCAATGTTCAACTCACATATCGGGGATTCAAGAAAAGGATTAATTGGTTTACCCTAACAGTAAATATTGAAGATAATTTATATATCAGCGGACACTTCGTATATTGAATTATACAGGGTGGGCTAAATACAAGTTTCTTTCTAAAAATGCAATGAAATGAACAAAATTAAACATTTCCATGTATTATGGCTTTATTAGTAAAAGCAAACATTCCCAATAATTATGGAACACAACATCTTTCAAGAAGATGCCTCGGCTGGCTTCGTAGTAGCGCATTCTGTCACTCCAATTTTCTGAACTGTAGCTCACAGATTGCTTGGATGATATTGGCCTTTAGTGCTTGAATCGTTGCCAGATTGTTAAATTGGTCCTTCACGGTTTTTTTTTTTTTTTTTTTTTTTATAATTTACTCACGCTCAAGGGAATATGAATACCCTTCAAATGTTTCAACACAGCGCGGGCGTCAAGTTACGGAAGAGAAAGAAGGATAGGAAAGATGTGTGGCACGATGTTCTGAGACTGAAGGTGGTTGTCTCAGATTTTTTATCTCCAGGGATGGCGGCTGAACTAAAGCGGAGAATTGCCGGATGGCTTATAACACGATTTGATAATTTTGGTGTGCAAAAGATCGGTTGTGGCATGGAGTGTGTGGCAAGGAGTGCAAAGAACAACCAAAGTGCTACTTATGCGCAAGCCTGGAAAACAAACCAAGTGCAATGGATCATGTACCAGGATCTGTAGTGCCAAATATTTAAAGAGGCACTAAAAGAAGCAAAAACGGCTTCCTTAAAATGATCAAAATAATCCAAGCGAACGTCAACAGGGGTCGAACGGTGCGGCGGACAATCTCCTGTTCAAGCTTACAGACGAATTACAAGCTGACGCCATCATTCTCAGCGAGCTATACGAGTACGTTAATAGAAATGAACAAAACTGGATCTCTGACACACTAAAAACCACCGCCTTATGGATCCTGAACAGAAAGATCCCGGTGAAAAGCAAAGGATCGAAAAGAAGTTTTGCATGGATGAAAAATTCACAGTAATCAGCACATACTTAAGCCCAAATGACCACATAAACGAGTTCCGACAAAAACTAGATGAGTTAGAAGGTTTCATATGCGAGACCGAAGGAGAAATCATTGTTGCGGGTGACTTTAATGCTAGAGGTCAAGAGTGGGGTATGTCAACAACAGACTTCCCAGGAAGCAGTGGCGGCTGTACCTTAAGTGCGCTAGTGCGCTGAACCACCAATTCAAAAGATTTAAAAATTACAAAATATTACTGCATCTTTATTTTTAGATTCCCATATTAATATTTATTTTTTAAACATACAAGAACACAAACAGATATTTCCAATTATGACGAAACAATGTAAGCGCTTTGCTTTACTATTAAGACTTACTTTCCCTGCAAGTAAAAATTCTCGTGCGCTTCGGCTAGCGCACGAGGACTGCTAATATAACTTATATGAGTTTCAAGCAAGTATCCCTGACGCGTGAGACAAAAGATATTTCATTGAAGTGTATCGAGAAATTAGCCTGCTCTCGTGCAGCGCACGAGAACCGAAGATTAACTACAGCAACAGCAACCGATGTTTGACTAGAATGCGCTGCGCCTGCGAATATGTAATGTTGTTTCGCTCTATCCGTGACTGGTTAAATAGTGTAGGTTTGTGGGAGTTAAGTTAGTAATTGTTTTTTATTTTGGTTTTGGTTCGATTCTGTACTGTGTACGTACAGTGTGTGGTGTGGGATAAAATTAACAGTGATTAGGTATATTAAAGACAGTAATAAATCTTTTTTAAAATAAAGTTACCTGAATCCACGATTTGACGCATTTAAGTGAAACAATAAAAAACATGATTCCTTGCTAAATGTAATAAACGTGTGAGTTTTATACATGGTTGAAATTCTTCGAGCAATTTTACAAAATAATAAAAAATCGACATATACATGTAAATTGTTGTTTTTTTTGCGATTTCTAATCTTAATATCTATACTTAGTGAGCAAGTAAAGTGCACCACCTGTTCAACAACCCACCAGCCGCCACTGCCAGGAAGGCAAATCTTTGAAATGGCAGTGAGAAGTGGTCTAAACCTTGTAAACGTAGGAAACACCCCCTTCTTTAGAAGAGTAGAAAACATAGGCACTATACCCAATATAACTTTCGCTACAGAAGACATAATGTCTAAGATCAGAAACTGGAGAGTCATTGAAGACTATACAGGCAGTGATAACCAATACATCATGTTTTGTATTGATAAAAACCACCGGATCACAAATCGAAACCAAACCCAAATGGAAAGATGGAATACCAATAGACTTCACGTGAAATAATGAACAGAATGATGAAAGAAGGGAAGATCCTTGTACTCCAAATGGAAGGCACTGCTGAAGAAAAAGTTGAAGATACAATGCAGCTTGTCCAACAGGCATGTGATGCCTCAATGCCCCGAAAGAGCTTCTTCGACAAAAGAAAAAAGCCTGTCTACTGGTGGACGGATGAAATTGCGGAACCCCTCAGAAATTGCTTACTTCTGAGGCGAAAAGTCAACAGATGCAGAAGAAGACGCTAGTAGCATCTCGAAAACGAACTTGAAGAGTTCAAGACCATATACGCCATGACCTCAGAAGAGCCATTAAACTGAGCAAGAAACGGAAATGGGAAGAACTCTGACAAGACATCAACAACAATTCTTGGGGACTCGACTACAAAGTCGCTATGAAAAAGCTTTGGGCCCCAGAGGACCACAACACACCTTAATGGAGAAAATATGGATACACTATTCCCGACTCGCCCCATTAGACCGCCTGATAGTGGACTATCTGGACTACCACGACAGGAAATACAAACCTTAAGTGAAGAAGAGTTGATGACAGCCACAAATGCTCTGCAAAATAAAAAGGGTCCTGGACATGATGAGATACCAGTAGAATGCTGTTAAATATCTGGGAATAAGACTCGACACAAAGCTAAGTTTCTGGGAACAAATAAGGTCGACTGCAGAACGAGCATCCAAATAAGTGACAGCCTCTCTGACAAGACTGATGGCAAACATAGGTGGACCATCTGCATGTAAACGAAAACTGTTAATGGCGACAACACACGTATTCCACTGTATGGGAGCGAGATCTGGGTGGAAGTACTAAATCAAGTAAAGTACCGGAAGCAGATGGCATCGGTACAGAGACGTGGTGCCTTACGGATAGCCAGCGCGTACCGCACATTGTCGGAGCCAGCTATTCTAGTAGTCGCAGGTGTGACACCAATAGACCTCCTTACAGCACACAGATAGTACGTATACTTTTGGAGGTTTAGCTGATATGCCAAGGTTAAAACCCTTAGAGAGCCCATCACACGGGGAGGTATGGATACGTCCTTATGGTGCGTCAAGCATTCCTCCAAAAGTAAAAACAAAAAAAAAATGTTCTGTGCGGCATGGTGCGCTATCCTGCATGAACCAGAGGTCGTTAAATACATGTCTTCAATTTCAGTAAAAAAGAACTCGGTTAACATGGCTCTGTAATGTCCACCGTTGACCAAAACCTTGTTCCCAGCCTCATTTTCGAAGAAAAATTGCCCAATGATAGCAACACTCCATAATCGGCCCCAAACTGTCACGCTATGTGAATGCATTGGCTTCTAGACAATAAAGTGTGGGGTTCCGAGACTAAGATGCGGAAATTTAGTTTGTTAACGTAGCTGGCCGCCGCGCCGCCGAGATGAAAAGATGATTTTTCGCCCAAAGTCGTTGTCCAATTAAAGCTGCTCTAGGGCCCAAACCGCGAAGCGATAACGAAGCGGGTGGTCGTGCGCCTTCAATTGCTGAGTAAATTAGACCTTGTCAGCAAATAATCCGAGATCTTAATCAGA
The DNA here is from genome assembly GCA_911387755.1 of Chrysotoxum bicinctum. Taxonomy (NCBI): domain Eukaryota; kingdom Metazoa; phylum Arthropoda; class Insecta; order Diptera; family Syrphidae; genus Chrysotoxum; species Chrysotoxum bicinctum. The sequence continues at coordinate 118,173,400 of OU426989.1, read as the reverse complement.
ATCCTCCTCAATCTACTGCTTGAAATGTTGAGCTCTTGAGATCAATGGCGAGTTGAAGTTCGTGAATTGAGTCTCACACTGTACGCTTAAGCAGCCACATTCTCGTGTCTGGGCGCCCGTACGACAACGGGGACCATAAGTGTTGTTCACTAGCATACCAATACCGCGAACTTTTTGCATAAACTTGTATACAGCAGGCACGATGGGTGCTTCATTTCGGCCAAAACTTATTTTTTAAGAAAATGAACTCTTTGGGCTACACAGCACTCACTTTAGAAATAAGTTTTCAATATTTCCCAATGTTAAAAAAACTTTCTGTCGAGATTTCGAGGGGCAAACACATGTCAATGTCCACTGATGGCGCACCCTTTACGTATATTTAAGTTACTAAAAAAAAAAATTTTAACTAGTTTTCAGCTCAAAAAAAAAAAACAAATCGCCATGTGATTTCCTTAGTTAATAGATATGTACAGAAAAAAGACTTCAAAAATCGTTGCAGCGATTTTCTTAAATATTAAGTTTGTATAGGTACATATGATTGTATATAAAATTTCCTTAACATTAAAAAAAAATTAGTATCTCCACTTACAAATTTATTTTCTAAGAAATAATACCCTTTACTTAATCACCCACAAACCTAAAGTTATTAGTTTGAATAAAATCGGTTCAGTGGTTTAGGAAGTATAAATCTAAATACCGACATTCATAAAGACTTAAAGGCAGTTTGATTGAAATTTTGAGTTCGGTTTCGTTCACGAATCCAAAACTTGCCCTATAAACTATTTCTAGACGTTCCGAAGGCAATCAAAAATGGTTTGCATTGATAATTAATCTTACGAAGAATTATTTGGTTTCGACTTAGGTTGTAGGATAAATCACTCCTTATTTAAATTAAATGAACGATTTCATAGACGCAATAGTGTTTTCATTGATTTCAGATAAAGTTTGTTTTTCTTCACCCGTATCCATATATATAGTAATAGTAACTTGATCCGTATAACAGAATAACAACTAAACTTGTTTCGATAGAAATTAATTAAGTTTGTTCAATTTGTTTGCACATCTATTATAACTATTAACTCTTTTAGCCACAACTACGATAATAGTATATGTGCATTGTATGTACCACAAAAAGGCAATCATCCTTCAATACAGAATTTCGTATGAAAACCACAATTTATATTTATTCCATCAATTTATTGACTCGAGTCTATTCAAACACATCAATCGAATTTTATTATGTATGTATGTACATATGCATGTAGTAAATTCATATTTATACTCATTCGTGTACAGATACCGGATCACATCAATGTCAGCTTTTATTGGATGTCGTTTTATATGACAATTGCTAAGATTTATTGTTTATGTTATTATAATATCTGACTCAGCTTTGAATATGTCTGATGATCTGAATATATCCACTTGAACGAGGGATATTTTTTTTAATTAAAAAAAAAAAAAAAAAATAATAATAAGCCCTGGCATAGTCCGCATGACATGGACTATGTTGATTGATTCCTTTTTGGGACAGAAAATTGAGCTGTTTTCTATGTGAATGCCTCCTGGGGTTATATTTGGTTATATTATCAGGATATACCGTGGTATAGCAAGATACTAATATCAACATTTACATTATATCTTCCTATTGAATAAAAAACACGTATACGCCACAGTGTCTTCAAAGAAAATTTTAATTGTTCAAAATATATTGTATATGTATCTTCTTTACACGCAACCAAATTCTTTGGCTGACATCTTGTGCTAATGAGGTTGTGGAAAAAAGGAATACTTCCGGGCGATATGATGGGCAAGTCATTTTTGTCGGATTTTCCGGAAATTGTTTGCTCGCGTTTAGAAAAAAAAAAATAGGAAATGAAGTTAAAGGTGCTCGAACAGACTTTTCACACCAAGAAGATCATAAAACTTAATACTTTTTGGGTGAATATACTTTTAGTATTGGAAAGGCTTACATTTTATGATATTTTGACGATTTTTTGTAGCATTTGTATTAAATCGTTTTTTTTGTACAACATTTTTAAGTAGATAACGCTCAAAGTAAAGGCGATAAAAAACAATTCTATCGTTGTACAAGTAAACAAAATTTTTTATTGAACATTAAAAACGTCTTTTAGTGCAAATGGTAGCATTCGGACAAATTATTTGGGGAAATTATCGAAACATAAAGATACAGTAAGAAATCAATTAGATAAAATGGTGTAAAAATTAGGAGAAACATATATATCGATGGCTGTTACTGTTTAATAATTGAATTTTATTTTATCTAAAGGATTTTACTATTGAATAATGAGTTACGTATTGGTGATTCCTTCAACCCCACGCGACAGCAAACAGCATTGGGTTTTCGAAGCATTAAATTCTACACGGTTTTTAATTCCACATTGGATGCCATCCATATCAGAATTTAATAAGCTTATTATATATTGACGTTGGAAGTCAGAAGGACAAAGATGTGAATATGAAAAACTGAGGGAACTGTCGTCAGCGAAACAATTAAGTGGATTAGAAGTTTCAGAAAAAAGATCATAAGGAAAAGTTATAGATAGAAAGATAGAAAAGATTTTTATTGAATTATAAATTGATTTCTTACAATACATGTTTATATACAAAAAATCATTAAAACATGACATTTACCGTCTGCCAGATTGATAATTAACACATCTTAGAGTATTATACATGATTATCACAGTTTGATTTGATTAAATTTAAAGAAAGAATGAAAACCAATTAAATTATTATAAAGAACGATACATTACAAAGCTAATTTTTTTCTATTCAGAAATCTTCATTAATTATTCTTCCTCTGTACCTTAACACAATTTTACAATATTCATACGATTTTGCAACGTTCATCTCATTTAGTTTGGTAAGAACTTCTTCTTCTGACAAAAAAATCACTGCCAAGAATGCTTCTTCTGGATTCTCTTAAAGTTGAACACTTTCCTATGAAATGAAAAGTTGCATATGCTACACTCCAATGGTAAATCGGATCTATGTGGTATGAAGTTCAGGCTGAGTAATTCAATACGAAGTCTGACCATTGTAAAATTACGCTGATATAATTATCATGTTTGAAGTAGTTTCTGTCTTTCAAGTTGTGGTTCAGTCTGCTATATATTGTTCTATAAATGGAGTTGGAAGCTTCATCTGCATATTCAGCTCTACACTTCTCATACTATATCTTTGAAATTACTTCGTATGGACGGGCCTTACAGTTCGATATGTTGTCAATGTTTAAATCATAACTGAAATTACATCCTTCTGCGAGACATGTCCACTCCCTGTACCAACTGTTTGCTCTTGGACGGCTTTGAGAATTACCTTTCTGACCATTCGAGACCCAGGCAACTTGAAGACTTTCAGAAGGTAATCAGGTTGTAATTTCAAGGTTTTTACAAAAAGAGGAGGCAGTCCGGTTTCTAACATAATAACGTAATTGGGCGTGTTCAATGGTAGGCGAAATATTCTCTTAATATAATGTGTCAAGAGTTTTTCTACCGTGTGAAACTTTTTGCATACCCAAACTTCACAGCCATACAAAAGGATGCTTTCAGCAACGGTTTCAAACACCTTAAATTTATTGCTATGCCTCCGTTCATGAAGCATCTTTTCCAGGTGATATTGATGGCAGCTTTTGCCTTTTGAAGTTTTTCAGTAAAATGTTTTTCCATATTCAAATTCCTTGAAAAGATTACACATATGTTCTTGTATTCGTTGACAACTTCCAGAGTCTTTCCGTTAAATGTCCATTTTTCATTTGAGGCATTCCGACCTCCATCTTTTTTAAATATCATGACCTTAGACTTTTGTGTTTTAACAGTTAAGTTCCATAAGCAACAGTAATGGTATACTTTGTTTATCATTAGTTGTAATGTTTCAGGGGAGTTCGCAAACATGATGATATCGTGCGCAAACAATAATGCTTTGATACGGCCTCCTGCAAAATCTACGGCACCAGGAAGGCAATCGATGAAATCATTAATAAAGAGCGAAAACAAGGTAGGACTCAATGTGCAACCCTGTCTCACTCCCGAGGTAGAAGCAAACCAATTTGAAAGTTCCACACCATTCCACACTGCCGCACAGTGTGTCTAGTAGAACAAGCTAGGTGGACAAAAGTTATTTTCCCATTTTCGCAAATGAGTAATCAGGTCTTGTAAACAATAGCCCCAAACCTCTTATTTAACAAGAAATGTATGTTTCACGTATAGCAGTGATGAGTGAGCAGGTACAATAGATAGTTTAAACGTTTTATAGTCTTGGAGTGAAAGTTTAAGTTACTCATGTTGTAATCTTTTATTGCGCAGCAAAATAATAAAAAAAGTGATGGATTTAATTAATAATGGTATGTATTCACTTTATTGGAAAAAAATTATTGTTTAAACTGTTTTTAGTTTGTAATAGAGAAATAATAAGAAAAATTAGGGCATTTATTTTGTTGTCAAAGTTTTAAAAGCCTAAAAAGTGTTTGTACCCCCTTGTACCCGACCTAAATTTTGTATATATTTTAGATCCATTGTTCATTATTGTGATAGTATGTGTTTCAAACTGCACACTTGAGTACACCCATTTTATTTTAATTTTTCAATCAGAAAAATCTCACTCAATTAAAAAAAATGAGTTTTTCGAAGAATGGCTTAAATATGGAAAGAAAGATAGAAACAGCAAACTTTTCGATTTTTTTCTTCCAAATTCAATTTTTGTGATGCCAGAGAAGAATCTAAAAGACAAATACAAATGAACATTGCTAAATTGTCATCGAAATTAGCAGAGAAATGGTGCAAGGCGGGAAGGTCAAAGGACCGTTTCTTAATCATGAATAACATGTGGTTTAATGCTGATGATTACCATTATACTGATAAGTATATTATTGTTACTGAAACACGAGCTGAAATACATTTACAAGCTATTTTAGACAAAACTGTTGAATATTTAGTAGAAGCCCAGGAAGAAGTTATAAGAAGTGGTCTTCCTAATTCGATGACTCTCATTAGTAAATGGGGTTGTGATGGGAGTTCTGGCCATAGTAACTATAAACAAAAATTTGAGAACCAATAGGATACTGATAGTTCCTTTTTGTATTTTCTTTTGTTCCTCTAAGATTAGTTGAGAACAATAACATAATTTGGCAAATCCTCAATCATCATCTACAATGTTTTGTCGTCCCATCAAGTTCATTTTTGCTAAGGAAACCACTGAGTTTACTAAAGAAGAGACTAATAAGGTCCTAGAACAAATTCAAAATTTAATACCAACTACGGATATTTGTAGCCTAACGGGATTTCTACAAAGTTTTAGAATTATTTTTCGAAAAATCAGGTTATAACTCTTCTAGAATTTATGAAAATCGTAACCTGCGTGTTAACACTAGAAACCTCGTCAACATACCAACCTTTAAAATAGCAATTTATTCTCACTTTTATATTGTTGCCGCACCCTGTCTATTTAATAAGCTACCTGAAAATCTAAGATCTGTGAGAGTTAAATCCGTATTCCTTAAAAATATTAAGCAATGGCTGTTCTTGATGAATTACGATGTTCTGGAAAATCTACTGAATCCATTAGTTTAGTCTTTCAATATATAATGTATTTTTCAGTTTTGCTTCTTTTTCTCTAAACTTGAATTATTGTAAATTTTTTTAAATTCTTAAGTTTATCGCATCCCCATCGATAAATGTATTAATCATCTTTATTTAGTATAGTACTTTCACCTCTTGTTTTTAAACAACAGAATGTACTTAACTGTTTCATTTCTTTTTTAACTTAAAGAATCTTTAACTGATTATGATTTTTCTTCTTTGTTAATTTATATAGCTTTAAGTTTTTTTGAAATGAAATAAAATATTAAATAAATAAAAAAAAAAATTAAAAAAAAATTAAAAATTTTTTGTCCATCACAAACTTTTATTAACAATGACTGACGGAAAAGTTTGTAACGCACTAACTGAGACTCTCTTATCACAAAAATGTTTTATTTGTGGTGCAACACCAAAACTGATGAATGAAGAATCAATTAGTTACATCAGCAATCCAGATAATTTTGGCCTTGGTTTGTCCACACTTCATGCTTGGATCTGTTTTTTTGAATGTTGTCTTCACATTAGATATAAAGAAATGGCAGGCTAGAAGTACTGAAGAAAAGGCTTGTGTAAAACTGCGATCCGACCAAATAAAACAGCAGTTCAGAGAAAAGATGGGACTTATTGTGGACAAACCAAAGCCAGGATTTGGATCCATAAATGATGGCAACACTGCTCGGCGATTTTTTGAGAACCCTGAGCTTAGTGCTAGTATAACTAGATTAGATGGTGCACTTATAAAAAATTTTTATATATTATTGAGAACGTTGTCCTCTGGTTATAAGATAAGTTTAGTTAAATTCAACAAACTTTGTGTTGACACAAGAAAACATTATTTAGGTCTTTATTCCTGGTATTATATGCCTGCCACAGTGCATAAGATACTTATCCAAAGCATAGATGTCATAAAAAGTGCTATCATTCCAATCGGCCAGCTTTCTGAAGAAGCACAGGAAGCCAGAAATAAAGATTGCCGTAGGTTTCGGGAGCATAACACCAGAAAGCGACCAAGAATTACTACTAATGAAGACTTGTTGTCAATGCTGATAGTAACATCTGATCCCCTTATCAATAGCCTCCGAGAAATACCCAAGAAAAAACCTGATCAGTTATGTGAAGAAGTCCGAAAACTGATAATACAACCTAATATAGAACCTCATTCTATACAGTGCCGCCCAAGTCATCCCCAAAACGAGGCCGATTATTCTAGTATGCCTGATTCAGCAAAAGATTTTGAAGATGGTTTTTAATTATTTATAATAACAAATTTTAGGGCGTTATATTTAAATTATCTTTATTTATTTTAATTTTTTTTTGAAAATACAATTTTAATTCTCTTCTCCTTTCATTATTTTGTATACTTAAACTTAATATTTTATTTATCTACATATATCTAATTTGTATATTCAACGCACTATTAAATTTCAACAAAAATTTTTTTTTTTTTAATGACTAATTCCTTTTCGAATTTCTTAATTTCTTACAATTTTTGCAAATAAAGTTTTATTTTTAAACTCTTTCTGTTTTATTTTATTATAATGTTACTAAATCTTTCAATAAAAAACCAAAACATCAAGAAAAGTGTTTGTCCACCTAGCTTGTTCTACGCGAAACACTGTGTGCCGCCTGAGTTTCTTTGTACAACTCCTCGAGCACACGTCTGAACTTCAGCGGTAATCCTTGACCGAAAGTTGCTTTCAAGTCTCTCCGCTATACTTCTGACGATGAAAATATTATCAAAAGTAGGAAAAGTGTCGGAGACAAAACCGAGCCCTGGGGCACACCAGCGTTTATTTTGTGAAAATCAGATTTGAAACCGGTCCAATACCACTTGTCCGAAAGGTAATTTTTAATCCATCTAAGAAGCGATTCATCGATAATAAAATCAGACATAAAGTGGTAGGTATGAAATTTAAATAAAAAGACAAGATTTCAAATAATCTTATAAAATATGTTTTATTACCAATAAGGTCTTACCTCTTCGCGAGTTAGTAAGAGAAGAAGGATATAAAAAAGGGAAATGTGTAAACGTAAAATGTCTTTAATTTCGGACATATCATACAGCGACATCTTACATGAAATTAAATGTTAATTGTAGTACAATTTTACATTAGGCTGAATGCACATGAACACACTCATTTGGACTTTTGGCAATGAGATGCTTCGCTGATCTTACGAATTCAATCGTGGTCGCACTTCGCTACAGGAGAAATTTCGTTTGAATACCGTCCAAGATTAAGGTTGTGTGAGAAAAAATAAATCAACTAAAGTTGAAAGATCGTTATATTTTACTATACGAGGGCTGTTTGAAAAGTTTTCGGCCTAACATAGAAGGCGTTGATTTAATAAATAAATTTTAATTCCTCAAAAAGTGGGCAGCCTTATTTAAACATGGCGGACAGAGCGTCAAAGATGATCGCAGAAGCGGAAGGCCAACAACATCCACCTCTTCAGAAAACGTCGATAAAATTCATAAAATGGTTTTAGACGACCGAAGGTTAAAAGTTCGAAAAATAAGCAACACCATGGGGATCTCTTCTGAGCGGTTTACCACATTTTGACCGAAGAATTGGGGTTGAAAAAAATGTCCGCAAGGTGGGTGTCGCGTTTGCTGAGCGAAGAACAAAAAACAAGTTGGTTGTTGTCATGGCTAAACTCCATGAACTTCGATTTGGTGTACTGAACCACCCCCTTTATTCACCTGATTTGGCACCATCAGACTGTTACCTCTTTCCTAACTTAAAAAAAACATTTGGCTGGACGCAAATTCTTCACCAACGAGGAGGTGATTGCTGAGACGGAGCGGTTTTTCGAAGAGTTTGAGGAATCGGCCTATAAAAAGGGTATAGAAGCACTGGAACACAGATGGAATAAGTGCATTGATATACATAAGAGGAGAATATGTAGAAAAAGATAAAAAAAATTTTTTTTAAATTTATTGCGTTTTATTGGTCAGGCCGAGAACTTTTCAAACTGCTCTCGTAGCATACATTCAATGTTGCAACAATGTTCAACATTTGGCCATCAGAAAGGCTTGTTCGCGTTAGATACCGAATAATTTGTCAATCGCTCAAGAAAAGGCGCGTTCTGATTGGTGCCAAGAAATGGTGAAAACATTCAAAAGCGTTCCTTCAAAAGACATGTACAAAATCATGACAGGTGGCGGATCTATGAATCTAAAACTAAACAACACTTGACTGTATAACCTTTTAGGAAGAGCCAAGTTCAACAAAAGTTGTTGGCCCAGGAAACACTCAGTAGCAAATGTTCCCTGCTTTTTCGGAATAATTGTACATGATGCTAGCGTACTAGTAGACCAATGTAAGACGCTAATTTTTGAATGGTACCCCATCATTCGTCAGAAAATTAAGTTAAACTTAGTGTAGAAGACGAATCATTTCTCCACCACGATAATGAAAGCTCTCACCCATCGGCTGAAATGACTGCATTTTTGACCATTCAAAACATCGAATTGAAACCAGAGAGCTCTGGGTTAGCACTCAATAATTTCTACTTATTCCCACAGATCAAATATTAAATCCGAAATCAGTTTTTTTCGACGCTTGAAGAAGCAGTAGATGAATTCAAAATGCATGTTTTGGAGGCATCCCAATCAGTGTGCAAAAAGTGCTTGAAAATTGGTTTAAACGGATGCATGCGTATTGATATTCATGGAGAGGATTTTCAAAACCAATTTAGTCTTTTTCAATTACTATTACTTTTCTATTTCAAAACTTAAGAAGCAACTCTTAGTATGGGACTTTAGTTTATATTTCACCAATCCCCTGTAAAATCCTGTCGCCTTTAGCTGGCAACACCATTGTGTGTAAGGACAAGCTATAATCGTATTTAAGTGACGAGCGCAGCAATTAAAATCAAGTAAATTCAATGACCTTCGATGCTGAATTCATTGCCATATATGTCATGTTTCACAATTTTCTGCAGTTAAATTAAGCCCCATCTAAATTTTCATTTCAACAATTTTAATTCACTCTGATCGTTGACCTAAATTGTATTCACTATTATATTTGCCCACATGGCTATTAACTTTTACAAAAACAAGGCTAATGATAAAAGCACTAAAATCAAAATGTCATAAAATGTAATAAGGTTTCACACAAATTTGAATGAAAAGAAAATCACTCATCAAACGCAGACCACAAAAATCAAAACTCTAAACCCAACAATTTCAATGAAGTCTATAGTATTTGTGTATACTTGTATAGTATTTATATATTTGCCTAAACAGAGCTGATTGGAAACAATGTTAATGATTGATACAAGATACATACTCGTACTGGAAAATAGGTGGGTATTCAAACCGTTTAATCCCCTACCCATACACCAAATCACTTAACTGTCTTTACTGAGCTACAAGCTTCTATATGCGTTTTATTCGTTTTCACATGATATGCACATATGTATGTCTACTATGCTCATCGCGTGATTGGTTCCACCTTTTATATTTCACTGTTTTATTTTTCAATCCGTGTACTACCTCTTGTGAGGAATTGAAAAATCCTCTAAGAGTATCTTTTGTCATATAAACACAAACAGTGCTGCTGTGTGAGTTTTGTCGGAAAAGGAATTTTATTTTTTTACAATCAAGGTATATCATCGTTGTAGTTCTAATCTCATTAGACAATTTTCATAGCTGCAATCAAAAATGTAATATGTACCTTATATCCCAAGAAGAAATTTGTTTTTCTGAAATATCTCTTAACCCTCGGGCCTGACCTTCTTTTAAATGTAAATTCTGCCATGAATACATCTCGCACTCGAAAAAATACCTCCTAAGCCGATACATTACAATACTTCTCAAACCCTAACTAACCAATGTGAACTTTTTTTTGCTGAAATACGTACCTTGTAAGATAGTTAGTCATGTCAAGAACATACCTCATTATCCAAAAATGTGTCTCGTTAGTTGACAAATAAGAAATCCCTTAAGCTTAACAACAACTGTAGTCTAATATCCTTGCAAACAAAATACACCATTTATATAAAATAACTACGAATAGCAGTTAAGTAAGAAGCTTCAGATTAAATCTTTTCAATCCCTTAGGTCTAAGGCCTAATTATCGCTTTAATATTCTTTTGTGTCACAGAAACAATTGCTTTTCTTGGTTACGAGGCATTACAACAGTGACTATATATGTCACATGATTTCAAAATATTTATTGGGTGTATCAAACAAAAATTGTTGGTTTTTCGCCAAAAATGTTAAAAACTCCACCAATTCATCAATCCCAACCTTCACTCTGAATGATACTCCTATTGTTAGCTCTATAGAAAAAAGAAACTTTCGTGCAGTACAATTTGCGGAAACTCCAACCCGCCCGAGAGTAATATGACACCTTCTGTGCTTGAAAGCGCCCACAAAAAAAAACAAAAAAAGAGGCTGGGTGCGACCCACACTGATAACTTCCCATTAGTGGTCATTATTATTTCGGTTCCAAACATTTTAATTGAAAAAAATTTAAAAACGAAATATTCAAATATAAAAGATATGGTTTGGTTATTGATGGAAGGGTACTTACAAAATATATCCGCTCTAAAACTAGATATTATGTCAAATATAAACCATTTGTTAGAAATTGAATTATGTATAAAATTAAATAATGGCAAAGTCAATATCATTGCTCGTTCTCAAGATATTCTAGTCGAAAAACAAATATTACCACTTTTTAGTAGATTTTTTTTTTTATATTTTTGTTAAAACTGTCAATTCGATACTTGTCAAAATTTAACCATATGTTAGTAATTGTATTATGTCGATAACTTCCCGTAAGAATGTACTAAGCGGCACTTTTTTCGAAAATGACTTTTTGATGAGGAAATATAATATATATTAAGGGCCACGTTTTGGCCTGGGTTTCGCCAACGAACTTTCTTCGTTTTTTTCGTTCCCTGAACAATTTTAGAAATGTCGCTTAGTATACATTCTTACGGGAAGGTATCGATGTATAAAACAACATACTTTAGAAGGCACTATCGGTGTTCATTCCCAAGAAATTCGACTTGAAATACAATTTTAACTAGTTTTCACTAGAATTTTTAATAGTTTTTTTATTTAAAAAAAAAACTATTAATTCAATATTTGTCAACATTTTACGAATTGTACAAAATTATACTATGTATAAAATAAACTAAATTAGAAGTCAATATCACTACCAGTTCTCGAGAAATTTGAGTCGAAAAACAATTTTTACCAATTTTCAATAGAATTTTATATAGTTTTTTATTTTTTGTAAAAAAACTGTAAACTGATTTTTTTTGAAATTTTCACCAGTTGTCAAATACATTATTTTTCGTAAAATAAAATTATTTTGAGTTTCAAATTGTTTTCCGTTCTTAGAATATCTGGGTTATGAAATTTTTTTTTTCAGTTTTTTTTATTTAAAAAAATAACGGTATGTTCGTTTTTTTCCAAATTCATACCAAATCTGTATGACCTTATAATGAGTACATTAAATTTTATTTGAAGTGAATAGCATTATTTTTTCGTGAGATATTTGAGTCTAACCAAAATTTTTACTTTTTTTTTAAACCGTTATAGTGAAAAAACTACTAACTGAATTTTAATAAACGCCCTTTCAGCCTCTTTCGAAGTTATTATCTATTAAACAAAATTTATTTGAAGCCGATATCTTTACTCGTTTTTGAGATATCGACGACGAAAAATGGTACAAGAACGTACGGACGTACGAACGTACGCACGTACGAACGTACGAACGTACGAACGTACGTACACACACACACACAGACATCTCTCTAAAAATGATTGATATAGCCTCTAGAGACCTTGAAACGTCGAGAAATGTCAAAAATTCCAATTTGACAAATCGGACCGATTACAATAACTCCCTATGGGAAGTTAAAAACAAAACCGCTGGACCAGATTGCAGTCCTCTTTTACTTCTGAAAGGTGTTCTTCCACAATGGCTAAGTCTTTTCATAAGCTATATACTATCTTCCCTATTCTTCTGGTCTTTTTCTAAGTAGATGTAAAATTGCATTTTTCTAACCCGTTCCTAAAAAAGTTGCATCATTCTCTTCCTTTAATTATCGACCAATTGCACTAACATCTTTACTTTTCAAGGCCATGAAAACAACGATAAACCGTCAGATCATGAAATATGTCAAAGAACATAAACTTCTTAATGATCGATAATACGGTTTTCGTAGCAAAGGTCCACTGGTGATCTGAAAAATTTGGTGAAAATAAAATGATTGCGCTTGATATTTTCAAATTGATTTCCAGATGACTTCCACTTTCTTGGGATGTGGAATTTCAACTTCAAAATATGATATGCTCACAAAATTCAGATCTTCAAAGAATTGTACAATGGGGAATTAATAATCGCGTAGAATTTAATGCCCCCAAAACCCAACTCTGCTTTTTTCCATTAAAGCCTCCATCTACAAGAGTCATGTATCCGGCATAAGCTCGAATACAACTTTCACATCTGAGGTGGAGCGTGACAAACTTCTTTACTTCTACTTGATCACATCCAAAACAGAGCCTTAAATTTAGTGATTAATAGCTCTAATAGTAAAACCCTAGAAATGTTTACTGCCCATTCATCTTTTATCGCTTTTTTTTTTACAAACATTGCTCTTGTGAAGTAGCCATTTGCATTCCTCATCTGAAACAATTTTCGCGCAATACATTTTGAACCAGGGACAGGGATGCAATCAGTTAACCTTTGAGTTCAATTTCGGACGGACTGTAAAATATAGGGATTCGTTCTTCATCGATTTCTCCCCATGAGGGCGCCCTGAATTATAAAAGGTGGCGCAAAATTAATCACCCTATCAGAAGATGTTATAATTTTTGCAAATGGCGTCGCACGTCAATCATACTTGACATTTGTGAACTAGACAGCTGCAGTATACAAACAGAGATGCAATAGAGAATATCAATAGAGTGGAATAATTGTGTCGATATTTTCGACCAATAATCGGTGGGTGGTGATAGCACAGCGTAAATTTCGACGTCGTTTTCATAATCTTGTCGCGCCAACTGGGCAAACATTGCGGCGCTTATACTTCAAACGCAGGAAACCATTCAGGGCGTGGCCGTCACCGGGCTGATCGTTTGGCCAAGAATATCGTGGCTCTGGCTGCCGATTTTTATAGCGAAAATCGTCCTAGGTCGAATAAAAGACCACCTATAGAAGACACACTTGACGCCGAATAAGCAGGTTTCCGCACTGGATCTTCCTGCGTGGATCACATCAACACCTTGCGGATCATCATCGAACAGTGCGTTGCACCACTTCACCTGCTGTTCATCGATTTCGAAAAGGCGTTTGACAGTGTCAATAGAGAATTTATTTGGCTTGCCTTGCGCAGGAGGGGCATTCCGGATAAATTGATCACTATAATCAAGGCTACATAATAACGATCCAAATGTCACGTAGTCATAAAGGAAGGTTGTCAGAGGAGTTTGAAATCCAAAGTGGCGTTAGACAAGGTTGTATACTGTCACCAATACTGTTCCTGTTGGTAATAAGTGATGTGCTGCATGCAGCCTTGTCGACTTTAAATGGAGGAATTCAGTGGAATCTCCTATCACACCTGAAACATCTAGACTACGCGGATGACGTGTGCTTACTCTCTCATAGGATCATGGATCTCCATCAAATTACAACAAGGGTGGAGAGAGAAGCCGAAACCGTCGGGCTTAAGATCAATACGGCAAAAACTAAAAGGATCAGCCTTGGAACTTTCTCATCTACTCAAATAGATATTTTTGGACGACCAGTAGAGACGGTAGAGAGTTTTCAATGCCTTGGGAGTATTGTCTCTACTGATGGCGGGACATAACCAGCCGAATCGGGAAAGCAAAGGCTGCGTTCGGAATGATGTCCAAAATATCGAGAAACAACTCTATAAGCCTAAAGACCAAGCTACGACTGTTCCGCTCCAATGTAGAATCCGTGCTTTTTTATGGATGCAGTACATGGAAAGTAACACCCACTGTCACAAGAAAGCTGCAAACGTTCGTAAATAGATGTCTGCGAAACATCTTGCGGATTTTCTGGCCTAACCGTATCTCCAATGATGAACTTCATGCGAGGACAGGTCAGGAACCCATCGACTTTATAATACGAAAACGTAAGTGGCAGTGGATTGGACATACATAAGCGATGCAATGGAACTCTCTCACGCAGCGAGGCAGAAGAGTGGGCCGACCCAGAAGTACTTGGCGAAGAACGGTCGAAGAGGAATCAGCACAACTGGGGAAGAGTTGGAGAGAGCTGAGGTACATCTCCAGAAACCGTACACGATGGCGCGTAGGAGTAGTGGAGGCCCTATGCCCCACAAGGGGAACCACATGGACGTAATAGGTCCGAGGACCTAAGTAGTAAGTATGTATTATTTTTTTGGGTCAATGGGACCTTGTAAGGGAATAATTCGAGATCTTTGTGCAGAATTCTTTTCAGGCAAGTTCGTGAAATGCTGAGCTGTTGAGATCGATGGAGAGTTGATGTTCGTGAATTGAGCCTCACACTCTCAGCTACAGCAGTCACATTCCGTCTATGAGCACCGTGCAATGACGAAAACCATGAGTTTTGTCCACTAACATACCAGTCTCATGAACTTACTTGCGTACAGCAGGCGCGGTGGGTGCTTCATTTCGGACAAATCTTCTTTTAAAAAACGCACTGTTTGGGCTATACAGTTTTCAATATTTCCCATCATTGTTCAAGCGCAAAGCGTTCCGAAAAGGTATGACACTGACTTTCTGTCAAGATTTCGACCGGGAAAGAGGTTTCGTCAATAAGCAAAATCTTTATTTCTCTCAAAGCCACTGTGTGGCGCGGCGTTCACATGGGAGGAGTTATTCAGCTGTATTTTTTGACAACGCCATAGGCAATTTAGTCACTGTTACTAACGAACGATAAAGGGTCATAATATACAATTTTTCACTGCCAGAATTCGATGAGTCGGGGTTGGTGAATCTGTGGTCTTAAAAAGAAGTTTCAAACGCACACACAGCACGAATCACAATAAATATGGTGAAAGAAGCGTTTCCTGGTCACGTAATTTACCGTTTGGCAAATTTCCATGGCCAGCAAGATTGCCTGGTTCCTGGTTTAACGATCCCAGACTTCTTTCTTTGGGGCTTGAAGTCGCGACTTTATGTCAACATGCCTCCGATAACCGCAGCCCTTAAGGAGACTATATTGGACAGGAATGCAAACAGTTAGATATCACCGGAAACCTTGCGGAAAGTCATGGAAAATACGATAAAACGGACACAAGTATCAGCACTGGCGGAAGCCCCTTGACGGATGTCATATTTTGCACTTAACTTAAAGGTCCAAATATTTAGTAAAAAAATAATTTTAAAAAGAAAATTTGACGATTAATTTTGCGCCATCTTGTATAAGAAAAATGTTCTTCAAAAGTGTCTAGGTAGCGCAGTAAATTTTAAACATAACAAAAACTGCAGCAGTTTCCAAAAATGAGTGAAAAAACTGATGTTTTTCTGAAGTTTGCTGCGTTGCATCTTTTTAGGTAATAACTGCTGAGAGTCGGAGATATGACAAAAACGTTTACAATTACAAGGTGAATATTTTTTACGCTTCTGTTCGACATACTTAGGTAAATCCATTTTTCTTCTTTAAAATTGTATCAATAATAATTTCTATTTTTTAAATTCAAAATTTATATATGTACATACGTAGTCATAGAAACTATTCCCGTCCTAAAATTTACAACAAACTTAGTGTGTTACAAAGTTTGGGATCCTCCTTTTTCAATTGAGGACCACATGCAACTAGCTAATTGCCATCAGCGTTTGTATTTTAAACTTTCATCGACAAACAACTAGCTATCGTGAATATTAAGAACACAATCAAGTGAAACGGAGTGCATACTACAGAAATGGTTAGATTGCGGTGGATGGTTGGGTCTAAAAACTAAATTCCAAAGAATTTGGTTTTCATCAACTTTGGTTAACCGCAAATTGTGGTTTACTTTACAAACCAGAAATCCACTGCACAATGCTGAGAGTAAATGACATGAAAACCCATTTAAGGGACCGCACAAGCAAAGGTGATTCTCTTTAGCTTCAAAATTGGTTAAGCTTCCAGAATTTTTGTGCTATTTTGTATGCGAATGAAGTCGTAATGGAAACTTAAAAGGTTTTTTTTTATCTGCTTTTGATTTTGATTGTCTCTGATGGTTCTGGAATTGGAGTATTTAAGGGGACACAGAATTACCATTATTTAATTGTCCGTTCTCTGTATTATTGTTGGCTCGATGTCCGTGAGTTGGTTGAAAAGTTTTAAGAATTTTACTTTTTTTTAATTGCATAGATGCATGGTCAAATGTCTTTCAATATGAACCTGTTAAACTGGACACAAAAGAATGCAAACAGAAGTGATTTATGACTTATAACCGGTCTGTTTTCACATCTTTGATAATAATCTTTAATCAATGCTTCCTCCAGACGCCAATCATTGTGTTTTTCAATAAAATCTTAGTCATACAATCCATGTTTTCGTGAGTTGGTTGAAAAAAAAAATGAATTATGCGATTTTGCTAGCTTTATTATTTTATCTTGAGAACGTAACAAGGCAAAAGAGTATAGCAAACAATATTTTGTATTAGTATACCTTAAAGAAAGTGGATTTAATGTTCCACACATGACCTTATTTTTATCACCTACAAACAAATATCTTGCACTTGCATTTGAGCAGATCACTTATGTTTTAGCACTTTAACATAATAATAATGCTGAAAAGACAGACTTTTTATTCACCTGTCAAAGCCGAAGCAATTATTTTAAGCATGAATAAATACGTGTTCTATTTTAAAGGACGTTTAAACAATGCCTTATAAATAATTGTTAGCTCTCTTGAAAAGGATTAAGGGTGAAAATGACAAGATTTAAGTGAATATTTAAGTTCGGAAGAAAATATGTATGAGTTTAAATAAAATTCGTAGGTATGTTTTCCTATTCTAAAAATCTAAAACTTGATTTTAAGGGTGAAGAGATTATTGATTTTGTAAAAAGTTCAAATTCACTATACCTAACATTCCAGTTTGTTGAATTTATTAATAAAGTGCTTCCAATACGTAACAACATCATTTTATTAGATAACTTAGAGCTCATAATTCTACTTTCACAGGTATCTAGACATTATGATGAGAATTTCAACGAAGATTTATCGAGGAATGTTCGACTATAGCCTAATAAAAGGAATTTATATTTGGGATGTTAAGTTTTTATCGTAAGAGCCCATTGCAGAATTCGAGTATTTAAAAGTCTATAAGGCCGAGACAATAGAATTAAAACTCAATTAACTGCTAAAATACATCTTTATATTTATAAAAATCAATTGCCGCATAATGAAAGTTCATCATTTTTGAGAACGGCTTGACTGATTGGCTAATTTTTACTATAATAATGTCTATAGGTTATAAGTTATGCATTCGTAAACGTTCGTAAAAAAAATCGAACACGAGATTTTGATCAAAGTTGACATTACGATGATAGCGAAGACGAAATAAGTAGGTCCGATAATTCCGTCTGCCTGTCTCTATGTCTGTATGTCAGCACCTCGATCTACGGCCTGAGCTACAGGAGGTATTTTCTTCAAACTCGGTACATAAGGATTTCGGTGATTCCCTAGAGGAGAAATAGAATCTTTGTTTTAGCTCCAAACCTAACGTACCACCATACAGCCGCAATACAAAATTTTATTTATCTCGAAAACGGCTCTAACGATTTTGATAAAAAAATTAGGTGTGCTATACTGGACATGGACTACAGTTTGGTAAAAAATTTGGGAACAAATTTTATTAATGGTACCTGCCATAGGTATTGGATTTTCCAATTTCTCCTTAACGGCTCTAACGATTTTGACAAACATTGTATAGGAGCTCCTTTAAATTTAAAATAATATTTTATGTAAAAATATTCGAAAAAATATACTTTGGGTTTTTTTAAAGAAAAAAAAAAGTTCAAGAACGAGTTTTTTTTAATATAATTTCCTAAAATATATGGTACTAAATACTAAAAATTGGCATCCCTAATATTTTTCTTGAAAAATTAAAAAAAAAAATTATATAAAAAAATGTATTTATTAAAAAACGATTTTCAAACTTTTTTTGCATACATTTATACTTTTCGAGAAATTAAACTGCAATCTTAAGCATTTGAACATTTTTATCTCATCAAATCCATGTTTTATATTTATTTATATTTGGTTTTTAAATTTAAAAGTCGTGATTTTTTTTTTTTGATTTTCTCAAAAATGGTAGAACCGATTTTGATGAAATTTTTTATAGAGAAGCTTCTAAGAAGTTTGAAAAGCATTGCATTTCAAAAACCTTAAAAATGTTTTTTTGAACTTTTGAAAAATAAATCAATTTCTATATCTGAAAAAAAAAACGGATCAATATATAATTTTTATTCGTACAGTAATAAAGGGTGATTTTTTAAGAGCTTGAGAACTTTTTTTAAAAAAAAAACGCATAAAGTTTGCAAAATCTCATCGATTCTTTATTTGAAACGTTAGATTGGTCCATGACATTTACTTTTTGAAGATAATTTCATTTAAATGTTGACCGCGGCTGCGTCTTAGGTGGTCCATTCGGAAAGTCCAATTTTGGGTAACTTTTTCGAGCATTTCGGCAGGAATAGCCCGAATTTCTTCGGAAATGTTGTCTTCCAAAGCTGGAATAGTTGCTGGCTTATTTGTGTAGACTTTAGACTTGACGTAGCCCCACAAAAAATAGTCTAAAGGCGTCAAATCGCATGATCTTGGTGGCCAACTTACCGGTCCATTCCTTGAGATGAATTGTTCTCCGAAGTTTTCCCTCAAAATGGCCATAGAATCGCGAGCTGTGTGGCATGTAGCGCCATCTTGTTGAAACCACATGTCAACCAAGTTCAGTTCTTCCATTTTTGGCAACAAAAAGTTTGTTAGCGTTGAACGATAGCGATCGCCATTCACCGTAACGTTGCGTCCAACAGCATCTTTGAAAAAATACGGTCCAATGATTCCACCAGCGTACAAACCACACCAAACAGTGCATTTTTCGGGATGCATGGGCAGTTCTTGAACGCCTTCTGGTTGCTCTTCACTCCAAATGCGGCAATTTTGCTTATTTACGTAGCCATTCAACCAGAAATGAGCCTCATCGCTGAACAAAATTTGTCGATAAAAAAGCGGATTTTCTGCCAACTTTTCTAGGGCCCATTCACTGAAAATTCGACGTTGTGGCAGATCGTTCGGCTTCAGTTCTTGCACGAGCTGTATTTTATACGGTTTTACACCAAGATCTTTGCGTAAAATCTTCCATGTGGTCGAATAACACAAACCCAATTGCTGCGAACGGCGACGAATCGACATTTCACGGTCTTCAGCAACACTCTCAGAAACAGACGCAATATTCTCTTCTGTACGCACTGTACGCATTCGTGTGGTTGGTTTAATGTCCAATAAAGTAAACAGAGTGCGAAACTTGGTCACAATCGCATTAATTGTTTGCTCACTTGGTCGATTATGTAGACCATAAATCGGACGTAAAGCGCGAAACACATTTCGAACCGAACACTGATTTTGGTAATAAAATTCAATGATTTGCAAGCGTTGCTCGTTAGTAAGTCTATTCATGATGAAATGTCAAAGCATACTGAGCATCTTTCTCTTTGACACCATGTCTGAAATCCCGCGTGATCTGTCAAATACTAATGCATGAAAATCCTAACCTCAAAAAAATCACCCGTTACAAATTTTAAGTTGGCGTATAAACATTTTTTCTTAAAAATGTTTTCAAAATGTTGTGTATAAAAGCTTATTTTTTTTTAAAATCAGTACAATTTATAATTCTTATTCTTACATAAAATAATATTGGCTTGAATCACATGGCATCCTGTTTTTAGCTCCAACTAGTAAAGGAGTTGTTTTAGTCATTTAAAAAATTAATTTTATGCTTACGAACATTTTTTCTCCAATAACATTTGTTGCGGTAAAATTTACCAAAGCAAGTTTCACCTACCTATTCATTTATTTCATTTTAACCCTCCTTTTCCTCTGGCAGCTCCAAAATACTTGTAGAGGTCAGTTGAAACCTGGTACCCATCAACCAAAGTGCTGCTTTTAAGTATTTTGGAAAAGCAACCAAAATAGGTTGTCGTGTTTGGTAGACTACGATACTAGAATTGTGGGACGGTTAGCCCACAAAATAATTGCGTGTGTGAAAGACGGTTCACACAATCACTTATCACTACCTCAAATGACAGACAGGTGGTCTGGTCAGCACCGTTTCCAAAATTAGCATGATATTTTGTTCCCTGATGCTGATGTAACTCTATGTGAGAATGGCTGTTGCCCAACCTATTACTTTTATTAAAAATTGTATATGTACAAGATAGAACGTTAACGCAAATCCCCAATTTCCCCAAGAAATAACTGCCAACCTCTCCTCTCCGAAATTTAAAATTGAAATTAGCTTCTCCTTAATTTTCTAACAGTGATTGTATATTATATTCGAAGGGAAAAATGAAAACGGTCTTAATATTGAGTCTCTTTTTAAGTTTCCGAAACTTTACTTTTAAAAAAAGTAAGTGGGTGTAAATAGGGTGGCTGAATGCATTGAATTGCCACCCACTGAAAGTCATATCAGAGGTCGGCGAATTCAATGGCGATAACAATGCATAAAGCTGGGTGTAAAGTGCGAGTAGGGTAGGTGGTGGGGTCTCAACTGCATTCGCTCACTCCCGCAAATATGCGGGGTGTAGCTGAATGATGACACGACCGAGATCCATGCTTTCTGATTGGCCGAAAGCACCTGGGAATTGGAAAAAAGAAGCGGTCAGCCAGGCAAAGTAAAAGCCTGGGAGGGCACTTTTTTACCTAGATAAACAGTGAACGAGAAGTTCTAGAAATTTTTTGAAAATTAAAAAAAAAGGAAGAGACTTAAGTAATATTTAAGATTTAAAAAAAAAAAGAAAAAAAGGGAAGAGAGGTAAAATTGACCTTAATATGTGAAGGAGGATTTGGCAGTTCAGCTTCAGATTGTAAAAAGATAAGTATTGTAATTCTCGTTTAAAATTTTGTTTTGTTTTTATTTTGTATTATTTGTTGGCACGAGTACGATAACTTGGCCGCCAAGATTTGATGACGGATTTTTGTAGAAGGGTCAAAAATAAGCACTTTTTACTATGGGAGGGGGGGTCTATCTCCCCCCGTTTAGGAGGTAGGGGCACTTTTAGAAAAAATGGTTTAAATTGAAAAAAAAAAATATTAAAAAACAACGGCAACACCTACAATAAAGTGCTATACTGAGTTTGAAAGCCAGAAGATTGTTCTATAATTCTGCATTTAAGTTAAATTACTCATGTCAATTGTTTTTGAGAAATTTGCATTTAAAGTCCAAATTTTGATAAAATAACGTGAAAAAAAAAGTTTAGACCAATTGTTTTCAAAATTGTGAAATGAAATTGTAAATTAGCTGATATGTGTTTCATGTATCTATTAGTTCTTAATCGAACACAAAAAACCGCATGGTTCTATGTCTTCTGGTTTTTGATAAAACCTCCGTTTAAAAGGTAGGGGCAATTTTAGAAAAAATGGTTTAAATTGAAAAAAAAAAATATTAAAAAACAACGGCAATACTTACAATAAAGTGCTATACTGCGTTTGAAAGCCAGAAGATTGTTCTATAATCCTGCATTTAAATTAAATTACTCATATCAATTGTTTTTGAGAAATTCGCATTTAAAGTCCAAATTTTGATAAAATAACGTGAAAAAAAAAGTTTATACCAATTGTTTTCAAAATTGTGAAATGAAATTGTAAATTAACTGATATGTGTTTCATGTATCTATCAGTTCTTAATCGAACACAAAAAACCGCATGGTTCTATGTCTTCTACTTTTCTACAAAATGTTTGATATTTTTTGCTTCCTTACATAAATAAATCAGTGCTAGCTTCCAACATTACAATATATAAACAGTAAAGTATGTATGGGGGGGCATGCTGCCCCCCTGCTTGGGCACACTATAGGATTTGAGGTAGGTGCGAGGTTGGGTGCATGCAAAGTTTCTTTTGCATTCACAGAATCTGTATTTAAAAAAATTCAAATTCTATTTATCCAATGTCCACTAAATACATATAAAATACAATAAACGATCTTGAAAACCAAAACAAACTTCTGACCATGTTCACCAATACATGGCACTATTTTTCTATCGAAAATACTGCCTAGAAAGGAAATATAAGGACGACTGGGGTTCGCAAATAATAGAGTTTTTATCAGATGTAAAAAAAGTTTACCCTTGTTATACCGATGGTGATATATGTGAGGGTTTACAGTTAAAAGACATCGATCCACCCACCCTTCAGAGCGAAAATTTAGAAAGTGTTTTACCGCCAAAACATCCTCGGCTTCCCACCATAAAAGAGTAACTCAACGAACTCGACAGTTATAGTACGGACGATGGCTTTATTGACGAGACTTACACACCTTTTTAATACATTTTGACTATTTTTAACTAACTATGACTGACTAACTCCTGACTAACTGACAAAATAACTGACCCAGATGCAATTAAACCTCCTCATGGTGCATTCTGGGTAACGCTAAATGAATTGCGGTACTGAACTAACAAAGATTCATTATGTTCATTAACATTAATCCTTAAAATGGAATCACCGTCACCACCAAAAATCAAAAAAAGTAGTTTTGGTAATTTTCGATTTTCTCAAAAACTAGAAGACATAGAACCATGCGGTTCTTTGTGTTCGATTAAGAACTGATAGATACATGAAACACATATCAGCTAATTTACAATTTTATTTCACAATTTTGAAAACAACCGGTCTAAACATTTTTGTTCATGTTTTTTTTTTATCAAAATTTGGACTTTAAATGCGAATTTCGCCAAAATTATTGATATGAGTAATAAAATTTAAATGCAGGATTATAGAAAATCTTCTGGCTTTCAAACGCAGTATAGCACTTTATTGTAGGTGTTGCCGTTGTTTTTTAATATTTTTTTTTTCAATTTAAACCATTTTTTCTAAAAGTGCCCCTACCTCCTAAACGGGGGGAGATAGACCCCCCCCTCCCGTAGTAAAAAGTGCTTGTTTTTGACCCCGCTAAAAAAACCCGTTATCAAATCTTGGCGGCCAAGTTATCGTACTCTCCCCTATTTGTTTTATAGGCTTTTTTGATCATTTTTTTCTCTATGCGAATTAAAACAATTCCATATTTCCTCCCTACGTTTCGTTTAAAATTCTCAACATCCTCAGGGGCAACACTTTATTGAAACTTAGTAAACACAATTATTTAACATTTTGAAACATTGGCAAATTATTTTGTAAGACTTACTTGTTTTTAGTTTGACTTTACATTACAAATTTTTTCTCAAATTTTTAGTTTAAAATTTAAAAAATAAATAATTTAATAAATAAATAAATAAATACTCTATAACAATTTAATACAACAAACTAAACCAAACAGAAAAAACACTTATATCACAGGTGGGTTACTTATCACATTAGTGTAAGCTGCGCTAAGCTTGTCCTTATCTTCTTTTGTGTTCATTGTGAATTCAAGCTTTTGCTGAATGCGCAAGCTCTCCAGTGTATATCTTGTGTTTTCTCTTTTCTCTTTGTCGAGTATTCGTGTGTTGTCAAAATCAGCTGTGTGTCCATGGTCCAGTATGTGCTGTGCTAAAGCTGTTGTTGTTCGTTTACTACGTATGTCAGCTTGATGCTCTGTCAGTCTTGTTGATAATAATCGTTTTGTAGTGCCAATGTACACCATATTGCATGCATCGTTGTCTGCCCCCTTGCATTTTATTTCGTACACGACGTTGTGTTAGTTTTTTGTCAATTTTGGAGGTTTAGTGTTTGTGAATATGTTTCTTAGTGTTATATTTGATCTGTGTGCGAAAATTATGTTTCCTCTTTCTCTTCTCTCTTTTTTAATTTCCAACAGATTATACAATGTTTTGTTGTCTGTCAAACCAGGTATATAGGTTTAGCCCATAAACAACACAAATATCTCACCAATACACATAATTGCGGACGTGGAACAGTATGTACAAAAAATGACAGACGAAAAAGAAAAAGAAGTTGCCAGGTTTAAAATTGCAAACAGAATTGCGACATATAAGAGAAAAATTAAAAATAATGTAAAAGAGAGATTCATTCTGAAAACATACGAGAAAACTCAACGACTTATTCGAAAACATAAAAAGGATATAATAATTACGGAAGCAGATAAAGGGAACAAGACTGTTATCATGTACAAAGAGGAGTACAAAAGTAAAATGGAAGACTTATTACAAGACAAAACCACATACAAAACAATAAGAACAGATTCAACAAATCAACTACAAAAAACCAACAACACTATAGTAAATGAATTACACAATCAAAAATACATCGATACACAAATGAAAAAATCTCTAATATGCTCTGTAGCTTCAGCACCCATTCTTTATGGACTACCAAAAGTCCATAAACCGAATTTACCACTTCGTCCCATTGCTTCATCAACAAATGTACCTTGTTACAATATGGCCAAATATATTGGAACAATTCTTAAACACTTAACATCAGATGATTACAACATAAAAAACTCTCAACAACTCAAAGAAAAAACAGAAAACATTATTTTGGATGAAGACGAGATACATGTTTCCTTTGACGTGGTATCATTGTTTACGAACATACCAATATACCTAGCAATTAAAATTATAATGGCGAAATGGGAAAAAGTACAACAATACACACAAATTCCCAAAAAGCTCTTTTTAAAAATCCTCCAATTTTGCCTTAAAGAAAACAATTATTTTAAATTTGAAGACACACTTTATAACCAGGTATTTGGAATGCCGATGGGCAACCCACTATCACCCACTATTGCCAACATAGTACTGGACGACCTCTTAGACGACGTTACGGATAAACTCAACAAAAGAAATATAAAAATAAAATGTATGGTTAAATATGTTGATGACATATTCGCAATAATAAAAAAACAGGATCAAATTCTAATAATGAATACATTTAACGAATATCATCAAAAACTACAATTCACAATTGAAACAGAAATAAATAACACTTTACCCTACTTAGACACCAACCTACACAGAACAAACAACAAAATTATCATGGATTGGTATGCGAAACCAATGGCCTCTGGAAGAATGATCAACTTTCTCTCAACACAACCCATGAAATATAAAATAAACAGTACCAAAAACTTAATCAACAAAATTATAGATATCAGCCATCCACAATTTCATACAAAAAATTTCAACAAAATACGAACAATATTAAAAAAGAATAATTTTCCAAATAGAATTATAAATGAACTTTTAAATGAAAAAAAATTTTTCGAAACACATACCCGAAAACAAATTAAACAAAACAAATGGGCCTGGTAATACCTTCTACTCTACAACCTATATACCTGGTTTGACAGACAACAAAACATTGTATAATCTGTTGGAAATTAAAAAAGAGAGAAGAGAAAGAGGAAACATAATTTTCGCACACAGATCAAATATAACACTAAGAAACATATTCACAAACACTAAACCTCCAAAATTGACAAAAAACCAACACAACGTCGTGTACGAAATAAAATGCAAGGGGGCAGACAACGATGCATGCAATATGGTGTACATTGGCACTACAAAACGATTATTATCAACAAGACTGACAGAGCATCAAGCTGACATAAGTACGTAGTAAACGAACAACAACAGCTTTAGCACAGCACATACTGGACCATGGACACACAGCTGATTTTGACAACACACGAATACTCGACAAAGAGAAAAGAGAAAACACAAGATATACACTGGAGAGCTTGCGCATTCAGCAAAAGCTTGAATTCACAATGAACACAAAAGAAGATAAGGACAAGCTTAGCGCAGCTTACACTAATGTGATAAGTAACCCACCTGTGATATAAGTGTTTTTTCTGTTTGGTTTAGTTTGTTGTATTAAATTGTTATAGAGTATTTATTTATTTATTTATTAAATTATTTATTTTTTAAATTTTAAACTAAAAATTTGAGAAAAAATTTGTAATGTAAAGTCAAACTAAAAACAAGTAAGTTTTACAAAATAATTTGCCAATGTTTCAAAATGTTAAATAATTGTGTTTACTAAGTTTCAATAAAGTGTTGCCCCTGAGGATGTTGAGAATTTTCAACGAAACGTAGGGAGGAAATATGGAATTGTTTTAATTCGCATAGAGAAAAAAATGATCAAAAAAGCCTATAAAACAAATAATACATTGAAATTTTAAGATTTGATCAATATACATATTATAAATGTTTTTATTTTGTTTTACTTGAGAAATTGTGTTGCTAGGTTAGTTACGTAGTTTGGCTTTCGTTCCGAAATATTTCCGATAATACGGAACTCGCGACCCGTCCAAAACAGTAATTGTTCTCTCCGGACGAAGTGTTAACGGTCCATCTTTTCTTTGTTCAATTCTATTGTTCACGAAAATTCGCAAAAAGATCTTGGGTCTTAATCCTACTTGTAAGGTTTCCCAAGCAAAAGTAAAAACATTAAAATTCTTCTTTAAAAACTTATAAAGACATTGTTAATTAAAAATTTCGTCGTCGTTGCTTTTCGCTCCAAAAGGTTTGTGATTCTCTTTCTTTCAAAAAAATAAAATCACTGTCAACCATTTTATTTCAGACACAACCTGTTCTACATTTTTCTTAGTTTTGATTATTCTTCTACAATCAATTTCATTGATCGAGATTCGATCAATTAAAACCCCACACATCGCTGAACCCACTCCATCGCACTATGGGACCAAATGATGAAATCCATCTCAAAAATGGTTTTGGTGATGGGATTATATACTAAAAATAGGGTTCTTCCGAACACAGTAAATTTTTTGTATCTTACTTTTGTTCTAGGTACCTAAAATTACCGTTAAAAATGACATTTCGATATTTTTATTTTTTAGAATTATTAGAAGTGAAAGTTTGAAGTCAATTATTTCGTATTTTTCTGGACAGTATGTATAAGTATTATACCTTTTTGAAAAGCCCAAGCCCTCTTCTTTACAAAACAGTTATATTTTTTTAATTAAGTTCACCAGTAAATAAATAAGAAAAAAATGAGTAAGGTGCAGTATCTTTTTCATTTTTTTGTTTTCAATTGAAGTTTTCTCTGTTAGCTCCGGCTGCCTCCGTTTAGTTAATGGCTCTTTAGTATTCTAAAAATATTCTAAATTTGGAAGAAAAAATAAAAACTTTCGCATTTTCATGCATTTTTGTTTAAGAAGAAAAAACGTATGATGAGAAAGAAAAATAAGTTTTTAGAATAAAAATTCGTATTCTTATAACTTTATTGTTAAGTGATGAAAAAAATTAAAATTTGGCAAAAATGTGGTTCCTTTGATGATGCACATAAATGTGTATTCCAAAAAGTCTTAGACCATTATTTTATTACTTTTAGCTCAAAATTTAAAAAAAAATGTTATTTTTCGTAAAAAGTAAAAAAATCATAATTAAATAAAAATAAATGCCAAGCATTTGAGGGTGGGGTATGTTGCATACTCGTATAATACAAATGTAGGTACATACATAGGTATAAATAGCACAAAACAGAAGAAGGCAAAAAGTTAACAGTTCACTTAAAAGAGAACTGCATAAATATAAAACTGAATCGTAAGCAATACCAAAAGCAACAACAAAAGCATGCGAAAATAGTCTAAAAGGTGATAGAGTTGGCATGGGACAGCCAAATTGTTGTTGTAACATTAATCAATCAAGAGGCCAAATTCATAGATAATGTACTGAAATGATTACTAAGCTTTTATTCTCAATAAAGCGTTTGAAGGATTCGGATTAAATTAAAAAAAAAATCAAAATGAGAGAATTTATTTGCAAGGAAATGTTGAAGATCAGCTACAAACGAAGATGTTCTACACACTTTATTATGTACATCTGATCCGCATACCTATATCTAGTCTGGGAAAACCAAGAACAAAAAACTACTTTCAAATGTTTTCACCGGTAAAAGAAAAAAACTGTACAAATTTCATTCAAATTGTTGCAATAATTCTTGCTCCAACAAATTTTTCCCATATAAATTAAACAAAATCTACAAATTTGTTATTTTATTTTATTAAAAAAGAATAAAATAATTTTTTTCTGTTTAAAACGTTTTAATATTTTAAATTCTTGGTTATACAAGTATAAGTGTGCAAAATTTAAAAAAAAAATATTGAGAAACGAAAAAGTTATGGATTTTTGCACCCATTTCATTTCACATAAGTTCGTTTGTCTTGTGTCATCTTCTCGTTTGTTGTTTGTCGTGGCACGCGTCGCGTCGGTCTCGCGAATTAATTCTAGTTTATCTTTTATTTTATATTTATTTCGAAGTTTTTTATTGGCTTTGCGGATTGAAATTTCTGCCAACATAAAATTAAAGTTTCTTATAACCAATAATCCAAAGATCGCGTTTGATATTTTTGCTACACATTGGCGCAAATTTTATTCGAATTAGTACGATGTTAAAGCTGTTTTAGTATAAAATACTACAGGGGATAAAACACCCACTCATCAAAAATTATTATTTAGCTAATATTAAAAAAATCATGAATTACATTAAGAAAACATTAATATGATATTGTAAGCAAATAGCATTATGTAAAGCCAAATGAAGAACGTTGGGCCCCTATTGTTGAGCCAACATGATTTAATTTAGTAATAAGTTAGTTTTAAGTCAAATTGTATATAAAACAAAACTTAATCTATCTAAAATCTTTAGTTTGAAACTAGGTTAAAATAACGATTTTGCAATTTATAATCGAATATAACATCATACTTTCTTCACTCTTTTATTAAAATTAAAATCATCGAATAATTATTTTATTTTTTAGTATCTTGCTAACTTCATAAGACTCTTTGACATTAACAAACATTAAAACAGGTCTCTTTACTTAGTTTTTTGCATGAACTGCCATTGCTTTAGGTATTTTCAGAAGCAATTTATTAAGGAAATTGCTGTTGTTTGATATCTACTAGTTGGAAAATGCTTAAAATTAAGAATAAGTTAGTAAACTACTTTGAAGATAGCAAATTGTTGAGTAGTATCATAATATAACCTTAATAATAGGCTGTTTAAAATTTTGCGCCATTAATTTTTGAAATTTTTAGTCTATTAAATAAGAAGATGTTCTTGCAGTCGTGCATTTTACTTTTAGTGTTTTATTAATAAACAGAATAGCCATAGTATGATGCTAGTTGGAAAGCTACTGATTTATCAGCAAATTTTTAAGTAGTATAATATGAAAACCTTTACACTACCCTAACTCTATAATGCTTAGAATTTTTATACGCAACTCCAAGGGTTAAAATGATTCTAATACTTTGAATGAAACCTCTATACATTACTTATGTTAAATCAGTTCTTGAGTACTGATGCGAAGTATTGAATCCATTCTAAGAAACTCATTCTGTTCGAATTAAAAAAAAATAAATAAAAATTTACAAGAATAATCTCATATGTATAAGCAAAGGTTGAACATCATACTAATGCCTCAATATCTCTAGAAAACCCGCGCAAGATGTTTTCATTAAAAATATTATTTCATATCATATACGAGTACATACATAGATTGTCCGTTTTTATTTAATTTAATAGGCTTATGCTCGTATACCTCGAGTGCTTAAGAATCGAAACTTATTGAATGAGGAAAATCATAGAGTAAATTACGCGTTTAACGAACCCATTGCTCGTTGTGGCGGAATAATTAATCTCATTTCACGTATTTTTGATTCAGATTTTCATTCAAGTAGAGATACATACATCAAAAACATTTTTAACTTATTCCTTTTAGTAAATTAATTAGAAATAAAATGCACGACTGGGTCGCACGAACTTGCTCCTATGTAATAGACTAGGAATTTTAAAAACGGATGTTATTAGAGAAAACTGTTCATAAGGATAAAATGAATTTTTTAAATTCTTTTAGTAGTAAGAGATAAAAACAGAATGCTATGCAAATATAAATTTATACAGGGACAAAAATTATAAGTCTTTGTAGTGGTTCCTTAAAAAAATAAGCTTTTTTATGTACAAAATTTTTAAAACATTTTTAAGAAAAAATTTTGGTACGCCAACCTTAAGTTTTTATTACTGTACGAATAAAAGTCTAATTTCCAAAAAAAATACTAAGCCGTTCTTGAAATATCGAATTTTTCAAAAAAAAATTACTTTTTTTTCTAAAAATGGAAAAATAATGTTTTCTTAAGTTTTTAAATGCAATGTTTTTTAAACTTTTTATTAGCTTCTTTATAAAAAAATTTCGTTAAAATCCGTTATGCCGATAGTGAGTAATTCAAAATTCGAAATACGGTATATCTAGATTTCAATTTTTTTTTATAAAATTATAGATCGTAAAGATTAATCAAGAGAAAAAAATTTTAGCAAAATTCTCGGAACCGTTTTCGAGAAAAATACGATTTTCGAAAACCATTTTTTAAAATTTGTATGGAAGGTACCGTTAGTTTTAGATAAAACCAAATTTTTTTTCTCAAATCTTGTAGATTATGTAAAGAAACTTTTATTTGTCAAGTTTGAAAATAATCGAGCATGGGGTTTTCGAAATATTGAGCTTCCAAAAAAAAAATTGATTTTTTTTTTTAAAAATCCAAAAAATAAAAAATTGAAAATTTGAATATTGTAATAATATTTAAACTTTGGAGGAGCTTTGGCATAAAAAAAAATGATTTAAATCGGCTGTACCGTTTTCGAGAAAATCAAAAACAAAAAAAAATGGACCCAGGGGGTCTACCAAAAATAACAATTTTTTGGAAAATTTTTTTCAACCATTAGCTAGTTTTAACCAAATGAAATTTTTCAAATTTTTCTTAAAAAATTCTGTGGGACAATTCTTACTTATTATTCATAGTTAACCGTCGAATATATTTCTAAGTTCTTACTTATTAATATATACTAGCCGACCCAGCTCTCGAAATTCGAGTGCCAATTTATTTATTATTTATATTTTATTGGCAGTGTTTTCAAGCAAATTTATTAAATTAAATTTTATTTTATGTAATATGCAAAGTGTTCGACAGTGCAAAAACAAAAATGACCCACAGTGTGTAAATGCATGTCTCAAGTGGCTTTCCAACCATATAAAATTTATCGAAATCGGTTAAATACTTTTGGAGAAAAGTGTACCACAAAAACCATGTTTGCCGTTTTATTATATGATTTCGCTAGTCTATAAGAGTTACATTAGTCTTTTTTTATTGGTAAATGTATAGGCAGCGTAGTAAAATTTTACACAGTAAACAACAGCAAAGGAATAGTGCATATAAATAAAGCCAGTAATAAGAATGCACATAATAGTACTGATAAAGTTTTGGAGCGTCTGGATTACAGTGACACTCAAATTGATTGCAGACATTTTATTTTGCGTGAGGTTGGGAAGTTTTGATTATTCGAGAATGTGTTCGTTGATATTTTTTTCATTTTATGGTTTGTTTTCATAAGTGCCAAAATTATGTGGTTTGAAATATTAATCTACGATTAGACGGTAAACGTTAAAAGGCAATGGTCAAGATGTTGTCTCTTAATGCGTTTGCATGTTCCCTATCTGCCACGTGAGAGTATATGAAATTCATCGAAGGATGGCTGCGATGCCAAAAGATTAAAAAGCATATGAACAGATAGGGAATGACATTATATTTGAAGTCCTTGAAAAAACAATTGGAGGGCTTTGCTGTGCTAAATCCACGATTCCGATGTCTTATTTCTAATAACTGTAAAGATTAAACAATTTCCATTGAAATAACCGAAATGTCATTCCTATTCCTAGCGAATTCACTAATGCCGGATTTGGACGTCTTACAAGTTTTTTTTTAAATTTTTTAAGACTTGACTTTATTGCGTAAATAATTTTTGAATCTGTTTTTATTTTCGATAAAAGAAACTGGCTTCGTTTCAATATAAAGTAACTTAAGATTTCACCAAAGTTAATAAAGCTGGTCTTAGCGTACGAGGTTCAACAGAAAATTGTGAAATTTTGTGAGAAATTTAAAGAAACCAAGCACATGTAATATATGACCACCATATTGCAAATCATGATATAAGGATCATGATCTTGCTGATTTTTTCTGACCACCGAGCCTTTAGTTGACTTTGTGTATCTATTAAAATTTGATTTCATCAATAATTTTGCCACTTGTTTGACAGAAAATTCGTCAGTGGTATTAATTCAGCACAAATCACATCTTTAATGATTTAATCATTTGTTTTTATCGAACATTAGCTGTATTTTATTTTCCCTCAGATCTGATCCGGATTGAATTTTGTTTTCAAAATAACATGTAAAACAACAAATACAAACAAAACTGGGCCTTGTGTTGTTTTTGTTATACATGTAATTTTGAATGAAGATCCAATCTGGATCAGATCTGGGGGAAAATAAAACACAGCTGATGCCAAGCATACCAACTTTAAAATTTAAAGTAAAAGTGTGTATGCAGGCAAAAAAACATTTTATTCGGACTTGCATTGCTGCACTATGTATAAATTACCAAAAAAATACGCGTATTGTAAACTCAAATTGATGAAAATTAGCTAAAATTAAAAAACTGAAACAGAGTTTGGAATAGTTTAAAATATTTAAAAATTTTCAAATCGTTTTTTATTTGAAACATGCACATACATACTCACACTCGGTATGTTAAAAACCACTTCTTTATCATCGTAATGTTGATTTAGATAGCTAAACTAAAAGCTAAAAAATGATTATAAAAAATAATACATTTTTCAACTTATTTGATTTTAAGACAAATCGTTAAAACATGCATGTATAGGTACATACGATGTATGTATTTAATTTTTTTTTCAAATTCATCTAAGTTCACATTTAAATTCATTACATTTTAAGATTTTAATACTCGTATGTTGTTGGCATTCTGAAACAAATTGCAATGTTAATTAATAAATAATACATAGAATACCAAATTATAAACTTCATATCAATTGGATACAAATTCAATTTGAAACCTAACAAAATTTTATCATCCAGTTTGTAGTTATTTACTATCACAATTTCAAAGAATCAATCAAGCATAAACAAGTAAACACAGTTCAACTCGTATTGCATGTTTTAAAATGCAGGTACTTCTTGCTAACCCTACGAATATAGCATACCAATATCGTCCTTTAAAGTTGTATCAAAACTGAAATTTCGTATTGAATGCCAAAAAAAACAAATAGCCAAAATATGATAAAAGAAGAAGTGAAGGAACCAAACCTAGTCCACATCTATAATAGAATTTTTTCGATAGCTGCAGGAAATCATTTTGAACGGTTCAGCGAGTCTAAGGTAATTGTGGAACATTCTGTTTTTTTTTTTAACTTGATTGCAACTTCCAACCCAACATTGACAGGCCCGGACTTACTTATTAGGGGTTACCATTTTCTATTATAAAAATTTATCATTACATATTAAAAATCGAACTTAATGAAAAACCAGGATACATCCAAAAATATGTTCACAAATTCTTGGATAAAATCAGGTAACCTGGTTTCCCTTGTCATACCAAATAAGGAATTTTAATTGAAGGTTTGAATGTTACAACAACAACTTGAATGAACTACCACCAAGTGTATTATATCAATTTTACGTGTGCCGAGCGGATCATCGGATTCCTTTAAATGCTTCTTAGTCTTTATTCATTCAAGTTTAATCGGAACATTTTTTTTGCCCAGACTTAGCGTCTTGCAGCCTAATACTGTTCGTATGTTATCATGCAAAACCTTCTTCAAAAAAATCAGGATTTGTTGAGCTTATCATACGTTGCCGTTTTGAATCCACATCTGAAGAACAAGGCCATGTGTCGGGAAATGAATATGAGAAGCTAAGTACACTGTCATTAGTAAAACAATTTAATGGATTAGAAGTTTCAGACTAAAGATAATTGATGAATATCAGAAAGAGAGTCGGAAATAAGACGGAGCCCTGTGGCACACCAGAACTGTGAATTTCAGACTTGAAACCATTTAATACGTTTTGTATTGAGCGGTTTAAAATGTATTTTCTGCCCCATTTAAGAAGAGATTCATCAATACCAAATGCACGCATTTTGAATAAAAGTGCTTGATCCCGAACTCTATTAAATGCTTTTCCGATATCAAGTGCAATAATCTTACATTCTCCAAAAAGATGTAAAAATGTGTTCCACTGTTCTGTGAAATATACAATCACTAGTGGCATTATTGCTACGAAAGCCATACTGTCGGTCATTTTCCACTCGGAAAGGGACCAGTAGATAAGGACAGATGGAAAAGCTTACGACACGGTATTCCCAGCGTTAAGGAACACCTCTTCAGAACAATTTCATATTATCCGGCCCAGCGGATTTGTTGTCGAGATCTGTTAGAGATTGAGATATCTATGAGCCACCCTAAGACCAACGGAGCAGGAAACTTTTATCAACTACCTAGCGGTAGTTACCAGTGCAGATGTGCAAAGGACCTAACTGCACATTAACTAAGCAAACAGAACAACGGCGCCAGCAAAATCATTTTTCGACCAGCAGATGTTCTTGCGCACGAGCACAACAACAACCACATGAACCCTTTTTTATTGCCATCATCGTCGGCGCTGACGATCGAGTCGACAACGAAACCCATCGACATGCAAATGCGCAGGCCACACCCCTTTTCATAGTGTCGCGATGAGCGGTACTTGCGACCGAGAGCAATGCAGCGAAGAAGAATACCCACGGGCTAGCTAGAGCAGCAGCCACACGAAGACGAAGGAGCAACAACAACAACATTTGTGGACCGAGCAGAAGTCATCAAGAAGGAAGTATAAAAGGGCCATGAGAACTTGAGCATTACCACTTATCCCTTACCTCTTACCACTTGAGCATTTATACATTCATTCGTGCAGTCTTGTCGTATCGTCAGTTTTTGTTTGTCCATTGTGCCGAGCAGAGCATATTCTTCATACAGTCCATTAAAAGAGCAATAAAAATCAATTTCTTTTAAATATTAAATATTTTCTTTTATTTATCTGAGCTATTAAACATCTGGTCCTTCGAGCCGGATAATTTTGCCAGTGCCATTGGAAAATTATATAAAACTATTGAAATTTAATAACCAGGGCAGTGCTATAAAAAAAAGAACTTTAAATCTTGCAGTTACTAAGACATTATTAAAACATTAGAGCCGTGCATTAACAATTGTTTTTTCTTTTGTGCCTCGATTCCGTATAAAATTGTTGCGATCTTCGAAGGGTTGACCTGGATTGTTGCGGTTTTGTGCGGTCTTACGGTAGAGTGCAAATTTAACTGTACAGTGCAATCAAATTGGATCTATGGAGTTTTCAGAGAGCAAGAAGACACCGACCGCAGTAGTAATCAACTGAGGTGATGCCTTCAGAGCAGAAGGTAGTTGAGAATGTCCCCGCACCGGCGGACATTAACGTTGAGCGGCTTGAGCAAGAGCAAATCGGCAGTAATGATGTGAAATACGCACTGCTGGCCACAGCATGCGTAAGAGTGCAGAGCAGAGCAGGACAATCCATTGAGGCAAGGGCGCTTCTAGATAGCGGAAGTCAAATAAACTTGGTCACAGAGCAGTGCGTGCAGAAATTGGGCCTTATCAAACGCCGTTGCGTTTTTGCTGTGCGAGGCATTGGGTCGAGCATCGCCTTGCGTCCGACCGGAATAGTCAATGTGACCGTTCGGTCTACAATCGATCTGAGCTTTAATTTGGAGTGCGAAATGTTTGCCGTCAGAAAAATCACGTCCTGTCTACCCGGAAGACGCTTATCGGAAGCGCAAGCAAATGAAGCGAGCAAGCTTAAGTTGGCCGATCCGAAATTCAGCGAGCCAGCTAGGATAGAGATGCTATTGGGAGCACAGGTGTGGGCGGAAATAATAAGAGATGGCATCAAGAGATTCAGTTCCGGATTGACGGCGCAAGATTCGTACCTTGGCTGGATCGTTTTTGGTCAGCTTCAAACGAATCATGAGCGTGCAGGCAAGGCAATGAGCACGGTGGTGGAATCTTCAGATCTAGAGCTTAACCAACTACTGAGGAAATTCTGGGAAATAGAGGAGCCGAGCTGGAAATCTGCGCTGTCTGCAAATGACGAATGGGTTGAAGAAAACTTTAAGAGTACCCATTACCGAACTGCAGCTGGACGTTACGTGGTAACAATCCCAATAAATCCCAGTGCGCGAGAATTGGGCTCCACAAGAGCGGTGGCTATGAAGAGATTCCTACAAACCGAAAAGCGATTATGTGCAGAGCCAGAGCTGAGACAAAAATACGTTGACTTCATGCGCGATTATGAGGAACTCGGGCACATGAAGCAGGTATTCGGACCAAGTGAGAGCGAGCGAGTATACCACATTCCACACCATTGCGTCATTAAGAAGTTTCGGGTCGTCTTCGACGCATCCTGTAAGAGCGCGAATGGAATGTCACTCAACGATGTGCAATTTTCTGGTGCTAAGCTTCAAGACGACCTGTCGGCAATCATAACACGATTTCGGTGCTTCAAGATTGCAGTTTCGGCGGACGTCGAAAAAATGTTCCGTCAAGTGAAGGTAAATCCAGAGCAATGGAACCTCCAAAGGATTTTCTGGAGGGAGAGCCCGGACGAACCAATGAGAGAATATTGCCTGACAGTGGTCACGTACGGCATGGCGTCTAGTGGTTTCAATGCAGTGCGGGCAATGCATCAGTGCGCAATGGATCATCAGGAACCATATCCATTAGCTTACAAAGCTATTACGAGCAACTTCTACATGGACGACATGTTGACCGGCGCAGACACCGAAGAGGAGGCGACGAGGAAGTGCAAACAAATAGTTTCTTCACTGAGAGCTGGCGGATTCAAGCTAAGCAAATTCATGTCATCGAGCCAGCGAGTGCTATCGAAGCTTAGTAGCACCTGGTCGAGCGAGAGAGAGCTAATGTTTCCGGAGGATAATAACGCTTCGATGTTGGGCCTTGTATGGAACTGTGCAAGAGATGAGATTTCGTTCAAAGTGAGAGAGAGCAGTGGCAGTGCTTCTACCACCAAGAGAGCAGTTGTTAGTGCAATCGCAAGGTTGTACGACCCGAATGGCTACCTTGCGCCAGTGATAATTAGTGCGAAAATCCTCATACAAGACCTATGGCGCTCCGGAATTGCATGGGACGAGCAAATCCCCACATCCATCTTGCCGGTATGGCAAAAATACAACGAGCAGTTGCCGCACTTAGAGGCAATAAAAATTCCGAGATGGCTCGGCAGCACCGAGCAACATAAATTGGAACTCCATGGTTTCGCAGATGCATCCACCAGAGCTTACGCCGCAGTAGTGTACATGCGTGCAACTTCGCTTGTTGGCAAGACAACTTGCAGAATTATCGCATCGAAGACCAGGGTAGCTCCAATCAAAACGATCTCTGTTCCAAGGCTAGAGCTATGTGCAGCTGAGCTTCTGTGCAAGCTGATGAAGCAGGTGAGCAAGGCGTGTGCATCACAGGATCTCGCGAAAAATTACTGGTCTGATTCCACGATTGCCTTAAGTTGGATCGGTAAGATGCCATGCGAGCTGAAGACATTCGTGGCTAATAGAGTGAGCACCATTCAAGAGCTGAGCGGAGGTCATCCCTGGAGACATGTGCGATCCGGCGATAACCCTGCTGACCTAGGATCCAGAGGTATCACCGCAGAGCAGCTGGTTCACTCCAAACTCTGGTGGCAAGGACCGCCATGGCTTGTCCAGAATCAAGAGGAGTGGCCAAGTGCAGAAACAGCATCAAGCCGGCAACCACAAGAAGCGTTGGAGGAGCTTAAGGTGCCAGTCGTTGCTAGTGCCAGAATAGCAAAGCCAGCAGTGCTGACCGTCGGTGATACCAGCCTTCTTGAACGCAGGTCAACGCTCCAGAGCACTTTAAGAATTACCGCCTTTATATTGCGATTTATTCGAAACACCAAACGGCGGAACAAGCATGAAGGGATCTTACCAGTGACATCCGTTCCATCGACGTCACTAGAAGAGCGAGACGGAGCGTTGGCGTACTGGGCAAGAATGGAGCAGCATTGCGCATACCACAAGGAGATTCAACAACTCTTAGAGAAGTCTTCATTGGAAGGTACGAGCAGCATAATCTCCCTCAATCCATTCTTGGATTCCGAAGGAGTTATGAGAGTAGGAGGTCGGCTTCAAAATTCAGCCATGCCCTACGAGATGGTTCACCCCATTATAGTACCAGCCAAGAGCAAGCTAAGTGATCTGTTGATCAGAGAAGCGCATCTGAGGACACTTCATGGAGGTGTGCAGCTGTGCATGCAGTACATCAGACACAAATTTTGGATTCCATATTTAAGGCGTGCGGTGAAAACGCATATATCACGGTGCATAATGTGCTTCCGACAGAGCAAGGCAACATCAGAGCAGCTAATGGGCAACCTTCCTAAGGATCGAGTCCAGCCTACAAGAGCATTTAAGCATAGCGGAGTGGACTATGCTGGGCCGGTGCAAATCAAGGCCAGATCAGGGCGATCGAAAATCATCGAGAAGGGCTACATAGCCGTGTTTGTGTGCATGGTTACTAAGGCCATACATTTGGAGCCTGTGAGCAATCTAACGAGCGGTGCATTCTTGGCAGCATTTCAACGTTTTATTGGGCGGCGCGGTGCATGCTCAGTGCTTTGGAGCGACAACGCGACAACCTTTGTTGGAGCGGATGCTGAGCTGAAGAGAAGCGGTGAGCAGTGGAAAGAGAGATTACCAATTCAGCAAATTGCTTCCTTGGGCACGGAATGGAAGTTCATCGTTCCAGGAGCTCCACACATGGGAGGCATCTGGGAAGCCGGAGTAAAATCTACAAAGTACCATCTGCGGAGGATCATGGGAAGGCAGATTTTTACGTTTGAGACTCTCGCTACAACTTTGGTGCTTATTGAGGCGTGCCTTAACTCCAGGCCTCTATACGCGCTCTCAGATGATGCTAATGATCTGCATGCGCTTACACCCGGACACTTCCTTGTTGGAGAACAAATGGTGCTACCTCTCAGCGCAGACGTGAGTGACGTGCCTCAAGGACGACTGAAGCTGTGGGGAATCGTGAATCAGATGCAGCAGCATTTTTGGAAGCGATGGAGCCGCGAATACATCCACACCTTGCAGCAGCGCCACAAATGGCACAAGAAGAGCAGAAATGTCAAGCCAGGTGACTTGGTGCTTGTGAAACAAGAGAATGTGCCACCCACAATCTGGCCATTGGGACGCGTCACGGCTGTTCATATGGGCACAGACGGGCTGGTGCGGAGTGCGGAAGTGCGGTTAGAGCATACGAGCTTGGTAAGAGCGATCCACAAATTGGGCGTCCTGCCTCTAGAGGATCCTACAGAGGCAATTGAAGACGAGCCTTCAATTGGGGGGGAGGAATGTTAGAGATTGAGATATCTATGAGCCACCCTAAGACCAACGGAGCAGGAAACTTTTATCAACTACCTAGCGGTAGTTACCAGTGCAGATGTGCAAAGGACCTAACTGCACATTAACTAAGCAAACAGAACAACGGCGCCAGCAAAATCATTTTTCGACCAGCAGATGTTCTTGCGCACGAGCACAACAACAACCACATGAACCCTTTTTTATTGCCATCATCGTCGGCGCTGACGATCGAGTCGACAACGAAACCCATCGACATGCAAATGCGCAGGCCACACCCCTTTTCATAGTGTCGCGATGAGCGGTACTTGCGACCGAGAGCAATGCAGCGAAGAAGAATACCCACGGGCTAGCTAGAGCAGCAGCCACACGAAGACGAAGGAGCAACAACAACAACATTTGTGGACCGAGCAGAAGTCATCAAGAAGGAAGTATAAAAGGGCCATGAGAACTTGAGCATTACCACTTATCCCTTACCTCTTACCACTTGAGCATTTATACATTCATTCGTGCAGTCTTGTCGTATCGTCAGTTTTTGTTTGTCCATTGTGCCGAGCAGAGCATATTCTTCATACAGTCCATTAAAAGAGCAATAAAAATCAATTTCTTTTAAATATTAAATATTTTCTTTTATTTATCTGAGCTATTAAACAAGATCTTTCAGTAACCTTGCAACTCTACGAGTGCGAAAAAAAAAAATGTGTCCCATAAAATCATTAAGGCTATCAATGAAAGGAGGAAATATGACACTCTCTGACAGTGTGAAATTAACAGCAAACTGTGCTGTAGGCAAATACACTTTTTCTTCTGAGCTGACATAAGGAGTGTAATTGAAAAGGAGAATAGGAACCGAAGACGAAGTAGTTTTTCGTACGATTTTACAAATGACCAAAGATTTTTACTACTTTTATACATTGTAGTGTTTTTACCGAAATTTTTGCTCATTCAAAAATTTGTTTTGGATACGATTATAACAGGTCTTTCTAGCTTGTTTGAACTTATTCCGGTTTTCCTCAGTGGAGTTGGCATTATAACATCGGAAACTTACTTCACTGACTCTAATAACTTCTTAACAGCTCGAATCAAACTATGAGTTCTCTTTCAGTTTGATAGATTTTTCCCTATTCGGGATATAATTTCTCAATTCGTCTAGGACCCATAAAAAAGTCACACCGTGTAACGTCGATACCCGATTGCTCATTATTATTCTCTGGCTATATGTAGAGTAAGTATATTAAAATTGTGCTGGGTTTTTGAGTGCATAGCAAAATCTTTTGGCAATATTTTTCAGTACTTACTGTCGTGGTTGAAAAAATAAGTTCCACCTATCCCTCGGACATAACTTCCACAACACTCTATCTTTTTTTGACAATGCATTTATTCTTGTCTGTTTCTGAATCCACAATCAGAGTTTACTAACTTTTCAATTATTATAGTGGGTTTGAAATACGTGAACCTAACGAACTAAAAAAGCTCAGAATTTTAAGTATTGCAGAACCGTTAATGCGATAAACACTGCCGATCAAGAAAAATTGCGACTGTTAAATCCCCAAATTGATTTCAACTCAGTCAGCGACAAAAAATAAAGGGTGGTTAAATTTTAAGGGCCGATGTTGAATGTGAACCACACCTAAACGTCAAGTTTTTTTTCTGCATTTCATTTGACTTTTCTCAATTTCAAACTAACTCAATTTGAACCATGGAAAGATACACAATCGAACAACGCGTTAAAGTTATTTAGGCTTATTATGAAAATGGGCGTTCAAATCAAAATGCATATCGTGCACTTCGTGATTTTTTCGGTCAATTTAATAGTCTAAATGTGCGTACAATCGGAAAAATCGTGCAAAAATTTGAGCAAACCGGGTCTGTAGGAGAAGTGAAAACACCAGTGCATGCTCGTACAGCTCGTACTGCAGAAAATATTGCTGCTGTTCGCCCAACAATTGCACCTCTCGCGCTCGTCGTTGATGAACATTATGCATAAAGACTTGCATTTACACGCTTACAAGGTGCAATTGACTCAAGAACTAAAGCCTCTTGACCATTTCAAGCGTCGACAATGGTCAGAATAGTGGCAAGAAATGGCAACAGTGGATGATCAATTTTCGAAGAAAATCATCTTCAGTGATGAGCTACATTTTCACCTCGCCTCAGTGGATTCGTCAATAAGCAGAATTGCCGCATTTGGGCGAATGATAATCCAAGAGTGAATGTTGAAAAACAAATGCACCCACAAAGAGTGACTATTTGGTGCGGTTTATGGGCTGGCTGCATAATCGGGCCGTATTTTTTCCAAAATGAGGCCGGTCAGGCAGTTACTATGAATGGTATTCGCTATCCGGAGATGATAACGAACTTTTTATGGCCCGAATTGAAAGATATGGATGTGGACGATATGTGGTTTCAACAGGACGGTGCCACTTGCCACACAGCTGACGAAACAATGGCTCTTGTGCGCGACAAATTTGATGGCCGTGTTATCTCATGTGGTGGCCATGTCAATTGGCCGCCAAGATCATATGATTTGACACCGTTGGAGTTGTTTGTTTGGGGTTATTTGAAAAAAAAGATGTACGTCGATAAGCCAGCAACAATTCAAGAGCTAGAGGATGAGATAATTCGGCACATTAACTGCATAGAACCTCAATTATGCCTCAGCGTCATCGAAAATTTGGACCATCGAATGGAGGTGTGCCTCCGAGGTCGCGGCGGCCATTTGGCCGATACTTTATTCCATACATAATTGAACCATACCAATATTATCATAATAAAAAGAAATGACAATAATTTCCTACATAATTTGTGTTTTATTCAAAATCAACATCGGCCCTTAAAATTAAACCACCCTTTATTTTGATGTCGCTTAATTA
The DNA here is from genome assembly GCA_911387755.1 of Chrysotoxum bicinctum. Taxonomy (NCBI): domain Eukaryota; kingdom Metazoa; phylum Arthropoda; class Insecta; order Diptera; family Syrphidae; genus Chrysotoxum; species Chrysotoxum bicinctum. The sequence goes on along the minus strand of OU426989.1, from coordinate 118,130,473 downwards.
CTTTTAACTACTTTTGGGAGCAAGCATTTGTGAGTTATGACCGGCAAATATATCTAATATTATTTTTGTCTTTAATTAGCGTGATAATCTTATGTCCCTAGAATTTAAATAATAATTTGACATTTTCTATACTGAAATTTATCACATTGTTTTTCTGAAGGTTTTAGCGACTTTTTAACGTCAGAGTTTTAGTGAATATAGCGTGTTTTGAAAGTTGGTTAAGCGACTTTTAGTTTCAGCTTAGCTTTTGAGGTCATATCAGGTAACTTACGGGGGTGGTCCGATAAGTACTTAGCTTCACCGCCCGATCGCGAGTAAATTATCTTAGACGCCTACTTTCTGCCGAATCGGACCCGTAGTTTTGTTTGACCACGTGTATAAGCCAGCTTGCCGCGAATTTCAGAAAAATGAAAAAAGAGCATTATCGTTCGGTAATTCGATTCTTGATTTTGGAAGAGAAATCGCGCAGCGAAATCAAAGAGCGCTTAGATGCTGTGTACGGTGATTCTTCTCTTTCGATGGCAACCGTCGAAAATTGGTATAACGAGTTTCAACCCGAAAATGGCTGCCAAGGATTATAACGTGTCAAAAATCCACGATCTCGTATTGGCAGACCGCCGATCGAGGGTGCGCGAGATAGCTGAAACAATAGGCATCTCAAAAGACCGCATGTGTCATGTCCTCCATGAAATTTTAGGCATGAGAAAGCTGTCGGCGCGATGGGTGCCGCGTTTGCTCACTCCGGACAACAAACGCATCCATGAGACCACTTCAGAGCAGTGTTTGAAACTTACGCACTATACGAACTAGCCCCATTCACCATATTCTCCAGACTCGGTCCGTGCTATTTTTTTTTATTTGCAAACTCGAAAAAATCACTCGCCGGACAGAAATTTGAGTCGAATGAGGAGGTCATCGCTGTCACGGAGGCCTACTTTGCAGACCTCGAAACCTATTTTTCGGATGGAATTTTGAATACTGCAGGCTCATAAATGAGGCGTTGAATATATATATATATTTTTTTATATATTATGGCATTCTCGAAGGGGTTATGAATACCCTTATAGTGCTAAACACAGTGCGAGTAATTAGAGAAGTAGGATAGGATTAGATAGATGATACCGATACACATCGGATATGAATGTCTGCATATTGCAATGAGTGGGAAATATTGAACCGGGTAAAGCATTCCACATTAGTGTAGTGGGGCTAAAAAGAAGAATTTCTGTACTTGACAGCACGTCCGATATTGGGCTCAAGGTTAAACTCATGAGCGTTCCTAGAAGTATGGATATTGCGGTTGAATTGTCTGAGCTATTTTACTTGAACACTGTTAATGAAAATAGCTGTAGAATAAAGGCTTTAAATATTACAGCCAGATCAGAAGGGATAAAAAACTTCTTGCATGGGCGGAGAAATCCTAAACACTTAGCAGCGTTTTTGGCGACGTCAAATATGTGTTCACTCCACAAAAGATGGTCTGTGATGCACATACTTAGAACTGAAAGCTGTGTAGCCTCCTTGATGCAAGTGCCATCCATGGACAATTGGACAGTTTTATTGAGTTGAGGAATCATTCTTGGTTTATTTTCAAACACCTTTGTTTCGCGAGTAGTTACACTTTGATGACCGAATTCACGACTTTTTGGACTACGAAAATTCTTATCATTTTGCTGGTGTATTTTTACAATGTCTGTCTATGCATTAAGTGGCGGTGTGATTCTCCTTGTTCGCTTATGACATCTGTCAAACAACTACGCTGTATTATCGACACAAATCTTCTTCCAAAGAAACAAATTTATTTAATTTGTTAAGAATGAGAAGGTGTTCCTTTCTTTTGGCCTGTTTATACAGGCGTATGCTACACGTATATAATCATCAAAATAAATAACTGTTAATCGTCAAGGCGGTTGTACAGTGTACAATATTGTCTGCGAGGAAATTGTTTGCTTATGATTTCATTGTGCCATTTTGTAATGCAGTTTTTTCTCGTTTCGCATCAACATCGTACAAGACCTAAGGACCAAGTCTTGTACCTCCAATTGATGTCAATATTTCAATGTAAGAAAGTCTATTAATGTGATGATTTGTATGCATAGCTGTCAAAACAGAAAGCTCATCATATTAAAAATTAAGAAATCATAAGGTGGTGTGTAGAATAGGAGCAAATTGTATTTGTATACACCTCACATTAAAAGGTATCCAATGATCCAATCTTAAAAAAATGTCCACCATGGTTTTAAAAAATTGGCAAATTAAAAAAAAATACTAATAGATTCTTTTAATTAGCATGCCCGCGGATAAAATCTTTACAATGTTTAATTGGGCCTCACGCTGGCGCTTGCTTTCCTTTTTGTGTAAGCCCATACAGATACTCAACTCATCGTTGCCTGGCTGCGTTCTCTGACTTGCCAACACTCTGTTATGTGTGTTATTTTTATCGATGGTATTGTTGACGTGATTGTTCAATGTACATATTTGCGGTTGATGTTTACCCTTTCCTGTTATCCTGTTCAATGTTCGTGTTGTGATGGTTTAATTTTTATTGACATAAATGTTGAAAAAATTAAATAAGAAAATACACATACATTTCTCTCGAGCTTGTTTTTTTTAACAAAAATGAACGAAATGGAACTCTACAGGCTTTCTTTTTTTTATTTGGTTCCAATAAAATTCAACTCAATTATTAACCATTTAATAAAGTTTATACAGAGATATGTAGATACATGTGTAAGTATAGGCGAATGTACAATGTATATACAAATGTGTGACAAATGTGTAACGACAAAAAAAGGAACCCATTAAACATTTCAGGACTACCAAATGTTATTGAATCCAAACTTTTATATTCTTTATTTAATTTATAGAACTCAGTATAAGGTTGTTGGCAAATTAACCGATGTTGGAGTTTTAAAGTGGGCGTGATGTTGTTAAGGAATAAAGGTTTATTCAATTTATATTCTTCAAACCATAACCATAAATGTTTGACAAGGATCATTTATTTTGAAATAATTGTTGAGGTATCAAAAGTCATCAGAAGCTATCCATTGATACCACCTGTGAATGGCAATTTTACAATAATGAATTATGAACAAAATATACCTTTATTTTGTATACGTCTCCCGACATTTGATTGATTTTTATTTGCAATTTCTACATTTGTTCGATTTTTTTATAGTTGTTGAGATAAAAAACAAAAAGTTCGAAGTTAGTTTAACATTCATCGATTTTATTTGCCTTTAGTATTTAGATTGAAGTTTATTTCAAATCTATTGGCATTTTGGACAAAGTTTGGACTATGGATTATCCTGGGTTGCCTTCGTCGAGTCTATGAGTTCTATAATATCCTCGTGCGTTGGTTTTGATAGAGTGACTTGTCTGTGTACAACTATAATAGCTTTTGAAGGTATTTGACCTTTTTCAAAGAGTCACTATGCCTTTCTTTTATCTACATTTTATGGCGGGTTTCATAATAAAATAAAATTAAATTTTGTGTCAATAAGATGTTTATTGACGACTTGGTCACTAGACCCTGCTTTAATGATTCAAAGCTATAGGCATTGAAAATCGAAAGTATTTTGTTATATGAACTGATATTTAACTTTATCAGTTCATACAACAAAATACAAAAAAGAAAAGTAGTAATGATGCTTAATATAAAAGAGTACGCCATCTAGTGGTTTCTTTTTAAATCACAGGTTGTTTTGATACTGATCGAAATTTAGACAGAAAGTGGGTATCAATCCCTTGCGGAGGTAAATATTGAAAATTTATTTCCAAAGTGAGTGAGTGTAGCCAAAGAGTGTGTTTTTTGAAAAGAAATTTTGGCTAAAATGACAAAATGAAGCACCCACCGCAACTGCTGTACGCAAGTTTGTGCAAAAAGTTCGTGACACTGGTATGCTAGTGGACAACTCCCATGGTCTCCGTCGTTGTAAGGTGCTCAGAGACGAGAATGTATGTGCTGTAGCCGAGAGTGTGAGGCTCAATTAACGAACATCAACTCGCCATGCATCGATCTCAACAGCTCAACATTTCACGCACTAACCTGAGGAGAATTCTGAAGAATTCAACTGAAGGCGCACAACCATCAACTTCGTTATCGATTCGCAGTTTTGGCCTAAGAGCAGCTTGAATTGCACAACGATTTTGGGCGAAAAATCATCTGACAAGACGCATTTTCATCTCGGTGGCTTCGTCAACTAATGAATTTGCCGTATCTGGGACTCGGTAAGCCCGAACGCTATTGTCCAGAAGCCAATTCATCCACAGACAGTAACGGTTTCGTGCGGATTGTTGGCAAGATTGGACCATTTTGTTTTTATTCGAAAATGAGGCTGGGAAAAACTTTTCAGTCAACGGTGGGCGTTACAGAGCCATGTTAAATGACTTTTTTTTACTGAAATTGAAGACATGGATTTCTGCAAAGGCATTCGTTTTTTCTTGGTCAAAGGCAAGGGCGACGTAATTGATTTGGAGTTCAACAAGTATGGGAGATTTCTTTCCTACAAATTTCGAAATAAGTAAGTGAAGGAATTCTACAAATAAGCTGTGGAGATCACATGAAAAAGTCAAGTCTCGAAGGAGTTCGGCCAAATGTCGGGCTTGGTTGAGATACAATCTCGAAGTTGTGGTTGTGCGAGTTAGCGTAGAACCATTCAGAGAAAGCTTCTCGCTTGATTTTAGAAAGTGAAACAATTTTCGGAAAATATTAAAGTAATTTGGAAGAACATTTTAATAAAATTTCAATAAAATCAGTTAAGCTATTAACGAGAATTAAAGAGAAAAAAAACATTAGAATATTTGATGAAAATAAACCGTCAACACAAAGTTCCCGTTATTATGCCAAAAACGTAGTTAATTAAAAACGAAATTGAAGATTCCCTGAAAATTTAAAAAGGTTTAAAAATCAGGTAACACAGGAATAATCAACAGAAGAGATATCGGTTCGTTAAAATATCGATTTTTCAGCAATAAAATGACAACATCTTTTTGTTGAGTGATTATCGAAAGTTTGAGACCTCTTTTCAAGAAAATTGGAAAAAGTCGGGTTTGATATAGTAAAGTAGGTATAAATATGGTTCACATTTTTTTCGAAATTTTATATCTGTTAAAAAATTCTTATTTCAAACCTATGCTCAACTTAATCTAACTAACTGAAGCTGAGTTTCACAGTATGCAGTAAAATTTTTATACATGTTTTAACAATCACGTTCAGCATAAGATAATCGGTTTCTATTTTCGTATCAATTAAAATCTGGCAATATTTTTATATTAAAAACAAACTGACAACTGATATTATTAAGCTTGTGCTGTTCTGTCCGTCTGTTCGGCCACATCCTTTACAAATCGATTGATTTTCATCAAACTATGGGTTTTTCAATAAAGGCTGGTAGATGTAGAAATGAAGTCAAACAAGCTGTGTCTGAGGTATTAACAAAATTCTTTTTTATTTGAAAGGCCTATGTATGGGTGATTCTACAAACGATGGAATTTTCGGCGGCCCTAGAAATATTTTGAAATCCGTTCAATTATTTAATCTGATTTTTTTTTATAAAATTAAATCTGATTGATATCTACATGGCCTAACAATATTATTAGGGTGACCTTATTTTATATTGCTCAAAAAATTCTTCAAAGTGTCCGATTCTCAGTCCCCTGACGTGTCCCCAGTGCGTTTTCGCAAAGAAAACTTATTACCGTTCTCTTATTTCAGGTCTCATACTAAAATGAATCCTACCGAAGTTACGCCAAATAATACATCTTTGCTACGAAATAGATAAATATTTTTTAGTAATTGATTTTATTACAAAAAAACTTAATTAAACTTTGTCCCCCGCTTTTTGTATCAGTCCCCTGGCATATTGAAACAGTCGAAAATATCAATAACTAGGATGTCGATCAGATTTCCAGCACTGACAATTTGAAGAACCAAGTCTCCTTACAATAAAATCGTGGTGCAAATCGATTCTGTTTCTCATGTTAGTATTGTGAAAAAGTCGTGGATTGTCCTTTTAGTTTATCAGTCCTCTGGTGAGTTTTTACGAAACAAATTTGTATGCAAGTAGGCATCTTTTTCGGCAGTATAGTATAGGTTTGATAAAACCGTAATATTATATATATTTTTTTGATTTTTTAAGTAAAACCTTAATATCGTTTTTGCGCAAAAACCATGAAAAACCTCAGTCCCCTGGTCTCAGTCCCCTGGCTAATAAATAAATAAATGATATTTTATTCAGAAACCAGAGAATTTTTAAGTTATGTTGAACTTCGAACTTCATTACGAAATATTTTTAAAATTTTTAAAAAGAATATAATTTATTTTAAATTGATTCTAAGTAGAAAAAAAAAATTATTATAATATATTATTTTTTTTAATTAAATGCTAAGTTATTATGTATTAACCATGAATTTTTATGTTTATGAAGGCTAATTAAATTTAATTTCTATATTTCAGTGTGTACCCAAGAGAAAATATAAAAAAACTAAAGATTTATTCAGTCCCCTTAAAAAAAACTCAGTCCCCTGAACATCCTTTTTCAAAAAATGTCCTTAAAATCGTCATTTTTAATTTTTTTTACTGGCCGCTTTCAACAACGCAAAGAGACGTTCTAAGGATCAACTAGAACAATTCTTACGACTTTTGGCTTCCAAAAATGTCGTGCCGAAATTTGTATCATTTTATTCCATTGTTTGTAGAATCACCCGTATGCCATTATGTATGAAATATAACCTCGTTCAAATGGCCGCCTCCGCTTCTAACGGTGGAACGGATCCAAGTGGTCCAATTTACAATGATTCTTCCGAATAGATCCGGCTGAGAGTGAGCGATGGCCTTTGATAAGTTAATTTTAAGGGCGTCGGTCGAAGGAAACCCATCAGAAAAAAGTCTAGCCGGTTCAAATCGCATGACCTTTGTGGCCATTCACGTTGCCTCTGCGAGAGATAACCTGACTTTCAAATCCTTCATGCAGAATGTTAATCGTGGTATCCGCTGTGTGGCATGTAGTGCCATCCTGCTGGACCACATGTCGTCTAGGTTTATATGGTTCAACTTGGGCCAGAAGCCATTGGTTACCATGGAGCTGCCTTTAAGCTCCTGGGTCAAAAAAAAATTGTCCTTAAATAAGTTCAAATAACCAATTGATAATAATTGGTGACCAATTATTTTATATATTTTTTTTGTTATTTTTGGCTTTCCGATTAAAATTAAAGTTTTGTGTACAGAAGTTTCTTAAATAATATTAACTATCAATATTTAAAAAAAATATATATTCTTTTGGCTTAAGGAATTTTAAAGTCCGATAGATAGAAAAATTTATTATTTAAACCTGTTTCTTATCTAGGTTGTACCTCATGTTTAGTGCGTTACACAATAATGGAAAAGCCCAGGGTTTTTCTTAGAGGTGTCTTGCCTCTCGCAAAGAACTGACATATCTACCAAGAGCATCGCTTGTTTTTGAAAAGTTCCTCTCATCTTAGGTGGTCGAACTCGTCAGAAAATCTTAGGTAGTTTATTTATTTCATTTCTCATCTCAATAATATTCAAAACTTAAAATTGTCGTACCAATTTATTTTTAAAAATTATTATAAAAATTTTATATATTAAAAAATAATTTGTTTTAAAAACGGAGCCAAGGATTTTTAAAAATTTGCTTTAATAAATTCAATCTTTTCATGAAATCAGAAAACATTTTCGTTTTCAAGCTCAAAAAATTTTGGTAGTCACCTTAGCAAATTAGTTCGAATGTACAACTGGATCGCACGAACTTGCTCTTGTGTAAAAAAAATACAAAATTTAAAAATAAACATTACTAGAGAAAAATGTTCATAACCATAAAATTCATTATTTTAATGAATCTTGTAGTATTTGGAGCTAATCTCTATCATCGTATGTCAAGTGTGATCAAAATCTCGAGTTCGATTTTTTTTTCGACCGCATAACTTGCCATGAAGTATTACAAACTGAAGCTCTTGTTTCCAGAAAACTACTTTTCCACACAACTTAATACAAATTGATAAGAGTTATGGAAAGTTATTTTAAATTTGGGTGTTCTCGTCAATCTTATTTTTTAATAAAAACAAGAGCAAAATAATAAATATCCAATAGAAATAATAAAATACAAATAAAACTCAATATTCTTCACAAGATACACAATACTTTTGTTTAACTATCGTAACTTAAATGCTAACTAAATTGGAAAAGTTTGACCTTTGCTTAATCCTTAGTATTTCTCTTTCATCAAAGAAGATAGCTTACCACCTACATTTATAATTGAGAGAAATCTTAAGGAAATTAATGTTCAAATTAACCTTTGAGAACAAAGCGTCATTTAACTGTCTCTCAAAAAAAAAAAAAAAAAAAAAAAACAAAAGAATGACTTATCCAATATTAAGAAATTAAAGAAAACAAGGTAAAATGTTATAATTTGATAATGAGATACAGCAGAAAGGCTAAGTGTAATTGTATTTGCCTTCTTTAACATTTCTCTGCTAATTAATTCAATCATCCTCATTTAAAGTCTTCCGACAAAGTTATAAAGTGCGAGAATATGGCAAAAGCTGGCTCCGATGGGAATTCGTAATCACTTTCTTGTTTATCTTCATTTTATTAGAAATGAATTCCCTTAAAGAATAAAATTAAGGAGTATAACAACCTTGTTTAAGTTAATATTTAATTAGATGATTTCTGGTTCACAACCGATTAGATGTAATGATAGGACTCGAAATAGTTACTCTTGGTATTCACTTTGTTCTTGATAGTGGATAAATACTAACAAATACTTACAATTTAAATGATAAATAAACAATATCTTAGCTTGATCTAGGGATTAAACCGCGCGTAGTTGGAATCTTTTTAATAGTAAATGTATTTTTCCAAACACGTTTTCTAGTTATGCTATTTTTATGATATATATAGTTATGAATTTTTAACAAAAGTTTAATGGTTTATTTCAACAATGTCATATTTGTATATAAATTAGACAATTTGTATGTGTGGAAAAAGTGGAGTAAATCTCGAAAAATCGGAGCGTAGGAGTAGATTTTTTTCCCTTCAAAAGTATAGCAAATTTTCCAGCGCAGTCAAGCCTCCAAAATTTTGATCGATGCAATCGATAAGAGTTTTTTATATCTTTTTCAGTTGTGCTAATGTAGTATCTCAGGTTCTCAAATCAATACTCCCATCCCAGTCAGTATTCAAAAGGCACACCTTAAGGATTATTTTATCTGTTGCTCGTCCTGTAACATGGTATATTCTGAAATACCCAGGGCTTCCTAGGTCCATCATGACGTTGTCAATTCTGGACACTTCGGAAGCATCCAGTAGTATTTTGTTTATGACAAAGTGACTAAAGTCAAAATATGCACTTTTATACAATATAAATGCTGGCTCCTTGGCACTTAATTTCTAATATTCGGAGCTTTTCCATATGAGAAAGGTTAATGTTCCATCATACTGGACTCGCAAAAATAAGAATTGAATGAACGAATTCTTGTTAACAAATAATCTTCACATTGGGCCTCAAGTAGTTGGAGTAGAAAAGACTTTTGAGAGACACAAATGCCGCTTTGGCCTTCTCTAATTTAGTATTTATGTGCTCATTTTAAGACAAGATTTTGTCCAAATAAACACCATGATACTTCACAGCAGTTTTAAACTCGGTATTCATAGGTTTTTCTAATTGTGTGTCAGATCCGAATTACCGCGTCTTATACTGGGGTACGAAAAAGTATGGTTTCATATTTGACAAAGTTGATTTAAAGCTTCGAGTCCGAACAGTAGTAGTGTATCATCATTGACGAACGCTAACGAATTATCCAGCGAAATGCTTAGGTTTCCTCAGTAGATGTAAGCAGTTTTTTTCCCTTCTGATCTGGCTACAATTTATAAGGCATACATTCGACCTAAGCTTGAGTATAACTCCCATATCTGGGCAGGTGCTTCTAAAATTCACTTGCACTTCTTAGACAGAATCCAAAATAGAGCCCTTAGACTAATTGGAGACAGGTCTATTACGGAAACTTTTGTTTCTCTCGAACACCGTCGTAATGTCTCTTGTCTAACTTTGTTTTATCGCTTCTTCTATAAACAGTGCTCAAATGAAATAGCCAGTTGCATTCCTCCCTTGAAACAATTTTGCCGTAACACTCGTCTTGCTAAGAATGCCCATCAGTTTACCCTTGAGCCTAATTTCGGGCATACTCTAAAATACAGAGATTCATTCTTTAGCCGTACTACTAGAATGTGGAACACTATAACCCACTCGATTTCCCCCCTCATTGTGATGTACAAGCATTTAAAACCAATGTGCATCGGCATCTCCTTTTAAATCCCCTCCTCATTTCCCAACTGCTCGCGTTGTGTTATAATAACATTATAAGAGTATTCATAACCCCTTGAGTGTGTGCTAATTATAAAAAAAAAATATCAGAAATGTATTTGTTGAAAAGGGTTGGTGCAGTCACTGTGTCTTCAAGAAGATCATTCGTTACACTACAAATGTCAGGTGTCGTGTATTCTCCATCTGTTACAACAAATTTCTTTCTGTATATGACGGATGTTATTATATTTGTAAGATGACTTGAAAATTCATATCGAAATAATATCATTTGAAAATTCGTCCATTGATCCATACCGTCTCAAATGCTTCTCCGATAACAATTAGGCAGCTAGCTGTACATCTTCTGGCGGTAAGATTTCAGTTGATGTCTGAAACCAATTTTGTAATAGCGTACACTGCCGAGTTATTTCTTTTAAATCCAAATTGGTTCCGCGGAGTAATCTCTTTTTTTTTTCAAAAATGAATAGATTAGACTAACTAATAATAATTAGACTAACTAAGAATAATTAGACTAACTAATCACTAAAAACATCTTTCTGATATTAGGCAGGAGACTTAAAGGCCTTCAATTAGAAGGATCAGATCTTTCTTCTGTTTTACTATTGGAACTTTCTTTGATATAATGCCAAAAATTTGGAAAGTTGTAGTTATGTAGCTTTGTACACAAAAAACACAGTCTATGCATAGGATGGAAGGTCTATTTCTAAAGAGTTTCATACGGAAATGGGTCTCAAACAAGTATGACGAAGCCGTCGAAATTGTACGAGAGTATAAATATCTAGGAGTTCTGTTTACATCGAATCTAAATATGAAAAACACATCTGTAACTAAAATTAACAGAATCAAAACGAGCACTTTCAACCGTGTGGAAGCGCTGCTACAAGAACAACAGCATTGATCATAGTGCAAAGCAAACACTTTTTCGCTCTACAGTGGCATTGATTTACTGTATCGAGCTCTGGTTTGGGGTAGCTGTTTTTTCGAAGCAATCGAATAGTTTCTCCATTGTATTGTAATGCCCTCCAACTTCAACTTCATTGTTTAAGTTTTTCAAATGAATGATGAAAGAATACCCAAAATCGTACTGAAGAATTCAATCCACATGTCAGGACGTATGGCAGCGGAATTGTAAAATTTGAAAACTACATGCAGATATTCTAGATATTATTATAACAGTTAAAGCTTCTGCCTCCCTAATAAAGCTTACTTGCTTAATTCTTACTCATTAAAAAAATCGGCATTATATTTAAGACGAGAGGTGCCTCATCGACCTGATCTGCCTTTAATTTGTAGCCCTTGCAATTTGAAAGTCCGTGAAGACATTCACCATTTCATTGTGATTTGCTCGATTATGAAAAAGTTCATGATGAGATATGTATTTTGACCAAACGGAAATGTTGGATGGGATTTCCTTTATAGTTACATTGTCGCTGCTGTTCGGTATAGGACTTGTATAATAAATGAAGATTTTTAAGAAATGCGTTTATATAAAATATCCGTAATTTTATTTATGTAAAATCAATTTTTTTAAATTTTGTTTCGCAATAATGTATTTAAATTCAAAGATGTCATAATTGGTAGACGGCCAAAGGCCAAGCCAAACTGATTTAATTATTTATATACATATATATTTTTCCATATTATATATATACAGCCTTATTATCGTACCCGATCGTAACGTAATTTCCTCCGATTTCTACGAAATGTAAGAATTTTGTATCATTGTAGCCGTTCCGGTAGGGCAATCGGACAAATCTACGAAAATAAAGTTTGTGTGCGTTGAAAGTGTCAAATCCTTGCGTTGCATGCCGATGAAATGTCAAAATCGCAGCAACGCATCGTGAATTCATGCGATGCATCAAGATATTTGATTTCCGATTTCTCCGACAGCAATTTAGAAGTGGAAAATTTACCGAAGCAAAAAAAAAAAACGAAATGGACGCTCAGCAACAAAATGATTCGTAAGTAATCGTCTTTTTATTTGGTAATTATTTACTTTAACATGTATGTTTCTTTCTTTCAGAAAAAAAAAAAAACAAAAACAAACCAGCTTCAATACGACCGGCTGGTTCAATTTATGACAACAAAGCCAGACATTGCGCGAAATTTCACAAACCGGCCTCCTGAGGAAACAAATGCTTTTTGGGATGAAATCACGGAAACCCTCAACTCGCTGGGCCCACCAATTAAGGACACTCTTCTCTGGAAAAAAGTATATAGTATAAACCTTATGAAATCAATGAAAAATCTAATTAATTTTGTATGCTTCTAGGTATGGAGCGACTTCAAAACGTACATTAAGAGAAAACTTGCCGCCAACGCTAAAGAATGTTCCGCAACAGGTGGCGGCCCATACAAACAAAAAATATTCAGCGAGATAGAGGAAAACGTGATTGGGCTTCTGAACATAAGAAGTTCGATAACTGGGATAGGAGCAAAAACATTTGGGGAAAGAAACACTGCTGTTCCTAACGCAGTTGATCCTTATTCTGCTGGCCCTAGCTCTTCGCACACTCAGACCAATGACATTCATTAGGCCAACGAACAGGAACAAATTACGCCATCAAACACGGGAAGACAACGCCAAACCAGAAGAAGACCCCTTACTTCTATCCAGCTTCTTAGTAAGCAAATTAAGATTCAGCAAGGAACGAGCAAGTCTATCAAACAAATGACATTTAAAATAAGAAAAATTAGTGAAAGTTTAAATGAAATAAAAGAAATAGAAAAAAAAAACTAGAAGAAATGCAACAGCACAACAAACAGATGGAAAAGCTGGCAAAGAAAAAACTGGAACTTAAAACTAAAATGTTGGAGTTGGAGATCCACCGTCACGACATCATGATGAAGGAATAAAAATTTAAATATGTATATACATATATGAATCTGCAAATGTGTTCCTTTAATTGAAAATGTGATCTAGCAAATTAAGTACGTGTTTTTTGTTTTGTTATGCTCTTTAATTAATGAATTTGAATAATTTAATTTTATTAGTTGTAAGTGTTGCTTACGAACTTATGCTTTTTGTTAGTAAATAAATACCATTAATTATCAAAATTTCGAAGTATATAATTTCTTGTATTCACTGCATTGTTATAGTACTGTGATCTGGAAGTATAGTTGTCCTCATTTTCTTCCTCTCTGTTTTCTTCTTGAGTACTTTCCTCAAATTCGATGGTATCGTTAAAGAAGAGGCATACGTTATGCAAGGCGGAACATACGTTCACAATTTGGGCTGCTTTTTCTGGTGCACAATGTAGTTGCCGGGCTTCTAACAAACATCTTTTTTTTTTTTTTTTTTTTTTTTTATAATCTACCCGCGCTCAAGGGATTATGATTACCCTTTAAATGTTTCAACACAGCGCGGGCGTGCTTTACAATGGGATTTGTTGTACCGACTTTGAGGGCTATTTGAATTTGGTGTCCTAAAAGGTGTCATTAACCAAGGTTCCAAAGGATAACCAGCATCACCTAACATATGTATGCAGTTAAAAAATTAAATTGTTTTTAACTCTATTTTGTATTCCTACCTAAAACAAATTCACCTCTGACACCGTTTTGGTACCTTTCTTCGAAATGCCTTCTTTGAGGGCTGATATTCCATATATGCGAGTCATGATTTGCTCCTTGGAAGTTCGCGTTTACGGCACGAATCGACATTTTATAATCGCAAATCTAGAACAAATTTTATAAAAGATTTGATTTGTTTTGCTTTTTAAATAAGTTTACAAATTACAATTAGAACGTTAAGCGAATGATATCCTTTCCTGTTAAAAAATAAATGTTTGTCATCTTTAGGAGCAATTATTTTTACATGGGTTCCATCCACACAAAAAAGAACACCAGGAAATCCTGTTTTTGTTTCCACATGCATCCTGGATTCTTCAATTTGTTCCGCTGACATATCCAACGTTATCCATTTAGGGCACAAGGTTTCTTCGAGTATATTTAAGACTTCCTGCAGAACTTTCGAAAACGTTGACTGCGCCAATGCGGAATCATAATCCTTACCAACGCCATGCTGATATGTTCCTTCACCAAAAAATCTCAAACAAGCTGCTAATTTTTGTTCCGGGGTCAAAGCATCAGATCGAGAGGCCGGTGGGATTTTCAGTTTTATTTCGTTTAAAACATATCGAAATGAACTTCATATCTTTCCGCTTCTAAAAATACTGCTGCACTATCCATGGTTTTTCTTTGATTATTTGACACGAATCAACACTTAATTATTTTATTGGCGTTTACGTCAAATACACGCGTTGGTAAACGTCGGTTTTTCCGTTACGAAACGGATACCATGAAGGAAATAAACGTTACGATCGTAAGAACTCTCCGATCGTAGGTTTCTCCGAACGGATACGATGATAAGGCTGATAATATTGTATATATGTATATATAAATTGTTATTATTAATCTGTTTAAATAAAAAGTCAACTTAAACTAAAATAAAACTAATCCCGTTTCTGTTACAAAAACTTTGTAAGTCATATGTATATTGATGTTTTTTTGTGGTGCACTTTTCGCGGCCCACAAAAATCGAAGGGACATAAATTACATAATAAACGAAAGAATTTTTTGCATAAATGTGCAGAATGCCAAAATTATTTAAATATACTACACAGAAATTGTTTAAAACAATAAATAAAAATTGCAAAAAAAAGCCCGGAAAACAAAAACAAAACCAATGACAAATGTCAAATCGACTGACACATAAAATGTCAAATCCAGAATATAAAAAATGAAAGCATTCAGCAAAAACACAAAGCCAGAACCGGAAACATTAAGGTGGATTCACATTACACAAATCCGCCAACACGATAAAAGTTGATGAACATGTTGTTGAATGTGAACCCCCCTAAGTGAAAAAATATTATCAATATAAATATTAGGCATGTGTTTTTTTTTAGTAGTTGAGCTCTTACAATAATATTTTGAAACATTAAGCGTTAACTACAATCGGCACTTTTTGCAAAAAGTGAAAAAGAATACACACATATACTAGACACATGTGTTCTGAAAAGAGCGTATAATTTACACCATACAATTTCAGTTCAGACATCTTTCGGTGATTTTCTGAAAAAAATGTGTTTTGTTAATACCTCACTCAGAGCTCGTTTTATTCCATTTCAACATCTACCCTTTACATCATATATTTTGTTCAATTTCTTATTAATAACATGGGGTCTCTCCGAAGGTTATTTCCAGCTCTCAAATTGAATCGTTGAAATAAAATTCAATAAAAGATACCGATGAATATCCGAATACATAAATTGGTAAAAGGTAAAGCATTTGTTTAGTGCAGCTAGAGGAAGAATTTAATTTTCGATTCTTCTAATGTACTCGTACGAGCACAGTCTTCATTAACAGTTGAAGAACAATTTGAATGTCAAAAACAAATTTGCTTCAATTCTTCAAAGTTTAATCCACTTTAATTCACTAGAATTCAATTCAATCAGTCGAATTTCACCTCTCACACTCCTCTCTATAACAATACCAATCATGCAGGCATATTTTAAAAGTACTTCAGTACAAAAAAAAACATAACATAAACGTCATTCTTCAACTCAAATGCTTCAGAAAACTCTAAGTGCAATTTTCATATTTTCATGCATGAGTTTTGCCCTTGGAGAGCTTCTTTTTAATGTTGCATATTTTATGCATAAGCTTTGAAGTCTTTCTGCTGTAATAAATTCACTCGTTAAAGAGAATTATTCACATGTTTATATTTTTACGAACTTTGTATCCGTCGGCGGTTGAATATCATTTGCATATATGAAGATAAGTTTACCTGTAAAACACTTCAAAACAAACTCGCAGTGTAAATTGAAATAATTTTTGAATTATAATAATTTAAAAAGTGCTAATATTTACACATAGTATGTTTAATGTACATGAGCATAATTTACTTATTACATTGGAATTGGTATTAATGTGTCGAAACACATCACGTTCATAAATATACATTTTTTTGGTTGTCATTTAATTTATACAAAAATATACATAAATGTATATAAATAAATGTTAACAATATAATTCAAAATAAATATACATTGTGCAAACAAATTAAGAGGAAGGTTAATATAATGCGGGCAAGCTATGCAATCTTAACGAAATAATTTTAACAATTTATTAACCGAACTGGAAGAGAATTTTAATATAATCCTTTTGCTCCAGTTTATTTTAAGCTTTTGTCGTTGGTGGATGTAGAATTGTACTAAATTCAATTATAATAAATGTCAATAGTTCGGGGAATTAGTAGATTAACACCAATTAACTTGAGTTTTGTTTCATTGATTTATTTATTTATTTAACCGTTAAATGCTTACGTTACATTACAATAATAATATCCTACTTATAAATCAAAACATTAGTTAGTACTAAAAAAGCTTTTAATTTGTTAGACATTTGAAATTGTCATTTATAGAACTTATTAGGAACTAATTTTTTTTTAAATATTATTATTAAGTGATTCAGAAGGCTATTTGCACCATTGTTAGATCTACTGAGTATTGAACGCAAAGGCTGCTGACTTCTTACGCTTGCTAGACTAAAAATAAAATTTATTTTAAAACAGAACTGATGGATACAATATGGGGTCATTCAGAATTCCAACAACGAAACAAAAGTAATTGTAAGAACAGTACAATCGCCAAAAATTCAATTTTGAGGTTTAAATGCAAAAATGGTCTTCATATGTAGACCTACCTATGAGCAAAATAACGTTACATTTGGGAAGCCGAAATCATACTAAACTAGGGTACCATTTTCGTTGATTGAGTGTAAGAACAATACAAATCCAGTACTTGTACTGTTCTTACACTCAATCGATGTGATTTTCATTTCATTCATAGTTATGCATGGCGAGGCCCTGGAGTCTTACTACCTCACTATATCTAAGAAAAGGACATCTAATGATACTCCAACTTCCTTTACTTACTTAACTGTAATTCTGCATAAAAACGAATTTTAACTGTTCATTTTTACTTGTTTCAATTTAATGTAAGAACAGTACAAGTAAACCGCCTTTCTGACTTAATATTTCTTCTCCCTATAACATTTTCCAATTTTTACTTGCGACTTATAGGTCTTATATTTGCCTTATGGAAGTTATGCATTCGTTGACATTACGATGATGGCGAAGACCAAAACATGTGGGTTTCGCAATTTTGTCTCGGTAGATATCGTTTTTAAATTTTTGCCCCTAAACGTTTTCTTCATTAATTTTTTTTAAGACCAAAAATAACGGTGCCATACGAATTTTTTTCGAAATCTTATAAATATTTTTTTTCTCCAAATCCAAGATAAATTTTGACATAAGAACCTTGTGGATAATATGTCACATAAAACAGCTATTCTCCAAATTGAACTGTTTTCAAAAATTTAAAAGAATTTGTTTTAAGGTATGATTTCTTAAGTATTATCAGACCAAAAACATAAATGTTAAAAAAAAGAGCCAAGTTCTTCTATATAAAAACCTTTGTGTAACAAGTCCTCCGTGAAAAGTACTGAGATCTGAAAGTACGCCAAGTTCTTACTTCATGAATTTTAGTCAGTAATAATTAAACAATAAAATTTCTCTATTACATTGTAGCTGTTTCAATATTATTCTACCTTAAATATTCAGTATTAAACCTTCATAAAGTAAAAACTTGGCGTACTTTTTGATCTCAGTACTTTTCACGGCTGACTTGTTACACAAAGGTTCTTATATAAAAGAACTTGGCTCTTTTTTTAACATTTACGTTTAACATTACATTACATTTAATATTTTGCCATGTCAAAATCTCGAAAGATACGGAAAGATAGAAGGGTGGACTCTACCTGCTAAAATCAACTTAGTTTATAGCTTCCGATGATGTTTTTGTTGCAATTTTAACTCCTTTTTTTAAATGAAGATAGCCCACCAATTAATAGCCTAATTACTGGTTTGATTATAGTTCACATCACAGTTAAGAGTTTTTTTTATGTAAACTCATAATTTTTTTCAGGTATGCAAATGTTTTTTTTTTGTATTCATGTTGACATAACATAGAGTACCAAATCGAGCACTCTAGTTCTAAGAAAAGGCATGAATTTTTACGATGCATGTAGTTTCAAAATGACAATAAGAAGACACTTCGAATGAAAAATCTTAGATTTTCTATTTTTCGCTTTGAATGTACATTAAGCTATACTGCTCTACCAAATTTCATCATTCTACAGCAATCGGAAGTGCTCCATATAAAATAAACATTTTCTCAGAAAGTGGGTGGTTACCACGCCCCCTGAATAGAAAACCTGAAATTTTATATTTTTTTCTTTGTATGCAATTTAAGCCCTAACATTTTACCAAATTTCATCGTTTTACAGCAGTCGGAAGTGCTCTATTCAACCAACACCAATTCTTAGATAGTGGGCGGATACCACGCCCCCTGAATGGAAAACCTGAAATTTTTTCCTCTGCTTGCATGACAAGACCTACCGTTGTGAAAAATTACAATATTCTACGATGTCGGGAAGTCCTTCCTCCATAATTTTGATGATCTATCAGTCAGTCAGTCAGTTACGGTTTTTGTGATTTTTGAGGCCTTATATCTCAGGAACCGCTTATGCTAGAAAATTGATATTTGGTGAGGCACCTGTGCCTGACCAGCAAATCGTAATTTTAAGTTTTTGACTTCATTGGTACTGAAGATAGGGAGGGGTCAAAAATCGCCTGAGTTTGTTCCTGTAAAAAGGGTGTAGTGCCAGAACTTGGCTGGGCAGTACTGTGCCCTTTGACTCCATTTTTAAAAATGAAAAAAAAAAGCACAAGAATTTTGTTTGGCAAAAATGCCTGGAATTGTGGAAAGATTTCCAGAAAAGTCTGAGCTGTTTTTCTAGGAAAAAAGGGCGGAATTTGTGTGAACAAAATTTTGGTGTTGTTTCCAAAAAAAAAAACTGGCATAGACCGTTTTGATATTGTGAGAGGGTAAAGAAATGTTGAGAGAATGATGATATTTAGTTCAAACTATCAATGGAAAGTATTTCAATCCATTGACACCATAGGCCAACTCTTTTTGAGTCGCCTCAAAGTTTCCGATGTAAACATGTACAGCCTTATTTATTAGAATTTGCTGAACGCGTGAATAGTTATGCACTGCATATGTTCTTATTCATCCACTATGCAAATTCATATTTATAAATCATTATTTGCCTACCCTGCATAGTTGTAATGAGCTTGTGTAAAATAAAGTACCAAAAAGTAAGAATCTATTACATTTAGCCTTCATAACACTCAGCTCTTCGTCAAAAAACAAAGAAAAAACATCTTGTCTGTAAATCAAATTTAATAAACAAAAATGGAACTACCAAAAGCTAAAAGAATTCAATCAATTAAATTTGATTCATAAGATAAGGTATGTACATATGTATGTAATTATCTCTAGCACATACTGGAAATCAAATTGTTGTTCGTTTTATCCTAGCTGGAATACTCCTCAGACAAGTTATTGAGTATACAATTCAATAATGCAAAATAAAAATTGCAACACTAACACACTGAATGAAGAAGGATCAGTGGAGAGAAATCACCAACATGTATATTTATCTATTTAATTCTAAACAATTTTCAGTTCAATTTGTTTTTAATATATTAGTATAACATTTTAGTTTCAATAAATAAAAACAAAAAAGCTTAAGTTTCAATATCAAGTAAAAGTCATTTTATGTTTTTGATAATCCTTATAATTCAATGTGATGTCAAAGTGAATTTGACAGTTCAATCTAAAATGTCCTTATGTAGGCACTATTCAACCTCCAAATGCGTTAAACTTATAATGCCTCTATTCAACGTCACATAAGTTTTATAAACAACGATTTTGCGTTTAGAGGCATTATAAGGGTTGCATAGCCTTATGTACTCACTATAATGACTTTATAAATATGGCTAGTAATATTCCTAATGCAAACAGGGTCTTAAGAGCAATCTTCTATAAGGTAACGTGCTACATGGAACGTATACTTTAGACCTACGTTAGATGTTAAGACATCAAACTTTGCTCGTTTAAGGAATAAATCCGGCTCTACTTAACACAGTTTGGAGACTTTGTCTAACTATTTAAATAAACAACTCTTCTTACTAATGTGGTTTTCGCAACAGAATCTAATCGAATTTATGTTGAACAATCCTTAACTTGACAGATAAAGAACTCAAACACAACTACACAGCTATTCTCGTACATGTATATACATATAATGTTCATTTGTAGGTACAGATTTGTGTAAATAGTACAATAATGTAAAATTAAAAGATTATAGAGCACTTTTGTAGGATTGTTTCGATTTTCTTATATTCATTCTTACATCTTTTAAAAAAATAAAATGCACGACTGGATCGCACGAACTTGCTCTTATGTAAAAGTACTTTGGAATTTAAGATCTGGTTTCCGGAAAAGTATGAATTTATGCAAATAAACTTTAAAAAATAGTTTTATTATTAAATAAATTTTTTATACTATAAGAAATTTCTCTAAAATTTTTCAAGAAAAAAATGTGGGATGCGAATTTTAAGTATTAAATAATATTGATTTTAGGAAATAATTTCAAAAAATAATCGTTCATAGGTTTTAAGATATTGATTTAAAAAAAAATTTTGTTTTCCAAAAAAAACCAACAAAAATTTTTTCGAATATTTTTATATACAATATTATTTTAAACTTAAGGGGACTCCTGCTGAAAATTTTGGGTTAAAATCCTTAGAGCCGTTAATGAGAAAGTCGAAAATAAAAAAAAAAAACGGGTATATGGCAGGTACCCCTAATAACATTTTGCCCCAAATTTTTTTTGACAAAAATGTAGTCCATGTCCATAATATCACACTTAATTTTTTTATCAAAATCGTTAGAGCCCTTTTTGAGATAAATAAGATTTTGCATTACGGGTGTATGGGGGGTACCGTTAGTTTTGGAGCTAAAAAAAAAATTTCAATTTCTCCTCTAGGGAATCACCGAAGACCCTTAACTACCGAGTTTGAAGAAAATACCTCCGGTAGTTTAGGCTGTAGTTCGAGGTACAGACATACATACATACAGACGGACAGACGGAATTGTCGGACCCACTTTTTTCGTCTTCGCTATCATCGTAATGTCAACTTTGATCAAAATCTCGAGTTCGATTTTTTTTCCAAATGCAGAACTTGCGCTATAGTACCTATATCGCAAGTAAAAATCAAATGAAAACATCAGTAAGCATTTTTACTTCGATTTGCGATGGTATGAAATGACCATGTTAATATGGATAAAGTAAACTTTTAAAATATAAAGTAGTTATTTGCTAGATACTGTTAAAGTTAGACGACCTCTTCAACGTTAAAGTATAGTGTATGTAATATAAAATTAACAAAAAGTCTGTTCTCGTTTAATACATAATATTAAGTAAAATTGATTTAGAGCAGATTTTAAATGTTTGAAATTTTGCTCCACTTTATTTATTATGATGAAAGTTAAATTCATCTTTTCTCTAGTAAATTCACTTACTGATTTCGTTTTTAAATTGTTATAAATTGTTGTTGAATATCCACAAATAGCATTAAATATTGAAATATGGAAATAAAAATGATGGTGATTACTGGATTACTTACATAACTACACAATAAATAGTAGATAACAGTATGAAATTTAACAGTAATATTAAAAACATATTATTTATTATGGTTTAAATTAAAAACACAAATGCACTTTTTGAATGAAAAAAGTTATGTCCTTATACAAAATATCTGCGGTGTACGTAAATCTAATTCTTCTGCGTTACCAAATTTGGGATGTTGCTCGCATTTTATTTTAAAATTTTACTATTACACAGCACAGCCCCAATGGATTGGGTTCATTTTGGTGAACACACATTATATGGCTTGAAATTTCCAAGGATTGAAACGTGATTCAATTGGAATTTATAAAAAAAACCACAGGTAAAACTGTAACTGGAATTGTCTCTAAAACACCTGTTTGAATGTGGTTTACATGCATCTCGTATTCCATGTTCAGGTGTGTTGAATTTAATTAAAAAATAAAATCCATTTCCCTTGGACGGATAGTTCCCAAACGGGAATGAAATAATAAATGTGAGGTGATTTAATATGTACAAGTATTCATCTCATAACACACAAATAAATGTATGTTGCATAATTCAAAAGCTTCGGTGTGGCATTATTATAAACCCAGCAATTATCGAAACCATTAAATTTTAATTTTATTGAACCCCTTAATTATTGCAATTTGAAATTACAAATGTAATCGAACGTTGCTTTTATCTTTCATGAGCAAAAACATAAAGAAGAAAAATACCAGGTGTATTCTTAATTTTGTAATGCAATTAATTTTGAATATTGTATTTTATTATGTTTTGTTAAATAAGTTATGAAAATACATTTATCTAATTAGTAAATAGCTTTCATTTAATGAAGGCTTATCAATTCAGAACACTTTAATACTTTTTTCTTCATGGCAAAAACAATCTATTTTTAATTTAAAGATCAGGCTAAAACTAAATTCAAGGAGTGTTGGTTTATATGATATATGATTTAATGTATAAGTTTTCGGAATGTGAACAGTAAGAAACTCGACAAAAAACTTGCACAAGTTTTACTAGTGCAAATATTTCCACTTTTTCTATTACATAAATACATTTTTGAGACCTAAGCCAACAAAATGAATCAAGTCTACTAAGCAGGGCGGATACCTTTGCTTAGAATAAAACTCGAGAACGTAGTCTTGACTATGCAAAAATTGTTGTCAGACCTTCAATGAGCTCGATGAGAAGACTTGTGTTCACAAGTTTCGGCAATCCATACCAAATTGTATGAGAAATTAACTTAAATCTAATCTAATCGCCTTTGTAGAAATTTGGCCTCTTTAAGAAACGGTCTCGAGATGTAATTTTCGAAATTCAACCCTTTTAAAGTAAGAGCTATTTATAATCATATATTTTATCAATTAATATCAAAAAAGAAAAACAATAAAATGCACGACTGGGTCGCACGAACTTGCTTTTATGTAAAAGACTAAGAATTTCAAAATTGAATGTTCATCATAACCATAAAATTCATTTTTTAAAACAACTCCTTTAGTAGTTGAAGCTAAAAACAGGATGCCATGTGATTCAAGCAAATATTAGCTTATGCAAAAACAAAAATTATAAGTCTTTGTAGTGGTTTTTTAGAAGAATAATCTTTTATATACAAAATTCTTAAAAAGTTTTTAAGAAAAAATTTTGGTACGCCAATTTAAAGTTTTTATTATTGTACGAATAATAATTAAATTTACAAAACAAATATTGAGTCGTTTTTTGAGATATCGAATTTTCCAAAAAAAAAAATTGATTTTTATTTTTCAAAAATTCAAAAAATATTTTTTTTTAAGTTTTGAGATGCAATGTTTTTCAAACTTCTTAGAAGCTTCAAAAAAATTTCATCGAAATCCGTTATGCTAATAATGAGAAATTCAAAATTCGAAAAAAAATGGTTCTATGGTAGGTTCAGTCAGTAATATCTTAATTTCAAAACTTTTTTCATTAAATTATAGATTTTTTTTTTTTTTTTTTTTTTTTTTTCCCGTGGGTAGGTGTTGAAATCTTCAAAAGATTCTATGAGGACCGAAAAACGCGCGCTCATAGATATGTGGGACTCTCCCGACCAACAACTCTGCCCCCATAAAGCCTTACGGAAGGTAAGACTCTATGCAAGCAGACCGTTAATCAGGCCGACCGCACTAAAACCACCTCCTCCTCCCGATTGCAACTAAGTTCATATGGAACTTATCTAGCAATTTATCTTTCTCGAAGTTAAGTAACGTGTTGTAGGCAACTTTCCGGTGAAAGTTCCTACTGGTTTAATTATAAGCTAGTTGAATAGCTTCTTTCTATTTTAAGCGATGATTTAAATATACATAATACAGTACAATAATTTCACCGTACTAGATCGGAAGGTTTGGTCCTTCTCAAACGTCGTACTAAATTTGTCTCGTCAAGAATTTCTAAGATTGTTCTATTGGTATGTTCAACTAAACGCTTTCTATGCCTTTGCGAAAAAGTTTTTATTTCTTCGCGAACCGTGGGGATTCCAAGATCCCTGTGAAGATCTTCGTTTCTAATATACCACGGCGCATTTACAAAGGACCTTAATAATTTGTTTTCAAAAGTTTGTAGACTATTTAGATTTGTATCGTGGGTACAACCCCAGAGTTGAATACCATATGTCCAGACAGGCTTAAGTACCTGTTTGTAAACTAATAATTTGTTTTCGATACTAAGTTTAGAATGTCGTCCGAGTAACCAGTACATTTCCCTTAGTTTAATATTTAATTGATCACATTTATTTTTAACATGTGACTTCCATTTTAATTTCGCGTCAAGAGTCATCCCGAGATATTTTGCCTCATTTGCAAATGGAACTTGAGTTGTATTAATAAAGACTGGTAATCTATTAATTTTCTTATAAGTAAAGTCCACGTGGACTGACTTAAATTCGTTAAGCGCTATTCGCCATTTGTTTGTCCATTCATTGACATTGTTAAGAGCATTTTGCAATTTACATGTCGATTCGTTAGCCGTTTTGCCTACTGCAAGTATTGCGGTATCGTCTGCAAAAGTAGCTACAATTGTATTGTCTGTTTGGGGTATGTCGCGTGTAAATAAAAGGTATAAAATGGGACCTAGAACACTACCTTGTGGTACCCCAGCCACTATTTCTTTAAAATCTGAATAATCATTTCCGTGCCTAACGCGGAAAATTCTTTTCTCTAGATATTCTCTAAGAATGTTGTATAGTCCTTCAGATAGGACTTGTCTCAATTTGTATTTGAGGCCTTCGTGCCACACTTTGTCAAAAGCTTGAGACACATCTAAAAAGACCGCTGAACAAATTTTATTTTCTTCAAAGGCTTTCTCGATGACATCGGTGATTCTATGCACTTGATCAATCGTCGAGTGCTTACTTCTAAAACCGAACTGGTGTTCAGGTATAAGACCCTTTTCTTCTATTATGGGCTGAAGACGCTGAAGAAATATTCTCTCAAAGACCTTCGACACTACAGGAAGAAGTGAAATGGGCCTGTACGATTTCTTTTCATGTGATGGTTTGCCAGGTTTTAAGACCATTATTACTTCTGCGACTTTCCATTGATTTGGAACATATTCTAACCTTAGAGTGGCGTTCATTATGTAAAGGAGGTTTACTAAACCTTTCCGTGGGAGCATTTTAAGAATTTCCGCAGTAATTAAGTCGTATCCTGGTGCTTTTTTTGACTTCAGTTTCTTAATTTCTTTGCTTAATTCGGCAAGCGTAACATTTCTTGTGATGGAGCTTTCATTTGAATTTATATTCACACTTATATCATCATTCAATGCTTGCCCATTGAACGGCTTAAATGTTTCCTCTAGGTAATCAGCGAAAACGTTTGCTTTCTCTTTATCGCTTCTTGCCCATTCATTTTGGTCTTTCATAATCGGGGGTGCTGGAAGCTTTGGTTTTTTCGTAGCTTTTATCGCTTTCCATAGAGAATAATTAGATTCTTTACCTGCCGTCAAGTTTTCAAGGTAATTTCCAGCTTCGCGGTTTTTAAAATCTGATATCATCTTTTTAAGCAAATTACTGAGGTGATTTAAATTAGCTTTGTGTTGGGGAGCACGAGTTTGTTGCCATTTTTTGCGCGCTTTTCGCTTGTCTTTAAGTACCTCTTTTATCTCTTGGGGATATTTAGCTTCTCTATAGCCTGACATTTGTCTTTGGTAAGGAGTATTGTTCCATGCGGCTTTTTGAACAATATGCACAAAATTATAAATTATAGATAATTATCAAAATTCTATGCTCCGTTTTCGAGAAAATTATGATTTTTTAAAATCTGTACGGTGGGTAACGGTAATTTTAGGTAAAATATTTTTTTTCTCACATCTTGTAGATTATAATTAAGAAACTTTTAGTTATCTAGTTTAAAAAAATAAGGCATGTGGTTTTCGAAATATTAAGTTTCAAAAAATTCAAAATAAAAAATGTTTGAAAATTTTTCAATAATTGTTCCAAAGATTTAAAAAAAAAAACAAATTCAAAACAAAGTCTTAGTAAAAACTATCTTAGAGCATCAGATAAACAAGTATTTGATACGCTACTAGAAGAGAGTAATTTATCTTCTCTGTAGGCACTTCAAATAATCAAATTCTTCAAAGGGATAAACTTTCAGGAAGAGCTTTAGGGTTAGCAATTAATCAAGCTCTGGATATGAGCACAATAGGTCGCAGTGCAAACCCCTTTCAATATTCATTAATTCATCTTATGGTTGAAAAAAAATTTTTAAGAATAAATTTTTTTATGTTTTCGATTTTCTCAAAAAACGGTTCACGGTATATAATCAATTTGTTTTTACTGAAGTTCTTATTTTTGAGTAGTATTGTGCATTTTCAGAAAATTGTATGCAAAGAACAAAATTTAAAATCGTTGTAGCGGATTTAAGAAACAAAAATAAGTTTTTATATATAAAATTTTCGAAAATGTACAACTTCTAAGACTTAATTTAATTTTTTTTTTCAAATTATAAATTGTACCAATTAACTGGAAGACATTTTTTTTTCGAAAATTCTAAGTGCAGTTTTCGAGGAAAATAGATTTTTGAACACCAAGTTTTAACCTAAATATGGTGGGTAGCGTTATTTGAAGATAAAATATATTTTTTTCCTATATCTCGTAGTGAGTCGAAAGAACTGTCAAGATTGAAAAATTCGAAAAAAAAATTGTTGGAACATTTTAATGCACAATACTAGAAAAAAATATTTTAAGAAATTCACACAATGTTCTGCTTGAATATTAATTTGATTCAGAACTTTTCATAACACCAACCATTATATCCTGAGGATGAAAAATCATTTAATAGGTAAATTCAGTACAAAAGAGTCGATTTTTAGATATTGAAAAGGGTTTCGAAAAGGTCTGGTATGACCGTAGCATTAATTCACAAACTTTTCAATTAAACTTTCCAATGGCGATTGTAAAAATTGTTGAAAGCTTTAAGCTGGCAGGAAAATTTAAGTAAAAGTACAAAATGACAATTCTTAAATACAAAATATTGCATATGGAATTCCTCAAGGTTCGGTACTCCGGTCTGCGATTTATAAATTTATTTATATTTTATAATCTCAGAAATTATGTCAAGATTGCAATGTTTGCTGATGACACGACTATTTTTACAATGGGTTATATTTTTTGGGGGTCTTTCATACGTTGGAAATGTGTCTCTTTACAATAAAGAAATACTTTTTTAAATGCAAGATTAAAGAAAACTCTTTAAAAACCCAAGCTATTTGGTCTACAAAACGTCCCAAATCTTGTTTTTCTTCTAAATAATGTACAGTTTCGAATGGGCACCATGAATATCAACTGGTCCGCATCCCAAAAAAACAGTTGATATGATCGTGTTTGTTGACAAACCTTGGCTTTCTTGGGCTTCCATTCACCAGAAGAAATTTATTGTTTCGAAATTTCATCTGGCGGAACAGCGAATTCGAGAATGGGTTGTCTAAGGACTCCGCTTCTGGTTTTGGCGTCGGTGACCCTGACCTTTTCGCGCTGCCCTGCGATGATTTCTTTTAATCTTCCGGTTGTCCACTGTTGTGGAGACATGTTGTCTTCGTGAATAATGACGACCTTTTCCACGACAATATTGGGCTTCTCCTGCACCCATTTGTTGCGAACCTGAAGGCCAAGCAGATAGTCCTTTGAACAATTCTGTCAAAACTGCTCCTTCAGAAAGCATAGAAGTTGCCATCTTTTTATAGGCAGGAAATTGGCCGTTCCGGAACTTGTTCCGGAGGTTGTGCTCGTAAGGAGCGCTAATTAGCAGATTCGTTGGGGTCTGCGATTAGAGGGGCGATTGGTCTTGAATTCAGGATTGCTTCGATCTCTATGAGAACGGTTAACAGCACTTCTGTTGTCAAAAGTGCGTACTCCACCGTACGTTGTAGCAGGTTCTTTGCTGACTTCACGGCGGCTTCCCAGAGACCATCGAAATGTGGAGTTCTTGGCGGTATGAAGGTGAAATTGAACGCTTCCTCTGCTGCGCACTGGTGAACTGTTGCTTTCCCTCGCTCGAATTGCTCGCGAACCTCCTGCAGTTTCATGTGAGCTGTTATGAAATACTGTTACAGCTCGCGTAAAAACTCAGTCGAATTTGTCTTGAACATTGCCAAACACTCCTTTGAAGTTGTCAAGAGATTGCGTTTGTTGTTGATTGTGAGCATACGTACACCCATCTTGCGGAAAGCCTTTACATATCCAAAGATTTATGTAAAATCGAAATAATTGATCCATGCGATAAGCCTGTGGCTTCATTTGGGCGTCACGTTGGACCACTAGAACGACCACACCGAAATTGAGTTGGCCAGTGGTAAGTGGTTCCAATCAATACCGAAGAGTCTCCATAATGATTGTCAAGCTTTTGTTTCGTTTGGGTGATGGTTTTACCTCTATAAAAATAATGTTTAATAAGCACTCGAACAGCAATTTTTCCATTTGAAGGAAAATGATCGTATGCATCTATATAAAATGGCTGCCACAATGGAACTATTGAACACATAGTATGAAAATTTGAGTGCGTTCTTAAGAAAGATGTGTCATGACTATGGATGTGTAAACGAAATTTTGTTTAATATTATTAAACTCAAATGACTCACATCATTATAATTACTGCGTCCATAGCATTTATTTAAGAGAAAAGATACTACAACTAATTAATCGAAGGCGGATGAACTAGGACATAATGAAAGCAATTTGTGTAGCACTATCAGTGAAGCTCTAACAAAAAGCACTCATTCTAATTTTATCTTAATACATATTGACTTTATCACTTCTTAAAAGAAAAAGTTAAACTTAACAAATTGAATAGCTAAAAAAGCTTCATAATTTGTAATCAAAAAAGTTTGTGCCAAGCATTTGCATTTACAACCCAACTTTAGCACTCCCATCTTCATCGAAAATGCTATTATTATTATTTGAAAACATAAAATATTCAGGGGGTGGCTTTTTTTTTGAAAAACATAATAAACACAATAAGTTCTTCTATGAACTGCACATTGCACAGCTAAACAGAAACAATCATAACTTTAAACTTCTTTACTGAACTTTGTAAAATTTCTCGTTTTCCTTATTTGAAGTGTAATGAGTAAGTTTTCTAAGACATCTGTTATGAATTGAGTCAGTGAATCAGAGATATTGTGTCATTTAAAGAGGCATTTTTATTCGAAGGATAATGGGAGAGATAACATTTTAAATCGACGTTTTTATAATTTAAGATTTTGCAGTCGTAAAAATATTTTTCTAGATTTACTTGAGCCATTAACGATGATAGAGTGTAAAGTAAATTAAGAAGGTTAGAGGCGCCTTATTCCAGTAGTAGAGGAGTTTTTAAAAAGAAGCTTTTAATGTGTGTTATTCATTTCTTAGATTCTCAGATTCTACGTACGCGATACTATGTAAATTCTTTCCTCTTAAATGTTGATATTCTTTTATTAGTTAAAGTGAATGGCAAACTTTAAAAAAAGGAACATAAGGTAAAGTCTTGATTTTTGAGTGGTATTTAAGCAGGTTTTTCTATGTAGAAAACATGTTCCTTGGGAAAGGATGTTTTTTTCCACTCACTTCTCGATGTTTTCTCCTTAGATAATCGTTATCTTTTTTTTAAGTTTAACCTTGAAATTAAACAATTAAATATGTGGTATTATGAATGTTCGAAAACATGAATTCAAATTTGGTTAAGTTCCCACTTATAGTGTTCGATCAAATGTCCAACGTGGCTTTGTTGGGTGGCGCGCATCCGAAAGGTCCAATTGTTCATGTCACTGGCGCAAAAATCTGGCTGAATTTGACCAATGAATGGTATTGATAATGTTGGTTTCAGTAGTGGTTTTTGGTTCATTGACATAGAACTTTGACTTAAGAAAACCCTACAAGACTAACGTGGTCAAATCCTGGTGCTTTGGAAAGACAGACTTAATAATAAATGATGAATGATGTTGCTTCGGAAATTCTTGCATTTCTTGACATAGAATAGAACTCTTCAACAACGTTGAAAATGTCGCGATATGAAAAGCCCTATACTCTATTAGCACGATACTCTCAAACTGAAAATTGCTAATGCAGAGATGGGTGACATTAAGGTGAAAGTTAGGACGTGTAGGAGTACGCGACAGGGAGGTGTCCTATCTCCCCTAATGCATTAGCTTCTAGTCGTAGTCCAGATTTTAGTTAAATAAAGGAAGGGAAAGGTGGCGTTAAAGTCGTGTCATACTCTAATGATATAGTGATAATGGCATCAGGAAAATTTTTCCCCACTCAATGCGAGTCTATGGATTAGAAAACCAATCTTAAGTCCACTCCACCCGCAGCCCTAGAAACTATCTTCTCACTTGCCCCACTCGACATTTATGGAAATTAAATGGCTGACGAACTGGCCAAAAATTGTACCCTGAATACTTATGCCACTGGACCAGAAAAAGTATAGAAATTACGAAAGTTTCCTCAAGACCGCAAATGACAGATTGTCATCAATTGATACCTCTTGTCGGGTTTCAAGGAATCTCTGGTCAGATAAATCAAGAAGTAAAACAGAGTATCTACTGAAGCTTAACATCTATCTTTGTTGGAATCCTTACGGGTCACAACTCAATGGGAACACACATGATCAGAATGGACATCAGCACATCTGAGTTATACAATGGGTGTCAGGACGAAGAAGTGGAAGAGTTTTCATCTTATTTCCTTTGTAAATGCCCCATTCTAGCAAGAACTAGAAAAGATGCTTTTGAAAAAAAATTTAAGAAAAAAATTTGGCACGCTTATTAAAGGTTCCTTTACGTCGCATTCTTCATCACAACTCTTTTGCTGATTTGAGATAGCAAGTGATTTGAGATTTCCCTATAGTTTTTTGGAGGTGAGAATGTAAAATTTTGAGGAATAGAATCTTCGTTTCAACAACTACAGCATTTTAGTAGTCTGGTGGAATGCATTAAAAAAAACTTAACAAACTTAAAATCATGACCAAGGTACACAGAATAGCATGTATTGAAATTACTGGGGCTATCAGGCCAAACCCCAAAGTGGGTCTGCAACTTTGAAATTTAAATATACGAGTACTCAACTTTAAATCCCTTGATCTATTTATACAAGAATCGGCAATCAATAGCGCACAGTGCCATAAGTCATGCGCAAATTCTACAGAAATACACGGGAAATAGGATATGCACTACCTAAAGCTACACTAGACTTTTACAAATGTTTTTTAGCAGAAATGACTGGCCACTCAACGAGTCATCAACTTGCGAATCGATGATAGCAATATTTACCGAAGGTTCTAAGATGAAAACTAGTGATGGTGCAGGGTTCTTTTCGAAAGCTCTTGGACTTGATAGCTCATTTACACTTCCTGATTGCAGAAGTGTCTTTCAAGCTGAGGTCTTGGCAGAGACGAAAGTTGCTAGATAAGCTGATATAACTTTATTCATTGATAACCAAGCGGCAATAAAAAAGCGATTTCTGCCATTGAAATTAAATCGAGGATTATAACTTTCTGTCGCGAAGAGCTAAGGGTTCTTGGTACATAGCACAACATAAGGCTCTGTTCAGTTCCTGGTCATAAATGGTATCCCAGGTAATGAAAGCGCTGACGAGCTGACAAGAATGGGATCAACCGACACAACAGTTCAGGTGCCACCCTGTTATCTTAAACAGATAATCGAGATCAAAGTTCTAGCTATAACAAACAAGAAATGGATCTAGCTCGATACCTGCGTATTATCTAGCAAACTATGGCCGAATTTCAGCAAAAATTATCAGTTGGTTGAGTAAAAACTCTTCACCATCGGTCACAAAAACCAACAGGTTTACAACAACAAAAAAAGATGAAACTCAGTTTTGACGACTTATGCAGAGGATGTGGTGACGAGGAGATACATGAAGAAACTGCTCACACCTGTGTCACTGCGCTATATCATCTGAGAAACAGGCTTGTAGGGAGCCACTTCTTCAACGACTCGGAGGAACTCTCTGACATTCCAAGCAAAAATATATTAAAATTTATTAACGCTAACAAATGGCTTAAAAATTCCTAAGCTATATCAACCAGCCGACCAAGAGACTGGAGATCGCCTGCAACCACAGTAAAAAGACATAAAAAGGATGTAGGACGAAAAAAATAGTAGGAACGAACGAAAACGATTCACATGTTTCTGGCAAAAGGAGCAACAAACGGAAAAAAGGGACCTCGCGATTGCCGCTCTTGTGATGAAGTTAATGAGGCAACCTCTCCCTAAGATTGGTAAAATCCTCTTGAAGAAAGGAACAACCTCTTTGATTACTTGAGCAACGCTGACCAAACAAACAGGCATGTACACCAACCACTGATCTATCAATCTCATCTACTAAACGTTGCAAGAAGCCACATGCTCCTACGGGTCTGATGGAGGGATGATTTCCCAAGTGGGGGTAAAGGAAAGGATCATAACCTTAAATGGCGTCTACCTCTCCTTAACCATGTGATTATGTGACGATAGACATTTCTTCAATGAATTAGAAGTACCCTCCGACATTTTAGGCTAAACTGATCAACACCCTTAACATAGGATTATCATAGGTTTTAAAACATGGGAGTCCGGGAGCGTAACGGAATTCCGCTTTTTATAATCCCGTTTTTTCAAAAATCCCGCAAAAAAGTTAAAAATACCTACCTCTATAATACTGTTTTTTTAAAATACCACTTTTTAAAATCCGGTTTATTCAAAATCCCCTTCTATTATAATCCCACTTTTTAAAATCCCGTCTTATACCGGTTATCTCGTTTTTTAGAATATTTAGCTAAAACTTATTATTTTCCAGATTCTTTATGTAAATGCTAAAGAAACTTTGCATAAACCCAACCTCGCACCTACCCCAAATCCTATAGTGTGCCCAAGCAGGGGGGCAGCATGCCGCCTCATACATACAACATATCTCACTATTTATACGTCGGTAGTAATAAGAAAATGGATTATAAAAAACGGGATTTTAAAAGCGGTATTTTAAAAAGCGGGATTATAAAAAGCGGGATTATAAAAAAGCGGGATTATAAGAAACAGGATTAAGAAAGACCCGATTATAAAAACGAAATTTAAAAAAACGGGATTATAAAAAGCGGGATATCGTACCCAACGCCACAATTCCTAGGGTATCGCAACTGATCTATATTGATCTAAGTGTGGCGGTAAAAAGTTCAACTATCAGCCCATTAACCTAACCTAACCTATTATACGAGTATTTCAGCATAAGTAAGGAACTTCTTATTTGGAAGGTGTAATAACATCTGCTTACTCCAATCATTTAATTTTTTCTCAAAAAAATCAAGTTTTTTTTTCGACACAGGTCATTTTTACTAATTAAGTAAAATAAGGGAAGTTCACGTACTCTGAAGTGTTTCCGGCCATGTAAGAGAAGGCACACTTACCTAGACAAGTGACAATTAAGTTTCCCACATTGGCCAGTAAAGTGTCTGAAACTAAGCCTTTGTTTTAAAGAGTTTAATGTTAACAATTACGTTCGTACGTTACATTCGACCGAGTAATGATCAATAAATCACAAGTTTTGAAATATAGTCAGCACCCACCGACTCATTTAAAGCTGGTAATTATTCGTCCCTCACATCTAATGGCACACAACAAAAAAAAAAAGAGGCTGGGTGCGACCCACACTGATAACTTCCCATTTGTGGTCTTGAAAACTTTATATTTAGATAAAAACATATTGTGACGTTTTCTTCAATTTTACCATAGCTATTAATGGAATTTGAATATGTGGGACTTGGGTACAACTGAACAACCTTTTTCTTATATGTACGTATGTACAGTACATACATTCGTCTAAAAACTAAGTTGATAATAAAATTATGTATTATATTATAGAAATTTATTACTTTATTATTTCGGTTCCAAACATTTTAATTGAAAAAAATTTAAAAACGAAATATTTTTGTTAAAACTGTCAATTTGATACTTTTCAAAATTTAACCATATGTTAATAATTGTATTATGTCGATACCTTCCCGTAAGAATGTACTACTTATGCGACACTTTTTCGAAAATGACTTTTTGATGAGGAAATATACTATATGTTAAGGGCCACGTTTTGGCCTGGGTTTCGCCAACCTATTATGCATGAAAAGGAAACTAGAGTACAAATGAAAAAAATTATCAACTGCCATAATTTCTCATTAAAATAATGTTGCCCCCTAAAATTTGTATTATTCGCCAAAAAAATTATGCTAAGCGACATTACTAAAGATTTCATTGTCGTGAGCAACAAAAAATTTTGTTAGATGTCACTTAGTTTAAACAAAATTGTCTCTTAGCACACTATGATTCTACTAGAACTTTCTTCGTTTTTTTCGTTTCCTGAACAATTTTAGAAATGTCGCTTAGTATACATTCTCACGGGAAGGTATCGATGTATAAAACAACATACTTTAGAAGGCATTATCGGTGTCCATTCCCAAGAAATTCGACTTGAAATACAATTTTAACTAGTTTTCACTAGAATTTTTAATAGTTTTTTTATTTAAAAAAAAACTATGAATTCAATATTTGTCAACATTTTACCAATTGTACAAAATTATACTATGTATAAAATAAACTAAATTAGAAGTCAATATCACTACTAGTTCTCGAGAAATTTGAGTGGAAAACAATTTTTACCAATTTTCAATAGAATTTTATATAGTTTTTTATTTTTTGTAAAAAAACTGTAAACTGATTTTTTTTGAAATTTTTACCAGTTGTCAAACACATTATTTTTCGTAAAATAAAATTATTTTGAGTTTCAAATT
This sequence comes from Chrysotoxum bicinctum, assembly GCA_911387755.1. Lineage (NCBI taxonomy): Eukaryota > Metazoa > Arthropoda > Insecta > Diptera > Syrphidae > Chrysotoxum > Chrysotoxum bicinctum. The sequence goes on along the minus strand of OU426989.1, from coordinate 118,095,285 downwards.
GTTTTCCGTTCTTAGAATTTTTTTTCAGTTTTTTTTATTTAAAAAAATAACGGTATGTTCATTTTTTTCCAAATTCATACCAAATCTGTATGGCCTTATAATGAGTACATTAAATTTTATTTGAAGTCAATAGCGTTATTTTTTCGTGAGATATTTGAAACTAACCAAAATTTTTACTTTTTTTTTAAACCGTTGTAGTGAAAAAACTACTCACTGAATTTTAATAAACGCCCTTTCAGCCTCTTTCGAAGTTATTATCTATAAAATAAAATTTATTTGAAGTCGATATCTTTACTCGTTCTTGAGATATCGACGACGAAAAATGGTGCAAGAACGTACGGACGTACGAACGTACGCACGTACGAACGTACGAACGTACGAACGTACGAACGTACGAACGTACGAACGTACGAACGTACGTACACACACACACACAGACATCTCTCTAAAAATGATTGATATAGCCTCTAGGGACCTTGAAACGTCGAGAAATGTCAAAAATTCCAATTTGACAAATCGGACCGATTACAATAACTCCCTATGGGAAGTTAAAAAAAGCAGTACAAAATATTTGGATTATTGCATCATACGAGTGTATGTATGTAATGTACCTAGTATAAATATTCTCGAAAAAAGGTTCTTTTTATGTAGGTAGGTTTCATATATCTACCTTTGCTGTGGCAATGATACCATTTCTATTTCAACTTCGAGTACTTTCTCAATAAGTTAATCAAACAATATCTGCGGAAAACAATTTCAAAACACCAATAAACCGAACTCAAAACTGTTCGATTCTGATCAATCGATATTGATTGGTTGGGTTGTGCGAGAGATGTATACAAGTGTTTTCGAGTAGGTACACTTTATCAAAAGTCCAAACTAAATTTCATGAAGGGTTCTCATAAAAGAGCTGAGCACATAAAAGAGGTATTCAGTTGATTAAATTACTTGACTCCTTTTATCCGAACGAAAACAGAAAAAAATTTAAGTTCATAAGCAAGCTCTTGAGGTTAAACGAGTAGCACTCTTAACTTGAAGTGGAATTTGCTCCCAGGCGAACTTTCGAAAGTCGTAACGTCAAAAGTTTATTTTTTTATTTTTTAAAGTGCAGTGGTTTAAGTGGGAGTTTAGTTATAATCACATTTAAAAGGGTTAAGTGTTGTTGTGGAAAGACTTTTTCACAGAACCCAAGTGGCCTAACAATGTGATGCTATTTAAGAAGAGTAAAAAAATTATCTAAAAAGTTTTCAACAGAAAGTTAAATCATTGGCTTAGTACTCAATTTTTGTTGGACTTAAAATAAACTCGTGGACGTAGATTGGCGAAACCACAATGATTGCAAAAGTTTTAACACGACTCGGAGATGAATTGATGAAAACTTAAAGTTTTCCAAAGTCATGTCTAGTTTAGTTAGTTACCTAATATCCTTTAAAAATGTTCTTGAAAGTATTTTGAAATTGAGAAGGATGAAGAATGAGTGTGGATAATACTACTTGCTTGTGGGGGACTTCCGATGCATGATTAGCATATCTTTAGCATGAGTTGAATAAATTTAGTATTTGCATATTCTTTTTATGAAGGTTCACATGTGGTAACATTTGATTCGATTTAAATTCACAAAAGTGGGATGTGATACGTTATGTCGCACTTTATATAGCTATTTAGTTTTTAGAAATATTTTGTCTGCTGTAATTTTGGGTGGTTTTAAAGATGACTCTATTGAAAATATTCATGCTATGCGGTGTGTGTGTATGAAAAAGGTTGAAGGAAATAATCGCTAAAGGGGTATTTCTAGCTCAATCACTAAACCATTTTTTGTATGGGTAACGGAGGTATACATTTGGTTAAGGTCTGGGTTTTAGGTCAATTTTAAGGTTACATATTTCCGTATTTTTTTATTTATAAATAATCTTTCAATCTTAGTTTAGAACTCCGAAGGCAAATTAAAGTCTTAGGTACATATGTATATGTATATTTTATGTGTAATAAAAGTAGATTTAAATACCTATTCGTTCAACCTTTAATTATAATTATTAACTCAACCGTATATTGCATTTTTAATGATTTTGTTTTATTTTCTAAAATACATGGCAGAGGAATTGGTGCTTTTAACGATTATAGCATCATTTTCAAATACTCGATATCTTAAACCTTAAAATGTTGTCCATTAAGCATTTCTTATCTTTAAATTTGAATAAGACGAACTGTCAGTAAAACATCATTAAATTTTAGTATTTATTTACATTAGAGTCTTGTTTTTTTTATAAATAGGATATATGTACATAGTTAAGAACATATAGATACTATTACACACATTGTATCATTTCCTATTAATCTTTTATTGCCATTTCGTGACTTTTAGGAAAAACAATTATTGATTTTTGCAAATCAAATAAGATATTCATGTCGATTACAGAATTCGCAGAATTTTACTCCCGGTGAGTTAACTCGATCCGTTGACCTTTCGCATCCCCTGTGAAACTGAATTATGAAATTCGCCGGATGAACTACATACATTGTCGATTCCTAAAATTATCTTATAATTTATGAACTTTCCTATAGACGCTGTCAGTTACAGGCATTAAGTCAACGGCCTAGGCTTTGATAATAGCATCGCTATCCGAAGCTGAGCGACTTCGGTTCAGTAGGACTGTGTCTGATCGGGATCTGAAAGACAGGGTAAGACAGGAGAACTAGTTTTGGTGGTTGTCTAATATTGATAGCGATAGTTGACAAGTTGTCTTGGCCGACTTACATAGTTTTAAGGGTATTCTTAGGTAAGGACAGTCAGGGTGGCACAAAAAAAAAAAAAAAAAAAAAAATAGAGTACATTCTTCCAGTGTATATTAAAAAAATAAAATAATAAAATCTGCTGCTGTGGCTGTTCTAGTTTTTAAGTAGTTTTAGTTTAGTCTTAGTTTATTTTAAGTAGTTTAAGTTGGTTAAGGTAGTTTTTAATTAGGTTTACTACTCTAGTTTGTAAGTTTTATATAAAAAGTAAAAACGATAAAGAATCCGAGTTTTTTTTTTTTAATTTTCTCGAGAAAACAAAAAAAAATAGATATTCCTAGTTTCAATTTTTGAATTAAAAATAGTTTTTTAGGCCGAAACGTATTAGATTTAAGATATATTTAGTTTAGCTTAGAGCGCCCGCGAAGGGCCAGTAAGTTAGTTTTAAGTTAGTGGATAATTAGGCTAGTTTTTATGAATTTTTGTCTAGCTGTAAGTAGTTTTAAGATAAATGAAAAATAAAAATGAATTAAAAAAAAAAACAAAAAATAGCATCGCTATCGATCAGTGAAATCAAGCATCGTTGTGCGTGGTTAGTACTTGGATGGGAGACCGTTCAATAATCAATACCAATCGGTGTGCATTCTTTTTTTTTTTGTTAGATTTCTGGCTATGCTTGTTTGCGTCTTCATCATTTTCACCACTTCTCTAAATTATTTCCGATTGGTAATCCGTTTTCTATTAAAATTTGTTAAACAAACACTTAAACATTTATTATGATAAGCTTTTGACTAGCATTTTTGTGCTTTCCATTGTTTATTTTTTCGTTTAATTTAAGATTTACTTCAGATTCATCTCGAAATTGGCACAAAAGTAAAATGATTGAAATTGTATGGAGTGCGAATGGATTGCGGATTAAGTAATATCAGATAAGTTGAACAGAACAACCTAGGACATAGGTTCAACTTTCTTTCGTCGGATTCGGTAAAAGCAAAAGCTTGGACGTTAACTGAAACTGTCACTTTAGGTCATTCGCCGAATTCCTTAATAGGGGTGATTATGTTAAATTTTTTTTTGATTGCATAAAAGAATTTAACTTTGGTTCAACACTAGACATAAGCATCTGTGATGAGATATCATAATGAAGAAAAACAAAAGGTAAAATAAAATAAACCATTTTTTTAAATTTAGAATTTCTCATTATGTATTGACAAAACAGATTTTAATGAATTTTTTCTTATAGAGAGGCTTCTAAAAGGTTTAAAAAACATTGCATTTCAAAACTTAAAAAAAAAATAATTTTTGAATTTTTGAAAAAAAAATCTATTTTTTTTTGAAAATTCGATATTTCAGAAACGGCTCATTTTTTTTGTTTATAAATTGATTTTTATTCGAATAATAATAAAGACTTTAAATTGGTGTACCAACATTTTTTCTTGAAAACGTTTTAAAAATTTTGTATATAAAAGCTTATTTTTTAAGAAACCAGTACAGACTTATAATTGTTGTTCTTGCACAAGCAGCTAATATTTGCTTGAATCACATGGCATCCTATTTTTAGCTCCAACTACTAAAGGAGTTATTTTAGTCTATTAAATAAAATGCACGACTGGGTCGCACGAAGTTGCTCTTATGTAACAGTCTAGGAATTTTAAAATCGAATGTTATTAGAGAAAACTGTTCATAAGGATCAAATATTTTTTAAATTCTTTTAGTAGTAAGAGACAAAAACATAATGCTATCCAAATATGAATTTATGCAAGAACAAAAATTAGAAGCCGTTGTAGTGGTTTCTTAAAAAAAAGCTTTTATGTACAAACTTTTTAAAAGCTTTTTAAGAAAAAATTTTGGTACGCCAATTTAAAGTTTAATTATTGTTCGAATAAAAATAAAATTTACAAAAAAAAAATATTGGGCCGTTTCTGAGATATCGAATTTTCAAAAAAAAAGATAAAATAGATTTTTTTTTCAAAAATTATTTATTTTAAAGTTTTGAAATGCAATGTGTTTTAGACTTTTTAGAAGCTTCTCTATAAAAATTTTCATTAAGATCCGTTATGTGTTCATTCAAAAGTTCAAAATTCGAAAAAATGGTTCTATGTTAGGTACGAGCTGTAATATCTTAATTTCAAATTTTTTTTTTAAATTAAAGATCGTAAAAATTAATTAAAAGAAAAAAAATTTTACCAAAATTCTAGGCGCCGGTTTCGAGCAAAATACGATTTTTGAAAACCATTTTTTAATTTTTTAGCATTCGTATGGTAGGTACCTTTATTTTTAGGTAAAATAAAACTTTTTTTTTCACATCTTGTAGATTATATTGACAAACTTTTATTTATCAAGTTTAAAAAAAATCTAGCGAGGGGTTTTCGAAATATTGAGTTTTGAAAAAAAAATTTTGAAGTTTTTTTTTAAAAATCAAAAAACAATGTTTTTGAAAATTTGAGTACAAAATCGGCTGTACCGTTTTTGAGAAAATCAGAAACAAAAAAAAATTGTTCCATGGGGCGTACCCTCAATAACCATTTTTCGGAAAATTTTTTTCAACAAATACCTAGCTTTAATTAAGCCAAGTCTTGAACATAAATCTTGCAAACGTGTTGAATCAAGGGATTTTGTAAAAACGTCTGCAAGTTGATCCTTTATTCCAATACGCTTCATTTCAATCAGTTCATTTTGAATGTGATCTCGAATGAAGTGTGTTTCTTGTCTATAATGTTCTCTTAATTGGTAGCCATTCCAATGCATTCCTTATTGTCTTCGAAAATTATTGCAAGTTCGATGTAAATTTGCTTAAGATCTTGCAATAAGCCTCGGATCCAAATGGCTTCAGCAGATACCAGTACAAAGGGCCATGTACTCTGTCTCACTTGAGGAAGTTGCAACAGTTGGTTGCTTTTTGCTAGACAATGAGACTGTACATCCATAAACTTTAAACGTGTATCCAGGTTCTGATTTTGTATCAGTTACATCGCTTTCCCAGTCGGCATCAGCGTATTCAATCAAAGGATTATAACTATGTACTTGCTTCGTTTGAGAGCTTGCCAATGAATTTCTGATGAATTTAGTTGGTATCTTCCCATGTATCCAACTGGAAAACATATGTCTGGTTTAACGGATATCATAATATACTGTAATATTTTTCCAAGGTTCGTTAAATAAAACTTATTACTCTTTTTAGTATTTCTTCTTTATTCACACTTTCCAATTCAAAACAGTAAATCTCAATTTATAAACAACTCAAATACTTTTATTCAAATTTAAATCACACTTGTTTAATAACACAATCCAATAAGCAATACTTTTGCACACTTTCATAATCCAAAATCAACTGTGTCTCGCTCACCGTGAACACTCCCTTATATACTCGAATCAGTTGTTCTCGAAAGGTCTTGTCTTGGAATGTTCTAGATGTTTGGAATAAGGGGAAATACATTTGACATTGGAAAAGAGCTTTTTGTTTCTTCCATAAATTAGATATGTAGTTTTCCAACAGATGGCGCTGTAGTAGTATAAAGCTCTGTTCACAACAATACATTAAACTTCCAAGAGATTCTCTGTAGGGCTCATCAAATGTCTGTTGAATTTGTAGTCCTTTATCAATCGGTGTTCTAATAGGATTGCATTCTTCCATTTAAAACTTGCTTAAAAAACCTTTTCAATGCTGCGATAAATGTATTTTGTTTTCATGAATATCAACCTTAATTCCCAGAAAATATTTGAGATTTCCACAGTCTGATGTTATTTTCTTCTTGTCCCATCTTGGTGTACACAATAATCGTGATTGGATCTTTTAAATCCCAATCGAAGGAGAAAATCATTAAACTTTTTGTTCCGACATTGATGTGCTTGCTCCCGTAGATGGATTTTAGCAAGCGACAAACATTTCCATCTTCTTCGGAAACCCCTTCTGGCATAGATGTAAAGATCTTCCTTCAACTCACCATGTAAAAATGCCGTTTTTACATTTAATTGGTGGAAAATCAGGCTTTTGTACAGTCCATCAGCTAGCACAATTCTTATTGTTGTCAATTTTACAAAGGTAAGTAGGTTTCGTAGTTTCCAGTCTTTTGTAAATATCCCTTCCAATCTGGCTTTATATCTTGTGGACTCACGGTTTTCGTTTACTTTAATTTGAAGCATCCACTTCGGTTTCAAAATCTTCGCATTATTCCGTTTTTTGACCAAACTTTGCCAACCTTTGTTTTCATTCACTGAAGTCTTTAATAGCCTTATACTATTTTACGACGCCAAAGCGGGAATTGATCTCACCAAAAAAATTTAGAATACCTCTACAAAAATTCATCCGCAGAAGTTGATTTCTAACTGGTATAATAATCATCAAACTTGCTTGGAGGTCAGCGCTCTCGTTCGCCGTGGCTTAAAGTTACCTCACCTTGAAGATCGCTGTTGTAATTTTGCGAAAGGAGTGCAGCTGCACCAACGCTGACAGTATGACGTTCATCACCAGAGTCTTCAACTGCTTCATCCTCAGTAATTGTCAGATCTTCATCACACAAGTCATAAACGAATTGAACTTCAGTTTCATCCTGGTTATTATCAGAACCGACGAGTATTCCTTAACTTATTAGAGTCAGGTTGTTTTTATAAACAAGATACATATGTACATATGTATTTGCTTAAGTAATTTAGGAAAGCTGTTGTATCTACAACGATTGAAATTGGAATAATGAAATTTGTGACAATACATTTTCTTATAATTTTATGTTTTCAAGAATTTAAAAGGCCCATGTAAGCCATTATTTTTTATATAAAACATCATTCAAATGTCCGTCTTGAGTTCACTTTGTGAAGCGCATCCAAAATGTCAAATTTCCATAACTCTGGCCTATAAGTCAGGCTGAACTTGACCAAAAGCACTGAATTTTTGGCTTTAGGTGGTTTGTTATTTAATTGACATAGACTTGTGACTTAAGAAATCCCCACAAAAAAAAAGTTTAACGGAGTCAAATCTCACAATATCGGTAGCCATAACACACCGACCGGTGACTATGATGGCCTGAAGCTGTGTCAATTGCGATGATTCGGTCTTTTTGACCCATTCACCAAAAAGATTGATTGATTGCAGTCACAATATACCAAATCAATCAATCCTATTGTCAATCTCTTGCCACTGAAACCGATGCACATAAAGTGAACGAAACCAACAAAAAAGTTATGTTTCGTTCATTCTACTTTTTCTCACTTTCTCATTCATTTCACAATACCAAATAGAAATGGAAATGAAACGGAATGTATTTTCTTCATTTTAAATCCAATGGAAGATGGTGTAAACGAAGTCGATCGAGAAAAAGTAGATAAAGCCAAACTTTCGTTCACTTTGTTTCGGTCTCGGTCAGAACGAAACGATTGGAAATAAAATGTACGACTGGTTCGCACGAACTTGCTCTTATGTAAAAGTCTAAGAATTTCAAAAATGAATTTTAGTACAGAAAAATGTTCATAACCATAAAATTCATTTTTTTAAATGACTAAACCAACTCCTTTAGTAGTTGGAGCTGAGAACAGGATGCCATGTGATTCAAGCAAATATTAGTTTATGCAAAAACAAAAATTATAAGCTATTGTAATGGTTTCTTAAAAAAATAAGCTTTTATATAAAAATGTTTAAAACATTTTTAAGAAACAAATTTAACACGCCAACTTCAAGTTCTTATTACTGAACGAATAAAAACTAAAATTCCAAAAAAATATTGAGCCGTTTTTGACATATCGAATTTTCAAAAAAAAATTATTTTTTTTTTCAAAAATTCAAAACATATTTCTAACTTTTAAGAATCTTCTCTATAAAAATTTTCATTAAAATCCGTTTTGCCGATAATGAGAAATTCAAAATTCGAAAAAATGGTTCTATGGTACAGTCAGTAATATCTTAATTTCAACCTTTTTTTTATTAAATCGTAAAAATTAATCGAAAGAAAAAAAAATTATCAAAATTTAAGGCGCCGTTTCGAGAAAAATAAAATTTTCGAAAACACTTTTTAACATTTGTAATTTGTATGTTATTTTTAGATTAAATAAAATTATTTGTCTCAAACCTTGTAGATTGTATTAAAAAACTTTTAACTCTTAAATATTTAAAAACCGAGTATCGGGCTTTCGAACAGTTGAATTCAGACATTTTTTTTAAAAATCCAAAAAACTCTTTTTTGGAAAATTTGAATACACAAAATATTTCAACTTTTGGGGAGCTTTAGCATTAAAAAATGATCCAGCTACCGTTTTCGAGAAAATCAAAAACAAAAAAATGGTTCCGAGGGGACCTAGATTTAACTACATAAATGAAACTTTTTGATTTTTTTTTAAGAAAATCTGTGGAACAGTTTTTGAGACAAAAAAAAATAATTATAAGACTTCGGAAAATATTCGTATCTCAGGTACCGGTATTGTTGGTCTTAAATAAAAACAACGTGTTGGGGGAATTTAAAAACCATTTCTACCAAGTTTAACGAAACTCGGCCGAGCCGTTTAGGCTATAGTCGAACAGACAGACAGACAGACTGAATTGCGACACTCAATTTTTTCGTCTTCGTTATCATCGTTAAACCAAGTTTAATCAAAATATGGAGTTAAATTTTTTTTACAAACGCATAACTTGCTTATATGTAGTACCTATAAGTCACAAGTAAAAACAAGAGCTTCACAAGTAGCGCAGAATTACTTAACGAAGTCTTTAAGAATTCTAAATCGGTATCTGACATCTTCTATAAGACGGATTTAATTTCATATTAAGTAGAGAAAAGGCGCAAGTGGGCGGTCCGATAGAAGAAAATAAGAAGATAAATTGAGTCTTAAAATGTTCTTAAATCGGGATATCATTCTTCTCAAATACTTCTTAACTCCTTCTTAAAGAGCTACGGCAATTCTTAAGAAAATTATTAGAAATAATAAAAATAAAGTTTTTTATTTGTTTGGTTTTTTATTATTGTTGATTATTTTTGAGTTCTCTTCATTTTTTCTTTGCCTCCCCTACATTCGACTCTTTATGTGATTTTTTGCTGGAATGAAAGAATTTTAAGAGTTATTTTTTTAATTTTACCTCTGTGCTCTCCACTGAGCTTCGAACCCGAGCCCTCTCGCTTGCCGTGCTTGTGCTCTTCCTATTGTGCCACTGTGATACATAAAATATCTTGTCTCAAAGTGCTACTCAAATAACTCTCTCGTGCAGTGGCGGCGCAAGACCTAAACTTAATGTGGGCAAGATACATTTCGCGAGGCCCTCTGATGGTGCAAGTAAAAGTCAATATAAAATAAAAAATCACTTAATTAAACAGTTTTTTTTATTTAGAAAGAAAGAAACAAACCTAAATTTATACTCATACTTCTTTGGAACATTAAAAACTCCTCATACAACTCATAATGTTGGAAGTCACTGCTCTCACCTTCTTGCAGGACTGTGTGTAAATCCTGACAGTTTTTAACTTGTTTAAGTCATAAAGAAAACCAAAATTTTCAAAATGCTGATTTAAAGACATAAATCTCGATTCTATGTTACTTATCGCAGAATCAATCATGGTATTAAAAAAATCTGTTTCATACCGGCTTTTAGCAGACTTTGTAGGTTGATCGCTACCTTCATAATCAAACATCCTTTTCTTTTTGGCTACTCTTTTATTTTTAAAATCTTTTGACAAATCATAACTGCTTTTCTCACTAAATTGACGAGCGTCAGACAAGCACTTTTCGAATCCTGTTTGTCGATATTCTTTGATCCAGTCACAAAATGTACGCAAATGTTCAAGAGTAATGCTTAAATATAAACAAATGATCAGAAACGATAGAGATGAGATTTTTTAATTAAGGGGAGGTTCTCCTTTTTCGGCGACCAAAAATGCGTTTTTTTCCATTTTTTTTTTATTTTATAGAACAGAAACGAGACCTACCTTTTTGACTCGAAAATTGTCATTTAGAGGTATTTTGAGCGTAGCATGTTTTACATAAATATTTTTGAATTTGGCGCCTACATATCCATACCATGGTAAGCAGAGGTACCATATGGGCCACCAGGTGTCGACACATGAGCCATGACTCGAAAAAAAACTTTAAACGCGTTTTTCTCGAAACCACGTTTTTCAAACTGTTGGCCACGATTACTTTCAAACTACTTGACGGACCGTCATAATTTTTTGTTGTTTTAAAGCTTATTAAATTTATTGGAGTTTGGACCAAAATCAGATTGATATATCAAAAACTTTTTCTTGTACAGCACAGTGAAAAAACGAAAACTAAAATTCAAGCGTCCGCCATTTTTTTAATTTTTGACTTTGGGCAATAATTTTGGTCGAGACTCCCACTACAATCTTCTATTTTATAAAAAAAAATTTTTTTTTTAATTTTCGATCATTTTTGCAGGAGCTAGAGTGGCCAACAGCGAACAAATTTTCTTGGAGGTGGTCTCGTTCCGAGGCGCATTGTTCTTTAACGGCCCGGTATTTTTTGATGAAAAAATTATTTTTTGTACTTAATATGATAATAAACAAGTAAAAAAATTTGAATTGATTTATTATATCATTCCTTCCATAAAAAAAAAATTCATGAAAAAGTGTCATTTTGGACACTGAAAAAGGAGAACCTCCCTTTAATTAATATAACATAATATAATGTCGATTTCCTTTACACATGAGAAATCAATTTCTGTGTGAAGATTTCGATCTCTCGACAGATTTTACGTTTCTTCACACCAAAAAAATCGAATTTTTTGACAAAGTATTTGAAGAGGGATTTACATGTATACGAAATACGCACACCACAAGAAAAAATTTGACACGGAATCGAAATCCCCAGTGTGTAAAGGAAATCGACATAAGTAGTTTATCCAAAATATCGATTATTGACATTGACATTCATTTCGTGCGCCGAATGGTGGAGTATCTTTAAATTGAAAATTAATTCTAATTATTATAAGAAAAACCTCGTGACGTGTACTTTTGGATTTTCCATACTTTTTTAAATTTATTTTCGGCTGTGGGGCGCGAGGCCCTTTGCACCACGAGGCCGTGTGCGGTAGCCCACACCGCCCACGCCTTACGCCGCCTCTGCTCTCGTGTTTTTAATATTATACTGTTTAAGAAGACAAAAATACGTATTAAAGAATCTGAAAAATACCGATTTAGGACCAAAACAAAAAAGTTACGTTTTTAGAAAGAATAAAGAAGGAATTAAGTAACAAAAAAAACCGATTTAAGAAATACCAATTTAAGAAGTATTTACGAATGCTTTAAGTAGAAGTAAACACACCAAGTTAAGTTCTTTAAAACAATACCTAATAAAGATCATATTAAGATGTTATTAAGTAGGCATAAATTGACATACCTAATAAAGAAGGAGTAAAGTATGAATTAAGAAATGTGATACCGAAATTATACCATTTTGTGCTACTTGCGTTAGTACCACATCAAGGCTTCACGGACTTGTGACCTTAAAACCCAAAAGCAATAACGTTCTACCAGTTTGAGATGCATTCCATTACAATTAAGATTATTTTTATTTATATATTTAAGTTTACTATTCTATCACCGAAAGTCTTATTTTTCGAGCTAGACAAGATTTCCAAGAAAAAAGTCTGAAAAAGAAGACATAGAATTGACACCAACTTTTATCGTCTGTTCTATCATGATAATGTAATGCTTGATTGAAAACTCAGGTTCATTTTTTCCTTGAATGCAAGACTTGTCTTACTTACCTAGACAATAGAACTCCTACAACATATAAAAATGTAAGGCACAACTTTTCCCCGTACTCAGAAGCATATCTTTCCTACATATATAACAATAAATATTGCAAGAAATTAAAAAAAAAACATTGATTTGTACAGAGAAATATTTATGTGTATACAAAATACTTTTTATTTCAGAGATTTATTTACATACTTACGAAGGAAAAGTTTATATTTTCCTTGAAACAAAAAGTTTTAAGACTACAAAAAACTTCAATGAAACTTTTTTTTTTAAGGATGCAATACAATACAATTTGTGAAAGTCAAAACATAAAATATTAGGTATGCATTTTAATCAAATCCCAAAAGTTGTTTTGATATGGTTATGAGGTTATGATAATAAATGATTGTCTGTCTGTTTTGTGAATATATTAGCAGACTGGAATTCAGCAGTTTTGAACTCTTTTGGAAGATTTCCCAAAGCACCTAAGTAAATTTAAGTTTTTAAAACATAACAGATTTTATTCATATATTGTATTTTTTAGACGGATTTCTCTTAAGAAGCTTTATTAGAAATAGTTTAAGAAATATTAATTTCTATTTATTGCTCTTACTTGAAACATCGTTTGACATGCGCTCAAGGGTTTGTTAAGAGACACTTAGAACGTTAAACACGGTAAGAGTGAGGGGGAAGTTAGGAGAGAGAGCAAGGAGGTATCGATGAACATTATTCTTGAAAGTTGCAAATTGAAATGGCAAGGGAAAATATTTCCAGGTAAATTACTCCATAATCGTATTGTGACTAAAAAATCGAATCTCTATATTAGACGGTACGTCCAAGATTAGGCTCGAGGTTGAACTGATGGGCAGTGCTAGCGAAACGGGTATCACGGGTGAAATGATTGATGGGAGAATGCAACTGGCTACTTCAAGTAAGCATTCCTTGTAAAAGAAGCTATAAAAGCACATGTAACATTCCGACGATGTTCAAGAGATAGAAACAGGAATTTTTAATTTAAATTGATCCAAATACCCTGACATTTATTTTAACCCCCCAAAAATGTATGTCATTTGATTTCGTCGGAAAATTTTTAAAGTATAGAAAAACATTACATTGCTTAGGAAAAAAAATTAATAGATATTCACTTAAAAAATAATTAAACGAATAACCAATTAACCGGATATCGAAATACTCGTATTAAGTTTTTTTAACCACCTTCAGTCTCAGAACATCGTGCCACACACTTCACTTCCTTAATTTCACGCCCGCGCTGTGTTGAAACATTTAAAGGGTAATCATAATCCCTTTTAGCGCTTGTAGATTATAAAAAAAAATTAAATGTTTTATTATTTAATATTTTGTCGTTTTAAATATTAAATTAATTACAATATAACGTAAATATTTTTTTGTAATCTTAGTACAGTACCTAACTTGTGCATAATTTGGTTTGTTTGAAAGTTAATTATGTTTGGCTTTCAGGGCAGTGGTGGTTTGTTTGCATAGATCTCCAACTTAGGAATATTCTCACAAGAAGGAGTCTTATGGGTTCAAATCGCACGGTCTCCTGGCCAATTCACATTGCTTTCGTGTGAGGGACCTATATGCAAGGCAAATTTAACTGGGAATCGAAAACAACACCAATACGTAGAAGATCACTTTTAGATATTTTATAGTGAAATATAATATATAATTGGATCTTGTAAAGGGCATGATGGAGCATTTACTGATATTTAGATGTAAGCGATTGATTTCACACCAGTTTGAAAGTCTGTAAATATCTTGTTGTAGTTGCATACAAGCAGACAATGATTTAATGAGCCGAAATAGTTCGAAATCATTTTCTAAAAATGAGCCAGTAGAGTGTAAAATACATCTGGGTAAACCATTAATGAATAAATGAAACAAGAAGGGTCCCAGATGGCTTCCTTGTGGCACTCCTGAGAGATTAAAAATTACTCTTGAAACATGATAAGATATGGAATTGCGCGCGAATAAAAGCCTTAGCGAAATCTGTATAAACGGTATCAAGGTGATTGTGATTTTCCATGTTACAGAGCCCATAGTTTGTGAACATCGCTTAATTAATTGCGGTGGGGTGGACCTTCCACTTACAAACCCGTTGAGATTAAGCCTCGCACACGGGTTGGTGAATCTGTAGTTATAACAAGAAAGTACAACCGCACACAGAGCACGAATCACAATGGATATTGTGAAGGAAGCATTTCCTGGGCGCGTCATCTCCTGTTTTGGCGATTTCCCATGGCCAGCAAGACCGCCCGATTCAACCATCCCAGACGTCTTTCTTTGGGGCTTCTTGAAGTAGCGGCCTTATGCCAACATGCCTCAGATAATTGCAGCCCTTAAGGAGAATATCCGAATGCGAACAATTATTACCGGAAATCTCGCGGAAAATTATGTAAAATGCGATAAAACGGGCACAAATGTGTATCATCACTGGCGACAGTCACTTGACAGATATCATCTTTTCCCCTTCACAAAAACAATTGTTTAGGTTCATCACTCAAAATCTTTTTTATTTTCTATTTAGCAAAAAAGTAATTCAAAAACAAAATTGGATGATTAGTTTTGCGCTACCTTGTATATCTTCTTTATAAACATTTTATACTTTTAGTAACATAGTTGCGATATATTTTGTCATCAATATGTTGCTGGAAAATCATAAACACAAATTCACGAAATATATTATCCATAAGCTACAAAACATGCATTTTTGTGGGGAGAATAAAAAACAAGCGGAATAAGTACGAACATTTTTCTATTTGACAATAAAAAGAAATATTTTTCTGTAGTCACGTTCACGTAAGCGTTCACGAAGAGCATTGATTCAGGTACAAGACTACATACAAAAATGTGCATTGCATCCAGACCCGAGGGATAAAATAGGATAAAATGAATTTTTTAAATTACATTGCAAACATAAGGCTGCTGTAAGGAATTTTGTTTTAAGAATTTGTCTCTACAGCGAGCAATGCATGCACAATGCACATATATGTTCTTATGTTCTTAAGGCTTTGTAAATATTTGGGCAGATTTATATAATGACAAATATTTCAGGATACGTAAACAAAATGTTGAAATGCAAAGCTGAGATTGGAAGCATAAGAGACAAAGGATTTTGAGATCCTTCTTGCATAATGTTGCATTTTTATAAATACCTTAATTTATAATGGTTGTTGATTTGTTCTATCCTTAAATGTATCTCTTTTTATTTATTTATTCGACTGCTCACACACTAAGATAAGATATCTATTAAGCTAGAGATAAGCTATTACTTTAAGGGACATTAACGAAAAAAATTAAATCAAAAGGCATGGTAATGCCCAACCAAGTTCTGGCACTACACCATTTTTACAGGAATAAACTCAGTCGATTTTTGACCCCTATCCATCTTCAGTACCAATGCAGTCAAAAACTTAAAATTTCGAATACATATATGCTAAGCTAGTCAGGCACAGGTGCCTCACAAAATTTTAATGTTCTAGCGGTTCTTGAGATACAAGGCCTCAAAAATCACAAAAACCGTAACTGACTGACCCACTGACTGACAGATCATCAAAACTATGGAGCACTTGCCGACATCGTAGAATCTTGTAATTTAGCACAACGGTAGGTCTTGTCATGCAAGCAGAGAAAAAAATTGAAAATTTGAGGTTTTCCATTCAGAGGCGTGGTATACGCCCACTCAGAACTGATGTAAATTATATGGCACAATTCCGATTGCAGTAGAACAATGATTGCTAGAACGGTAGGGCTCAAATTGCATACAAATGACCAAAAATAAAAATTGAGGTCTTCCATGCAGGGGGCGTGGTATTCGCCCACTTTCTGAGAAAATGTTTAATATATATGGAGCACTTCTGATTGCTGTAGAATGATGAAATTTGGTAGAGCGGTATAGCTTAATGTACATTCAAAGCGAAAAATTGAAAATCTAAGATTTTTCATTCGAAGGGTCTTTTTATTGTCATTTTGAAGCTATACATGCATCTTGAAAATTCATGACTTTTCTTTGAGCTAGAGTGTTTGCCATACGACTTTTTTCGAAATTTTATAAATATTTTTTTTTCTCAAAAACTGTCCCAACGATTTAAAAAAAAATCAAAAAATTTGATTTAGTTAAACCTAGGTAATGGTGGAAAAAAATTTTCCAAAAATTTAGTAGTTTTGGTACCCCCCTTGGGATCATTTTTTTTTGTTTTTGATTTTATCAAAAACGGCACCACCGATTTTGATCATTTTTTTTTTATGCTAAAGCTTCCCAATAGTTTGAATATTATTGTGTATTCAAATTTTCCAAAAAAATTTTGTTGGATTTTTAAGAAAACTTTCAAAATTTTTTTTATTTCGAAAACTTCATGCTCGATTTTTTCAAAACTTGATAAATAAAAGTTTGGAAAAATAATCTACAAGATATGAGAAAAATAAATTAATTTTACCTAAACATAACGGTACCCTCCATACAAATATTAAAAAATGGTTTTCGAAAATCGTATTTTTCTCGAAAATGGTTCCGAGAATTTTGCTTAAATTTTTTTCTTTCTATTATTTTTTAATATCTGTAATTTAATAAAAACATTTTGAGAATAAGATATTACTGACTGTACCTACCATAGAACGATTTTTTTAAAATTTTGAATTTCTCATTATCAGCACAACGGATTTATATGAAATTTCGTAGAGAGAAGCTCTAAAAAGTTTAAAAAACATTGCATTTCAAAACTTTAAGAAAAATATTTTTTTTTGTTGAAAAAAAAAAATCAATTTTTTGTTTTTTGAGAATTCAATATCTCGAAAACGGTTGAATTCTTTTTTTTTTGTAAATTTAATTTTTACTCATACAACAATAAAAACTTCAACAACATTTTTTCTTAAAAATGTTTTAAAATTTTCTTATTTAAAACCTTATTTTTTAAGAAACCACTACAAAGACTTATAATTTTTGTTCTTGCATAAATCTATATTTGCTTGAATCACATGTCTACCTATTCTTACCTTTAACTACTAAACAAGTTTTTTTTAGTCATTTAAAAAATGAATTTTATGCTTATGAACAGTTTTTCTAATAACGTTCATTTTTGAAATTCTTAGTCTTTAACATAGGAGCAAGTTCGTGCGACCCAGTGGTGCATTTTTATTTTTAATTTGTTGTGGTAAAATTTACCGCAACAGTCTTTGGAACGTGGCTAAATATATCAACATGAAGCTTCAAAGTGCTTCCAAACTACAAGAAGAAAACACATGAATCACATCAAGAGAAGTTCAAGTACAAAAAAAATCTGGGGCATTCATCTAAGTTAACCGCAGAATCAGAGATGGATTTGTGCCAAAGAATAGTGAGATTTTCTCAATTTAGAATGCCAATAACCCCAAAGTTGCTTCGATATAAAGAAGTCGTTTTTTGCTAATTGAACAAAATCCCGAAAAACTTTAATAAATCAGGATGTCTTTTGTTCTAAAGAATCGAAACGGGTTCATCAAATTTCGAAGGAACATTTGTTTCGAATGAACTATTGTAAATGTTATAGGTACTGCTATTCCATTTCAAAGTAAAGAGAGAAAAGCTAATTCCGTGGTAAAAATGACAGCAATATTCGTCGAATTCACAACTCATTTGAGTAAGTTTGACGTTATAGCCTGTCGGTTGAATTGTTCAATTGTTGAAGAAACAGAACGCCAAGAAATAAAGCTTTATTACCTTCGTTCAAATACCACCCCCGAAATTAAAGAGGATTTTTTTTTACTTTTCTTAAATAAATAAAAAGTATATTTTATTTCCGTAGTATACCATATATAGGCCACGGACAAAATTTTCAAACGTTTTCAAATGATTACAATTTTAATCTTGGTTGAGTTTAGTTCACATTGCATTTTTGTCAAAAAATCCATGGATTTTTTTTTTTGGAAAATTCAATATCTCAAAAACGGCTCAATATTTTTCTTGAAAATTTAATTTTCATTCGTACAATAATAAAAACTTAAAGTTGTCGTACCAAATTTTTTTCTGAAAAATGTTTTAAGAATTTTGTATATAAAAGCTTATTTTTTTAAGAAACCACTACAACGACTTATATGTAATTTTTGTTCTTGCATACATTTTTATTGGCATAGCATTTTGTTTTTATCTTTTACTACTAAATAAATTTAAAAAATTAATTTTATCCTTATGAACAGTTTTCTCTAAAAACATTCGTTTTTAAAATTCCTAGTCTATTACATAGGAGCAAGTTCGTGCGACCCAGTCGTGCATTTTATATGTTTAACTTCAGAGCTATCGGTACCCATACATCCGTAATACAAAATCTTATTTATACTAAAAAATACTCTAACGATTTTGATAAAACAAATTAGGTGTGCTATTACGGGCATGGACTACATTTTGATAAAAGAAATTTTAGAAAAAATTTTTATCAACGGTACCTGTCATAGAGGGGTTTTTTTTATTTCCGGCTTTATTATTAACGGATCTAACGATTTTAACCAAAATTTTTCCGCGGGAGCTCCTTTGAATTTAAAAAAATAATGTTTATACAAATTATCGAAAATATAGTTTTTGGACTTTTAAAAAAATAACACATTTTTTTGAGACTGATTGCGCCATTGTCTTCTCTGTGTTTTCACTTAAATAAGCTTTATTTCAGCCAGAAGTTTTGCGAAATTCTTAAGTAAAGAAGATACCTTTTTTAAAG
Organism: Chrysotoxum bicinctum; assembly: GCA_911387755.1. Lineage (NCBI taxonomy): Eukaryota > Metazoa > Arthropoda > Insecta > Diptera > Syrphidae > Chrysotoxum > Chrysotoxum bicinctum. Next base: position 118,076,171 of record OU426989.1, on the reverse strand, counting down.
TCTGGAAAAACATACATTCAACTATTTTTTTTCATAATAAGATTACGTGTAGGTAAATTGACACCGATTTAATACCATTTTATTTCATTTCGAATTTTACAAAAATGTGGAAGAAATTAAAAAAAAAAAAACTGTTAGATGGGCCTTATTTGGATCACCTACCTTGTGTGCGAAATTCGACTATCCTTTAAAGACTGACAGAGTAAACTCTGCGCGCTTTGCCTTTCATAGTTACTGGACTTACGATAAAAATAAATATTTGTGATACGATATTACGATTGATCTCTCTAGCATTATCTTCTAAAAAAGATAATCTAGGAAAGAACACATAAGTTCTTAATATCTTATACATCACTCTTAATGAAGCATACGATAATAAGCTGTGTTGAAAATGTGATCTCTTATACTTAATGTGTAAAGTCAGGTGGTTAAGAAAACATAAATACTATACCTCATATTTTATTACGTGCCTCAATTTTTTGAAACTTTCTCGCCTTCATATTTAAAGATACAAAATTGAAATGTTCAGCAAGACCAACAATATTTTTAAATTAATTTCAACATTAATTCAGTAAAACACCTCATACAACTTATCAAAACGAACAGCCAAAAGCTTAATTGCAGTCAATGTAAATGCCTCTCAACTTGCGCCAATTGTAAAATACAAAAGGGATTTTCTGCATGAAGGACAAGGCCTTAGTTTGATAAAAAAAGAAGGAAAGTGCAGGTGGCAGACAATGGAAAACTTTGTGCAGAAGTTATCCTTGTTTTTCGTTCTACCAACAAAGATTATCTTCACTGATATTGTTTTTTCATTTTTACTTTTTGTAAGCACAGAGGTCTTTTTTATTACCGAAGTGCCCCCCAATTTTCCAAAATTTTTTGCTATTGCTCCTAGAATTGAATATAATTTCATTTACGTCCTGTTACCATAGGTAAGCAAGGGCAAGGATAATCTGTTTGTTTGTTTACGATGAGGCTTATAAGAAGGAAACTCTTATGAGAAAGAATTCTGTAGGCTGAAAGAAAACTCATTCGAATTCGGTGTTTATATTTCATATGGGTATAATAAAAACAATATTTTCATATGTGAAGATAACAATAAAGAACAATTAATGGTATTCGTATTCACGATTGTTTGAAAGTGGCCACCAATAGTATATCTAAATGTAGATAAGGTATTTTTCAGCTTCAAATAAAAGAAAATCACCTGAAGGAAGAATTTCTAAGACTATTTTCTTGAAAGGAGATTGTCTTGGAAAACTGAAAAAAAAAGAATATTTAAAAACTTTCACTTTCCTAGCATGGATATACCCAAGTAGACAATTGTGCTTCAACATTGTGAATCAACAAATTAAAATTGCGATTGAATAAGGTTAAACGACAATCGCTTTAACAATATGCTTGAATTTATTCGTTGATGGTGCTTCAAATTCAACGCCAGGGATGTAATACAACTCACATTTCCCCATTGTTAGTATGATTGTTTCTAATTCCACAACTGATGCCAAATGGTTAGTTTGCCTTCCACAAAATTCCTCTTTTTGTGTGGCTTGTGACACCAACAAACTCTACGGACAATATCTGTTATAATCTTCGTCATGTATTCTACGTTTCGAAATAAAAAAAAAATCATTTTTAAGTGAATGCAATGGACGCCTATGACGCTTGGAAAAAAGTGATTGACAATTAAATGCGCTCATGCAAGAGTTAGCCAGAAGCCTTAATATACCAGAAATGGGTTTAACAATTTTAGTTTTCTTTTTGTAAAGCTACAACGGATTTATTTGCACGTTTTTTATTTCAAAATAACTAAAGGTTAGGATATAAACTAAAAGCTCTTTTTCTGGCTTGAAGCCTTGATGAAACGGCGAAATGAATATCCGTACCAAAGTTGAAATCTTCGCAATAAGAACTAAATACATATACCTACATATGTATAGCTGTTAAACAAAATAAACCGGTAGCAGATATTCGTATTTGCTCTTATTATTCAAGTGGCTTGAATTTTAAAGGTCAATGTAATACGAAGTTTCCCAAGAGATTGGATAGTATTGTGCATTTTAATTTTAATTTTTTTTTTTTGGATTTTCAAAAAAAATTTGTTTTATTTTCTTTAAACTTGACAATATGATGTGAGAACAAAAATTTTATTTTATCTAAAAAAAACCGTACGCAACATACAAGTGTTAAAAGTGGTTTTCGAAAATCGTATTTTTTTATATTTCACACTCGCTCAAGGGTTTATTAAGAGACCTTTATGATAATTATATTATTATTAAGGCAGCACAAGCGATGGAGAAATTAGGTGCGGGGAGAGAAAGGAGATGTTGATAAAAATTGGTATTGAATGTTTGCAAGTTGAAAAGGCAAAGGAAAGCCGTGCCGGGTAAATTATTCCATAATCGTGTTATGCGACCAAAAAACGAATCTCTATTTTTGACGGTACGAACAAAATTTGGGTCGAGGATATACTGATGAGCATTGCTAGCGAAACGGGTATTACAGGTGAACTGATTGAAGGAAGGAATGCTGGCTACTTTGAGAGAGCATTGCTTGTGAAAGAAACGATAAAAAAAGGAAATATATGAAAGATTACGACGGTGTTCAAGAAATGGGAATGAATCCATGATAGCTGTGTTCTCAATTCTGTCCAATCAGTGGAGAGAAGTGCTGCACCTGCCAAAAGATGTGAGTTGTACTCGAGTTTTGGGCCTTTAAACACCTTGTAAATTGTAGCGAGATCAGAAGGGGTTGAAAATTTCTTACATCGATATAGAAATCCTAAGCATTTAGCAGCATTTTTTGGTGGTCTCGATAATGTGGTCATTCCAACGAAGATCGTTGGCACTCTTACCGAGTACTGAGAGTTTTTCGGTTTCTTCGATACAAATGCCATTCAAGGACAATGCTACATGGGGTAAATCTTGCTTCAACGGCAATAGACGGGATTGAAATTTCGAGGCATTTATCTCTATATGATTTTGCTAGAACACTGCACCTAGAATCTTGATAAAGTTTTATTTCTTTCGATTTAATTTTACGATTTATAATTCAACAAAAACAAATTTGAAATGAAGACTGTTACTACTAAAGAAACATCTTGTCCGACGCCAGATGTGTGACAGGTGGGCCACGCAATGTAAACACAAGACTCGTGACAGATGGTCACGATCCGTCAATATCACAAACTGTTATAAAGTCATCGTCCAAAAACGGCTAAGAGCCTTACAATATCCGAGAGCCCAACATTAAATTAGTGTCTTGTAAACGAAATGAAGATGACTTTGGAAGAAGAATCCCTTAGCTCCCTAAAATCTGCACGAAGGTCTACGGTATTAGTTAATTTTAATTTTCGCGAGAAATTAAATTATTCCTAACCATTTAACAGTTATAAATGGCGAAGTGCATCCTACCAAGATATTCCTCTCCATCTTACGCATGATAACCGTGACCAAATACCCAGTGGCGTAGCGAGGGGGGGCAAAGGGGGCACAGGCCCCGGGCGGCACTTTGCTTGGGGCGGCAATTTTTCAAAATATCCGGGCGGCACTTTGCTGCAATTTTTCTAAATACGTTAATGTAAATGGTTTTTGTATGTTATGTTTTTTTATATTTTTTCTAAGCTAAGTGTAAGCTTACTTTTGTAACAAATTTTAATTGTGAAAAAATATACTGTCCTTTGCGGAAATACCTATATTTTTTCCTTTTGAGCTGAAAGCTCCGTGTGTGTGCATAGGACGTAGGTACATAATATAAAAGATTTTCGCGCCACGGTTTTGCTGTCGGCAATGATACACTACACGTCTTTCTCTTGTTTTTTTTTTTTGTTGTTGTTGTGTCATCGTCATGTTGTGTCTGTGATGTGTATTGCGCCATAAGGAAGTGTGAAGCACAATGATCGACAACGACTCTGATTTAGAACAGTAAATGATTGTTTCATTCTATTGTGTATCCTGGTGCAAAGCTTTTTCGTTTGCCTTCTTTCGACTACCACTCATGAGTAGCGTTCGAATCTTACTCCAATCGGAGTAAATTTACTTCAATTTTACGAAAGAAAATAGATCTGCTTCGTTACTCCGTTTTTTGAGATTTAGGTAGGTACTTATTTTTGTTCACACTGAAAAATTCAAAATTTCTTTAGCCAAACCACATGAAAGGGAATGACAACTGTGTTGATAAATTTTGCAACCAACTCTAACTCTGAATTACTAAATCTTAATCTACTCCAGAAATTTTCAATTCGTTTATTTTTTATAAGTCTGCTCCAAAATGTTATTACTGCGGTTCGAACCCTGCTCGTAAGGCGAGAAGTTGAGACAAAAACATTTCGTTTGTTTCGACTGATTCGATGTGAATTGGCTCATAAGAGTCCATGTATTCGTATATTGTTGTACCTTTTATCTAAGGTGTGTTAGTCCGTTGTATTTTTTTCTGTTTTATTTTATCGTAAAATGCAGTAAAGTTTGCAAACATCCTAGTTAAACACGAAATTAACTGCAGTTTAACATTTAACTTGTCTGTGTTTCGTGTGTTCTGAAAATTTTTTAAAATTGTGTGTACGGGTGCAGTACCTACCTACATAAGCGCAAGATATTTTTATTTTACCCCTTTGGATTGATTACATAAAGTAAGTAAATTGATGAAACGAAATACCTAGTTGATGGCTCGGAAATAATACATTGATTTTTCGGAGTTGAAACCCCCATTTGGCTTTATTAAGAGTGTTTTCTCCATATCTCAAGTTCCATAAAAAACATTTTCTCACATTTTTGTAAAAAATTGAATTCTCTATTTTTTACCGAGAAATGGAAAGTTAATAAGTTATTATTAAAAATAGAGAAACGATTTCAAGAAAAATTTTATTAATAAATAAATCAATAAAAGTTAAATTATTTTTACTTGCGATATATGTATGTATACATAGGTAGATACTATATTGCTAGTAGTTATGGATTCGTAAAAAAATCAAACTCGACATTTTGATCAAAGTTGACATCGTTTTCTCTTTACGATGATAGCGAAGTTGAAAAAAGTGGGTCTTGCAATTCTAAACGACTCGGCCGATTTTCTTTAAACTTGGTACCTGGGCATTTTTATACCAAAAATAACGGTAGGGACCTGTCGTACAATTTTTTTTAGAAAAAAATGAAAATCTTATTTTTCTCAAAAAAGTGTCCACAACTTTAAAAAAAAATTCAGTAACTTTTTTTACAAAAAGGCTACCATTTTATAAAAAAATTCCCAAAAATGGTTATAAATGGTACCTCTAATAGAACCATTTCTTTGACTTTCGATTTTCTCAAAAATGATTCCACTGATTTTGATCAATTTTTTTTACAGAGAATGTTTTCTAAAAGTATAAAAATATTGTATACCAAAATTTTCAAAAATCTCGAAAACAAGTTGGTCGATTTTTAATAAACTTGGTACCCCACAGTTTCTTGACATTATCTAGCAGATTTTAAATAAAAATTTTTCATATAACCAAAAATAACGGTACCTCCCATACAAAAGTTTAAAAACCGGCATGGAAAATCTCATTTTTCTCAAAAACGACTCCTACGATTTTGATCAAAATTTTTGTCTGAGTTAGAATACATAAATACGATCTACGATAATATTATTGTAAAAAAAAATTCTATCGTCTAATAAAAGTATTTCCCATGGAACCATTTTTTTCGACCATCTCATTATCTGCTCAACCGATTTTAATGATTTTTATTTTAAACAATAGCTCCTGTTTAAATAATATTGCATATCAAAATTTTCAAAAAATAGAATTTTGGATTAAAAACAAATCAAAATTATTTTTTTAAAATTCGATATTTAAAAAAAGAGTGGATAGTTTTTTTCAAAATTAATTTCTAACTCCGCATTAATAAGTAAGTACTTAAAAATGGCGTACCAATTTTTTTTCTAATATTTTCAAAATTTTATATATGTACATAAATGTACATACCTATATATACGTAATATAAAAAACGATTTTTAAATAATAAATCAGACGGTGTACATCGCGTTGGTGTCAAACCAATTTCAGATTTTAAAAGATAAAACCAGTTTCGAACACTTTAATTTTGATGGGCTGTTGTGAAATATGTTTAAGTTTAAAATAATCCTTGGCCAATATTTCTGTTTCTTCATTTCCTTATGTATAACAATAATAGAAATAAAAAAATATAATAGGTACCTATAACAATTATTACTATAACTATAAAAATAATAATAATTAAAGGCAGTGCGGGTTGATTTTTTTTAAAACCGGTTTTATTTTTCAGCAATCATCACCCGATTAGACACTTCTATCTACATAATATAATATAAATAAATATAATAAATCTGTGAATAAAAAATTAAATTATAACAAGGTAGGTTAAGTAGCTGTTTCACTTGTATGTTTTTAAAACAGCAAACAAAATTAAAGGCCCAGAAAAAAATAGCTAGGGGCGGCAAAATTAGCCTTGCCCCGGGCGGCAAAACCCATGCTTCGCCACTGCTAATACCGCAACTACACGTAATATGTAAGAAAGAGACGATCAGAGTGGAGCGAACTAGGTTGAATGGGAGGAGGCTTTTTTGAACAAATTTCAAAATTGTTAATTTTGTTGTATTTAAAGGGAAACTCAGTGTTATTTTTTGCCAAGGAGAGGAAATCTGCTGAAGGAATTACTTCAATAGCTAGAGCCATGTAGGTCAGAAAAACTTTAGAGGATTGATTCAATTTTGTGGAAAAACTGATAAGTATCTTTGTGATAATTTTTTGTGAATACCGCTCTGTTCGCCAGTTTGGGCAAAAATTTGTGTTCCGCTAGGCCTTCGTTTTTTTTTGTAAAATGTTTCCCCGAAAATACGGGACTTCATAACCCCATTTTGTTAATTCTTTCGGGAATATTTCCGAAAATCACCTTCGTTTCGTTTCGTTTGTAACATCGAACAAATTGGAAAAATAATTAGTATTAAAATTCTTTACAAATAATTTCTCACTTTTAACATTAAATACGCATACACTTGCATCTACGAGTATCATTCGTGTGGAAGAAAATTATTATTTTTTTTTTTTTTTTGTGCAAACGATATGGTGTCTCTATATGCTGAATAGCTCTCTTAAGAGATCTCATGAAGAGAAATTTTTATGGGAAAATTTTACTTTCTTTCCGATCGATTATAATCGATTTTAAAGGGTAGGTATTGGAGCCTTGATTTTCTAAATGGATTTTCTTCTTCTTCTTCCTTTGATTCGGCGCTGTTATGATCTCGATGTCGAGGGGATCATAATTCTCCCACGTATCTGCTTCACACTAGTGATCCGCCTGTGGGGTTCGCCGGGTTGACCTCAGAAATCGGCGGCAAGCCTCCCGGTTTTGTATTGTTCCATTTCTGAGGCCAACTGAATGCTGGTGTTTTTGCATTTGTTTGTACCAGGAGTGTTAAGGCCTACCTTTCTTTTTATTCCGAATTGGAACGTTGTATGATATTGCCTTTTTGACGGGGTTCTCAGGATCTCTCCTTTGAACATGGCAATACCAACTGAGTCGGTCGTGTTCAATTTTTTGGGAAATGGTATTCTTAATATGAAGGCTTCCTCGGATCTTCGTACTTCTAATTCGATCAAGCTTTGTAACTCCTGCTGTCATACGAAGCATCTTCATCTCAGCTGCCGTTAGTTTACTCTCATACTTTTTGTACATTGTCCAACATTGCGAACCGTATGTGAGTGCTGGACGCACAACTGAACTGTAGAGCTTTCCCTTCAGCTTAGGCGGCATTTTTCGGTCACAGAAGATAGCAGAATTTTCCCGCCACTTCATCCACCCTACGCTTACGCGATGATTGATATCGTCATCACAAGTAGCTTCGTTATTTATCATAGACCCCAGATATTTAAACTTTTCACACTTGGGAAGCACTACTCCATTCAAATAAATGTCTGGAATAGGCTAGTGTGGATTTTCTAAATGGATTTTAACAGAGATAATTCGTATAGAAATTTCCTAAAGTTCAATATTTTCAAAATTTAACAGCAACTTGCTTCAATTTAAATAAAAATTCACTGGGGCGTATGAGTGATATTTTTTTTGTGATTTAAATTTATTTAAATAAGCTAACCCGTATAGAGGTTTCCTACATCTTCATATAAATTGTCTTCGCTTTAATGTTCTCAACTTACTCCTTTTGTCAAAGTTACACATATTGTCGCATATTAATTATTGAAAAAATTGCATCAACATTTCAATGCTCGTTATTTAAAAGAGGATTACCTTAAAGCAAACCGAGCCTACAGTGCTTTATGTAGATAAAATAAAATGCACGACTGGATCGCACGAACTTGCTCTTATGTAAAAGTAGTTTGGAATTTAAGATACATGGATTTAATGAGATAATAATGTTCAAATGCATAAAATTGCCGTCTGGTTTCCGGAAAAGTAAAGTATAAAATGTGGGATGCGAATTTTAAGTATTAAATAATATTGATTTTAGGAAATAATTTCAAAAAATAATCGTTCATAGGTTTTGAAGATATTGATTTAAAAAAAAAATGTTTTGTCAAAAAAACACAACAAATATTTTTTCGAATATTTTTGTATACAATATTATTTTAAACTTAAGGGGACTCCTGCTGAAAATTTTGGGTTAAAATCCTTAGAGCCGTTAATGAGAAAGTCGAAAATAAAAAAAACGGGTCTATGGAAGGTACCCCTAATAACATTTTGCCCCAAAATTTTGTTTGACCAAAATGTAGCTTATGTTCATAATATCACACCTAATTTTTTTTATCAAAATCGTTAGAGCCGTTTTCGAGATAAATAAGATTTGGCATTACGGGTGTATGGGGGGTACCGTTAGTTTTGGAGCTAAAAAAAAAATTTCAATTTCTCCTCTAGGGAATCACCGAAGACTCTTAACTACCGAGATTGAAAGAAATAGGTCCAGTGGTTTAGGCTGTAGTGAGAGGTACAGACATACAGATACACTGAAACATGTTTTTTGTGTACTAAATTTTCCTTAAATTTTTTATAAAAAAAAATTGGTATGCAAATTGTTAGTATTTAATAAAACACATTTTAAAACGCAATTTAAAAATTAAATCGTGTATCGGTTTTCAAGAAATTGAATTTAAAAAAAAAAATTGTATTATTTTTTTAAAAATCCAAAAACTATTTTTTCGAAAAAATTTTTAGTTTATATTTTTTAAAATACAAAGGAGCTCTTGCATAAAAATTTCAGTAAAAATCGTTAGAGCCGTTGGTGAGAAAATCGAAAATCAAAAAAACGGTTCTATGACAGGTACCCCTAATAACATTTCCCCCCAAATTTTTTTTGACCAAAATGTAGTCCATATCCATAATATCACACTTAATTTTTTTTATCAAAATCGTTAGAGCCGTTTTTGAGATAAATAAGATTTTGCATTACGGGTGTATGGGGGGTACCCTTAGTTTTGGAGCTAAAAAAAAAATTTCAATTTCTCCTCTAGGAAATCACCGAAGACTCTTAACTACCGAGATTGAAAGAAATAGGTCCAGTGGTTTAGGCTGTAGTGAGAGGTACAGACATACAGACACACTGAAACATGTTTTTTGTGTACTAAATTTTCCTTAAAATTTTTATAAAAAAAATTGTTACGCAAATTCTTAGTATTTAATAATATACATTTTAAAAAGTAATTTAAAAATTTAATCGTGTATTGGTTTTCAAGATATTGAATTTTCAAAAAAAAAATTGTATTATTTTTTTAAAAATCCAAAAACTATTTTTTCGAAAAAGATTTTAGTTTATATTTTTTAAAATGCAAAGGAGCTCTTGCATACAAATTTCGGTAAAAATCGTTAGAGCCGTTGGTGAGAAAATCGAAAATCAAAAAAACGGTTCTATGACAGGTACCCCTAATAACATTTCCCCCCAAATTTTTTTTTGAAGAAAATTTAGTCCATATCCATAATATCACACCTAATTTTTTTTATCAAAATCGTTAGAGCCGTTTTTGAGATAAATAAGATTTTGCATTACGGGTGTATGGGGGGTACCCTTAGTTTTGGAGCTAAAAAAAAAATTTCAATTTTTCCTCTAGGGAATCACCGAAGACCCTTAAGTACCGAGTTTGAAGAAAATACTTCCAGTAGTTTAGGCTGTAGTTCGAGGTACAGACATACAGACATACAGACATACAGACAGACAGACGGAATTGCCGGACCCACTTTTTTCGTCTTCGCTATCATCGTAATGTCAACTTTGATCAAAATCTCGAGTTCGATTTTTTTTCCAAATGCAGAACTTGCCCTATAGTACCTATATCGCAAGTAAAAAGGATGCTTCTCTAAAAAAGCAAGCAGAGATCTTAACTTTCTGTAAAAACTCAAATTATAGATAACGATTTAATACTTTAAAAGTTGAATCAGTTGTAGCGAAATTAAAATAAAATAAAACAACACTAGTTGATCAGATCCCAAGTGATTTTTTTTTTTAAATTCGGAACAGAAGAGTTCCTGAAACATCTTACAAAGATATATACAATGATATTTTACGAACAGGAGAAGGACCGGAGGATTTCCGTAAATCAATTATATTCCACATCTTTAAAAAAGGAGATAAGATAGATCCATCAAATTATCGAGGTATTTGTTTCCTCAACACAACGCTCAAAATTTTCATGGAAATATTAAGATGGGGCGGCGCTCTACATCATGGATTGAAAGTAACCACGTTCTCAGTGAAAGGGGTATTCTATCGGCTATCAACACTATATCTTTTATCTCTGAAACTCCATTTTGACAAAATCCTCAAACTTATGTAAAGTTGCAAGGAAGATTGCAGTCTCGATTGAAAGATCCCAAAGCTCATGGTTTGAAGAATAGAACAACTTGGCAAGCTTGTGTGGACTCTCATTTAACTTAAATCTAAATAATCTAGCACAATGAAGACCTTTCCTTTGAAAAGCTCTATTCAAAAGCAAGAAAAGACAGTATGCAGCAAGCTAGAAGTTCACATCATAGGGAAACGTATCCTATACTCCAGCATGATCTAGGGGAGGACAACTATTTTAAAGGCATCTTTAGCACTGAAACAATATCTTTCATATTTCGAGCAAGAGGCGAACTCTTACCGCCCAATTTCATACCACACCGCAACTATTAATCACTAAAATCTACCTTGTATAATACAAACGCATCGCAAGATATCTTATCCTTGTACAGCTGCAAATATGGCAAAAACACCACTTGGAACAAACGGATCTTTTAGTAATATTAAACGGAAATTAGCACTTGCATATAATGTTTGATTTTTTTGCTATTTTCTTTTTGGCAACACTGGTTTTGACAGCTCACGCATGTTTCGTATCTTGTGTCACTGTCAAACATCTTCAGTTTGGTCTATAATTTAACCAGGAATCGTCTTACAAACGAACAACGCTTGCAAATTATTGAATTTTATTATCAAAATGCTCGCTCTCTTAAAAAAGTTCATCGCGCGCTTCTTTCATTTTATGGTCAGTTTAATCGATCTACTGAGGCGCCTATTCGGGCTATTGTGACTAAATTTCGCACCAAATTTACATTGTTGGACATTAAACTTACGTAGAGTGCGAACAAAGGAAAATATCGCAGCTGTATCGGCCAGTGTTAGTGATGACCGTCAATTATCGATTCGGCGCCGTTCGCAGCAATTGGGCCTCTGTTACTCCACTACGGAAGGATTTACGTGTGAGGCCTTTCAAAATACAGCTGGTGCAAGAATTGAAGCCGAACGACCTACCACAATGCCGAAATTTTGCTCGAAGATCCATTTTTTTATCGAAAAATTGTGTTCAGCGACGAAGCTCATTTCTGGTTGAATGGATACGTGAACAAGCAAAACTGCCGTATTTGGAGTGAAGAACAGAAAACGTCACTGTTTGGTACGGATTATAGGCTGGCGGAATCATTGGGCCGTATTTCTTCAAAGATGATGCGAATCACAACTTTAAACGTTAATGGAAGAGCTTGACTTGCATAACATGTAGTTTCTACAAGACAGTGCCGTATGCTACACAGCACGCGTAGATCAATTGAGAGGCAAGTTCGGTGAACAGTTTATTTAACGTTTGGGGCCGGTCAATTTGCCGCCTAGATCTTGCGATTTAACGCCTCTAAACTGTTTTCTGTGGGGCTATGTTAAGGCTCATGTCTATAGCGACAAGCCCGATTGACACACTGGAAGCCAACATTGAAGCATTTATTCGTGAGATACCGGCGAAATGTTAGAAAGAGTATGCCAAAATTCGACTAAGCGGATGGACCATTTGAGGCGGAGCCATGGCCAACATTTGCATGAAATAATCTTCAAACATTTAATTACATTATATCGCCCGTACTATCGATTCAAATAAAGATTTCATGCATTTTTTGAACTTTATGTTTTTTCTTTTAAATTTGCGGTAGCTCTTAAAAAATAATTCGTTAGAAGGAAATAAAAAGAGAAGATTCTCAATTTGTTAATTAAACTCAATCAATTTACAAAATTTGAAAATGTAATAACCAGGCTTTAATCTACTAGGCATGTCTTCAAAAAATTTATTTTTAATTATCAAAATGTTTTGTAAATTTGTATTGATGAAATAATAAATCTAATCTAATTTATCTATTCAAACTTTTGGAGTACCATTAATACCTATAAACATTTTGGAATTTTTTTTTTTCAAGAATTAACTAGCTTTAACTTAAGAACCTTTTTGAGAAAAATTCGTATTGCAGGTAGGGTTATTTTTGGTCTTTAAAAAAAGAAAGTGTGATGAAGGGGGAATTTAAAAATGCTATCTACCAAGGTTAAGGGAATTCGGCCAAGCCTTAAAGACTATAGTCGAACAGACAGACATAATTGTAATGTCAAATCTGATCCAAATCTCGAATTATTTTTGCTAAGAATGCATAACTTTCCATACAACTAGTACCCAAAAATAAGTGTCGCAAATAAAAATTGTTTAAGTAAGTAAGTACAAAATTAATATAGCTAAATAATAAAGCTTAATGATACGAGTAAATAGGCTTTTTAGCCAACCATTTATAAACAAAAAATTGTTTGCCATAAAAGTCATTTAATATTTAGGTAAATACTTGGTTGATTTATTTCAGTAGTGTATAGAGTTTATATTATAAAAACCTTCATATAGAAACAATGCCAGCCCACGGGCAAAATCTTCCAGCCTTAATGATTAAGAATTTTAATCTTCGTTGAATAAAAGATGAACTGAATTTAATAAAAAATAATAATGACTTCATGTGAGATCGCCAGTTTTTTTGACTAAAGGCAAAACAAAGCTCTTTTGAATTTAGGCAAAATTTAAAAATAATAATATGTTCGCACTTAGAAATAATTAATTTTTCTCTTTTCTTCAGGAAGAATTTCAAATAAATTCACATCTCCTAGATTATGCTCAAAGGTATAAAGCATTACATTCATTCGTTTGCAAATTCAAAAATCATCTGTTGCAGATCAAATCAAGTATTATGGAGTTGATATAGAAACGGTTTTCAAATAGTATAAGTATTGTTATCATGTTTTTTTTTTAATTTCGGCAATGAATAAATACATCATTTTTTGAAACAAGTCCAGAAAGTCCCTTTAGAACCGATTAACCAACACTCTTCAGACTCATCGAACACGAATTTAAGCCACCCCATATATACATTATACAATCGTACAAGTTCTGTTAAAAAAAAACATCCTAATAAAGAGCTACAATACTGGCAAGACCATCCATGAATCAACATAAATGTAGGTTGCTAGAACAAACGTTGGGTGGAAATTGGTGATATTAAACTTAATTGAGCAAATAATTAAAGAAAACCCTTCCATAACTTTAAAAAACATTGGTAAACAATCAAGTATCTGAAAGCACACAATTGAGCATTAATTCCATTAGGAACGTACATACTAAAACGGTTTATAGATTCCATTAAAATCTAAGTAAATAAAAGCTGATCGTCGTAATTCTCAAAGAACAATTGTGTAGAGTAAGAAAAGTGCAATAAAATTTTTTCGCATTGTAGCGGAAGAGTGTCGATTTGCTCAAAAATGAGATTATGGGAGTTTAGAACCATTAAATTGATTTTGGGAAAAAATTTATTTTTACCAAAATAAAGTCTTTACATAGAATGCAAGAAACAAAGGGATTTTAAATCTAAAGCCTTGCAAAAATACATGGTTTTTTTAGGAATATATTGGAGTTAATAAACTTATATTTCAGAAACTCATTCGCGAATACAAAAACTACTCAGAAGATCCTTATGATACAGCTATTAACGTATACCAGAAAGAATTTTTGAATCCACTTTTAAAAAGGATCCATCATTCCAACTTATATATATATAATGTATGAGGTCATATGTGTACATATACATACATATATGTATATCAAACCGCAATTAAAAAATGTCCATCAAATTTCTAACACAAGATGAATTTATTCGTAAGCATTTTTTGCCAAACGAAGTTCCGTTTTGATTTGAATTTTATTCATCACAAAATCTGAACAAAACGTTATCTTAACGATAAAATATGAAAAGAACTTTATAAACGTGTATGTAGTATCTAACACCTTTCTGCAAACCACGAATCACACCTAACGAAGATAAATTATGGTCGTTTTGCCATGAATGCACTTCTCGAAATATTTATGTACTTTATTCAGGAAACATATTTTCCATCCCCGAGCACACACAACACACAACACATCTTGTAAGATTCGCACCTAAAAAAGGATAGGTACAATATACATCATCATTTATCACTTACCAATCTTAACCGCTGTTTGTGGTCTCAAAATCCTTTACACCGTGGGTGTAATTTTTTTTATTTTATTTTTTGGATTTATTCTTTCATAAATCTTGCCTCATCCTTATATGGAAGTATCCTTTCTCTGTTTGGTTATTTATTCAAGGGAACACACAAAACTCGATAATCGCCGATAATAACTTTTTCCTTGTGGTAGGATGCGTAAATTACACCAAATCAATTACACGATTCAAAGAATATACGAACTTCAAGAAACTGCTGTTTCAGAAATCAAGGCAATTTATTAAATAAGCTTCTTCTTAAGTAGGTAACCTTAATTAGCACTTCAACACTTCACAAATTATACATGCACCAATTAACTTACACACTCTTCACAAGACGACAAACACCATTACTCAACACGTGTTAACCGCTAGATAGGGCCGAAGTTTTGCCTGTTGAACGGTAATTTACTGACTGAGGCTGACGAGTTCGTGACAAAAATCCTCGAATCGCGTGCTGGTAGGCTGTTAACGGTTATATTGTGCGACAGGTAAAAGGATAATCTTTGTCTGAAGGATACGAAGGGATGCTGTGTACTAAAAGCAATCTCGAGCTGTAAATTCCTATTAGCCAAAGCAGAACTGTTCATTTTGTTGTGTCCTCACAAGGAAAATATTTGTATAAAATTTTGGTATGTAATACACTGTTAGATGTTGGAAGTTGGATAGAAACATAACTACTCTGGTTGTTATGGCAGCAAAATGTTTGATGTTGGAAATATTTTGGAGACTGCGTGATGCAGGGGAATAAATTCAAGGCATTCAACTTGAGTTTCGGTAGCTATAGGAAAGTCGTGGTAAGGGACATCCTTTTCTAAAAATTGGGAAAAATGTTGGGCACATGTTATTTGTGATATCAACATTTGAAAATTGAAACAAATAAGAAGCAATAAATTTGAGCACTGCAGATTGAAGCATTCGCAATAGTAAATACGGGATAACATTTGGCGCAAGAACTTACAAATAATGGGACAACATTATGAAATTGAAACACTGACAACCGGGAATGAACACCCTGAGGACAATACAGTCAACCGACCTTTTAAATTTTATTTTTTCATCATGTAAATTTTATATAAAAAATAATTAAACTTAAGTCAATGTATATAGTTAGGCCCCTATGTAGTAGCTATCTCAAAAACCTGAATAAGGTACAGAGACTAGCCTGTTTAGGAATAACGAGGGCACAGGGTTCTACGCCACAGGCAGGCCTGGAAATTATTTTAAATCTTCCAGTCCTGGACGAGCACATAAGATGCACAGCAGCCAAAAGCGCGATTCGGCTTAAAGAAATGAACTTTTGGAAGCACAGCAATTATGGTCATGGGTCTATCCTGCAAAGGTATGACACAGTGGCAAGGCTTAATGTGACGACTGACTACTTACCACCCATAATAGATTTTAACAAACACTTCTCTACTACAATACCCGAAAGGCAGGGATGGGAATCCAACTCACTAATTAGTGAACAAGGTATCTCCATCTACACCGATGGGTCAAAAATGGAAGAGGGAACAGGAGCTGGGGTGTTCTGTGAAGCTCTAAATATATTCAGGCTGAGATTTATGCTTTAGAAAAGGTGGCAGAATTGGTACGCACGAAAGGATTGAACTCGTCGGAGATCACATTTTTTGTGGACAGCCAAGCTGCCATCAAAGCTTTAGCCAGTGAGACTATAAGATCCAAGTCAGTAACAAAATGTCGAGACATGCTGAACAATATTTGTAACACTAACCAAGTCAACCTCTGCTGGGTTCCCGGACATAGTAATATAGAAGGTAATGAAATAGCAGATGAACTGGCAAGGAAAGGATCAATATCAAATAAAAACAGCAGTAGCCATTTAAATTTAGGACCAAAAATCCCGATTGGCGTGATTAAAAGGAAAATAGACCTAATAACGAAAGAGCAAATCAATAACTCCTCGTCCTCCAGGGACGAGTGCGATATCTCTAGAAGTTTATGGCCTAGAATTAATGAAAAAGAAACTCGGTATATCTTATCGCTGAGTAAAAAGAACATCAGAAGCCTCGTACTAACGGGTCACTGCGCCATGCCATTGCCACAATGGCCGCTAGAATGGGTGCATTTGCACCCGATTTCTGTAGGAGCTGTCAGGATGTCGAGGAGATTGAAACTTTTAAACACCTGCTCTGTGACTGTCTGAACCTCCAAACAATTGCCTCCGCTGCTTTGGAAACAGGTTTGTTGGAGAACTTGACGATCTAATGCAGGTCTCAATGGCAAATATGAGAAAATTCATTGTAAGCACAGGCTGGTTCGAAAATGAACCAGTCTACATAAGACATTAGTTAGGAGCATCTCTGCTTTTATTAATAGGAGATCACAATGGACCAATAGGCCCCGTGTACGCAACAGCCTTTGGGCTTTGCGCACCCCTCCTAACCTAACCTTACCTAACCTAGGCCCTTATGTCACACATATGTAGTATCTTATTAGTTGTAAGCCAAATTGTAAATAGTATGTTAAAAAAAAAAAAGTATGAAATTGATACATGTCCCGATATATCACATTAGTGAGCTTGAATCTGTTTTTCTTAAATTCAAAGTAAAAGGATCATCAGACTTTAAAAGTAATGTTGTCATCAAGAGGTCTTCGTTTGTATTATTCCGGAATGATTTTCTTGTGTAAGAGAGGCGATTTTTCCGGAATTCTTTATGACTTGCCTCTAGTGCTTCTTCATAGAGCTGTCCTATAGGTATTTGAAAAGATGAAATTATTTATATCCGGACCATGTATCAGAAGCTTATGGATACTTATAGTATACCAACTGTAGAGCTCAAGATATTTTTCTTTAACTTCAGCCAGCAGTTCAGAAAAGTTCGTATATCAATAGAAAATCGTGAAACTAAGATTCTTAATTCGATTAAAAATTTATGTATGAGTTGTTCATCAAGTCTTATTATTTCTGCAGATATTTTCGCAATAAGATCCAATTTAATCACAAGATGAAGCATTTTCCAAAAAAATTAAGAATGCAATTTGGAAGAATAAAAGAACTTCTCAACGAAACTCCGTGGCGTCTCGCAAAATGAGCGCCGTTCCGTGTACAAGCCTTCCACATACATTCAAGATTTTTAAAAAGAAGTCATACTTTTTCCACCAAATCGTTCTTAGTTGTAACCGGACAACCTTAAATTAATCATTCAATATAAATTCAATTACACCTTCAACTTTCGTATTTTATCAGAAGAAATTCTTTTTTCCATTTTATTTTTTATAGTTTGACCTTGCCCTACAAAAAGTCAAATATTTTGAAGGTTATTAGCATGAAGTAGCACGAAAAGTAAAAAATTTCTCAAAGCACAATAACAACAGAACATAATGATATAAAATACAGCTACAGTTTGCTAATTTTTTTTTTAAAGCTTAACTTTATACAATTTGTAAGTCTCAAAAAAGAGAATTTAAAAAAAAAAAATCACAAAAATTCAAATTTATAACAAAAGTTCAAAACAACGGGTACCTGCGGGCAAGGTATCCATTATTAATATTGAAACAAAAAAATGTATACAGCCAAAATATTTTTCTTACGCGAGCTAAACTAATTCGCACAAAATTGCAACTTTCAATTACATTGCAGCTTAAAGTATATTTCAATTGCTCACAAAAGTCCCTCTGATCCAGGAAGAAGAAAACAACAAAAACAAATTAAAATTGAATTAAAGTAGTTCAAGATGTTTTAAAACAGGTCTAGAGCATAAACTTAGAATTTGCATCTTTATTTTTTTTATTTTTGTCCACTAGTCGACGCACTGTAGGCCCAAAACACAAACCAAGTGTCGTCTTAAATCCGTCAATGTGGCTTATTAACGATTCCATTCATCCAAAAATGCGTTTCGTCGCTAAAGATGATTTTTCGGCCAAAATTTGGATCCTCTTCCAAACACTCCGAAGCCCAGTTAGCGAACAAACGGCACACAGTGGGGCCAAGGCGGAAAAACTCGATTTTCCGAAAGTGTCGATTTCGATTAGCTGATTGATGTTTCTCATTATAAATTGGCCAGAGAATCTGAGTACACTAAGGATTTGAGCCAAAACTTTAGTCTTAACACCTTAATATACGTCAAAAGTCAAAATATTTGAAATTATGTGGGAATTTGATTTAACTTTCCTAGGGTGTTATGTCAATTCGGGGTGAACTAAAAATATAATTATTTGTTTTTGCTCATTTACGATACTTAAAAACGCGGTCTTACGGTTTGAGATAGGTTTTTTCTCGATGTAGACATACCAAAGCTTATATTCAAATAATATTAGGGATTCTTGCAAAAAATCTTTTTTTTTAACTTCCATTTCCTAAAAAGTGCACAAAAACTTGTTATGTTGTTATCTGTCTTAATTTAATTTTTTTACTCAACAGCACTTACTCTACCTAAAAGCTAGTTATTGTGGTAACGAAAATGATTATTTTACGAGAATATGGCTGAGTTCGTAATTGCAAAACTGCCACAGTCCTGCAAAAATTGCGTTCATATTGTAAACAAACAGCATCATCTCTGCATGAGCATGGCAACATTTGTGTTCATAAAAGTAAACTTACAGTCAACATGCGGTCAATTTGGCATGTGTTTTTTTATGTTGCTGAATTTGAAGGAAAATGGCAGAGGATAAAATGTGAGTAATTTTTTTTTGAAATTAATTTATATTCGTACAAATTTTGATTTGTACATCTTTGATAAGAAATTAATAACTATCCATCCACAGGATTGAATACGAGGCCAAAATCTGGTCCGATGCTTATATCGAACCATTTTGGCAATTATGAACTCATTTTTAATAAAGTATGATGACTGCACACATGCTGTTGTAATTGTGTTCATAAATGTATTCGAAGCATGTTTTAGGCAGGGCAGGGGCAACAAACATTGCAATTACGAACTCAGCATATGTCATCGATTGGAATTTATTTCGATTTTTTCAGAACACTTAAATTTAAATTTAAAATATGTATCTAGATACATACATATCTATACATTTGTGTAAAATGTGTATAAACATTTCAAAACACATTATACTTTCGTTTTTATTCGACGAAGGGGAACTCTCTTATTCATACCTTCATGGTTCTCTATGCCAACTTAGAACATTCAACATCCAACAGGTTGTGTTTACGTTTTCGAAAATAAAGCGTG
The DNA here is from genome assembly GCA_911387755.1 of Chrysotoxum bicinctum. Lineage (NCBI taxonomy): Eukaryota > Metazoa > Arthropoda > Insecta > Diptera > Syrphidae > Chrysotoxum > Chrysotoxum bicinctum. Next base: position 118,056,202 of record OU426989.1, on the reverse strand, counting down.
GTCATTTTATAAGACATTAGTTGTTGCAGGTTGAAGATGCTTTTGTTAAAGTAAAACGTGTAGGAGTAAGCACCCTGTTTAGACAGTTTCAGTTTTATTTAACAATCTTGATAATAAGAAAAGTGTTCATATGTACACAAGCACAATCCAAATAAGGTATTCATGGCTAGATTTGGGGTGTTGACATCAGTATCATATTCATTATGGTTTTCAAAAGTCTGGAATACTAAAAAGTAACTCTTTATTAAATTGGAACAAAATTGAGCTGAAATGTATTGTTTCACAGAGTTTTTAAAGATTTCTGACATAAGTCGTAAGAAAACATCAATAAATACTGTGTAAATAAAGGTACACTATGGCGTATACGCACTTTTTTTATTATGTTTATCTTTTCTTTGCTTTTTATTTTGGGCACCCTATAACTGTTAGGGTGAATTTTATTTCTGTTATTTTCAATAATTTTAAGGTGAATTTATCGAGTAAGTTCTTTATTTTTCCTATCATCATGTGTTCTGAGGCTTAATTTTTGATGGAGTAAGCAGAGTGATTAATCCTAATCGGTTTTACCGTTTACAGGAACAAATGGAAAAGGCATTAAAAGTTAATTGGATTACAGTGAAATCTCTCTTAAGCCGACAATTGTTTTGCAAATAGCTCCATATAAGTCCCATAGATTACAGTTTCTCTTGAACGGACGCGAACTGTAGTTACGCATATGATTGATAAAATATTCTTTCTTATGCGGACACCAAAGCAAGTGAATGAGTAAATTTGTATTTTGAGGAATATTTCTGTTGTATTTGTTTGCAAAAAAAAAAAAAAAACAAGAACTAGAACTAGAACTAGAACAAAAGTAACTGTGTTAAAATAAATAAAACTGTGCTGACCACCAAAATCGGCAAAAAGGGTTACTTTCTTACCAAATTCCGCTTAACTACAGGCACAAGTACAACTCCTCAAATTTTGTAATTATATGTGTCTGTTATTTTTTGTGGAATTTAAAAACAGCCCGAGATTAAAGGATGTGTAGAGATTACGAAATAATGATTGTAGTACTTCTTCTGTTGGTCAAACTGTTTTTATTTTTAGGATTCTTGCATTTCCAACTAAATGACCATTTTCTATAAAAAAGATTTACTTCCGAATAAACAAATTGCCTTAAGAATAAATGGAAAAAAGTCCAACATTTCACTAGAAAGGGCATTTTTCATCATCAACGAACTTTCGGTGAATGAAGATCAAGGACTTGATCTCATTTCTCAACGCGACGAAATAGCTCTAGGACGAACTTCGTTTAGTTTTGTGCCGTGTCATCTGTTTGATTCGCTAGACCCCGAGCTAGCGGAAGCATCGATAGAACTTCACGGTGCGTGGGGCATCAGTCAATAAGCTGCGAAACAATTCGTAAAATAATAATAATATGCACGACTGAATCGCACCTACTTGCTTTTATGTAAAAGTACTTTGGAATTTAAAAATTATGTATAAATGAATATAATACGAGTACATAGATTTAATAAGATAAAAATGTTCAAATGCATAAAATTGCCATCTGATTTTTAGAAGAGTATGAATTTATGCGAACAAAGTTTAAATACCGTTTTATAATTAAATAAATTTCTTATATAAGAAATTTCTTTAAAATTTTTCAAGAACAAAATTTTGGATGCCAATTTTAAGTATTTACTGGTATAGATTTTAGGAAATAATTTCAAAAAAAAATCGTTCACACGTTTTAAAAATATTGATTTTCCAAAAACAAGCTTCGATTTTTTTATAAAAAACCCAAAATAATATTTTTTTTAATATTCGTATATACAATATTATTTTAAACTTAAGGGGGCTCCTGCTGAAATTTTTTTGTTAAAATCGTTAGAGCCGTTAATGAGAAAGTCGAAAATAAAAAAAAAACGGTTCTATGACAGGTAACGTTAATAACATTTTGCCCCATTTTTACTTGCGACTTATAGGTACTATAAGGCAAGTTATGCATTCGTAAAAAAATCGAAGTCGAGATTTTGATCAAAGTTGACATTAAGATGATAGTGAAGACCAAAAAAGTGGGTCTCGCAATTCTGTCTGTCTGTCTGTCGGTTCGACTACAGAATAAAAGGCTCGGCCGATTTTCTTCAAATTTGGTAGATATGGGTTTGAATTTTTCCCCCCCGGAAGGCCCTTAAATACCGAATTTGAAGAAAATATCTCCAGTGGCTTAGGCTGTAGATCGAGGTACAGACATACAGACAGACAGACGGAATTGCCGGACTTACTTTTTTCGTGTTCTCTATCATCGTAAGTCAACTTTGATCAAAATCTCGAGTTCGATTTTTTTTCTAAATGCAGAAGTTGCCCTATAGTACCTATGAATATCACAAGTAAAAAATTTAAGTTTTCGTTCTAAAATTTTTTCTGAAAAATGTTTCAAAAATTTAAGGCATTTTTTTTTAAGAAACCACTACAAACCATACATGGCATCCGGTTTTTAGCTCCAACTACTGAAGGGCTTGCTTTAGTCATTTAAAAAATTAATTTTATGGTTATGAACATTTTTCTCTAGTAATATTCATGTTTTAATTTTTTAGTCTTTAACATAAGAGCAAGTTCGTGCGACCCAAACATGAATTTTATTTTTAGAAGTAGTTAGGAACAAATTATTAGGTTAATCATTTGGGCCGAGGTATTGTGTTTTTAGTGTCCACAGATGGACTTATAAGCAAGACTCTCTAGAGAAACAACCAACAAAATAAAAAAACAAAAAAAGGAAGCCATAACTGCTCGTTGAGAGCCTAAACCTAAGTGAATTACAACTCTCAACTATTTTTGTGTACGTGCTACCAGGAAAGTAGGGAACCTAAAATTTCTGCCTATTCCCAACGGCAAATGAGCATGACAAGAGAAATATATAATCTTAGAGGATTTGTCAATTCCTCACAAGAGACAGTACACCCCTGAGCTGCTGAGAATCGAACCCAAGACATTCTGCATGATAGCCCAATGCACTAACTATTATGCCAAGGGGTCTTACTCGTATCAACAAAAACAACACCCACACTTAAAAATACACCTGACTCTTGTAAGAAACCTACCAAAAATGGTCGGAATCTATGTTTACGAATTTATATATACTCGTAGAAGAAGAAGGACTTCTTAGCCCATATACCGGTCTTCTTATTTAAATCGCATTAATTTATCAACGCCCCAGATGTTACATGATTGCTAAGTGTTACAAGTTCCTAATAAATTCATAAGATGGAAGAAAATACTTGCAGAATATTCTTCCAGTACCTAGATGCCTTGAGAATTTTCGATAATAAATATGATTGATCACCTACAAGTCTGCCAAATATACGCACCTTTTCTACATGCATCCCTTCCGTATCTGAAATAGAGCTTAGGAATGATATTCTCTGTTCCTTTATTCGACACTACTGAAAGGTACATGCCATAAATTGCATACATTATAAACTACGATAACAGGATATCTGATCTCTGTGCAAGTTTCGGTTTGCCACTTGGACCATGAAATTTTGTTTACATCTTTGTAAATTTATTCAAATTCATGTCAACAGCTTGTTATGACGAAAAATAGATTTACGAGCTTTTTTCTCATTGCACGCAAAAAGGAAACAGGCAGAACTTCTGCTTCAAGTACTCTCCAAAGGATAAGAGATCCCTTCCATCACGTACACATGGATATACTTCAAAGGCTGCTGACGGCTTACTCGATAGATATGAATGGAATAAAGCATTTTATCATCAGAAGCAAAATGTTTTGCTGCTGAATTTGAATGTTACTATATTTTTGCAAATGTTGTGTGCGTTAAGATTAAGAAGAGCTTTTGAAGAGCTCCTTTTCAATGAGGAAAACTATAAACACGCACTAAAGTCTTAGCTCCTAGTTTTTGTTTGCGTGAATTTATCGCAAAATAAATCTCCCTTAACAAAATCCCCTCTTGCCAAAGTAGCATTAGTTCAGTACTCTCATTAGCAATATCCGATTCGAGTTCTTCCAGCGTCTTGCTATTACACGTACTGAGAATTTTAATTAGAAAATTTGTTGGCCCATCGGAAACTTTGCGAAAGAGAGAAGATACAAACAGCTTTGTGTCTGCTATTTAAGATTCACCTGAGGGATAAGGTTTGATTAACTTAAGGTAAGGTTAATTAAGCAGTTTAGATATATAATTGTGTACTTTGTCCTGATTGTGTTTCTGAATAATTAGTTTTCTGATTTTGTTTTATTCTTATGAATGCCTTTATGCCTTTGAGTGTACCAATGTTGGGAAGTATACCAAGTATACTTGTGAAATAAAACTGAAAACGGTAATGCTTTCAGTTTCTTCGTAAGTTTTGAAAACAAAACGAATACAAAATCGCAAACAGCTTAATATATGTACATACTCGTACATGCGTTATATTTCCGAATGTTCAATGGCAAATCTATGCAACTCTTTTAAAAATAAAATGCACAACTGGATCGCTGGATCTTGCTTTAGATTTTAAAAATAATTTTAAATATAAAATCACCCATTTAATTAGAGACAAATGTTGAAACGCATAAAACTGCTAGAAAGTCTGAATTTAGGCAAGAAAAAAGGTAAACATTTCAAAAACCCAAAATATATTTTTTAGAAAATTTATATAAAATATTATTGAAGTAAAACTTCTTTTCCGGCGTTGGGGGTAAAAAATTTTCTATGGAGCTGTCAGTGACATGTCAAAACGTCACGCTATAACGACATGCTTCCTACAATTATTTTGTATATATTAATTATAGGAATAAATATGTGGTTGTGATATTGTATCTATGATAATCCGAAATTTCGAAATGCATTTTATTTTGTACACAAACCTGGAACCCATGCGACATGTAGTTGTAAGTAATGAGTACATTTGACAAAGGTTTTTACAGAGGCTTTGTTTGAGAGAAAAGAAGTTTTACTTCTAGAGCGCGTACGTTAGTACACACGTCAGTACACACATTCTACACATACAAACGAGGTATCTGTATACAAATTTTGGTCAAAATCGTTAAAACCATCAATAATTGGAAAATCGAAAATAAGAAAAAACCCTTCTATGACTGCTACCGTTAATACTTTATTTTCTTACAATTATTTCTTCTTGTCCTGGCAAGACACTAACATACCTCCCTTAATTACAGTAATCAGACGTGTTCCATATAAATTAAACATTTTCTCAGAAAGTAAGTGGATACCACGGCCCCTGAATGGAAAACCCCAATTTTTTTTTTTGGTCCTTTATATGCAATTTAAGCACTATCGTTCTACCAAATTTGATTGTTCTACTGCAATCGGAAGTGTGCCATATATAATTTGCATCAGTTCTGTGAAACTGGGCGGATACCACGCCCTTGAATAGAAAACCGCTAATTTTATATTTTTTTCTTTGTACGCAATTTAAGCCCTGCTACTTTACCAAATTTCATCGTTTTACAGCAGTCGGAAGTGCTCCATTCAACCAACACAAATTCGGAGAAAGTAGGCGGATACCACGCCTTCTGAAAGGAAAACCTTGGTTTTGGTTCTTTATATGCAATATAAGCCCTAACGGTTCACCAAATTTCATCGTTTTACAGCAGTCGGAAGTGCTCCATTCAACCAACACCAATTCGGAGAAAGTGGGCGGATACCACGCCCCCTGAATGGAAAAGCTCAAATTTTCGATTTTTTTCTCTACTTGCATGACAAGACCTACCGTTGTGCAAAATTACAAGATTCAACGATGTCGGAAAGTGCTCCATAATTTTGATGATCTGTGAGTCAGTCAGTCAGTCAGTCAGTCAGTCAGTCAGTCAGTCAGTCAGTCAGTCAGTCAGTCAGTCAGTCAGTCAGTCAGTCAGTCAGTCAGTCAGCCAGTTACGGTTTTTGTGATTTTTGAGGCCTTATATCTCAGGAACCGCTTATGCTAGAAAAATGATATTTGGTAAGGCACCTGTGCCTGACTAGCCTAGCAAATATTCGGAGTTTTAAGTTTCTGACTTTATTGGTACTGAAGATAAGAAGGGGTCAAAAATCACCTGAGTTTGTTCCTGTAAAAATGGTGTAGTGCCAGAACTTGGCTGGGCACTACCGTGCCCTTTGATTTTGCACAATGGCTGTATGGCAGGTACTGTTAGTTATGGACCAAAAATAAATTCGTTTTCTCCTCTGGGTATTACCGAAGACCCTTGAGTACCGTGTTTGAAGAAAATAGCTCCACCGCAACGGCTTAATCATGTGGTTCGAGGCAATTTTTTAGTATGTAATGATACTAATATAATAGGACATTATTTCAAAAATTTGTCGCTTACCCGTTTTCAAGACTGAATTTTTAAGAAAGAATTTATTTTTTTCTTAAATCCCAAATCAATGTTTTTCGAACATTTTTATATATACAATTTTTTCAATTTCAAAGGACCTTCTGTATAAAATTTCAGACGAATTCTCAAGAATCGTTAATGAGAAAATTGCAAATAAGAAAACGGCTCCATGACATGTACTGTTATTAACATTTTTCCTTAAATTTTGTTTGACCATAATATAGTTATTTTTGATACCAGGGCACAATAGATCTTAAAGCCGCAGTGCAAACTCCTTCTCAATATTCATTCATGGCAAGTACCGTTACTTTTGGAGCTAAAAAAAGTCAATTTCTCCTCCAGTAATCACCGAAGAACCTTATATATAAATCACTTCAGTGATTTAGGCTGTAGATCGAGGTACACACATGCAGACGGAAGTGCGGCACCCTCTCGTTTCGTGTTCTTTAACACCGTAATGTCAAATTTGATCATAATCTCGAGTTCGAATTTTTTCCAAATACAAAACTTGCGCAGGTAAAAATATTGTTTGTGTAAGAACTTGAATGTACTATCATTTAAAGGAATTCTACTAAAGTTCTTGAAATTTTATTTTAACGAAAAAAATATATTTTTTGATTACTTGATTCAATTCGGCAAGTCGACCACTGTTGTAAGGGTTCGTTCGAAAGTTGTTGCACTAGCTTATCAAATCCACTTTAAAAAATATATTCGAAGATGTTCGTGTCAACAGTATCTCGCATTGCCCCAATTGCCAGGACTGTCATGCTCGCTGGATCCAGAGCGTACTTGCGACCAATCAGCAGCGCAGTTATCAGCCAAAGCCAAACCTTGGCTGCCCAAAACACAACCCCAATCTCGTTACTGCCACAAGTCAGGTCATTCCAGACCTCTCCAGTCACCCGTGACATTGATTCGGCTGCCAAATTCATTGGTGCTGGTGCTGTCACCGTCGGTGTAGCCGGTTCCGGTGCTGGTATCGGAACAGTATTCGGTTACCTCATTATCGGTTATGCCAGGAATCCATCCCTTAAGCAACAGTTGTTCTCATACGCTATCTTGGGTTTCGCCCTTTCCGAAGCTATGGGTCTTTTCTGTCTTATGATGGCCTTCTTGCTGCTCTTCACTTTCTAAAGTATTTTTGTCGGCAGATATTCATCACCACACAACCACCAACCTTATATTGTTTTTAAAAAACATCCAAAACATAAAAATTTATTGCAACAACAACAACTATCAATGTTAAGTTCTAAAATCAATTAAAACTGAAGAGGTGTAAAATTTTAAAAACTTATCTCATTGCAATTTGAAAAGGAAATTATTCAAAAAATATTCAAGAATAATTTTGAGATGAATTACAGTTCTTAATCGAAGAAGTACAGATTAATAAGTATAAATAAAAAAGGAAAAATAGATTTAAAAAAAACTTGACCAGAGTCAAATCTTTCATTAAAATCTCCCTCCTTATAATATACAACGAATTGTTGGTTTATAAACAGAGTTCGGAGAAATAGAAAGAAACCGAATTTACAACAACAAAACTTGAATGACTAATAAAAACGCTAGTCCTCAAGTGATAATTGATAAACGATAAAACCTAAATTGGGATGGACCTGATCATGTGGTCTCGGTAGCGTGATGCGTAGGGCATTGGCTTCTGACGACGCTAGGTCTGGGTTCAAATCTCAGTCAAGGCAAAAAAAGTTTTTCGATTAAACTTGATAGTATAAAGGCTAAGCACCACTAATAAAGGAGTCTGATGATCGGCTTGGCAACCGTGAAATAGCTATAACTCCAGCCAAATAAGAACCCACTTGGTGGTAGTTCATTCAAGTTGTTGTTGTAATATTCAAAAATTCAAAAAAGGAAAAAACTGAAAAAAACCTAAAAATACATTTAATAGAAGAAGTTAAAGCTTTAAAAAGATAAATATAACCACATATGGCTTAAACTTGTTTTAGGCTGCTCTAAAAGGCAAGTATCGGTTTCATTGAAATAGAGTATTTTGAGGTTTTAATGTTATGGAACTTTACGATTATGGAGAAGTTATGAAAAGACTGTTTTCGGTGCTTGTCGGTATTTTTGTCTCTACGCCCAGGTGTACATCGTGTTAGAACTTTAGAGCCATCAGAAAATTTCAATTTCATATAACTCATCCTGAACTGATTTTTTATTCAAAAATTCAAAAACTATTTTTGTCTAAGTTTTGAAATACAATGTCTTTCAAACTTTTTAGCAGCTTTTCAAAATTTGAAAATATGGTAGGTACAGTGAGTAATATTTTTTTTTAATAAATTATAGATCGTAAGCGAGCAAAATATGATTTTCGAAAGCCATTTTGTAACATTTGTATGTCGAATATTTTGTAGATTGTACTAAAACCTTTTGATATGGGTTTTTAAAATATTGAATTATGAAAAAAAAAACTTGAATATTTTTTAAAAATCCAAACATGTTGAACATTTAAATACGCAATACTATCCAAACTTTTGTGGAGCTTAAGAATAAAAAAAGTGATGATCGGTTCTACAGTTTTTTGAAAAAATCAAAAGAAAAAAATGGATTTAGGGGGAGTACTATTAATAAGAATTTTTCGAAAATTTTTTGATTAAATAGTTGTGAATTTTTTTCTAAAAGTCTGTGGAAGAATTTTTGGGATAAAAAATATTCTATTAAATTCATAGGGCAGGTACCATTTTTTTTGTCTAAAAAAAATCTTGTGGGGAGGAAAAATTAAAAATGCTATCTACCAAGCTAGCTATCTAAAGAAAATTTGCTGACCTGCTTATGCTGTAGTCAAACAGACGGACACTCAGACTGAACTGTCAGACCCACTTAATCTCAATTTCAATTCAACTTATTTTCTTTGGTAATCGAATTTAGTTTTCCTTCGAAAAATGAGAGTGGACTCAAACTTTTGGCCTGCAGTGTGCATACGAGTTTATACATATGTTAAATATAGAATTTGCATTTCGAAATCAAACGCACTTTCCGTCGTTGATATCTCCTTTTAAAGTGCATCTTTATATATTACGTAAAATTTACTTTGCCACTTTTTTAATATTAATAGAATGATAAACAAATGTAGCTGAAATATAAATAGGTTCTTTTAGTAGTTAAAAAAGGTACCTGAATCTACCTTCAGTATGTCAAAGGAACTCCGAACTTGCAGCGTAAGAACACACATTTTTTATTTTCAATATAAGGTAAAAGAAATACCGCACACACAAGCGACCTCAGAGCCGAGACGATTCCAAAAGATGTAATACCAACTTTGCATAGAAATTGACTTCCCTCGAGTAATAAAAGTAAAACTTAACGATGCAACTTCATGAATGTATCCTTCGAAAGATGGGACTTAGGAAATGTAGCTTTAAATTATATTCAATGCCAGATTCAAACAAATTTATTTACTGACCATATATTTTAAGTAATCAGGGAAAATAATATTTTTGAAAATTAAAAAAAAAAACTAAAATAAAAATAAATCCATTCATAAAATATTTTTTTTTAAGTATGATTTCTCATATGGTCGGTTGTCTCTCACCAATAAGGTTGATCACATCCCTTAATTGTGGTCTGATATAAAAGTTGGAAAGCTGAAAATATCGATTAATTGGAAATCTCAGTGTGGGTACTGATCACACCCCAGAATGAGTGAGAGAATTTAAGTAACTTCATTTCTCAAAAAAAATACAAGTACTACAGTCAAATTTGACAAACATTTGTAACAAGTTGTAATTTGCATTTTATTACATACAAATAACAATCGGTGTGTTCCCAGTGTGCCGAAAGTTTCCACCCTATTTTCCCATCTAATTTTAGTCAGACAGATAAGTTTCAAAGTTATTGACATTTTGAACATTTATTATCTCAGATCCACCTTTTGCTAGTTTTTACTAAGAAACGCTATTTTGAATCTACATTTTTTAAGTCTTTGACTAAGAATTGACAAGAACAAAACAAAAATAGAATTTAATAACGTACAATTTCGAAAAACAAAAATCAATTTAAACAAGTTTTAGAATAAAATGTTCTTCAAAGTTTTGAGTTTGAACATAATTGTTTTTTTCAAAAACTATCAATTGAAACAAATTTATTTAAAAAGAAATAAAAGCATCACTTTTTTTATTTAACAAAAGCTATCCGAGCGCCACACACCAGCACAAGTTTAGTTCATCTAGATACACTGTTTGGTGCTGTGTTAAGGAAGTAAATATTATCGGCCCATATTTCTTCGAAAATGAGGACGAAACGCGAAAAATGATTTTCGGATATTCTAACAGAACAATTATCGACGACTTTTTGCAGCCAAAGAGGTGCTGTATCGTATTTTTTCCGATAAGATGGATCAACTGCCCACACTGCTAGGCAAACTATGAAACTGCTGCGATAAATTTTTAGCGAAACTTTGATTTCAAAAAATTCAGATTTCTCTTGGCCACCTCGCTTACCAGATTTAACTGCATCGGCTTTTTTTATGGGGATATTACAAAGGCAAGGCTTATGTTAATAAACCAGAGGCTTTTGGAAAGCTTAAGCAGATTATTCGACATACAAAATATGGAACCTGCATTCAGAAACTCTACACGGTTTTAGGGAAAACGTACTATAAATATCCAATATGAGTATCGAGCAAATGGTAAACATTTGTCTAATGTCATATATCATACATAGTAGGACGTCTTAATTTCCATAAATTCTAAATGTATATCTAGAAAGATTTGGCCCACCTATAATAAATCCTGAACATTTGATCTGATATGCAGCCCCAGGCAAAACAAAGTTAGGATCGTAGCTACCTGCAGCGGAGACTAGCAAATATGGGGTATTCCTCACAATATTCCCTATCATAGCTTTTGTGACCAGCGCGAAAAGGAAACAGTCCTCCATTGGGAGTTTCTTTTTTTTTAACGACATTAACGATCTTCGGTCACTTCTGTGCCGTGCCCTCGCTTTGATTCCTTAGATCCTGAGGAACCTTGCGGATTAAAGGCTTTGACGGAGGCTTACGATGCGCGGCGCCGGACGGTCATAAAATCGAAGTGGTTACTGCACTCAAAAAATTTATTAGTAAAATGGCTACGAATGATATTCGTAGGGAAAATATTCGTGCATTGTACGAATATTCGTAACATGTACGAAGTATTTGTACAGTGCTACATCTACGAATGCATTTGTAAAGTTTTACTAATAAGTGTTGTAGTATTCACGAATCTATTCGTTTAATACACTAATTTTATTCGTAAACAAGAAGTAAATAATTTCTTTGAGTACATTGTACGAATTATTGTGTACATATAACTAATAACATTCGTTAATTTCTCGTACGAATGACTTCGTACTTTAATCTCTTGCATTCGTAGTATTTACTAATAAATTCGTACTATTTACTAAGTAAAACTAATATTAGTAGACAGAATTCATTCGTAGGTTGACCGTACGCATTATGCGTAGAATGTACTAATAACTTCGTATTTTTATGAAGTGCATTAGTATTATTTACTAATCATGAGTAAAAAAAATAATATGTGTTCAGTTCTAAAAATTAAATGTATTTCATTAGTTAACACGTTCAAACGTGATATTATTTATAAAGTGCTGCAGTGGTGGATCAGACTAACATCTGCTTTTTTCGAAAAGATGAGGTAAGTACCTAGACATATGTACATACATATGCTTTAACGCTTATTTTATATTTAATATACAGCATCCAGAAGCAGCAGAGCAAACATACATGTGGAAATTTTATTCCTAAAAGAATTTCAATGTAAGTACAATTTTTTTCCGAAGTTTTCAATATTTTAAATGTGGAGTTTTTAAATGTTTAATTGATTTTTAATTATATTTATATTGAATTAATTAATTTTTAATTTTATTCATATATATGACAATAAAATGAATAAAAAAACTATTTTTAACTTACAACATAAATATCTTTTGTTATTATTTCTTACAATAGGTATTTAAGGAAATTTCAGAGAACATATTATTTAATGGTAATATGTTTTACAATAATATTCGTACAATATACGAATGGAGCTGTATAATTTACGAATGAAATACAAGGGCATTAGTAAATATTACAATGATATTCGTACAATATACGAATGGCAGTGGTAAATATTACACTAATATTCGTACATTGTACAAATGGTATTCGTACAATATACGTTTGTTTTTCTACGAATATTCGTAAAATGTACTAATAAACGTCCATTCTACGAATACTATTCGTGCCTGAAAACCACGAATAAAATTCATAGAATGCACGCATGAATTAGTAATATTTACACACGAAATTTTTTGAGTGTGTATTGTAGATGGTGTTGGATAAGTGTGGTGGTCCGGTTGAGTGTATGATCCAATTTTCGGATGATTGTGCAAATACAAACACACAATTAGAGACATCAAATCTATTAGATCCCTTCAATTTTTTTAACTTAATCCAAAATGGATGAGCCTATAAGAATGTACACAATTTTTCCATATCAATTCCATCCATAGATTATATGTATACGAGCTATGGTATCAAAACGGCGCAATTCAGAGCTAATTGGGCTACAGGACTACCCTGCTAGTGGTCGCCATTTATACGTACTTACCCATTTATTATGTAAAGCTCGTTAATTTAAACAATTGCTTATTATAAAAGTAATACATTGGTAGGTCGTATTTGGCGCATCCCGAATATGTATAATAGGTTTCTTAATGAAGCTGAAACAGCACTTTTTTGTTTGTCACTCATTGTTCCTCTCCTTTATTCAACAAGCCCCTTGTTTCAGCAATAATAATTTAACTTTTTTTTTAATTGATTTTTTTTTATTATTTGAGCACCTTCTGATATAAGTACCGTTTTTATAAAAAAGCAATTTTTAAAAACAATAGTTATATATCTATATTGTTTTTTTAAATTAACATCAATATTACTTAATTTTTCTTTTAAATTATGTAAAACAAAAAACAGTTTTCGTATAAAAAATAATTTTAAAAATTAACATTACATATTTCTGTTGTCGCTTTAACATTTTTGTTTGTTTAAAAACACATCAATAAAAATAAAAAAAATAGATATGTATAATTTCTTTTGGTTTTGAAGCCGAATTTTTGAGCAGTGCTTTAAGAACCCAATGCTGTCTCCTGCCGTCAAAGCGGAACTCATCCTCCATGCATTCCTTCTGATCTGGCTGTAATCTTAAAAGCTTCTATTCATCCAAAGGTCCCATATTTGGTCGGGTGCTCCAGTAAATGCCTTGACTTTCTTGGATAGAATCCTAACAAGAGTACAGCGGAGGCGTACGTCAATCATATTTGGCATTTATGACAAACATAAAGTGTGCTTTATTCCGCAAGAGCGTGGAATAATTGTGTCGGTTTGACCAATAATCACCACCGAACTGGTCGTTCGTCCGAGAATATCGCGGCTGTGGCTGCTGATGTCGCTGAAAAAAAACATCAACTAGACGAACAGTTGGACATCACCAGACGAACCCTACAATGATTTTGGGTTAAAGAGTTACAAATGTTCCCATTCGAAGTGCAAACAGTGCATCAAAAAATGCCTGCTGATAGTCCGTCGCTTATGAATTACTGTGAAGCCATCCTCAATCTCGTCAACATAGAAGACGATTTTATGTCGAAAATTATCATGAGCGACGAGGCACGTTCCCACTCAATGTCAATAAGCAAAATCTTCGTTTCTGGGGCATTGAAAATCCGGGTGTGATTCACGAAGAGCCATTACATCTAATACATGTGGTTTCATCAAGACAGTACAACCGCACACACAGCACGAGCAAGAATGCATACTGTGGAAAAAGCATTTCCTGGTCGCGTAGTCTCTCATTTTGGCGATTTCTTACGGCTTAAGATAATCGCAGCCCTTAAGGAGAATATTCGACAAGAGTGCTGAAAGCTATCACCGGATATCTAGCGGAAAGTTATAGAAAATGCGAAAAAACGGGCACAAATGTGTATCATCACTGGCGGCAGCAACTTGACGAATAACATCTTTTCTACTTTATAAAAACAATTGTAAAGGTCCAAATATAAATGACTGAAAATAATTTTTGTTTATTTAGTAAAAAAGTCACTCAAAACAAAATTTGATGATTAATTTTGCGTCACAGACAGCTGCATTCATCCCTTTAAAGTTTAAATAATTCAAACGTAATGCTCGCCACTTCAGGGAATGCCCATCAATTTATCCGGAGTCCAACTTCACACGTACTGTTATATTCAGAGATTCTTTCCGTACTACACGAATGCGGAATGCTTTACCCAATCCAATATATTCCTCCCATTGTGATGCTTAGATATTTAAAACCATTCTGTAACGGTATCTCCTTTTGCTCTCCAACTTTCCCAAGCACTAGCACTGTTTTCGAACTTTTCAAAGGCAGTCATAATCCCTTTAGTGTGCGAAAAAAGAAATATGTAGAGCAAATTATTAAATTTTTTGTTTCGTCAATAAATGACACAGACTTATAAACACTTCAAAAATCGTATTTTCCTTCGGAACTTTGCTAACGATTTTTGTGTGGATAGATTAATTTTATTCTTTGTTTTGAGCTCTGACAACTTAAATCCTGTTTCTTTATAAGAAATCTTTAAAATTCTAAATTCCTTTAATCGCATATTGTATTTATCAAAGTTGAATTGAAAACTTGATCTATTCATTGCCAAATCTTAAACAATGAACTCATAATAATTGATTAAAAGAACTTCTAACCAAATCTTTAATTTAGCAAACCATAAAATCATTCAGAATGTCTTCGTTTCAGAGATAAATAATTTGTCTTCTGCTTGACTAAACTTGTGAATTACAAATTCGAAGAATAAAATTATTCGCAACCCGTGAACTTTTAAGTTAATATTTTTCCGAATCGGTTTATTTAAATTGAATTGCACATTCTGTCCAGATGTTTAACCCGAACCTGTAGTGTTAGTTATTTTTTTTGAATACCCAATAGTTGTTGGGCTTAAAGGCATTTGCATTTTTCATTTCAATATACATTTTACAGCATTCCTTTAATATTCATTCTTCGAATTTTCTTCAAGGAATAAATGTGTTTTAATTTCTGGAAATGGACTTTATTTGCATTCATTTCCACCAAAAACTTTAAAAAGAAGAGAAAATTAAAATATACACTGAAATTGAAACATTTTTCAGCTTTCATAAATTATTTCGCACAATTTTGCTGGCATTTCTAATCAATTTGAATGAATTTTTAATTAATTATATTCAACGAGTTGTTCTCCTGTTGAGCTTACAGTGGTTATGTTTTCCCACATAAAGTAAAAGACCGCCGATATTATTTAAATTGTAATCTTTAATTTATAATATATATTTGTTAGAGCGAAAAATAAGCAAAAATTTATTGAAGAAATGTAAAGGAAAAAAAAGTTGGATTGGGTGGAACTTACTCTATATTTCAGACACTTGGAATTAAAAAAAAGGATTTTATTAATTGTAAAATTTTCAGAAGCAAAATAATAATCTATAAAGCACAAAATCAACGCCTTTAGTTGTTTGAGTTGAGAACAGATGATGGCAGAGAAGACGGCAGAAGTTATTTTCGAGAAAAATATTTTTTTTCAAAAAACATTTTTTTTTACATTTGTAAGGTGCATAATTTTTTCCTACATCTTATAGATAGTGCCAGAAAACCATTAATTGTTAAGTTTTGGAAAATCAAGCATTTCTTTTACGAAGAATTGAGCCTTTAAAAAAATGCTTGGATTATTTTTTTTTATCCAAACAAAAATTTGAAAATTTGAACCCTCACTGCTATACAAACCTTAGGTGTACAATTAGAAACAATCAAAATAAATAAAATTAAAAAATAAAATAAAACACACAACTGCGTCACACGGACTTGCTCTTATGTAATAAGCTAAGAATTTTAAAAAAATTAATGTTATTATGTTATTAAAAAAAAATGACTATAAAACAAGGAAATATTAGTTTATGTAAGAACACTAATTATGGGTCAAGTTTTTTCAAACATTTAAGAAAAAATTTGGTACGCCAACTTAAAGCTTTTATTATTGGATGCATAAATATTAAATTTCAAAAAATATTGACACGTATACTTGAGGTATCGAATTTTCAAAAAAAATGTTATTTTTAGATATAATATTTTTTTTCTCACATCGTATAGATATTATGTATTAATAAACTTATAGTTGTCAAGTTTTAAGAAAATCAAGCATGAGGTTTTTATAATATGAAGCTAGGCATGTCGTTAAGTTTAAGTCTATAGTTGTAAGGAGGAGGGAGTTCATAGGGATTTTCCCAATCTAAATCTCTGAGCGTAAACCTCAAAAATCTTTTTTGCACTTGTTTTAACCTGGATTTATGACAATCATATGGGCTGACAATCATATTCCAAAATGGGTGGAACAAACGATATAAAAATCTGTTGGATAATGAAATGATCGGAAAACTATCTCCACTCTCTTTTAATCCAATCTTGAATTGGCCTTGAAGTATTTTATGATTTTAAGTTTACAATCAAAAAATACACCAAGGACATTTTTATCACTCACACTACGTGACACGAGTAAGCCGTTAAATAAACATTTAAAAGAAGAAACAGAAAACATTTTTGTAAAACTTATAGTTTTGCTGCAACTCTTCAAAATCTTTAGTATTCGAAATATGTTTGAAGATTGTAACATCGTCCACATAAATCAGACAGTTTTAGTACTTTAAGACAGATGGCACGTCGTTAATATATAAAATAAAAAGGGCTGGGCCTAAATGGCTTGCCTGTGGTATTCCAGCATTAACTTTAAATTGATTCGATTCGCAGTCGTTGAAAAGTACCGAGTATTATCTATCAAATAAATAAGATTAAATCCATTTTACAATATGTTCCTAGTTGCCTTAATTTAAATAGCAATGCTCGATGAAAGAGTTTGGCAAACACCTTGCTGAAGTCTGTAAAGACGCATTCTACTTGCATTTTGTTCTTAAATGAGTCAATGGAATTTTCAGTCAATTCCAGTAAAGGAGTTGAGCAGTTGTAAAACCATGTTTATTTGGAAATATACGTGATTTCATATAAAAGCATAAAGTTTCACAAATAAAAGCCTAGAAAAGTTTTCGAATAACCGATAAATCTAGCAATAGCTGTATAATTTTTGATTTCATCTTTTTTACCTTTCTTATATAGAAGTATTATAAAATAATATTTCCAAATAGATGGAAATACGCAAGAGGACACTGGTAGTTAAAAATAACGGACAAAGATAACGACAAGTGACTTAGACAGTTTTTCAAAATAGTAAAAGGTATAGATACCATCAGGTCCTGGTATACAACATATAAACTTTGCAATGTTTTCAGTATTTATATATATTAAAGTTAAGGTCAGTCAAGTAAGAAAAAGATTTCAAAAGCCCAGAGTCTTGGTCAACTTCGTCGAAATCAGCACAGTTCAAAATATCAAAGCTTAAGCTATCACAGATGATGTTAGTATTACAGTCGAAGGAACTTTGAAAAAAAGTCAGAACATAGTTGTAGTTGTGTTATAGATAGATAGATCTTTATTGTAACTGAATTTCTTATAATTTTTGTTTCCTAGATTGCACAATTTACAGAGATATGGTTTCTTATACCTTACTACTGAAAAATATTACAATATGTATTCAATTTATATCACAGATTTATTATATTATATTTGAAGGAAAAGTTACAAGAAAAAACCTTCATTAATTACACATTTTAATTTGTCCATAGGGAGAGAGAAGTGGGGTACAGAAAACTGTCTTGAGATGTTATTTCCATTTAGTATCACAGATATATATGTATTATAATAGTAAATAAATAAATAAATTAATAAATTAATAAATTAATAAATAAATAAATAAATAAATAAATAAATAAATAAATAAATAAATAAATAAATAAATAAATAAAATAAAAAAATAAATAAATAAATAAATAGATAAATAAATAAATAACAAATAATTAAATACATAACTGAACATGACGTTAAATAAGTTAATTAACAAACAAAAATAAAGTCAGAAACAAATTTTAATATTTAAATGAATAATAAATGGTTAGGTAAGCAAAACAAAAAAAAATTAAACAAAAATAAATAAATTAAATTGAGAGACAAATCAATAAATAAATAAATAAATAAACAAGTAAATAATAAATATACAAATAAATAAATGAATAATAAATAAATAAATAAACAACAATAAATAAGTAAACAAAATTAAGAAAACAACGACATATTTAAAAAAAAAAACAAGTAAATACAATGATAAATAAATAAATAAAAAAAGGATATTAATAATAAATAAATAAATAAAAACTCTATGAATATATAAAAATTGAATTAATAATAATAGTTTACATACAACATCTTAAGCAGCTAAGTTAGAGTTTAAACTATTATCCGAATTATTGCAGGATAAAATATAACGATAATGTAGTTTGGAAATTCTAACTGAAACTTTATCAATATTTGTTATTCTATGAAGTTCTTCTGTGGAAAAGTGCCATGGAAGATTAAGCATGATTTTTAAAATCTTATTTTGCATAACCTACAATTTTTGTATATGAGTCTGAGCGCATTTTCCCCAGGCAGGCGAACCATAAAAAATTATATGTACTTTGGAAGATATACTTAAATATCATTGATTTGTTTTCAGTGCTCATTTTTGACTTCCGGTTGGTAAATGGATAAAGTATTTTGATTACTGTATTTAATTTATTTAACGTTTGCTGAACGTGCACATTAAAGGTCAATGTTTTATCCAGGTGTACCCCAAGATACTTTGCACTTGATTTCCACTCAATTTCCACTCCATTCAATTGTAGATTGTTGTTAGGCTGTAAACAGGGTTTAATTTTTCTCGTAAAAAAAAGAGCCTGTGTCTTTGATGCATTTATTTTAATTTTCCAATTATTGAAATAAACTTGAATAGTATTCAGAGCAGATTGCAAATTGGTTTCAATACAAAACCCAGTTGAATCTGATGAATAAATGCATGTGTCATCGGCAAATATTGCAGATTCACAATTTTGAAGCTTTGGAAAATTGTAGGTATAAATATTATTCAATTCAATTCAATTTTGTTTTATTGAACATACTATTTACAATTTGGCTTACAACTAATAAGATACTACATATGTATGAAAGTTTACATTTGTTGGCTCATAGGGGGCCTAACTATGTATATATTATAGTGACTTAAGTTTAATTATTTTTATATAAAATTTACATGACGAAAAAAAAATTAAATTTAAAATGTCGGTTATATTGTCCTCAGGGTGTTCATTCCTGGTTGTCAGTGGTGATTTTTGTTGGTTGTGGGCAGGGATGGCGTTTTAGCCGCGGTGGTAGGCTGACCCAATGTCAGCGTAGAACGAGACTACTTCCTCGTTATCCATGATTACGTTGTCATCCAGAGTTTCCATCACACTGAGGTACTTCGGCTCGGGATGTCGTTGTTCTGTGGTCATCCTTCTCATAAGCTGATTCGGGTGGTCGATGATGTTCCTCATTAGTTTCTTCGTTGAATGAACTAGATATTTGTCCAGTGGGATTAAATTCGCTTCTGTGTAGAGATGCTCGTTCCTGTAGTGCTTCTGTCGTTGACGGTCGAAGTAGAGTCCAGTGCAGATCCTCAGTATCTTCCTTTCGAATAGTTGAAGTTCCTTCATAGCTGTCTTCGAGATGGAAAACCAGACTGGGAAGGAATAGCTGATCACTAGTCGCAGGAGCTGCTTGTATATTAATATCTTTGTCGGTTGGCTAAGACCTGATCTTCTTTTCAACAATGGGTGCAAACGGCTGAAGGCCCAGCTGGCCTTTTTCAGAACATTTCTTGAGTGCAGGTTAAACCTTAGCAACTCATTGAAGTGCACTCCCAGGTACTTGACATTTGGCTTTGCCACTATGGAGGATCCGTCAGGGAGTCTTAGGACCAGATTTCTGCAAATTGTTGCGGTGCGAAGGCCTCTACCAGTTGAAGGTCTCCTGAAGCAGACAAGTTCCGATTTGGAAGTATTGATTCGGATGCCCCATTTCTGGTAGAATTGGAAGAGTCTGCTAATGTGGGTTTCTACTTTTTGGACAGCCATTAGAGGTGTCATTGATGTGGCTTAGGTGAGCGAGTCATCAGCATACAGAAGGTTCTCGCATCCAATTGGTGAAGGTTGGTCTGAAGTCATCAAGTTGTATAGGAAGGGGCCTAGTTTTGAGCCTTGGGCGACTCCAGCTCTGATGGTCTTCATGTTTAAATATTATATAAAATTGGACCTAGTACCGATCCTTGGGGTACGCCTGAAAGTTGGCCGAGCCTTTTAAGCTGTAGTAGATAGACGGGCAGAATTGCGAGACCCACATTTTTTGTATTATCTATCATCGTAATGTCAACTTTGATCAAAATATCGAGTTCCATTTTTTACGAGTGAATAACTTGCCATATAGTACCTATGTGTGCCGCAAGTAAAAATATGAATTCATTTGATTTTTAATACATATGCCTACATGCATTCGCTCTTCACGATCTTTATTTAGAAGCTCCTTGAAAATATCTAATAGTCCCTGCTCGGCGACTAAGTTACATTCAATTTTCGAACAGTCTGCATTCCTGTCTTTGAACCAGAAGCTTTTAGCAAGTAGACAAAAAGAAAATAAGGGTTGAAAAGGTTTTTTACTTAACTTGTTATACGCAAATCAAAGTCATATTCATTAAAAAATTGTTCGAATGTTCTTATCGTCTTGATTTTGATTATTTAAATAAATTGTTCACTTTTATAATCCTACAGTTCCTCATATCCCTGGAACCAAAATTTAAAATGTATTTTGAAGCCAATTTTATTGTTTAAAGTCTCGCTACTCTTGCTCTTTTGATAGATGATTTCACCTTTAAGTGAGAAAAACTTCTCTTTGACAGGAGATATTATTCGAATGCCTACGTCGTCGTCGTGCGAGAACTATGTATATTTCAAGAAAAAATTTAAATCAAGCTAAAGGGTGTTTCAATTGGTTCGTGTAGATTTTGGCGGCCTGTGGTGTTCCTTCGCAGTCGATTCTTTACCCCTAGGTGGTAATAATTGAGACGAGCGGTTTGGTAATAAGCCAACTTCCATTCCTACGTCAAAGGAAGTCAAGATTTGCTGAGAAAATCACCGCAATCCGTGAAAGTGAACAGCAGAACCCGAGGCAGTCCAGTCCTCGCCATGCACAAGAACTTCGCCTCTCGCCGACTTCAACTTGGCAAATTTTGAATCGGAACTTGGGCATACAACTGTACAAGATCTAACTGACTAAGGAGCTTAAATTTCAAGACTATAGATCTCGCCGTTTGTTCTCTAACTAGGCGTGTTGGTGGAGAGTCGCGTTTTTGAACGAATGGCTGTGTTAAACCGCAAAATTGTCATTTATTGGACGAAGTTTACCAAGTGTGAATTTTTGGCCGGCGGCGTTATTGGTCCGCACTTTTTTAAAGTGACGTCGGTGACGCGGTCGCCGTCAATGTGTAGCGTTACATAACGATCACGATGATAACCTTTTTCGTATGGCCAAAATGAAAATTACTTCAAGGAGGGGTCCTGTTGTAGAACCCATTGCGGGTTCACGCTGTACCGCGGAACTGTTCTTCCTCTCTTTTCTTCCTTCTGAGAAGGTGGCTGGCGTAGATACAGATCTTGTTCCAGTTCTGTTTGCTGGCCAGCATCTTTTCGACGATGTTCTCTGGAGTGATGATACCGATTTTTCTCTGCAGTTCTTCTCTTTCAGGTTTCCATCTGCTGCAGGTGAAAAAGGTACATATGTTGCGCGTCATCTTGTTGAGAGTCCCCGAACTGGCAGGCTGGACTGCTCGTTTTGCCTATCCTGGGAGAAAGGCGTTAAAGTATCCGTGTCCGGTGAGTAACTGGGTGACGTAGTAGTTAACCTCACCGTGTTTCCGGTCCTTCTATTCAGCCACGTTTCTGATCAGCCTCGCCATCCATCTTCCTCTCCTTTCTGAGTTCCACTGCTTTCCGAGCTCCAACGCTCTTGCCACTTCTGTTTCATCAGCTGCTTAGCCTCCTCGGACGCCGCTTCCACTCCCATTTCCACCTTTTTGTCATAGACGTACTTCCTTTCCGTCGCTAAGAGGTCGATAGGGGTTATTCCAGTGACTACAAGGATGGCTGGTTCCGACACCGTTCCGTAAGAGCTGGCCACACGTAGGGCTCCGCATCTTTGCACTGCCGCCATCTGTTTCCGGTACTTCTCCTGCTTAAGTGAAGAATGGAGTGTGTTGTAACCATTAGTACCCATCGTTTACTAGCCGTTGGCTCCCCTACGTTCGCCATCAGTCTGCTCAGCGATGTGGTAGTTTTTGAGGCTCTTTCCATTGCTGCCTTTATTTGGTGCCAGTAGGTAAGCTTTGTATCGAGTCTCAATCCCAAGTACTTCACCGCCACGCTGCTTCTTATAGCTTCGGCCCCATTTTAGAAGTCGATTTGTGTGGGAATCCTCTTCTTCGTCAGAAGGACTATCTCAGTTTTCTCTAAACCCGATAGCATACATGGGCCTTCAAATAATTTGTTAATATTTCACATACAGCTTGTCTTATTCCATTTCAAGATCTACCCGCCTTTATATCAATTCGAAGAAACTGACTACCTTGAATCTAGGGTTAAGCAAGAAACCTTACTTATTTCATAGCTTTCTCAGGTGTTTGGTTCACAGGTGATATAATCAACAAACTTGTATGTTGAAATGTGCTTTATTTGTATTGCATGTAATTCAACATTTAGATGCTAATTAAGATATTTTGTTCCAGAAAATCATTTAACCCTTTAACTGAATCGGAAAAAAGGACCTAAGCAAATAGTAACATTAGGAGAAGCCTTTGATAAGTGTATACGTGGGATGTATTTAGTGGGCGCTAGTTAAAGATCTGTTTATGTCAATCTCTATTCAAACCGTAATTGGTTTGGTAGCTGAATGAGCATATAACCAATTAACAAACTCACGGTTGTTTTAACAAAATTAATGTAATCCTCATGTTAAGAGTAATTCTAGGTAATTATTCTTCTCTCTTAATTTGGTTGTATTAAAGTTGTATTTAACACTTAATAGACTGCAGTGTAGAATAATTCCAGAAAATTAATTTTATATATTTCGTTTGCAATTAAGAAATCTTTTGAACTTGCATATTCTCTCACTAAGGTCTTTCTTATACAATACAACAGTAGTTCATTACAATTTTGTATTTGCTGTAAGGTCCTATATAGTAACCCTTGGCATAATTCTAAAATAAAAAAACGAAAAGTTAAAATTGTATAGTAAGGAAAAAACACAGGAGGTGGGTGAAGAAAATTATAGGGTGAAGTAACAGGGGAGAGAATTTCGAATGAATGGCTTAGAGGTGTGGAAATCAAAAACATTCGAGAAATTGTTGGTACGAGTATTTCGCAGCATTCGGGACATGGGATTGTAATAGCTTCAATAAGTGCGGTGAAAAGGGATGTGGAAAAAGGGTACTGACCTAAGATTACGCCGATTAGTATTAAGAGAAACAACACTCAACAGTGCAGGTCAGTAGTCAAAAACAAAAAGTACATCTCCGGTTTGAAGTCAGTTTTCAAGGGATTGAAGGTCGATCAGCAATCAGCTATAAGTGATCAAAATTAGGTGGAAGTCGATAGTGATCATCCCACGTAAGACTACGTATAGAAAATCCAATAAATCTACGCTGGGTGGCTTAAATCCGTTTGATTTCGGTTATTTGATAAGGGGCCCATGAGACGTGTATTCAAGAATGGGTCGAACAAAGGAAACGATAAGAGATTTCGTAACATACAGATCAGAGAAGTCTTTTAACCAGTGTTTAATATAACCAAGTGTCGAGGTGGCTTTATTGATAACGTTGTCAAGGTGGTACCGAAAGTTTAGATCCCGATCACAAATGACTCCTAAGTCTGTCTTTTGGTACCCCGGAATGTATATTAAGAAGAATGGAGAGAGATGATCTAAAACGGATGATATATTTTCTATTGGTCAAGTATGAATTGAGCCATAAGATGAAGAGAGTAGAGAGGACCCAAGGTTATTAATTCAAAAAATAATAATTTTATGAGGCATTTTGTCGAAAGCTTTGCTAAAGTCGGTAGCAATAACTTCGATTTCACCTCCATCATCTTCTTTTACCAGGTTTATAGTTATTGATCTGCCCGCCACAAAACCATTTTGAACCTTCGAACATTTTTGGTATGATAGTCTTGCTATGAGGCGATATTTTGAATAATCATTTTTGGAACCTTTTTTGTGGATATGAATTATACATATATACGATTTTTTCCACGATTGAGAAAAGGTGCCTTTCAAATTAGAAATTGAGAATAGGTTAGTCAGTGGCTAAATGAAGGCATTTATGCATTTTTTTAGGACGATAGCTGGCACCCCATCTGGTCCGGTAGAGTAATCATCTTTAAGTTTTTTGATTTTGCTTGACTTATAGGTACTATAAGGCAAGTTATGCATTCATAAAAAAACTCAAACTTGTAATACACTAATAAGTAATATAATGTGGAATTGACACGTGTAGCGGTTCCAAATGTAAGTTTTCTGTTACTTTGGACGATCTTCTCGAGTTGTAAAGTGATTCGACCAATGGCATCGCTCGTTCTATCGCCCAATGCTCGTTGTATTTTGTTTGAAAAGAAAAGGACGCAGACGAAGAAGCTGGTCTTGTAAATCAGTCATTGATGCTAATTCAGTTTGTCTAGTTGATTCAAAAATAAAAAAGTCTTTGTTAAAAATTTAAAATAAAAAGAGTATTTCTTAACGCTGATGATTAAAAACACTAGATTTTGATCAAAAATGACAAATGATTACTATGATAGCGAAGACGAAAAAAGTGGGTCTGTCTTTTCGACTAAAGCCGATTTTTTTTATATTGGGTTGATAATATTTTTAATTTGAGGGGGCGACCTCACAATATTTTTTAAGACCAAAAATAACGGTACCTGCCATACGATTTTTTTTTTCGAAATCTTATAAATATTTTTTTTTTCTCAAAAACTGTTCGGAATATTTTTTTTTAAGAATTCAAAAACTTCCTTTTAAATAAAGCTGGGTAATGGTTCAAAAACAAATTTCCGAAAAATGTTTATTAATGGTACCCCTATTGGACCTTTTTTTTTTAAATTTTATCAAAAACGGTAGAACCGATTTTGATAATTTATTGTATACTAAAGCTCTCCAAATGTTTAAATATTATTGTGTTTTCTAATTTTCAAAAGATTTTTGAAAAAAAAAAAATCAAATTCACTTTTTTTTTTTTTTTTTTAAGTTTCTTAATATAATCTATAAGATATGAGAACAAAATTTTATTTTACCTAAAAAAAAACGGTACACACCATGCAAATGTTAAAAAATTATTTTCAAAAATCGTATTTTTCTCGAAAATGGCGATTAGTATTTTGATAATTTTTGTTTTCGATTAATTTTTAAGATTTATTATTTAATAGAAAAAAAATTTGAAATTAAGATATTACTGACTGTAACTGCTACCGTTTTTCCAAACTTTGAATTTCTCGCTATCGGCATAATGGATTTTAATGAAATTTCTAAGAAGCTTAAAAAACATTGCATTTCAAAACAAAAAATATTTTTGGAATTAAAAAAAAAAAAACACAAAAAATTCTTTTTTTTTCTTGGAAAATTCAATATGTACCTCGAAAACGGCTGAATATTTTTTTGTGTAATTAAATTTTTATTCGTACGTTTTAAAAAAATTGTATACAAAAGCTTATTTTTTTAAGAAACCACTACAATGACCTATAATTTTTGTTCTTGCATAAAAGACAATTACTTGAAACACATGGCATCTAGTTTTTACCTCCAACCACAAAAACAGTTGTTTTAGTCATTTATAAAATGATTCTTATGGTTATGAATATTTTTCTCTAGTAACATTCATTAAACATTTTATTCTTTTACATAAGAGCAAGTTCCAGTCGTGCATTTTATTTTTCTTGTGATTTTATTTTATACCACATAATGTATATATACTCGTAAATCAAACTTATTCCTAAAAAGCCCAAATATTTAAAAACTTAATATTACCTTGTTCATGAAATAATTATTAAATTTATCCTACATCAGAAAAGTGTTCCCATCAAGATTTACGATCATAATGCAATCAAGTTTCCAATCCATCTTTTAATGGCCTTAACTTAACACACAATTTTCCATCGTCATCTATTTGGTCTTCGGTTCTACAAAATATAGATACTCGTTATGCCGTTTTATTTGTCATTTTTATCCTTCATCAAAACGTTATATGTATATCTGATTTACTACTTTGAAAACAAAAAAGACTTGATTATTATTAGTTCAATTTTCATTAAGAAATCCAATAAATAAAGTTATTGTTTTTCATCAGTATCTGAATACAGTATCTAAAAACCCCTCAAATTATGGGAAGGGATATCAAAAATTAAGCCGTATTTGTGTTAAGCTATGATTCATCCTTCTCTTATGTCTCCTTATAGCATAGACACATTTTTGTTATAGTTCATATGTACATATATTCCTTAAATGCCAAATGAATGGCAGTTCATAAAAGTTTAATGAAGGTACGTTTATGAAAACGCACGATTTTCCAACGATAATATCAACCGGAATCAATGTTTGTGTTCTTAAACAACTAATCCTCAATTATTTCACAGACATTTTCAAAACAAGTTTATTTGCGATACGCGCACTGTATAGATAAGAGACATTTTACAATCTTAAAAAATTGAATCCAAGCTACACAAAAATGTAAGAAAGCTCTTCAATAAAGCAAAGAGTGTTGACCAAATAATAACGGGGAAATAAGGAGAGCTAAGAGAAATAGTTTTGCGAATTTCTGTGAGGGCATTTCGTCGACACCTGCAGCACCAAGATTACACAAGGCTCTAGCCAAAGATAACACATTAACCCCTTTGGCACTTCGTTACGCCGATGGTAGCTTCACTGAAAACGAGGAGCAAAGGTCAACCCTACTGCTAAATACTCATTTTCAAGGCAGCTCACCAATGGTAGGAAATATGATAGAGAGAATAAATCTAAGGCCTAACCGGGAAGACTGGAAGATAGCTTCGACTATCTGTTCAGGCAATAGGATTGAATGGGCGTTAAGTACCTTTCAATCTTTCAAATCACCGGGCGTAGATGGCATCTTTCCTGCGCTCTTGCAGAAAGGTAAAGAGGAACTGATGCTATCTTATTAGACTGCTTCGAAGTAGTATTGCACTTGGGTACATACCAAGTCTATGGAGAAGAGCAAAGGTAATTTTCATCCGCAAAGTGGGGAAAAAGATACCACACATCCTAAGTCATTCAGGCCAATAAGCTTAACATCCTTCTTACTGAAAACTTTAGAAAAGGTAATTGATAACTTCATTAGATCGGAAGTATTAGTAAACATGACCCTTATTCACCGTCAGCATGCTTACAGAGCGGGTAGATCCATAGAAACCGCTCTGTACGAACCAACTAATACAATACAGAGAGCTTTAGATATTAAATAAACGGCATTATGCGCCTTCCTTGATATTGAGAGGGCCTTCATTCGGCTCTAGAAAGGAAGAGAGTTCCTATCACTATAGTCAGATGGATAAGTAAAATGATTAGTACAAGAACGGCGGCGGAAGCATACGCAGGACTAAACGTCCAGAAACTCATCACCCTTGCTGTGGAGTCTTGTAGTTGATGAATTACTAGAAAGTCTAACCTCCCAAGGGATTTGATGTATTGGCTTTTCGTTATAACGGCACTGGGGAAGTACGAAGAAACTCTTTGTGATATAGTCCAGAGAGGGCTGTCTATAACTAGGAAATGGTGTATATCTGTGGGACTTAACATCAACCCTAGCAAACCGATAGTACCATTTACCAGTAAAATACTTCTACCTCGCATGAAACCCATTCGGTTGGCGGGAGAAGTAATTGACAACCAGAGGGAGGTCAAATATTTAGGAGTTACACTAGATAGCAAACTCCTCTGGAACAGGCATGTCGCAATAACTGTCGGGAAAGCCACAAATGCCCTTATGATATGCAAGAGACTTGCAGGTAAATCATGTGGCTGCAAGCCAAACATCATAAGATGGATGTACACCATGATGCTAAGACCCATTATTACCTATGGGGCGATTGCATGGCATAAAAAAACCGAACTAAACACAACTAGAAAATCACTAGACAAATTGCAAAGGCTTGCATGTATATGCATAACAGGAGCAATGAGAACTTACCCTACAGCAGCGATGGAAACCATCCCTAATCTGAATCCACTACACGTGGCCATTGAAAATGCTGCTAAGGGAGCCATAATGAGATTTGCCAAGGAGGGTAATGGGACGGGTAAAATTATTGGAAACAGGGAAAAAGACTCGATAATTCGGTCAGCAGTAACAAACGTTCTTGACATCCCAAGAGATGGTATGATCAAAAGATATAACTTCGAAAAACATTTCAAAACGGATTTAAGTTACATAAAAGACTGGCTAGGCGAAACAATAAACTACAGTCTTAAGGAAAATACCATCAAATGGTACACTGATGGATCGAGGACAGCTGATGGGACTGGTGCTGGAGTTTTTGGGCCTAGAACTAAACTCTCCTTACCGATGGGACAGTCCACTAGCATATTCCAGGCAGAAGTAAATGCCATAGGCATATGTGCTGGAAGAAACCTCGCTAGGAAATATAAAAACCAAAATATTGCCATCATGTCAGACAGTCAGGCTGCACTAAAAGCACTAAGCTCCTACGCCATTAGTTCCAAACTTGTTTAGGGATGCGTGATTAAGCTTAACAAACTAGGTGTTCTATCTTAATGTTCCTTTTAATAAAACACACTTTTAATTTTAATTCATTTTTATTTACGTGATGGTTTAACCATTCACTTTGAGTTCTTCTTTTCAACTAACTTAGTATTAATCTAATATAACATATAACATATGTAGGTAGAGAAAGCTTTAAAATATAACAACATGAGAGATTATAACAATATAACATTTTTCCCCCTATAATTTTAAGTTTTCTCATATAATTTGATTACTTATAATATAATTATAAAATATTTAATTCTTATATAATATCTTATATAATATTTTTTTTTTTTTTTTTTTTTTAAATATAATCTTTTATTTTACTTTATGAATATCACCAAGGCTAAAAGTTTTTCAGAATTATTATTGATATCATAATAACATAAAAAAAATAAATTCATATTAAATCAAAAATAGTAATTCATAATATTCATAATTTATATTCCTTTTCTATTTTTATTCATTTTTATATCATAATAGATAGATTTAAGATGGTTCGAAACGCTCTACAGGTTTTCTTATTCTAGTCGGATATCTTTTACATTGTTCGACAACTAATTTTTCTGAACCGTCTGCATTGACATTTTGTGCATCAGACTCTTTATCTTTATTGGCCGTATAAGTGTTTTTATGTTCGTTTTGACTTTTTTCATTTACTGAAACTTTATCATCGACTCTTGAAATTATACAATCATCAACTTCTAATTCATGTCTTTCAGGTATTTTGTAATTACTTCGGCACGGTATAATTTGATCTGAATGACGCTTCCATCTCTCCCCACTATCAGTTTTAATGGTATATGTAACAGGCCCTAATTGCTCTTCAATAACACCGTTCACCCATTTATTCCCTGTATTTCTATAATCCCGAACTAAAACTGAATCTTCTTTTTCAAATGTTCTTTCTTTTCTCTCTAAATTTTGTTTCAATTTATCTTGTTTTACAATTATGTCTTCCCTTGGATCTGGTCTTATAAGATCGAATCTGGTTCTAAGTTTTCGCTTCAACAAAAGATTTGCTGGACTGTCATTTGTTGTTGAATGCGTTGCAATTCTATAATCAAATAGAAACCTCGCTAGCGCTGCTTCTGAATCTGATCCCTCAAACTTTTTTAGGCAATTTTTTACAATTTTAACCGCACTTTCAGCCTGCCCATTCGTCGCAGGATGATATGGTGGAGAAAAGGTATGATTTATCCCATTAGATTTCATAAACAAGTTAAATTCACGAGAAGTGAATGTTCTGCCATTATCTGTTACGATATGTTCCGGCAACCCAAATCTCGAAAATACCTCTCGCAACTTAGAGATTGTATATTTTGAGTCCATTGATGACATATTGAAAACCTCAATCCATTTCGAGAATGCATCCTCTAAGACTAAGTAAGTTTTTCCTCGAAACGGCCCCAAGAAATCTAAATGTAACCTCTTCCAAGCTCCCTTTGGAACTTCCCAAAAATGAGATCTATCTTTTGGCGGATTCTGTCTATATTTTTGACATTCAACACAATCATTGGCAATATCAACTATGTCATTATCCATAGAGGGCCACCAAAAATAACCCCTTGCGATAGATTTCATTTTTGTTATTCCTAAGTGGTTTAAATGCAATTCTTTTAGTAAGACTTTTCTTATGTCTTCGGGGACAATAACACGATAACCCCACATTAAAACTCCTTGTTCTATTGTCAATTCTTCTTGCCTTTGCAAAAATGGCTTAATATTTTCAATTACGACATTAGGCCATCCAAACTGTACATAACCTACTACCTGCGATAATATTGGGTCTTTCATCGTGCTACTCTTTATAAGCTTCCGATCTAAAATTCGTTGTTCTTCAATTAGATTTAGATAAGATTTCTCTTCATGTTCGTCACTCTCTTCACTTATGAGAGGAACACGCGATAGGCCATCCGCTACTTGATTGTTTTCAGATCTCACAAAAACTATATCATAATCATACCCGGACAAAAACACTGAATATCTTTGAAGCCTACTTGCTGCCATAAGAGGAATCCCCTTTTTTGGACCAAAAATACTCACAATAGGTTTACAGTCACATCGAATTGTAAAATGTCGACCCCATAACAACCTATTGAATTTCATGACTCCAAAGACAATGGCAAGCGCTTCCTTATCTATTTGACTGTAGTGTTGCTCAGATTTTGTTAGTGTCCGGGACGCGAATCCAATTGGCCTTTCAGTTCCCTGCATTTTATGTTGCAGAACTGCCCCTATCCCGTACTGGGATGCGTCACAAGAAAGAATCACTGGAATTAATGGATCATAATGAACTAAAATCTTGTTACCTGTTAGTAACTTTTTGATCTCATTAAATGCATCAATGCGTTTCTTATTAAAATTCCACACCACATTTTTCTTCAAGAGATTCAACATTGGGGCTTCGATTGTAGACAAATCTTGTAAAAATTTCCTATAAAAATTTACAAGTCCTAAAAAGGACTGAAGCTCACTTACATTTTTTGGATATGGCGCATCAATAATTGCCTTAACTTTGTCCTCATTTGGACGAATTCCTTGCTTGGAGATAC
Organism: Chrysotoxum bicinctum; assembly: GCA_911387755.1. NCBI lineage: Eukaryota > Metazoa > Arthropoda > Insecta > Diptera > Syrphidae > Chrysotoxum > Chrysotoxum bicinctum. The sequence continues at coordinate 118,024,477 of OU426989.1, read as the reverse complement.
GGAACCCTAAAAAAGTTATTTCATCTTTAAAAAACTGGCCTTTATGTTTACTAACCGTCAACCCCATTTCATTAAACAATTCACATACTTTTAAGAGCGTATCATAGTGCTCTTTTATATTATCACCAAAAATTAGAACCTCATCAAAATACACTCTTACATTTTTGACTTGTCGAAGTTTTAAACTAATTTTATTCTGAAAAATGGCAGGGGCAACGTTTATACCATATGGAACCCTATTATATGTCATGTCACCTTGGAGTGTCGTTATTGTGACCAAGTTTTTGGATTCATTATCCAGTACCATTTGTTGATATGCGTGACTCAAGTCCAGAATTGTGAACCTTCCCCCAGTTTTAATACCTGTCATTAGGTCATCAATTTTAGGAATTGTCGAATTTTCCGGAATCAAATGCTTATTGATGGTGATTCTATAATCGCCGCATATTCTCACTGTACCATCTGGTTTCAGCACCGGTACTATTGGTGTGCCCCACCCATTTGTCTCAACCCTAACCAAAATGTTTTCTTTTAGAAGGCGGTCTAGCTCCGCGTTAACTTTTTCCTCTAGAGCAATTGGAAGAGAACGTGCTGGAACATATTTTGGTGTTGTACCGTCAACTACCCGGATTTTCACTGGTTTATCCTTCAGAGTTCCTAACTTGTCACAAAAAAACACTAGGAAAAGCTTCATACAATTTAGCTTTAAATGACTCATTATTCCCTATCATTTCCTCCATAGCCTTAACCTCAATACTAAATACTTGCTTATCTTGCAAAGATATATTAAGCTCCTGAAGCCACTCGCGACCTACCAGCATTTGCGAACCACCAGCAACAACATACGCATTTAATGGAAGCATCATCGATCTGTACTCTACCTGCAACTCAATCATTCCAATTGGAGAAATTTTATTTCCCGTATAAGATTTTAAAATTAAATCACTTTTCTTAAGAGGTCGATGAGAAAACTTTTCGCGATACTCATTTTCAGACAAAACCGACACCCCAGCACCCGTATCCACTTGGATACATCTAGGTATGCCATCAATTTTCACATCAATCGTAAACGGATCAGAAATTTTATATATTGGCACAGGCTCGCAAGTAAAAAGGCTCATGCACTTGTCAATATTATTCTCATTGTTATTTTCTCCTGTTTCCATTTCCATATAATTATTTTGGAATTTAGCTTTATAACAAACAGCTTTTAAATGACCCTTTCGCCCACATATTACACAATCATAATTCTTAAATTTACAGTCTTTTTTCAAATGATTCGCCTTACCACAACATTTACAACTGTACCTACTGCCCTTGCTGCCACTCTGCCCGTTTCTGCTACCATGGTGTTCTCCACTGCTGCTACTCTCTTGATGAACAGCACTTTTGGCATTGCTGTTCGTCATTGCCGTATGCTGCTGCTTCTGCCGATATTGTTGTTGATTCGCTCCTCGTCTGCTTACTTTATCTTGTTTGATAAAGTGAACTGCTGCTGATGACGTGTTCGAAATTACATCTCTTTCCATTAGCTCAATGCCCGTTGCAATCTCGATGACTTTACTGAACGTGAGATCTTCTTCTTTCTCCGCTCTGAACTTTCGTTTGACGTCTTGATTGCGGACACCACTAACAAAACGGTCCCTTAACTGTTCGTTCAAATTACTACCAAACTTGCAATGTGTTGCGAGCTTTCTCAAATCCACGACATACTCTGCGATGCTTTCCCCAACTTGTTGGTCCCGTTTCGAGAATTTAATTCGCTCTGATAGGAAGTATGGTGCTGGATTTAAATGTTCTCTGATTAACTTCACGATCACATCATAACTTTTTGAACTTGGAGTCTCAGGAGAGCATAATGTTTTTAATAAATTATACATTTTTGGACCTACACAGGCAAGAAGGGTGCTCACTTTAATTTCAGGTTTTATATTATTTGCCGTCAAGAACAATTCAAATCTTTCGATATAATTTTCCCACGCTTCTTCAGCCTCATCAAACTGATTAAATGGACCCGTTATGTTTGCCATTTTATTTTAATATTATTTTTGTACTTTTACATGTACTCAAATTAAGTGTTTTGTTTTTAAAACTTTGCACACTTTTGTTCACTTTTTTTTTTTATTGTTTGACCTCGTCGCCAATTTGTTCTATCTTAAACTTAATGTTCCTTTTAATAAAACACACTTTTAATTTTAATTCATTTTTATTTACGTGATGGTTTAACCATTCACTTTGAGTTCTTCTTTTCAACTAACTTAGTATTAATCTAATATAACATATAACATATGTAGGTAGAGAAAGCTTTAAAATATAACAACATGAGAGATTATAACAATATAACACTAGGCAAGAAAAACACTGTCACGCTTCATTGGGTACCAGGCCACGTTGGTGTCCAGGGCAACGAAGTGGACTCCTTAGCAAAAATAGGTGCATCGACACCCCTTACAGGGCCAGAGCCCTACTGCGGAATAGGAGAAAACGTGATCAAAAACAAATTCAAAATAGAAGAGGAGACAAAAAGATCAAAAATCTGGAAAGAACTCCCTAAGATGAGACAGGAAAAACTCCTACTTGGGTACTACAACCGAGAGCGTTTTCTAACCTGCATTAGCTTAAGTAGGAACAACCTCAGGGAAATCACGGGGCTTCTCACAGGCCACTGTAGGTTGAGAAGACACCTCAACATTCTTGGCCTGGTGAACAACGCGACTTGCAGATTCTGCAACATTCACGAAGAGACACCTGACCACATACTGGGGAAATGTGATGCACTCGTGCATCAAAGGCACAGGTATCTGGGCAAGCACCACATAAAAGAGAGTGAATTATCATCTCTTAAAATACTCCAAATACTTCGATTCCTCAGAGGAGCAGATTTGGAGAAAGAACTGTAATGATGAGCCAACCTCATCCATTCATTCATTCATATACACAAAAATGTTCAGTACAATAGAAACTAATGTTAAAACCATTATTGGGTGATCCCCAAAAAAAATATTAGCACATTAAATAAAAAAACACAAATTAGCTATGAAATTTAGCTCAGCAAAGTATAACAAAATAGACAATACATCCTTATTGCGATTGTCAATAATGAATTGTTAGTTGTTATTTATCGAACATTTTTACTTGCGATATAGGTACTATAGGGCAAGTTCTGCATTTGGAAAAAAAATCGAACTCGAGATTTTGATCAAAGTTGACATTACGATGATAGCGAAGACGAATAAAGTGGGTCCGGCAATTCCGTCTGTCTGTCTGTCTGTCTGTCTGTCTGTCTGTCTGTATGTCTGTACCTCGATCTAGATCCTAAGCCACTGGACCTATTTTCTTCAAACTCGGTAGTTATGGGTCTTTGGTGATTCCCTAGAGGGGAAATTGAAATTTTTTTTTTAGCTCTAAAACTAACGGTACCCCCCATACACCCGTAATGCAAAATCTTATTTATCTCGAAAACGGCTCTAACGATTTTGATAAAAAAAAATTAGGTGTGATATTATGGACATGGACTACGTTTTGGTAAAAAAAAAATTTGGGGCAAAATGTTATTAACGGTACCTGTCATAGAACCGTTTTTTTGATTTTCGACTTTCTCATTAATGGCTCTAACGATTTTAACCAAAAATTTTCAGCAGGAGTCCCCCTCAGTTTAAAATAATATTGTATATAAAAATATTCGAAAAATTATTTGTTGGGTTTTTTTGAAAAATTTTTTTTTTTGAAAAATCAATATCTTCAAAACCTGAACGATTATTTTTTGAAATTATTTCCAAAAATCAATATTATTAAGTACTTAAAATTCGCATCCCACATTTTTTTCTTGAAAAATTTTAAAGAAATTTCTTATATAAAAAATTTATTTATTTAATAATAAAACGATTTTTTGAAGTTTGTTTGCATAAATTCATACTTTTCTAGAAATCAGACGGCAATTTCATTTTAAATTCATGTTTTATAATTATAAAATGTATCTTAAATTCCAAAGTACTTTTACATAAGAGCAAGTTCGTGCGATCCAGTCGTGCATTTTATTTTTAATCGGTACTGTCTTTGTCAACCATAAATGAATAGTTGTTAAATTGTTCTCCATTGTGAATTGAAAAATCGGTATTGTTAGTATCAATTGTCATCGACTTTATTGATATATATATTTTAGTTAGCCTTTTTCTTAGTTAACAATAATAAGTTTTTCTTCAAAGTGAAGGCAACAGCAAATTTATGGAGTGGTTATATAAGCAAAATATAGGCATAAGTTAGAGCCACTGACGAACTAATGCTATTTACTAGCAAAAATAAGTTACAGCCCTTCGCTCTACCCCGACTCAATAGCCAAAAACTTTTGCTCTTTTCCAATGCAAAAAACCTAGGTGTTATTCTAGGCCCTAATTTAAACTGGAAATTGAATATTGAAGAAAGGGTTAAGAGGGACTGCCTAGCTTTCTACGCCTCTAGTAAAACCATTGTTAGAAAGTGGGGTCTTCGATCTAAGATGATTTTGTCGAAATACACAGCCGTGGTACGACCGATCCTCACGTATTATTCGATTATGTGATAGCCCGTGCTTACCAAAGCAAATAACATCGATAAACTTTAGAAGGTACAAACAACTCCGAGCGTAGGCCACACAGTGGCTCTAAGATCTTGTCCAACTAATGCCTTAAGGGTGTTTCTGTACCTTTTACCACTTGACTTACACATTAAGTATCGAGAATCTTGCAGTGCATTATGGCAAAAGGAAGCGAATTCTTGGATTGCCATACTTTAAGGCCAATTCAATGTTAAGGAGTTAACGCAATAGAGATACTTTTGATCTCCTGCACCCCTGAAACAGGCATCAGTAAAGGTTTTAAGGTTATGTTCCCATCAAGAAAGAACTGGGATGATGGCGTCGTGACGAAAGACTTCGACAAAACAAGCTTATGGCTCAAAGATGAATCATTGGTTCGGGAATCTTTTCTGAGACTTTGAATATCCCTAGGTCGCTAAGACAACCCGACTTTACTTTCAAGCTAAATTACATGCTATCAAGGAAGCATGCAAGCTACTTAAACAAGATCCAAACCACAATCGGAATACGGCTATTATCACAGACAGTCAGGAGACTGTTAATTCCATTAATTCTAGTACATCATCCTCCAAATTGCGCCGGCGCCTTGCTGAACTTGCTAGCCTCAATATTAACCACAATTTCACTCTTATCTGGGTTCCGTGTCATTATGGCATTGATGGGCATGAACGGGCGGATGAGCTAGCCAGGTAAGAACCAGCTCCTCATAACTCACTTGCGGAAAGAGTCAATATTCCGCTCGGAGTTATGAAAGGCAATATTCTCTCAGTTTTTCTTAACGAAACAAACCGTAGATAAAGCAGTTTAACTAACTGCATTATATCTTGAAAGATCTGGCCCACCTATTTATAATTAATCACCAACACCTGATCTGGAGAGCATGCAGCGAAGCTGGGCATTCCCCACAACACTCACTGTCATAGCTGTGGAGACCAGCAGGAAAAGGACGAAATTCCTCCATTTCTTCCGCAAATCATTAGGATCTTTAGGAAGGGTATTTTTTGACGACATTGACAATTTTTCGGAAATGGTGGATCCTTTTTCTCAAAGTGACAAAATGGCTCTAGGACGAACTTCGGTGACTTCTATGCCGGGCCCCCGTTTGCCTCTTAAGATCCCGACCTATAGCGGACTTGGGGCTTTAACGGAGGTTTACGCTGCGGGAGTTGGATTATCTACTGTTTCAGCACCAGTCAATAAATTGCCGAGCTAGGCCCAGAGTAGAAGAGTGTGTTGGTCCGGTTAAGTGAGTGATCCGACTTCCGCATGATTGTGCAAAGGCAAACACATCATAAGAGACGACAAAAAAACCTACTAGATCCTTTCAATTTGTTAACTTAATCCAAAATGGATGACGCCTTGAGAATGTCCAAGATTTTCCATATCAACTCCATCCACAGGTTCATATGAGTTAAGGTCTTAAAATGCCAAACTTCAGCGCTAATTGGGCCACAGGGCCCGACTACCGGTGGACGAAATTTGCCTACCTACCTATGAATTTTTTTCCCGAACAGATGTTATCCGAGCTCTCGTGGCTTTTACAGGTTACAAAATATTTTAATATGTTCCTTTCAAAAATAAAAACTAGAATGATAATTTGGTTCAATGATTTTACTTTTAATACCACGAATTACATTTTGACAAAAAAATAACCATTACTTTTGGCGTTTTAAACGAACTTCATTATCTTTGCAGACACAACTTCGGACAGTTTACTAGGATAACACTGGAAGAATATATTCTACCAGCCATGTTCTTGGATTAAAAGTTTTTCCATTGATTTTCTCTTATGTAGCACAGTAAAGAAATGACTTTGCTCTCATACGCGGTTTTGCTTACACTTCCTCCACCTACCTTACGGTGACTAAAAGCATTTTTTAAATGTCCACCAAAAGGACGACTATAACACTGTATACTTTTGGTTTAAGCGAACTAAAAAGTAAAATATTTTCTAACTCGATTTCGGGTCCCTGAAAATGACATTCACTTTTATATCCAAAGAATCACTTAAAAATTATTTCTGCAACACAAAATTATTCTAGAACAAAACCCACAATGACTCAAAAAAAATTTAAACTATATTATCTACTGAATAAAACATTTTATTCATTGAGAAATGGTTGTGTTAGCAGAATCGTAATCACTCTAAACTCAAAATTTATTTCTATTTACATTAAAATTGGATTTTACTTCGAAGCTTTAGCATTTCATTTTACCAAATAAATTGAATAAAGCTAACAGAGCAAATTTTTCATCTTTAAACGTGATTGACATAAATATCTTGATATCGACAGGCAATATGTGCAAATATGCATTCGCCTTCATGCCCTTTCGGATACGTTCGTTGGTGTCAATTCAATTTTTTGTCGATTTCAACTTGTGTCCTGTGAGACTTTTTACTTCACATCGTTCAGTTGTAAAGACAGCATCGGAATAAAAAAAAATTACGAACTTGTTGCAAAATCTCACCAACCAAATGAAATTTTGCAGTTGAATGACAGATAGTTTTTTTAACCCTACAAAAATACCTTGATGAAAAAATGCAATTGCGTATCTACAGTTTTTAAGGAAAATTCAGAATATTTGCTGACTGATGACTTTCGAGGCTAGACATTTTTTTTTTAATTAAAGTGGATTTTAAGAAAGCTTACTTTTGAGTTTGTGTGTTCAGATGTCGTACAAAATATCTACCATTTTGAAATTCAGTTTTGAACTATTATAGTTTTTATAATTTTACATCCCGCAGTTAATATTTTTTTTCCTAAAACGATCTGATAATTGACCAAATCAAATGCCTTAGTCAGATCAATAAACAATGCTGGAACACTTTTATTGTTATAGAAACTTTTACTCACTTCACTGCAAAACCTTAATATTGCATCTTCAGTACATCTACCTTCACAAAATCCAAATTGGTCATTGCTTGAAAACTAATGCAACCATACCATCCTTTATGAGCTTTTTAAAAAGTTTAGAGAACGTTATTAATATGGAGATTGGCCGGTATTAACTAACACTAACATTACCTTTTTTGAACAACGGAATGACTTCGGCTTCTTTGAAAGAAGATGACAATATTCCAAAGGTCATCATCATCATCATCGGCTCGACAACCGGGTTCCGGTCCTGGCCTCTTTCAACAAGTCTCTCCACCTATCCCAATCTCTATCCGACGCCATCCAGTTGCGCACCCCAAGGCTTCGGGCGTCCTGGTCTACGCCATCTCTCCAGCGCAAGCATGGTCTACCACGCTGTCGTCTACCATAGAATGTACCACAAAGAACTTTCCGAGCAGGTTCCTCTTCGCTCATGCGAGCTAGGTGCCCTGCCCACCGGAGTCTACCGAGCTTAATTTTTGTCACGATATCTGCTTCTAGGTAGATTGCGTACAGTTGATGATTGTACCGTCTCCGGAATCGTCCTTCCTCACATATGGGGCCAACAATTCTTCTTAAGACTTTTCTCTCGAACGCAGCTAAGAGGTCGGAGTGCCTTTTGCTAAGCACCCAAGTCTCGGATCCATATGTGAGTACTGGCAGGACCATGGTCCTGTACAGCAGCAGTTTTGAAGTTATGGTGAGATTTCTGGATTTGAAAAGCTTTGACAGACTATAGTAGGCTCTGTTGGATTTGAGAAGCCGCCCGCGTATTTCTTCTTCTATATTGTTATCGGCTGCTACTATTGACCCAAGGTATTTAAAGGATTGCACCACTTCAAATTCGTGCTCCGCAACCTTGATTGTTTGACCAACTGTTCCTCTCGCATTCGACGCCACCATGTACTTTGTTTTACCTTCACTAATGTGCAGCCCCAGATTTTGTGCCGCCTGCTCGATCTGGATGAAGTAATCGTGTACAGCTTGTTCGGTTCTTCCGATGATGTCGATGTCGTCTGCGTAAGCCAGTAACTGGCTGGACCTGTTGACGATGGTCCCTCTTGTTGCCGTGCCAGAGTCACGGATTGCTTTCTCCAACGCCAGGTTGAAGAGGAGGCAGGCCAAGCCGTCCCCTTGTCGGAGTCCATTAAAGATGTTGATTGGTCTGGATAGCAATCCGGCTATTTTTACTTGGCTTGTTACGTTGGTCATGGTCAACCTACATAGTCGTGTCAATTTATTTGGGATGCCGAATTCTCTCATGGCTTTGTAAAGTTCTACCCTGGCTCTGCTATCATAGACGGCCTTAAAGTCTATAAGCAGATGGTATGTTGGGATGTTAAATTCTAGACATTTTTCCATCGCCTGCCTAAGAGTAAAGATGTGATCAGTTGTTGATTTGCCTGGAATGAAAACACACTGATATTGTCCGATGACGGTTTTAGCGTATGGGGTTATCCGGTCTTGTAGGATAGAGGAGAGTATCTTATAGGCGGTACTCAACAACGTGATACCTCTATAATTGCTGCACGTTGTGACATCTCCCTTCTTATGTATGGGGCATATTATGCCTTTTCGCCAGTCTTCTGACATTTCTTCCTGCTCACATACGTGTACCATAATATCATGAATTGCTTGACGTAAGGCTGGCCCGCCGTGATGAAATAATTCGGCTGGTATGCCGTCGGCTCCCGGGGATTTGTTTTGTTTAAGCCGGCCTATAGCCCTCTCAACCCTGGTGGCGGCAACATAGGGTATTCTTCTTGAAGTAGTGGAGCCTCCACTTCTGCAGTGAGCTGACCATTTAGCAATTCATTAAAGTACACTTCCCATTGCTCCAGTATGCTTTCAGGATCCATATGTGAGTACTGGCGTGGTGTGTACTGCGTCATGTTTCGGACGGATTGGTAGAACTTCCGCGCCTGGTGCGGACCTCGCTCTCGGCTATTTTCTATTTCACAGATAAGGTTTTTCTCCCAGGCTGATTTCTTTTGTCTGTGAAGCCGTTTTTCTGTTCTTCTGAGCTCTTTATATTCCTCTTCGCGTGCCGCTGTTCTATGAGATTGTTGCATTGCTCGGTACGCAACATTCTCACGTTCAGTCGCTAGCTTGCATTCATCATCAAACCAGTCGTTCCGATTTTTACGACTGCTGCCTAAGATGGAGTTGGCAGTACTAATGACAATATTCTTAAGGCGTGTCCACTTCTCATTTACGCCCAGCATACTGGCTCCAGGACTTACTCTTCCTAAATCAAGTGATTCTAGGGCGAGTCCTAACGCATTACCAAAGGTGTTACTGGAGTTTTCATTGCGCAGGGCAGCCGTGTTGATTCGAACCTGATCGGCGGATGCAATGCGTCTTCGCAAGGCAATCCGCCCTCGGAAAACCATACCAACAAGTGATCCGAGTCGATATTGGCACCTCGGTACGTTCGTACCGTCATCAAGTTCGAGTAGTGGCGACGGTCTATCAACACGTGGTCTATTTGGTTACGAGTGACTCCATCAGGTGATACCCAGGTGGCTTTGTAGATATCTTTACGCGGGAACCTGGTACTCGCAACGACCATGTTTTTCGATGCTGCCAATTCTAAGACTCGAAGTCCATTGTCATTAGTGTTCTCATGCAAACTATGGGTGCCTGCGTAATGCCTGAATACCGGCTCCCGACCAATTTTTGCGTTCAAATCCCCAAGGATGATTTTAACATCATACCTTGGACAGGCATTGAGGGCCCTCTCGACTTGTTCGTAGTAAGTCTCTTTTTCTTCGTCTGAGGACTCCTCCGTAGGTCCGTGAACGTTAATGAGGCTGATGTTCGTAAATTTGCCTCGCACGCGAAGCGTGCATAGCCTTTCGCTTATAGCGTTAAAGCCGATGATAGTAGACTTCATTTTTTCGCTGACTAGGAAGCCTACCCCGAGCACATGGTGTTTTGTATGACAGCTGTAGTATACGTCATATTCTTTCTTCTGTAAAACACCATTCCCTGTTCATCTGATTTCTTGAAGAGCTGTTATGTCAACTTTATATTTTGACAGGGTATCGGCTAGCTGCTGAGCAGCTCGAGCTCTATAGAGCGATCGTACGTTCCATAAGAAAATTCGTTGTCAGTGAATGTTAGAGGAGGTCGGTCGATGTCCTAGTGCCGTGCTCCGTATCCGTTCATAATTCTGCCTCCGTCCCCGTTCCCGTCGCAGACACATTTACATTTAAATAAAACCCAACAACAACAAACAAAAAAACACTCATACCTAGGGGATAACAACAAAAAATACCTATGTTTGTCAGAGCACAGTAAGTGACATTTTCCTTTCTCCTCTTCTTTTTTTTCCTACAGTTGTGTGGCTTAGTGGGTGCATGCATTGTGCTGAGCTTAGGTATATAAGCTCTCACAGTGTTTGCATCTGCTGGGCCGTACGATAACAGATGTATAGAGAATTACTGTTCTGATTGGTAGGGTTCGGATCGATTCAACGTCACTACTAAAGGCATAACACTTTTTAGTGATGTTGTTTTGAAACGACTTTTTATTAGTCTTACACAGTGATTTTCTTAGATTTCGTCTGTTTTGGTTTTTGTTATTTTTTCTTTATATTGCAATGGCTGGTTATTTTAGAGTAGACTATTGTAATATTCGTGGGCTGAGAGCAAATTTTCTGGCTGCGTATATCCACACTGTTTCTAACAGGCCAGCTGTTTTGGCACTGAGTGAAACCCAAGTAGGTGAGGATTCCGATCCTACTGAATTTGTATTCATGGGTATAGCTTGGTGCCATTATTCTTTTCCCACCATGGTCTCGCCATTTACATTAGGAATGATGTTGCATATCAGTTCTTACCACAATATGGTCGCTGCACCAACTCCTTCTTCAATGTTATGTGGTTTAAATTTTCCATTAATAAGCACATCATTCACTATTGTTTTCTATATCGAAGTCCAAATCTGGATAGAGTTTCAACTTCTCACGAATTTGATACTCTGTCCGACTCCATCCAAAGAATTGTTTCCCTGTATCCTCACACTGAAATCGTTATTACGGGCGATTTCAATGTTCACAATTCTTCTTGGCTTCTCCATTCGGGCCAGACAACACCCGAAGGAATGTGTGTTGAGATTTTTGCTGAGTTTAACCACCTCACTCAGCTTGTCAACGAGCCTACTCGAATATCGGACGTTAATGGCCGAGCAGAAAATACTGTTGACTTGTTTCTTACCTCTGACCCTGATAAATACACAATAAGTGTATTGACGCCTCTAGGCACATCTGACCATAGTGTTATATCTGCAAATTTCTCGTGTCAAACAAATCCAGTTAGAGAAAGAGCTCCTAGAAGAACCGTATGGCAGTACGAGAAAGCCAACTGGAACGGTTTGAATAACTTTTTCAGGATCTTTAACTGGTCACTATGCTTCCTCGATAGTGACGTAGACTCCAGCGCAGATATGATAACTAACATTATTCTTTTGGGAATGAAACATTTTATCCCGAATAGGGTTAAAAGTATCAGACCCAAGGATAATTCATGGTTTGATTTGAGCTGTAAAGAGGTTATCAAGGAAAAAGAGGTAAGCTTCTGGTGTTTTAGAGCCAACCCAACTGAGGAAAACCGGAAAAAGTTCAAACAAGCCAGGAAGGCCTGCAACGCCCATATTCGACGGACCAAATTTTTACATGATCAAAAATCAAGGCAAAAAATACTGCAATGTCCCAAAGGCAGTAAGAATTTTTGGTCATTTGTAAAAAATATGAGGAATTCTTCCTCTTCCTCGGTTCCTACGCTTGTTGTCAATGACACTCCTTTCGTTAGCTCTATTGATAAAGCTAACTTGTTTGTAAGGCAGTTCGCCGCAAATTCCACCTTGCCAGATAGTGTCATGACTCCCCCAATTCTTGAGCGCGTTAGTGATTCTATGGGACAAATCTTTTTTCGCACTCGTACCGTGGCAAGAGTCCTGAAAGATCTCAACATTCATAAATCCGCTGGTCCGGATGGTATCCCCGCTATTATTCTGAAGAGGTGTTCTTCCACGCTAGCAAAACCCCTGCGTAAGCTTTTCCATCTGTCCTATTCTTCAGGGCTCGTTCCGAGTAGTTGGAAAACTGCATTTGTTCAGCCAATTCCCAAAAAAGGCGAATCTTCTTCTCCCTCAAATTATCGACCGATCGCACTAACGTCCCTTCTTTCTAAGGTCATGGAAACGCTGATTAATTATCAGCTTAAGAAATATCTTGAGGAACGAAAGCTTCTTAATGACCGGCAGTATGGCTTTCGTAGCAATAGGTCCACAGGTGATTTGATGGTTTATCTAACCGAAAAGTGGAACAAATCTTTACATTGTTTCGGAGAAAGTAAGATTATTGCACTTGATATTTCAAAGGCATTTGATAAAGTCTGGCATCTTGCTCTTTTATCGAAAATGCGTGCTTTCGGGATCGACGAATCCCTACTTCTTTGGATTAGAAATTTTCTTTCGAACCGTTCAATACAAGTTGTACTAGACGGATTCAAGTCTGAAACCCACAAGATAAATGCTGGTGTGCCCCAGGGCTCCGTTTTGTCCCCAACCCTCTTCCTCATTTTTATTAATGATCTCCTGTCTGTAACTTCTAATCCAATTAATTGTTTCGCTGACGATAGTACTCTTAGCTTTTCATATTCGTTTTCAGACTCACATCCCTCCTCTTCGGATGTGGAACTGCAACGACAAAATATGATAAGCACATTAAATTACGACCTAAACAGCATTGTGCAATGGGGAATAAGAAACCGTGTCGAATTTAATGCTTCGAAAACCCAATGCTGTCTTATATCGTTAAAGCGAGATATACCCCCCTTGCCACTATCTATGAGTGGCACTTGCATCAATGAAACTGAACATCTCGATATTCTCGGTATGTGCATCACGAACCACCTCTTGTGGAACACTCACATACGCGATGTTGCCAAAAATGCCGCAAGATGTTTGGGTTTTCTGAGACGGTGCAAGAAATTTTTCTCTCCTTCTGATCTGGCTACAATCTATAAAACCTACAGTGGGTTGCCAAATTAATAGGGACATCTAAAATTTTTATTAATTTTCATGTTTTAGCTTTATTTTGAGCATTTGTTTTGGTTCTAAGTGTACGTGGTGATTTTTATTTCGCATTTATTTTTATTTTAATTTATTTTTAGTTATTTTTAGTTGACGACAGATATTCAATATGGTCTTATTCGGGGAATACCCGGTTTTATTCAAGGAAAAACCAGTATTATTCTGAAAGGTGTTTTTTTCTGATAGTTGTTTGTGGGTACACTGAAAATAAAATCTAGGTATATATGATAAAACTAGGTTGATTTGACAAAAATTTTGTCAATATACGTCCAACAAAAAGTTTTATCAAATTGACAAAAATTATAGAATTTTGTTGAGGTAACAAAAAATATTTTGTTGTATCCACAAAATTATTTTGTTATGCTAACAGATAAATTTGTTGAAATAACAAAAATATTTTGTCAATATGACAAAATTTCGTAGAATTTACAAAATTAATTTGTCATATTAACAATTCTTATCAGATTAACAAAATTTTTTGTTAAATTAACCAAATTGTTTTGTTCACAAAATTGTTTTGTTACATTAACGAAATATTTTGTTAAATTAACAAAAATTTCTTGTTATATTTTGTTAAATTAACGAAATATTTTGTCAATTCAACAAAATATTTTCTCAATTTTACAAATTTCTTTTGTTGAATCCACAAAAAACAAAATTAATTTTGTCAAAATAGTTTTTTTTTGTGATTTAGTCCACAAAAATTGGCGTTTCGTCCCTACGATCTCACATGCAACCATCAGTGAGGGCGTATGGACAATACGCAATTTTTGTTAAGTTCAGTTAATCTTACATCGATTTTTTAACAAAAACCAAGTGTGAACTATATATCATACACAAAAGAAATTTTTTGGTTTCCTTACAAAATAGTTTAATCTATCTGATAATATTATTTTATCAATATTACAAAATAATTCAAACCCAAAACAAAACATTTGTCATTTTAACAAAAAAATTCAACAAAACATTTTTGTCAATATTACCTAGGAATTTATTTTCAGTGTATTGTTTGAACTTTGTTTTAATTGAAACGTTAGTAATGTAATTTATTTTATTTAAAACAAAGCTTTTCTTAAAAACAGAATAATAATTTTTTAATGATTTTGGGCATTTTTCCGAAACAGAATGGGTCGAGGCTTGGATATCACTCCAAGAAAAAATACCCAAATAAGAACATTATTACCTCATTCGAGTCATTTCCAAAGGGAAATAGCTACTATTTCGGTTGTTTCTGAGTCTGTTGTTAACAGAATAAAACTTTTGGGTCGTAGTCCTGTTAAGAACCCGCGGCCCATAGAGCCATTGGTAAAAAAACGTTTGTCTTGGGCTCGAAATTTTGGCTGATAAGAGCAGTTTCGTTCGGCGGTGCGCAATGAGAAGCGCCATGCTGATTGCATCGTAGAAAGGGTAAAACATCCTGTTAAAGTTATGGAGTGTCAGTCATCAGCACAAGAGGTGTTGGACGTCTCCAAATTGTCCAGGGAACCATGAGACAGGACCAATATAAAACCTGTGGGAGATCACTAAAATGGAAATTTCCAAAGAAAATATTACAAAATATTATAGAAAAACTAATAGAGGTCTGGCACCACTGCCCTGCAATTAAAGAATTCGCTAAAAAGTGCATTAATAGCATACCTAAATGCATTCAAGCAGTTATTGAGGCAAATGGCAACGTTACATAATATTGAGTTTTTGTAATTTTCTTAGTTCCTTTTGATTTCAAAACATTTTTAAAGATTATTAATTAAGAAAAAAAACAATTTAACAACTTTTTTTTTATGTAATAATAACATATCTTTATAAAAAATATCTATTTATCAAAATACACAAACGACTTTCAATAATTTGATACGGAAACATACAATTTTCTTAAAATCCATTACTGTCCCTATTAATTTTTCAACCCACTGTAGTGGTTATTTCAAGGCAGAATGTGCAGTTCGTCCAACTTCTAACAATACTGCAGCTATTCCAAATTAAGCCAATGCTAAGGCTACTTCATTTTGCGACCCGAGCTTTATCAACAACAATGAAATTAGGAACTTTTTTCCAGTCCCCTAGGAGCATCAACGAAGTAAATTCCACCAGATCCACTGTCCACAGCTTCCATCAAAGTATCGTATACACAATTCTTTGTTGTTCATTCAATTGCGGAACATTTGAACGAACTGTTCCGTCGCAAATTTTATTGACTTCGACGACCTAAGTCAGGTTGTCTTCTCCTTGGCATTTTAAAGCAATAATAATCAACTTTATTTCTGAAAAGAGACCAAAAAGATCGGAACTCATACAACAACTATGAAACAGAAACAGACAACCAAGTGACAATTTAAAAAAAGACAAGAGATTAAAAAAAAAAAAAGAAAAAGACATCTAATGTTTCACAGCCAGGAACATTTTGTATTGGAAAATTAAATTGTCATTTTCAGTATTTTCAGCTACTTATTATTTCTGTGGCAACAAAAGGAAAAACAGCATAAGTCGACTTATGTATGTCGAAAATTCGTTTTTTTTGATACCATCCGATGCGCAATTAGTCATTCCGTCTGTCATATTTTTTTCGTATTTTTATCTCAAACGGCTAAGGAATTACAGACAAAAGAAAAACAAGTCTTGTACCTGATTTGTATTGCAAACTAAACATTCAAATAGCTCTCCTGAAAAGTAGCAAAAACTAAATTATGTCGTTTTTCCTTGTTGCCATAGATTTATGTTTCTCACCGTTTAAACTTTCCCTGAACTTCAAAAAATATTTCAAGATCAAAATTAGCAAAATCGGTCCAGCCATTCTCGAGTTTTAGCGAGACAAACGAACAGCAATTGATTTTTATATATATAAATTTATTTATCATATATTTTTTGTTATTAATATGTACATTACATTTTATACACGATTAGAAATAAAGAAATTTCGAAAACCATCTCGGAAAAATCGACCTCGTTTTCTAGATGACTGATTTCTAATTGTTAAAGTTGCTTTTTCCGATCCCGAGTTGGATACAGCTGATTCTTGTGTACAGTGTCACCCACCCTCAAAGTCGATTATTGCATTGTGAAGAATACATACATATGGCTTTCAAAATTGTTTCTGCGAATACTGGCGAGGTTTTAATGGGTTTCCGTAGGATACGCCACATTGAATTAATTATTTCGAAGGCACATTCAGCATATCTTCGTGCGCGAGAAATATACTCGTACTCACTTTCTGCTGAGCTAAGGTCTTTACGGCACAGGGGTATGGCTTCAGAAGCTATTCTAGCAACGGATAAGCTTCTTCTGCTAAGATAACGTCTGGCATGAAATTAAATGAGTTTGGCAAAACTTTGCCGATCGGAAAAATGATTTCCCTGGAATTTATCATTTGAAATAAAGCTGAAGAATTAAAAGTTCCTCCATCGTTTTGCTTCCCATATCCTCCAACTTCCATGACTTAAAATTTACAATGAGCGTCAGCTAAAGCTTGAAGCACAATCAAAAAAAAAAATCTTATAATATTAAAGAACATTGTTCCCGTGTGAGAAGGACATTTGATTCGAATATGCTTCCCATCGAAGGCTCCCACGCAGTTTGTTTGGAAAGTTCCACATACTCCAAAATTCTTCTGATACATTTTTCATGTGGTGGTGCTCTACTGTTGGTTGTTGCATATAAATGAGTTGCAGGGTAGTGAACAGAGCTTCGAAAGTGTGTCTCACTATTTTTCTAATAGAACATTTTGCCATCCTAAATGTGAAATATAATACTCTAAATCAGGACCCCGTCGCGAAAAATCTGAAGAACGAATATAGCAACACCCAATTGAATAAAAACACATTCGAAGCAAAATAGATGCGTAGATATTAGAAATCAACAAGTGATTAGGTTACATGTGTGATGTAAAATTATTTTTTATAATAATTTATTCATGCAAACATTTTGTTTTCAGGAACGTTTCAAAAAGAAAATGGAAACATCAGGGAGATCAATTTTAATAAATTCCAACAAAACGATCTGTAGATGCAGGCTGTGAAGACAAGATTTATGGTCTTGGTCTTATGTTAAATTGATGCTCCTTTTGAAAGATCAGATAAAATGTGGACAATAACATGTGGAAGCTTGAAGCCAAAAATAAATGTTGAGTCTTTTAATGTATAATTCCAGTTTCTCATCATCGTTCTTAGAAGAGGGAGAAAATGTGGTACAGGAACAAGATTAAGAAGAAGAGCAAGAAGTAAATTTGGAAGAAAACTTAAATACTGATGAGCCTGGATGTTCGAAAATCTACATGCCAAAAAAAAAATAAAATAAAAGTATCCAGAAATATTCAATACGATGAAGTTGAAATCATTAAAATTGAAAAAAAGAAACTAGAGCTGCTTGAGTAGAAGACGAAGCGTATAATGTCTGCAAAAGAGAAGGATGAATCATTTTTTGCTCTCTCATGTGAGAAGGCTACATCCATTTCAAAAATTTAACTTTAGAATGCAAGTTTTAAGCGATTTACAATACAGCTTTGAACCTCAAAGAATTATGTTTATTATATTCGTCAATATTTGTCATCACATTCCTTAAATTCTATGACATTCGGGTCGCAAGGTTCTAGCTTATCCATGGCACGGTTTACTCCAGAAGGCGAGTGTTATTTCATCCTTTCTTAACTGGAAGTAAAAATGGTGAAATTTCCCAAGTAAATTTGGTGAGTTTTCATCCTTCTTCTTCCTGAGACAATTAACCACAATTTATTTATTTATTTACGCTAAATACTAACGCTTAGTTAACAAACAAAAACTTATCATCTTCTTCTTCCTTTGATTCAGCGCTGTTATGATCTCGATGTGGAGGGGATCATAACTCTCCCACGTATCTGCTTCACACTAGTGATCCGCCTGTGGGGTTCGCCGGGTTGACCTCAGAAATCGGCGGCAAGCCTCCCGGTTTTGTATTGTTCCATTTTTGAGGCCAACTGAATGCTGGTGTTTTTGCATTTGTTTGTACCATGTTACGTAGGCCGTCGAGTCATAAATAGACTCAAGGTGAAAAGGAAAAATCCTTCACTAAGATCACTCGCTAACAAAGAGAAGAATAAAGAAAGATCATGGTTACACTCAAGTACACGAATCAAGCATAAAGTCAAAACCTCCTAGTGTCGTTCTCGGACTATTTCCACTGAAGCCAATTCCCTGAACATAGATTCGCTTCACGTATCAACACTTTCTTTACACTAATTTGAATGGTGAAAGACCTCAGATTTTTATATAATATGTACCTATATTTGGAAATTAATCGAACACAAAAGGCAACTTACATACTCGTATTATAAATTAACAACCAGGGTCATACTTGCAGAAGAAAGGATTTTGTTGGTGTAAATAGGGTGACAATCTCCTTTCCTTTGGTCATGTTTAGTGGTAAATGTCGGATATGGTAGGAGTGTGGCTTCAAGTTGATATTTGAGGAACTGATAGGAGAATCTGAAAGAAAGAAGAAAAAGAGAAAATAAGAACAAATTAAAATTAGGATTTTTGTCGCTCGAGAGTGGTTCTTGGGTGGCTATGTTCATACTCGTACATATGTCGTTTCAAAATGAAAATGCCCAGAATCATTCTCAGCGACAAATAGTGACTTATCCTTATGATTAGTTGTTTGGCCTTGTAGGAAGTGTCCATGGAATCTATAACTAAATAAACTAAAGAAAAAAGAAAAGAAAAGATAAGTTTTAGCAAACTAGAAAAGTGGGAATGTAAATAAACTTACCCTTTGGTGTTTTAGATGTTTTGTTTGTTACTTTCTATATTTAAGAGTAACGAAAAGTTTATTGTCCTTGTCGAGTTTTCATCTCAGGTTGTTTGTTTGATTTTTATTTAGTTTTTGTTAATTATTTGTTTCTTATTAGCAATTGTAAAATCCTTTTGGCACAATATTTGTTTGCGCATTTTTATAAAATTTGATGAAATGTCAAACACAGTCAGGAATTGAACGACAACAACAAAATTAACGAACTTAAGTAACGCGATCGTTTGGCGGATAGAGGAAGCAACTAGATAGGACACTAAAAAAGTACGAAATAGTACGTAGTAGAAAATCTGTGATAAGTTTTTGTGCAATATTATTAGTATAAGTAGGTTAAATGAGAGTTAGACTGATTAGGATAGTTTTATTAATAGTATAGTTAGTTTAGGTAAGCGTATTTTGATGTTATTTGCATTAATTTCAATTGCAAATAATACTAAGTAGTGGATATAAGCTTACGATATTCCGAATGGGTGGTTAGATTCCAAAGGCGACAGCTATGACCAATTTACGTACTAGATTAGAGACTGGGAAAAGTTTATTCTTTCCAGTCGACAGAACGAAGAAAGAAAGTTTAAAGAGAAGATGGAAATTGGGGCAATAGGTCGTTGAACTTGTGTTATATAATCGAGATTTTTTTCTCATACTGAAAGTGAAAGTGCTGACGGAAATTTCGAGTGCAGTCTAAACAGTACGGTTGGAAATTAGTGCGCCCGAAACAAAGAAACTAATTTTGTTCTACAAGATTGAAGTTTTGAGGTTTACTTACATTGTAATTTAAAGACAGGATTCAAAAAGGAAAATTATTGCCGTAAGTCGCAATAAGTTTACAAAGGTGATAAATTGATAATTCAGTGCAATTAGATTTTAACTAAAATTTAATAATTTTAGATTGAATATACATATGTATATATATATATATATGTGCATCCAAGTAAACATGAACAAATAAATTTTGCTAAGAAAAAAGCGGAATTACTTGACCTAAAGGAGGATAGGTTGACGGTATCTGTTATTAAATACCTACGTACAAAAATTTTTTTAAGCAGAGGTAATTAATACTGAAAGAAAAATATAGTGATAGTTAGATTAAAAATATAAAATTTCTTTAGGTTAAGGGTAGAGGTCTTGCGTATACGTAGATGCATAATTATACCTATATATATATACACACATATTGCTGCATCATACGCCCATTACAGGCGAACCTTGGCCTCTGCTTGAGAATTGGAGTTAACCTTCAGCGCACGGCCAAATCTCTGGACAAATCAGAGAGACAGATCGAGTGGAGATCCATTTAAAAACCTGCTTAGCACCTCCAAAAAGACACGGAGTGTTTCTTACATTTGGAACTAAGCTGAAAGTTTTTTTTTATTCGTGAAATTTTTTTTGATAATTTTTTTTTACTTATCTTGAATTTTTGGATTTTTAATTTTTTATTAATTTTAAATAATTTACCTGTACAAAAAGGTCATCAAAAAACGAAAATCTCAAAGTGAAACAAATAGTATAGAATAGTATCTACGCGAGTGTGAACTTATATATATGTATTATATAGTTATATATAGATGTTCTAAAGAGTGTTTCGAGTTTGAAGGCTTTAAATTGGAAGCCTCTCTACTTAACTTATCATCAGGAACGTGCTGCCGGCAGAACTTCGTGGAATGAAAAGTGAGTAACCTTTTTACAACCTAAATTTCTACACATACAATATATATACCTATATGTAGATATACATATATGTAAGAATTGAACTACGGGAAATAAGGCAAACGTAGTGGAAAATAAAATATCATATTTGGTCGATTTGTTTCACATTTCATTTTCTTATTGATATAAATCCTTTTTAATTGAATTTTCTTTTTATTTTTCATAAATTTTAATTTTTTTATATACTTTTTACTACGGCCTATGGCCAATATTAAAGCAATTAAATTTTTGTATTTTGGACTGTAAAATTGCGTTTTTTCATTCTAACAATGATGTGCTAAATTATACTTGCGTCAGTGTGTAGAGGCCAGGCCAGGCCGGCTTTCTAGAAGAGAACAAAAAGAGACAATATGACTTAACATGACGAATTACGAACTTTTGGTACTAGTACGCGACACTACGGACATTTACCATGACTTAACAAGACGAGTTACGAACCTTTTGGGAACTAGAACGCGACGATACGAACATCTACTGTAACTTGACACAACGAGTATGAACTTTTGGGACCAGGGACGCTACAATATACCAAAACTACTATGACATAAGATGACATGTAACGATACGGACATTTGACTACAATAGGATGATGACTGGAGGTTGCATTAGGGGCTATCTCCACAGATTTCGGCCAAGGAGATAGCAACGGTTGTATCTTAGATACAAGGGTGTGATGGCTGACCTTTGACACCAACATCTGTCAATGCTTTTGACGATCGGACGAACCACTGTATGGGAGAGACAGTGGGGTTGAGTTCGAATCCTTTTTGGAAAGAAGATTGTTTTTGGTTAGATTTAGTTTAGATTAGCTTAGGTTAAGAAACAAAAGACATTCTTATATAGAATTTCTTAATATCCAAAAGGATATGCATTTAGTGAGTAGGGTTTTAGATATAGTTAGAATTAAGATACTCAATCTTCTGTTCCAAGGGATATCGACTCAAGCCTCATCCTTTCTCACATATAGTGGCATAGGTCACTAGATTTGTGTATATCCTTTTTAAATATTCCTGTCATATACTATATCCTTTCCCCTTCCCTTCCCTTTTCCTTTAACAAGGCATGGAAATTTTGTTTGCTGAGTGAGAGATACTTGGAGAGGGGCAAGAACCACCCCCATCCTTCGAGCTAGGCCGAGCGAAGAGCAAGCATGCCGCCGCCCTTCTCCAATATCAAAGTAACACCTCCGTGGTAAAGCTCGACTCGCAACAACCAGGAGTGTTTAGGCCTACCTTTCTTTTTATTCCGAATTGGAACGTTGTATGATATTGCCTTTTTGACGGGGTTCTCAGGATCTCTCCTTTGAACATGGCAATACCAACTGAGTCGGTCGTGTTCAATTTTTTGGGAAATGGTATTCTTAACATGAAGGCTTCCTCGGATCTTCGTACTTCTAATTCGATCAAGCTTTGTAACTCCTGCTGTCATACGAAGCATCTTCATCTCAGCTGCCGTTAGCTTACTCTCATACTTTTTGTACATTGTCCAACATTGTGAACCGTATGTGAGTGCTGGACGCACAACTGAAGTGTAGAGCTTTCCTTTCAGCTTAGGGGGCATTTTTCGGTCACAGAAGATAGCAGAATTTTCCCGCCACTTCATACACCCTACGCTTACGCGATGATTGATATCGTCATCACAAGTAGCTTCGTTATTTATCATAGACCCCAGATATTTAAACTTTTCACACTTGGGAAGCACTACTCCATTCAAATAAATGTCTGGAATAGGCCTGTGTGGATCAGAAAATGGGCAGCATAGGTATTGTGTCTTTTTCGCGCTTATGCGGTACCCACTTCCTTCTAGAACATCCACCCATACGTCAAGTGCTCGTTGTAGGGATATCGGGTCTTCACTTATGATGGCTCCATCGTCAGCAAAGAATAACTGATGTACTTTTGGATCCGTCACTTTGCCTTCAAGCAGGTAATCAAGAACTGTAATAAAGAGCAGGGGACTCAAGACACTTCCCTGGTGTACACCTACTGTGATTTCGAATTCTTCGGTGACTCCAGCTGCGCATCTTACTTTAGTAACTGCTCCATCATACATGTCCATAATTATCCGCACATAGGTTTCTGGAACTCCTCGTTGCCTGAGGGCCACCCATATTAGATCTCGTGGTTGCCGATCGAATGCTTTTTCAAAATCAACCAATACGACATGCAAATCCTCCAAAGAATCCCGATGTTTTACCATAACTATTCTTATACTCTGCATTGCATCCGTGGTTGATAGCCTAATTATTTTTCGCAGTCGGCTACCCAAGACTAGCTCAACGATCTTCATGGTATGTGACATCAGCTTGATCGAACGGTAATTATCACAGCTTCGAGTATCACCCTTTCCTTTATAAATTGGAAGAAGGTAACTTACCCTCCATTGATTAGGCATGCGATCACCTCGTATAAGTTTGGAGACAAGAATCATGAGCCATCTAAACCCGATGTCTCCCATCTTTTTCCAAAACTCTGAGGGTATTTCGTCTGGGCCAACAGCTTTTCCCTTTTTGGAGTATTTTACCGCCTCACTAACTTCTTCGACTGTGACGTCGGATACTTCGCTAGTTAGGTGAATCTATTGGAAAATATAGCCTTGGAAATTGTTCGTTTAGAAGTCCGTCACAATACTGTCGCCACCTGTGAAGAATTTCGTTGTCTTCCACAAGTAGTTGGCCTTGAGCATTGTTAATGAACTTTGGCGAACAAATCTCCTGGGCATTTCTTCTTCTTTGAGCGGCTATTTTGAAAAACAAAAACTTATAACTAAATAAATGATTTATGTAATACATTCAAATTTTAAAGATAAGTTAAACATTAGTGATACAACAATAAACACAAAACTAATAATTTAAATAAACTAATTTTGAAACTATTGGACTTGACATTTTGATTTACAGAATTTAAAAGAAAATTATTATCATTATATATGTTTATTAACTGGTTAATTGGACTGTTACAACCATAACTTGATCGGCTAAAGTTTGTTCGAATCGGCACTCGATTTCTTAAGTTATTTAGGCTAACATTAAAATGTAAAGGACACAAAACTGATGGTGATGAAATGGATCCATTTAGAATTCCAACAATGAAGCAAAGTTGCAAATACTAACGGTGATCAGAATAAGGAGGCAAAGCTAATTCATGTGACCATGGGAGAAAACGCAAAGTAAAACTTAAGAAATTTCTTTGAATACCTTCAAGTCTGTGAATATGATTCGAGTAATAAGGGGCCCAAATTTCACAACCGTATTCAAGCACTGATCTGATAAATGATACATATAGAGTTTTAAGGACATAAGGATCTTGGAATTCCCTTCCAAATCTTTTTATAAAGCCTAGTGTCTTATTAGCTTTTTTTACAATGTAGTTAAAATGGTCAGTAAAAGATAATTTTGAATCCAAAATGATACCTAGGTCTGAAAAGATAGAAAATTTTTCAAGGTACGAAGAGTTTAACAAATAGTCATAGTTAAGAACATTATGTTTGCGTGTAAAACTCATTGGCCCTTAGTAATAGACATTCATAAAATCGGTTTTGAAGTCACTTTTTGTTAGATGTAGAAAAGTTGCTTTTAAAATTTCGTAGTAACAGATCAAATTTACAAAAGTCTTATTTATACCAATAATTGTGACTCATTTTCATAATTTCGTTATTGTGAACTGATACACAAACAGATTTCTATTAACCAGATTCGTAAAGTTCTATTGTGATTCTATCATTTTAAATTTAACTTAGTTACAGGAAAGCCGCTTTTAAGTATTTATACTTGAAATTTGTTTTATTTCTACGAATGTTTGGTTAAAATCGAACTTAGGCTAGATTCGGATCTATTACTCAGGGCCATTGTTTTACGCTTGTCAATATTTAACGTTAAACGGTTTGTATTGTACCATTCCTATAGTCGATGTAGATCATCTTGTAATAATTCACAGTCCGTTAAGGTATCAACTGTTCGAAATATTTTCACGTCATCAGCGTATATAATTGTCATTGAATTATTTAAGATAGAGGGGATGTCGTTTAATAATTTTAAATATAAATTTTCATTTAAAAATTCATCTTCTGATGACGAATCCATAATATTGTGTCGACAAAAAACGAGCAACACAACCGAACAAAATCGCCTTTACTGTGTACACTATGTCGCATCTAATTCTCGCATCTCGAATCTCTAATCGCTTGTCACGTGGCTTCTCGTATCGCATCGCTTTGTCGCACCACTATCCGCGCAGCCCTAAAATGTTTGAGCACCATGCGAGCGTTTTAGAAAAATATGTGTTTGTGTATCTTGGGTTCGATTGCCGTTGCAAAAAAGTTTTTTTTGGGGGTGTACTGATACCGTCTAGTTCGATCAATCTCATCAACACGTACTTTAAAGTACTTCAAACCCTATAACTCGACCACACTTTAGGCGTTTTTCTTTTTTAGTTCAGTATAGAGCTCCGAACAGAGTCCGAGCATGTCGAGCATGTTCCGAACATCCTCTGAACCAAGCGTGCTCTGAGCGCTCTGAGTATTTTTTGAAAAACACCTGAACACATAGCTGTCGACATTTTTTTTTTTAAATTTCCATCTGTCAAATGCCTGTGTTAAGCATTGTACTCTGTCTGCTCAGTTATTTTATTCTGAGCTTATAGAGCGCACTCTGAACACGCTCAGAACATGCTCAGAACGAAAAAAGAAACACATTTACGAAGCTCTGAACGCTCTGAACTAAAAAAGAAACACAATTTATTTTTTGACAACTCAGGCTCTGTTCTGAACTAAAAAGGAAAAACGCCTTTTGCTGAACAACTCATGCACAAATCGCTTGTTGAGACAATATCTTAACAAAAATATAACTCCCATTTGGAAAAAAAGTGTAGAACGTCGATCTGGGACGGCATCTTGTGCTATCTGCTTAACCATATTAGTTTTTAATCTAATTAATATTTGTATCTAATAAATTACAATTTCCATAATCAACTATGTATGTAGTTGGATAATGAATTTAAATCTGTTATACAACATCAGGTCGACGTTGTTGTCAGATTGAAAGTACCTACAAACGCATAATTTTTGTTTGCATTAAATAGCATAAGTCACATTCGAATCATTGTGGTATAGTCGAATTTTTTTTTTCTAAATATACATAAGTGGGTAATTTATGTTTCTGAAACGCCTTAACTCGTCCTGCTATGTAACCTTCGTCTATTTTATGTGGCGAAGATGACTTTATGCATGACGTGCCACGTGCTTGGCCAGTACTTAAATTGACAGTAATGATGATGGTCCTTATATCACATTATCATCCTACTTTGGTCTGTTATGGTGGTACTTTTTTCTATCAAATATGTCTCGTCAATATCCCATCGATTTTGTATAATACGTATGTAAGTATGTATATCAAAAATACTCTACATTATACTGATACTCGAACATAGCCCTCATGATATATGTATATTCGTCGAACCCTAAGCCAAATGGATTAAGGATGTCATTGTCCGTTTCATGGTTATCAAGCTATCGATAACTTTTCATATGTTTAAGTATTATTCTGTTCAAAGACATGCTCAGGCTATCTTCATGCTATCATATAATGTATTGGTTAATTTTATATGTTTACTGATTTTTGGAAAATATTTTATGTATGTACTTATTGAAAGGATATATAGAAAAAATTTCTGACTTTGAGAATATTCTTCCAGGTGCTTTAAATTAACATTTTTCTAAAAAAGAGATTTGTTTACGAGTGAACTAAGGCCTGGCACAAGTTTTAGGCCAGTTAAAATTAAAAATGATAGTATGAGTTAAAATTTTTTTGAATATATTATTTCATTCCGAATTTACCAAAACGTCTGAAGTTGGACTCAGGAGTAAACTGAGGGGCATTCGATGAAGCGTGAGTGGTATGGTTAAACTGTTTAAGGAGAGAAATTCAACTGGTTATTTCACTAGAACACTGTTTTTTAAAATAACTGTAAGATATTGAAAGACGAGAAAAATTGCAGGGGTATACTCGAGGAATTCAAATGTTTTTGTTATACGTCTAGCACCTATCATTTTTAAAGCTCTTTTTTGGATTCTATCCAAGAGACTCAAGTGAGTTATTGGAGCACCTGCCCAAATATGGGAATTGTTCTCGAGCTTTGTACGAATATAGCCCTTATAGATTACAGCCAGATCAGAAAGGGTAACAAATTTCTTACAACGTCGAAGAAAACTTAAACATTTAGCAGCGTTTTTGGCGGCGTCGAATATGGTGTCATTCTACACAAGGTAGTGGTTGATGCGCATACCGAGAATCGAGATTTGTTCGGTTTTACAATACATGTGCCGTTCATGGATGCAGCATTGAGTTTTCGAAGCATTTAATTCTACACAGTTTATGGTACCCTATTACTTTCGAGATAAGAATTTCATGATTATAAGGACGTGCATCTGGAAACGGATATGAGAAGCTGAGAGTTCTGTAGGCGGCGAAACTATTTAATGGATTAGAAATTTCAGACATTATATCATTGATGAATATCAGAAAGAGAGTAGGAGACAAGACGGAATCCTGTGGCACACCAGTATTTATACCATGACTTTCAGACTTGACTTAAAATCATCCATTACAACTTGTATTGAGCGGTTTGAAAGGTAGTTTCTAATCTATCGAAGAATACCAAATGCACCCCTAGAAGGAAGGGATGTTAGGGCAATTGTACGAGTACGTGAGTTAGAGAGGGAGGAGGAGTCGCCTTTTTAAGGTACAGACTCGACAAATGCTGTTTTACATCTACTCGGGAAGAGACCTGAAGAGTAGGACAGATTGAAAAGCTAACGCAATGGTTTTGCCGGTGTTGAAGAAAACCTCTTCAGAAAAATTGGGGGAGACTATCCGGGACAGCGGATTTGTGTATATCGAGATTTTTCAGTACCTACTCTTGCAAATGTACTAGTGCGATAGAGGATTCATCCTATAAATTAATTAACGCTCTCATGCCGTGTCGTGAATTCTCAGGAGAAATCATAACTCTATCTGGCAGCATAGAATTAACAATAAATTTTGCTGAAATAAGTGTATCATTGAAGACGAGCATTGAGACCGAAGACGAAGTAGTATTTCGTACATTTTGACACGAGAAATTAGCAGATATAACACAATAGTCTGATGTGCCTAGAGGTAATAAAACACTAATAGTGTATTTGTCAGGGTAAGGTGCAAGAAACATGTCTAGAGTGTTCGCAACATACCTCCCTTCTGGTATTGTCTGACCAGAATAGCGCAGCCACGAAGAATATTGTGTACATTTAAAACGCCCGTAACAACGTTCTTACTGTGCGTAAAATGGGAACGAATTCGTTACTATCAAACTTGGGCTGTAATAAACAAAGCATGCATGAATGATGCGCTTATGAACTGTGAGTTTAAACCACATGAAGATGATGATCAACATAATTGCGTACATACGTTGCGTATGGTGAGGGAAGAATAGAGGCTCTAACCTATAACCAGGCAAGCTGAATTCCATGTGATCAGAATTTTTACCCACCTGGGGATCGCTAAGTGCCAAAACTGCTGGTGTATTTTTCGCAGTATGGATGACGGCGATGATAGCCTTTGGCATTTTTTCTTTAACTAGGCAAACTGCGATGTTTCGAAGATAGAAGTGGTGTAGCAGTTCTGTGTTTTTCAGGTCATGTACACTTGCTTAAAAGTAGTAGTAAGAGCCTCCATTTTCTTTCAATACTAAGGAGGTCATCATCCAAGATATGGCTGCGGAGTCCTCCGGATTATTTCCAGGTGTCAAATGTACATACATACTTTATGTCTTTATGACACGAAAGATCGTTTTGATCATTCCTTCCAAGAATCTTATTAATTTATGAAAACAAGGAATTAACGTCCTGAATTTTACTATCTGTAGATCTATAAAAATAAAATTTCAATTCAATCCCATAGGAAATCACCAAAAAGACCCATAACAAGATCGAAGGAAATCGCTTCAGCGGCTTAGGCTGTATGTCGAGGTACATACATAAAGGTAAGCAGGTGGAACTGAGGAACCCAGATTCTCAATTATCGTATTGTCTTGATTCAAATTTTGAGTTCGATTTTTCGCGAAACAAAAACTTGCCCAAATTACCTTTATATAAAGTGAGAAAGTGTTAGATATAAATATTTTCCAGTAAAATGGCTCGCAATGATTCTATCAATAAAATTTTGGTCTAAGTTAGTTTCCTAATATTTGAGATTAATTAAAGACTTTATCGTGTAGATTCACTAAGCAAAATGCCAGATTCTTCATCGAAGCTGTTAAGGACAATGTATGTACATAGCACGACGAATTCTTTGCGATCTCCTATAGATACTTCGTAATCCGTTTTACTGGGCTGGGGCTTTTTTGCAGGAGATCCACCACCAGTTTGCCTTTGTGCCCTCTTTTAAACGATGATAATATATTGTGCGATACTTGTTTTAGAAGTCTGAAGCACATTTGCCTTGAAGGCTTCTTTAATTTTTTCCCATTCCTCACTTTGTTTTTAATCATACGCAGGCTCTTAAGTTTATAGTTCGTCAATTTATTTAAAGTGTCAGAGCGACTTATATTTTGTAACAAGTAAACATATTTCTTTATTTATTTTATAATATTTTAATGTTTTTCATTCTTTAAATATTTTCATTAAACTTAAAATATTTTTAAAATTTAATTTAAAAAAATATAAAAAAAATTAAAATAATATATTTTAGTTTTAAAAGTATTTCTTTTAATGTATAGTATTAAATGTGCATTATTATTCTTTTTAATTTTAATTTTAAAGAAATTTATGTAGGATGCCTATGTTTTACATCCTAAAATAAAGCCCAACATTTGAGAATATACCTTATTAACTTTAATATTATTTTTCCAAATCATTCCGTATTCGAACTTAAACAATTTGAAGCTAATGTTATATAACTTTTTACTTGCGATATAGGTACTATAGTGCAAGTTCTGCATTTGGAAAAAAAATCGAACTCGAGATTTTGATCAAAGTTGACATTACGATGATAGCGAAGACGAAAAAAGTGGGTCTGACAATTCCGTCTGTCTGTCTGTATGTCTGTATGTCTGTATGTCTGTATGTCTGTACCTCGAACTACAGCCTAAACTACCGGACGTATTTTCTTCAAACTCGGTAGTTAAGGGTCTTCGGTGATTCCCTAGAGGAAAAATTGAAATTTTTTTTTTAGCTCCAAAACTAAGGGTACCCCCCATACACCCGTAATGCGAAATCTTATTTATCTCGAAAACGGCTCTAACGATTTTGATAAAAAAAATTAAGTGTGATATTATGGACATGGACTATATTTTGGTGAAAAAAAAATTTGGGGGGAAATGTTATTAGGGGTACCTGTCATAGAACGGTTTTTTTGATTTTCGAATTTCTCACCAACGGCTCCAACGATTTTAACCAAAATTTTTATGCAGGAGCTGCTTTGCATTTAAAAAAATACAAACTAAAAAATTTTTCGAAAAAATTGTTTTTGGATTTTTAAAAAAATAATACAATTTTTTTTTTGAAAATTCAATATCTTGAAAACCGATACAAGATTAAATTTTTAAATTACGTTTTAAAATGTATTTAATTAAATACTAACAATTTGCATATCAATTTTTTTTATAAAAATTTTAAGGAAAATTTAGTACACAAACCCGTTTTTTTGATTTTCGACTTTCTCATTAATGGCTCTAAGGATTTTAACCCAAAATTTTTAGCAGGAGTCCCCTTAAGTTTAAAATAATATTGTATATAAAAATATTCGAAAAAATATTTATTGGGTTTTTAAAAAAAAAAAAAAAAAAATTTTAAATCAATATCTTCAAAACCTATGAACGATTATTTTTTGAAATTATTTCCTAAAACCAATATTATTAAATACTTAAAATTCGCATCCCACATTTTTTTCTTGAACAATTTTAGAGAAATTTCTTATATAAAAAATGTATTTAATAATAAAACGATTTTTAAGGTTTATTTGCATAAATTCATACTTTTCCGGAAACCAGACGGCAATTTTATGCATTTGAACATTATTATCTCATTAAATCCATGTTTTATATTTATAAAATGTATCTTAAATTCCAAAGTACTTTTACATAAGAGCAAGTTCGTGCGATCCAGTCGTGCATTTTATTTATTTTATTCAGTTATAGAATTTCGTGAAGTAAAGTCAAGAAAAGAAAAGTCAAGTTAAAGTCAAAGTCAAGTGAAAGTCAATTTTTAATTTAAACTTTAAATTCATTTAAAAAAAAAAGAGAAACAATCTTTATTATTAATTTTAATTAGTAAATTAAAAACTATATTTTAAAACTTAAAAACTACGCCTTTTCAATTTAATACCTCCCTCTACATTTATTTCATAAGAAAATATTTTATTAATACCACGGTTTGTAAATATTGCTTGCATTAATTCATATTTCTTGCAGAAAGCAGACGGCAATTTAGGCGATGAATTTTGAACATTTTTCCTGTACATAAGAGCAGGTACGTGCGAGTTATTGAATTACTTTATTAGAAATTATTTAAATTATCTAAATACAGTCGACTCCCTCTAAGTCGAACTCCCTCTAAGTCGAATTTCCCTCTAACTCGAACTTTTTAACCGTATTTTTGCATTCCCCTCAACTTTCCATACAAAAACTATCCTCTAAGTCGAACTCCCTCTAAGTCGAAGTTCCCTCTAACTCGAACACATTCTCTTGATTATTGACCTATTTTATTTCCCTCTAAGTCGAATTTTTTTCTTTTGCCAAAAAAAAAAATCAAAAAAAATCTCTCAAATCGCAACTCGTTATTGTTTGTAATTCTTATTAAAAACACACACTCGAACTCTTTGATTCTCTATATGTTGCATCGCCTGGCCGTCACCGTCATGTCAGTGTGCTGCGCTGCTATACCTGCAATTTACAATATTATCAAACACAAAAATCTCTTCCTAAAAAGATATTCATAAAAAAAATTGCAAGGCAATAAAAAAAGCATTTGTTGGTTGGATGCCAGGGTTACCCCTGGGATTTTTCAAAAAGTCGCAAAAAAAAGTCGCTTTTACAAAAAAAAGTCGCAAATTCGAATTCTTTGAAAAAGTCGCATTTTTGAACAAAAAGTCGCAATTGAAAGAAAAACTCGCATACCTAAATATTATTTTTTTTTTACTAAAGGAAAAACAATTTAGATATTTTTTTGAATTTCTTTATTTAAACACTTACATAGGTATACATTAAAAAATAATAAAAACAAAAAAAAAACCTAATTTAAAGACTTCATTTTACATAAATTAATATGAATGTAGGTTTTAAGTTAAAATAAATACCTAAATAGATACATATGTAAATCACATTAATGTTTCGTTTTTTAAATAAAGTTTCTCTATACTTTTTAATTAGGTTGTTTTCAGGAACCCACCCACTTATATCACAGTCAATGAGATTTGTGGAAGCTAACATATTTTCGCAGGTTTCCCTTTGCAAACGGTTTGTTAATTTATTTTTCATAAGCGTAAGCTTTGAATAAAACTTGCTCAGCGCAAGCGCTGCTGTGTGACAACGTTAAAATTTTACAAACAAATTCGTAAAGGTCAAAGTACCTAAACTATTTTTTAAAGTACCAACCTTGTACCAAAACTCTTCTATATTTTTAATTTCAAAAATTTTGCCATAGTTTTTGTCAAACGCTTGAAGCTCTAGGTGTTTGTATTGATCTACCACTTTTTCTGGCTCATTTGTAAAGCTATTAAAATTTGAAACCAACCGAAAATAGTTAAAATCCTGATTTGACCTAATTATTTTTGGATCTATATGTTTTAAAATAGAAAGCTTCTCATCTTTAACATTAAAAAATTTCTTAGCAAAGCGTCAAATAATATTGAAGTACATTTTTTTATGAAAATAATTTCAAAATTTGTGAGTTTTTTATCCTTTAAGCAATTTTCGGCTTTCATGCCGATATATATTTCTTCAATTTTTAAAATAATTTTCGTTTCGATAATCAATCTCAGAAATAGATTTTCCAAGAACACATTCTTTCAATAAAAAATTTTGAAAAATAATAAATAGAGGATCTTCTATATAAGAGCACAAATAAGCAATTTGTGATGTTTCACTCTGAAAAACTTTGTTTAAAATATTTATTTTTGAAAGAATATATTTTAGAAACTTTAAATAAACTAAATTTTCGTTGTTCAAATTTTCGAGAATAATATCAATTTTTGAATTTGTACTTTCTTCAAATTTAGCCCTAAGAAAAAAATGTTGCAAAACAACCCATTGCTCCACGATGCGGCATGTTACATGTTACAAAGCACAAAGGTAAGGAGAAATTCCAAGAAATGTCAGTGTCAGTCGTCAGTGCCAAACACGTAAGAGAACAAAAAACAATCTAACAGCGCCCCCATGGTGGTAATGGGAAAACAAAAACTACTTTCGAAAACGAGAATGCGAACAGAAAACAAAGAACAAAGCAAAGACAATCATACTCACACATTCTCAGAAACGTTTGATGGTAAATGTTTAAGCAAAGAAAAAGTCGCAATTTTAAACAATTTTAAAAAGGTCGTCGCATAGTCGCACAGCACAAAAAAGGTCGCAAAAATGCGACTAAAGTCGCATAAGGGTAACGCTGGTTGGATCCATTCCATTCCAACTTCAAAACATTTTGTGCTTTATTTGAAAGCAGTAAAACCATAGATCTCAGAGGTCGTCGGAAAAGCTAAAGCTTCTGGTTATAGGGAAAAGCAAAAATCCTCTTTGTTTCAATAAAATTAAAACTTTGCCGGTGGACTAGCAAACCATCGTTCTTGGATAACATCAGACCTTTTCACAAGTTGGCTTTTGAAACTTGATTCTAAATTTAGAAGATCAAAGCGCAAAGTATTACCTATTCATTATCGATAACTGCCCAACTCACCCAAAACAAGTTAAGGATAAATTAAAGTTTATAAGGCTTAAGTATTTCCCCCTTAATATGACTTCAATAGTTCAGACAATGGGCATGGATATAATACAAAATTTGAAAGTACACTATAATCGCACTCTTCTCACCAAGATCTTAAGGGTTTGGGAAACCAAAAAAAAAGCAATATAAAATATCACTTCTCGATTGTGTGCGCGAAATCCTAAGGGCATGGGGACGTTACTCCATTGACAATTGAAAATTGTTTCAAAAAGGACGAATTTAAGTCTGAGACGTGGGATGACGAAGATGATATTCCGCTTAGCTTACTTAGATGTAACAACGAAGACACCCAAGAAATCGAGATAATCTGGGAAAGGCTAACAGAAGCTCATTATAATGTTGAAGGCGTACATTGGAAGGGCTATGTTGAAGTCGCTGACGGCATCGTAGCCACTGAAATACCTGATAACAAGTCAATTTTGGAAGCAGATGCTGATGATACTAATGACGGTGAAAATGGAGCTGAAGAAGAAGATGGAGCTGGAATAATAGGCTTTGAAATACCAGAGAAAAATTAAATTGAAAATGCAATTGGTACATTGCAATCTGCAATTGAAATGAAAGAAGAAATTCAAAATTGCTTATTTAAAATAGAATCTTTTTATAAAAAGGCGATCACTGATGACACGGCGACTGTGATGACTGTGATGTCTAAAATTACAATTTTTTTTTTTAAATAATTAAGTTGAAAAAATATTTTTTTATAATACATAATTATAGATTAATGAGCGATAAAAGCAAGAAGCTTAGGTTTATTTATTTATTTTACTTGTTATTAAATTCAATAAATCATTAAAAAAAAAACTCTCTCTAACTCGAATTTTTTTAAAACTCCCTCTAACTCGAACTGGTTTTGATATCCCGTGAAAGTTCGACTTAGAGCGAGTCGACTGTACCTGTAAACACCCTCAAGCGTAAAATAATTCTAGGAAATCTATCACACTTTTCATGTTTTCTATTAGCTTCTTTTTTTGGTGATATCCCAATAATTTAGCAAATCTCTTTAAAAAAGCCCAGTGAAGGAAATAAATACCGACACAAAAATAAGGTTGATAAATTAGACCTATTCACGTCAGGAAAGGTTCTGAAGTTTTTATTTGTTATCGTTTTTTTTTTTTTTGATTTCATTGAATTGGAGGTTTATAGAGAAAATTGACTTCCCTTTTCTGTTTGATGTAACCTTATGCAACCTCATTTCGTATTTCGAACAGAGCTAGCGATGATGTTGTTTTAAGAGTAGGCACCCGAAATGAAGGTATTGTACGGGATTAAATGTGATGAAACATTAAAATAAATAAGCGTAAACAAGAAATAGAACAAAGGTTAAACAATGTAAGCATACAAAAGATGTATAGACAAAGATAAAAGTTTCCCAATGAATTATTTTAGTTTGATACGAGTATCTAGCCCTACGATGTTAGCATACCCCATTGATTTTTCAGTCCATCCCTAGACTACATGTGTGACGGCAATAACGATTTGAGTGTGAGGGTACAAGGAAAAACAATTCGGGAAATGGAATCAGACAGCACATCAAACTTAATAAGATGTGAATTTGTGGATTTGGAGTCCTATATATGAAACAATAATAGATGATAGACTTGCGGACAGTAAATTTGAGCCACATAAACTTAAAGTTCTTATTAGAAAACTCGTATCCGTATTGAGGAAGGCTTTGGCAAGCAACATCATATCTAACATAATAGCGAAAGACAAATTGCATTGGGTTATAGCCAGGCCGGTGAAATTCTGAAAGATCAGTATTCGCACCAACCTGTTTTTCATCAAGTGCCAAAACAGCTTGCACTTACCACTTTAAAAAACATAAAACACAATTCGGAGGATCTACAAAGTTCAACTGTGAAGTAGTGTATAGTTCCTATGGATTAATCCCTGCAAAAATGGGTTTCTGGTGCGTACTATCACTTTCGAGGAAGTGAAAAATCCGCCAAGAGTAATTATTGTAATGAAAAGTGCTGCTCATCTTTGGCATTTAGAATTTGCAGACAGCACACAGTAGGAACGGTTGAAAGTTGTACGTCACTGTGTCTTGGTTCAATACAAGCGGTTGCACCACCAAATATTTTTTTTTTTTTTTATAATCTACCCGCGCTCAAGGGATTATAATTACCCTTTAAATGTTTCAACACAGCGCGGGCGTGAAGTTAATGAAGAGAAAGAAGGATAGGAAAGATGTGTGGCACGATGTTCTGAGACTGTTGGTGGTTGTCTCAGATATTTTTATCTCCAGGGATGGCGGCTAAGCTAAAGCGGAGTAATGCCGTGTCTTATTTCTATGTCGCTTATAATTCACATTATTTTATTCGTGTTCATCCTTGTTGGGCATACTAGTTTAACTCAATTACATGTTGTTAGTGTTATGCCTGAACAACATGTAATGAGTAAACCAGCAACCCATTGATGACAATTTTTAGAAGGTTTTTAATGGAATTAAAGCGACATAGACGACACGACAGGGATCGAACCTGTCATCATGAGGTTTACAGGCGAGCACACATCCATCGCGCCACGGCCACCCCCAAATATTTATCTAGTAAAAGTGTTCGTATACTATATTTCCAACAAAAGCACCAATTGCAATAATCAATAACAACATTTTAACTTATGTCAATATTAATAAAACACCTCTTATAAAATTCAATAAAGAAGTTGTAAAAAAAAAACAAATAATTCTTTCATAAAGCTTAATGTCAAAGCTTGCTGTCGAGTGTGTTGCATTTTTGAAAGAAAAACTGGCAGTTACCATTAATAATTCATTTAAAAACTTTGGCGCTGATAACGTTACTGATGGATTAGGGATTGGGGACAAAAGTTTTTGCAACACAACAACTAAAGTTTGCTGGAAGTCTTTTATAAATATTAGAAACTTAATGAATTGTGAATTAGTTTATGCCGTTTATCAACAACTTTAAGTTAACCTTCCGAGCAGATAAAAAGAAAAGCCACCATACTTGTATAAAAAACACACTAATGAAAAAATGACTTAAATCTTAAGGGTTATCATTAGAAAAAAGCTATTTTTATAAATCTAAAAGAATATTGAATTATATTTTATTATACCATAATAAAAAATTAAAAGTTTAATCGAAAGGGTTACTTTATTATTATTTTAAATACAGGATAAAATATAAGAATAATATAACTTCGTTTTTTTTAAAAAAAGCCTTTTTCATAGAATGGCAATGAAGGTAACAGAGCTGTAAAGGTACGAGTGTCAGAAGTGGACTACTGCCGCACGCTTTGACCTTTACAGATTGAATGACTTCCTTTCAAAAAAGGAAAATTAGGTTGCCGCATCCTCTTCAAATAAATTTCTTGTTGCCACAGCTTGTGTAGACGCGGGGCGTGTAATGAGCGAGAATGGAAGAAATCTAAAATAAACTAAAAGAAATGTGTAGCACCTCTTCATATAAAATTAAATGCAGGACTGGGTCGCACGAACTTGCTCCTATGTAAAAGACTAGAAATTTTAAAATCAATGTTATTAGAGAAAACTGTTCATAAGCATAAGTTTTATTTTTTAAACTCTATAAGTAGTAAGAAATAGAAACAGAATGCTATGCAAATATGAATTTATGCAACAAAAAAGATTATAATAATTATTCTCTGTAGTGGTTTCTTAAAAAAATAAGCTTTTATATACAAAATTTTTAAAATATTCTTAAAAAAAAATTTTGGCACGCCAATTTAAAAGTTCGAATAAAAATTTAATTTAAAAAAAAATATTGAACTGTTTTTTAGATATTGAATTTTCCAAAAAAAAAAATAGAGTTTTTTCTTCAAAACTCAAAAAAATTATTTTACTTAAAGTTTCGAAATGCAATGTTTTTTTTAAAACTTTTTAGAAGCTTATCTTTAAAAAATTTCATTAAAATCCGTTTTGCCGATAATGAGAAATTCAAAATTCGAAAAAATCGTTCTATGGTAGGTACAGTCAGTAATATCTTGATTTCAATTTTTTTTATTAAATTATAGATCGTAAAAATTAATCAAAAGAAAAAAATGTAATCAAAATTCTCGGAACCGTTTTCGAGGAAAATACGATTTTCGAAAACCATTTTTTAACATTTTTATGGACGGTTATTTTTAGGTAAAATAAATTCTTTTTTCTTACATCTTGTAATATAAGGAAACTTTTAATTTTTAAGTTTTAAAAAAATGGAGCATGGGGTTTTTGAAATATTGAGTTTTGAAAAAAATTTGCTTTAATTTTTTTTTTAAAATCCAAAAATTTTTTTGGAAAATCGGAATACCCAATAATATTTAAACTGCTGGGGAGCTTTATTTTATTTTATTTTATTTTATTTTATTATTTATTATCAAAATCGGTTGTACCGCTTTTGAGAAAATCAAAAACCAAAAACACTGTTCAAAGGGGGGTACCAAAGTTAACCATTTCCTGAATTTTTTTTTAAACCATTTCCTAGCTTGAACTAAATGAATTTTTTTGATTTTTTTTTTAATCTGTGGGACGGTTTTTTGAAAAAAAAAAATATTTATAAAATTTCAAAAAAGAAAATCGTATGGTAGGTACCGTTATTTTCGGTCTTAAAAAAAATCGAATTGGGGGGGGGGGGGAAATTAAGAATACTATCTAACAATTTGAAAGAAAATCGGCCGTTTAGGCTGTAGTCAAAAGACAGATAGACAGACAGAATTGCGGGACCCACTGTTTTAGTCTTCGCTATCATCGTAATGTCGACTTTGATTGGCAGCAGTTTAAACTTTTAATATTTTCCCGTAGCCTTTAGAACATCAGCTCTTGAGGCTTGGTTTTTCTAAGCCTCCGAACATTGATTCTTGCATATATGACGGTTTCCATCTTGGAGTTGGTATGACTTCAGCGTGTTTTTTAAACCACTTGACCATTTGACTTGACCACGTGACCATTTCAATTTGAAGATCATGATAAACATCGCTTTTCCATTATGTACCATTAATGGCAATTTATTTTTCCACGAAGAACCACATTGATCTCTTTTATTTTTGACAAGTTCGTTCAATTTTGGCTTTGCATCCAAAGTCATTCCAAAGTATATGGCAGTCTTGGCGTAAGGTACATCCTTACCGTTGATACAAGTTTGAACATTATTTAGTTTTTTGCTTGTAAAGTTTGTATGCCAAACATTATCAGAGACTTGAGCAAAAATTGAGCTGAACAGAATTGTTTTTCTTCAAGTGCTTTTTCTACAACATCCGTAATTCTATGCACTTGGCCAAACTGTTTCGGGATTATTCTTCTTGTTAAGCCTTTTCAGCAGCAGTTTCTCAAAACCTGTTACCATGATTGGTATAAGCAGTAAAGGTATGTAAGATATTGGTTTTGTTTGAGGCTTACCTTGTTTAGGTATAACAATGACTTCTGCGATTTCCCAATGATGTGGCACATATCTAAGATTAAGGCATGCGTTTATCATAAATTGGATTTTTTTGAAGGCAGTTATTAGATCGTACCCTGGTGATTTTTTGTTAGATAACATAAGTTGACACATGATTCTTACTTCTTTGAACGTGACAATGGGAATTCCACATTTCCTAATTGTGATGTAGGAGCTTTCAAGTCCAATGAGCATTTGCATGTTTAATTTCGTTCTTTTAAAATCGTCTCTACTTTGCCTAAACGCTCGCACAATATTACACCATAACATTACAAAACTAGTGAGAATCCTTTGAGTACGTGCAATTATAAAGAAGGAAATCGTATTGGATGATTTGTCACTTCTTCACAAAAGCTTATACCGATTGAAAAGAATATTAGCTGTATTTTATTTTCCCCCAGATCTGATCCGGATTGGATTTTTTTTTTCAAAATAACATGTAAAACAACAAATACAAACAAAACTGAGCCTTGAGTTGTTTTTGTTATACATGTAATTTTGAATGAAGATCCAATCTGGATCAGATTTGGGGGAAAATAAAACACAGCTATTGTTCCAAAGTGAAGAGATCGCCAGAACTCCAACCCATGAAATATAGGTACTATGTTATTTGGAAATATTTCTATAGATATGACATTGTATACAGATTAAGAATGATGTTAACAGTTTATTACTTTTTGGGAAAATAAACAACAATCAACTTTTAACAAACATACTAAATACTTTCAATGTAGACCTTCTTTAATCTAAAGACCTTCTTTGTGATAAAGGTACATAGGTAAACACAGTTTTTTTTGTTTGGCAACCTAGATTAAAATATCGTCTGTTTGCATATCTATCTATACTATATCCTTTGTTATATTTCCTTTTTTGTGCGCTGAGGGTCTATTGAATTTGCAAAGGTTTTGAAATGAATGATTTAAGAACATCTTTCTTTTCTGGATTGTAAACATAATTGTATATCTTATATTAATCGATGAATATTATTAAACATGTGTTTATTCGCAGGCAACAATATTGGAAGAATTCAAACTAAACTGCAAACACAACTAAGGAATAAGGGGATACCTTGCAATGATGAACAATTTGATGGCCATCTTTATGGCTTGCCTTTCCTAAGACGTGAGGTAAGTAACTCCGTTATTAGCTCCCCGTCTATTCTATTTTTTGGTGAAGTCGCAGTGCCTATGTTTATTCACATATTACTCGAATTCTGATGGTCGTAAATAGCAATTTATCAATTTATTCTCAAAAAAAAAAAAAACTTTTGATAAAGTTTTTTTAAAAATAATAACGAAAAAGTTTTTAGCAAATTTAAAAACTCACAGTCAACAAAAACTTTTTGTTTAATTATGTTCATTTGCATGAATGATTTTTCTTTTTTTGCCATAAATTATGTCTGATATATTCATTTTTGTTTTGACCTTTTCAAATAAGCCCCTTCCGGTTCATGAAAAATAAAATACAAGACTGATTCAAATGTTATTGTTCTTATGTTTAAGGAGCATTCAATTTTAAGATTTTTTTTATAGAAAACATAAATATGCGGGCAGAAAAATGTACTCACAAATCTTTGGAGTAGTTTTTTTCTTTAATTCATTATGTTTTTGAAAAGTGTTAAAGGTAATACCTACTCTGATACGGCCAACCTTAAGTATTTTCTAATACAGATAAAATTAAATTTAAAAAAATCGTCATACCGTTTCTGAGAAATAAAATTTTTGGAAAAGAGTTTACAATCTAAAAAAAAAAACAATCAATCAATCAAACAATTAAAAAAATTGTTGTGCAATCATATAATAAAACGGCGAATATGTTTTTTGTGGTACACTTTTCGCGGCCCACAAAAATTGAAGGGGCATAAATTACATATTAAACGAAAGAATTTTTTGCATAGATGTGCAGAATGCCAAAATTATTTAAATATACTACACAGAAATTGTTTAAAACAAAAAATAAAAATTGCAAAAAAATGCCCGGAAAACAAAAACAATTAGAAATGTCAAATCGACTAGCGACATCTGTTGCTGAATAGAACATACATTTACACTATACTGTTATACAGTTTAAGTTTAGTAAAAGTTAGAACCATTTTAACTTTTACTTTTTGTGTTTTTCGAGAAGGAAGAACGTCACTGCAACGACGTGGGTTCGAGTCCCAATAGAATGATAAATATTTTTGAAGTAAAACTTCTTTTCCGGCGTTGAGGGTAAAAATTTTTCTATGCAGCTGTCAGTGACATGTCAAAAGGACACGCTATCACCGACATGTTTTAAATGTAACACAAAATTCACAGGTTGACATCACTGCGGCGACGTGTGTTCGATTCCAATATTATGGCAATAACAACAGCTGAAGGACAATGACATGAGAGAATCGAAACAAAAATTGTTAATGTGTCAAAAATGTGTATAGGCTTGTTTACCATTAACTGTTTTCCTTTGGACTCTAGGATTGAGTGCTTTGTAGGTGCTTCTCATTACATTGAACAATTAAAAAAATCATGAGTTCTCTGTCTTTTATTGAATGATAGATAATGAATTGGTACTCGAATTTCGAGAGCTGGGTCGGCTAGTATTATTTAATATTTCCATAAATTTCAGTTTATATCCCTTCTGTCAATGTGAGAAGCCCTGAAATAAATAAAATGCACCACTAGATCGCACAATGATCTTATGTAAGAGACCAATAATTTTAAAAATTCTATTTTTTAAATTACCTAAGTAACTCCTTTAGTAGTTGGAGCTAAAAACAGAATGCCATGTGATGCCTCAAGCAAATATTAGTTTATGCAAGAACACAAATCTTAAATCGTAGCGGTTTTTTGTTTTAAAATAAGGTTTGATATACAAAATTCTTAAAACATTTTTAATAACAAAATTTGAAAAGCCGACTTTTTATTATTATACGAATAATAATTAAATTTAGAAAAAATATTCACCCGTTGTTTAGAAAACGAATTTTCAAGAAAAAAATTATTGAAATTTTTTCAAAAATTTTGAAATGCATTATTTTTCAAACTTTTTTGAAACTTCTCTATATAGATCAATTATTAAAATTCATAATGCAGATAATGAGAAATTCAAAATCTTAAAAAATGGCTTTATGGTAGGTACAGCCAGTAATATCTTAATTTAATTTTTTTTTTAAAGGGTTTTCCAATAAGAGGTGTTATTTTGAATAGCCCGCTATTTCAGTAGCTGTCACTTTTGAAGCTGTAATTTTTTGACATTTGACAAGTAGAAACTACGCTATTAATAAAAATGGAACGATACATGCTTCAACAACGCATTGAAATTATTAAAATTCACTATAAAAATGGTGAAAAAATGCATGAAAATGAACCGGAATTTCATCGAAAAATCATCTTGACTGATGAGGCCCATTTCCACCTCGGAGGCTACGTCAACAAGCAAAACTGTCGCATCTGGGGCTCGGAAAACCCAAGAGTTATTGTTGAAAAGCCTCTCCATTCTCAACGCGTGACTGTTTGGTGCGGTTTATGGTCCCG
The DNA here is from genome assembly GCA_911387755.1 of Chrysotoxum bicinctum. NCBI lineage: Eukaryota > Metazoa > Arthropoda > Insecta > Diptera > Syrphidae > Chrysotoxum > Chrysotoxum bicinctum. The sequence goes on along the minus strand of OU426989.1, from coordinate 117,981,570 downwards.
CGGGGTCATTGGACCTTACTTTTTCGAAAATGAGGCTGGAGCAACAGTTACGGTCAATGGATTGCGCTATCGAGAGATGATTAATGATTTTTTATGGCCTGAATTGGATGGTATTGATCTGGACAACGTTTACTTTCAACAAGACGGCGCTACGTGCCACACAAGCAATTAAACCATCGATCTTTTACGGGAAAAGTTTCCGGACCGTGTTATCTCTCGAAGAGGTGATCACAATTGGCCACCGAGATCTTGTGATTTAACACCTTGCGACTTCTTCCTTTGGGGCCACGTGAAAGATAAGGTCTACGCCAACAGCCCAGCGTCAATTCAAGACCTCAAAGATGAAATTCGTGAGGCTATCGAGGACATAGGGCAGCCACTTTGCGATTTGGTTATGGAAAATTTCATGAAAAGGATATGGTCCTGTAAGCGTGGTCTTGGAGGCCATTTGGCTGATGTCCGATCATTTATCTCCAAAAATGCCATTTTTCTTTGAATATCAAAATAACACCTCTTATTGGAAAACCCTTTATTAAATTATAGATCGTAAAACTTTATTAGAAGAAAAATATTTTATATAAAATTCCAGGTGCCGTTTTCGAGAAAAATACGTATTTTGAAAAAAATTTTTTTTTTAATTCCATAAGAAAATTTGAAAACACAATGCTAACCAAACTTTTGGGAAGCTTTAACTTTAAAAAAAATATTAAAATCAGTTTTACCGTTTTTGAGGAAATAAGAAAAACAAGCCGACCCAGCTCTCGAAATTCGAGTGCCAATTTATTTATTATTTATTATTTATACATATATTTGGCAGTGTTTTCAAGCAAATTTATTAAATTAAATTTTATTTTATGTAATATGCAAAGTGTTCGACTGTGCAAAAATAAAAATGACCCACAGTGTGTAAATGCGTGTCTCAAGTATATTCTGCACATCTCCGTAACTGTGGCTTTCCAACCATATAAAATTTATCGAAATCGGTTAAATACTTTTGGAGAAAAGTGTACCACAAAAAACATGTTTGCCGTTTTATTATATGATGGTCTTATTAATAACCATTTTTCGGATTTTTGTAAAGCATAATCCAGCTTTAACTAAATGAAATTTGTAATTTTTTTAAAAAAATCTGCGAAAATTTCGGAAAAAAAATTTGTATAGCAGTATCTACCATAAAAAAAAAAGAAAAAAATATGTGTGTGTGAATTACTATTTACCATGTTTAAAGAAAATTGGCCTAGACGTTTAGGCTATATTCAAACAGACATACAGACAGACAGAATTGCGAGACCCACTTTTCCGATTTTCCCTATCATCATAATGTCAAGTCTGATCAAAATTTCCACGTCGATTTTTTTTAATTGTATAACTTGCCATATAATAATTTTTTTAGGGGAAGATCTCTCAGTATTTTGAAAAGGTTTTTTTAAAGCATTGTGTTGGGCGAAGTGTTTTTTATAAGAAATCGTTAAATGTAATCAACTTAACTTTGTAACAGTCATCCTAATATATGTACTTAAATTCACTTATAATTTTTCATTATATAAAATCATTTGTATGAAAGCACATTTTTTTTTATAAAGTAAATGTCAAAGTGCTACACCAAGTTGTTAATAAACACATATTTTCTAAATTTCATATTGTAATGTGCTGTCGCCTTTCACAGTATAAAAGGCCGCAGCAAATCACAAAAAGTCGCAGTCACAGTGACAGTCACAGTCGAGTCGAGTGTACATCGTGCAGTGCGAACAGTCGTTTAGCGGAAGAATTTATTTTATTTAAAATCAACCCCTAAGTGAAAAAAAAGGTCAATAAATCCGGTATACCTGCGGGCTACCTGATTATTACCGACGGAAAAAAGGGTTAATCCCAACAAACAATTTAATTAAAAAGTGATTAAGAAAAGTAATTAATAATAAATGAAGATTAAGTGCGCGTATCATCGGTTTTTATAAAAATAGTGTTCCGCGTCATAATCCAAAATAAGTTATTATTACAAAAAGTGAAAGTTAAGCCGGAAATGGGAGAACCATTCAACCCGGAGGCAGCATTTGCTTCGCTTGAAGCATTGCTAACAAAGATGGTGAATAACCTAAGTCCCGAATATGGTCAGAGGCTAAGCGAGACCATCGGCAAATTCATCCGTCCAAGACGAATTGAGGACATCGACGAGGAAGAAGAAGAAAACAACATGGAGACGGAAGACATATCCAGTGATGAAGCTTCTTCCACATCCAGTAGTGCCGAGTCCTCAAGTGAAGACGACAATGAAGACCAGACCAAGGACAGCACTGACTATAGTGACTCTCCTTTACCTGGTCAGAAGAGACCCAGGAAAAAAGAGAAGACGCGCCAAGACGCCAACGTCACAAAACGCCCTCAACTGGAAGTCGAGTCACCGTCAACATCAAGAGTGACTCCACCAGCTCCAAAGGCTACACCAGCCAAGCAACAACCAACCCAGCCATCGAAGCAGCCAGCAGCAACAACAACAACCGTCAACCAGCCACCGAAACGGCCGGCAGCAGCAACAGCAACCGTCACCCAGCCACCAAAACAGACAGCAACAACAGCAACTACCGTCACCCAGCCGCCACAACCACCAAAAGCCAAGGACAACACCGCCAATCCAACAGGAATGCCGCCAATTTTTTGCTTTTCCGGTAACATCGCCGAGATCAGCAGGTTTTGCAAAGCAAATCGCCTGGCTGTTACTTTCAAGAACAAAAACACGAAAATGACAGTAATCAGCGCCGGAGACAAGGAGGCATTTGGTCAAATTAAGAAATTCTTGCTGGAACGAAAAATCCAGTATAACACATTCACGCCACGAGAGGAAAGGAAGAACCTCCTACTACTTAAGGGAATTCACCACACATACGCCGCCATCGAAGTGGAGGACGAATTGAGAATTGAGGGGCTTCCAGTCATCAAGGTCTCCCAGTTACGGACAAAGAAGGTGCAGGGTAAAACCTACAACAGCTTTGTTGTCGAGCTGACCAAGGACTGCAATATTACTGAGGTCTATACCAAGACTTTGGTAATGAATCAAAGGGTGCACTGGGAGCGCCTTAAGTCAAATGACATCGTGCAGTGCCGGAACTGCCAACGCTTTGGACATGTCGCCAGTAACTGCGGTCGCCAGTATGTGTGCGTTAAATGTAAAGAAGACCACGAGCCAGGCCAGTGCAAACGGAAAGAGAGCACGGGACAGGATGTTTGGTGCGCCAACTGCCAGAAGGAAGGACATCCAGCCAACTACAAGGGTTGCCCAACTCTAAAAGCAAAGAAAACTGAGCGGAACCAGATCCTAGCCGAAAGGAAAGTACAACAAGAATCTGTGACAAAATCAGTATGCGCAGTTACCCGACCTGCAGTCAGCTTCGCGGAAATGGTGAGAGGAGGCCCAACACCAAAACCAGCTCCCCAAAAGACACAACAAATTAGAACGCCAGCCAAGATGACTGCACCTCGGCCAGCTGTACCAAGGACCATGGCTACAAAAACTGGACCAGCCAAAACACCAGCACCGGTAAACCTCAATAATGAAGTGCAGAGGATCTTTGGTTCCGACCTGCTCACAGTCATGGGTAAAGCTAGAAGCGCGGTACCACAAAACTACGCTCAGCTTAGCGATGGAGAGAAGTCCGTGGCACTGGCCACCTTCCTCTTCCAAATATGCAATTGAAGACCCTGCGCATAGTGACGTATAACGTGAATTCGTTGTACAGCCTAGTAAAGAGGACGTCATTTAACTTATTTATGAAGAAAAATGCCCCCGATATTGCCCTCATCAGCGAAACTAACGTGTCAAGGAGGAATAACATCAACATCACCGTGTACAAAACCTACCGGCAGGACAAAACGGAAAACCGAAGAGGGACGGCCATCTTTGTAAGGAACAAGATTTCACCCAACACCAGTGAAACCATTATTACAGGGCTAAAAACCAGTGAAGCCACCGCCATCCAGATACGACTAGGAAGAGGAGAAACCTTGACAGTGATCAGTGTTTACTTCAAGTGTAAATCCGCCGCTGGAAATATTAAAAACGACCTGCATATTCTTAACCGGACTCTAAAGCAGACTACCTACGGACTCATTGGCGGCGACTTTAATGCGAGGCATCATCAATGGCTGGACACCTCTATTGACCCTGAAGGAAAGGCAATCATGGACTGGATAAATGTTAACAGCGAAGAACACTCCTTGGTTGTTGTGTCACAACCAAAACCTACCTTTCCTAGGACTCCATCGACTCTAGATTTTTTCCTACTAACATCTAATTTTATTTATTTAATTCCAGGAATCAGCAACTACACCTGTTCAACCTTACCCAGTGACTCAGACCATGAAGCAGTAAAGCTCTCAATCAACCTCAGCCAACCTGTTCTATTAACAACAGTCCCACCTGAGAACTACGTCAACTACAGGAGGCTTGATATCGAGAAACTCCAGAGGGACATAGAAGACAACGTCTCAATGCCACCATTCAACAGGAACTTAAGAAATGAGGAAATTGACAGTGCCATCGACAACCTGGAGTCAGCCGTGATCAACGCCCTTGAAGCCCAAAAAGTTCCCAAGACGTCCAAAGATAGGTACGAACACCTCCCGGAGTATGTGCGGATTCTCTATTCCCACAGACAAAGGTTAAGGAAACGGCTTCAAAGAATACACCAAAGAGAGCTCAACACAACCAACAACGACTACCAGGCAGTGAAAAGCGAACTCCAATGTGTAAACACTATGTTCCGGAACTCGATCCAGCACCACAACAACATACGATTCCAGAAGAGACTACAGGCCATAAAACCAGGACCAAACACATTCAGCGAAATAAACAACTGTCTAGGGAAAACCCAACCAATGCCTGAAGTCATCATCAACAACAGCATTGAGGTGACAACAACAGCAGACAAAGTGGAAGTTTTCGCGAATCACTTCGAGGAAAACTTCACACCCAGCCCATCAATGGACCCTGTGTTCCTGGATGAAATCAGGACATCTGTCCAGCTGACTTTGCAACCAAATTCAGAAGGAGTGGAGTTTGACGACCATTATCCAGCTAGTTGCCCAACGGACAACCCCCAACTATGCCAACCAGAGGAAATTGCGGAAATCATCGTCAACTCCAAACCAAAAAAGTCGACAGGTCCGGATGGAGTCTCCAACTACATCATCAAAAGGCTTCCACATGCAGTGCTGATATTACTCACAATCATCATAAATAACTGCGTCAACAACTGCTACTTCCCTAATAAGTGGAAAACGGCAAAAATCGTGGCAATCCCGAAGAAAGGCGCTAGAAACCTGGTTTCCAACTACAGGCCTATATCTCTCCTCAACAATGTCAGCAAAATATTGGAAGAAGTCATCCTAAGGAGGCTCAAGAAGTACTGCAACGAACACAACATCATCCCAGACATGCAGTTTGGCTTTCGGGAAGGGCATTCAACACTGCATCCATTAATAAAGTTCCAGTCTGACGTCTCTTCAGCACTCAACAGCCATCGTGCCACCGTAGGATGCTTTCTGGATGTCGAGAAAGCATTCGACAGCGTATGGATAGAAGCCCTTATCCATAAGCTTCGAGTACTTGGATTACCTTCGCCACTAATAAAGATTTTATTTTCTTTTCTCTCTTTTAGGAAATTCTTCGTTCAGCTAGACAGCTGCAAGTCTTCTATCAAGTCCATCAAAGCCGGAGTCGCCCAAGGATCAAAGCTGGGTCCCTTCCTATACAACCTGATGACGTCTGATCAACCCGTGCCAACTGACTGCGAGAACCTGCTATTCGCTGACGACTCGCTAACCTACTCCTCGTCGATAGCGCCAAAGATTGCAGCTCGGAGAGTGGAAGCTCACGTCTCCAAACTCTACGAGTACTACAAAAAGTGGGGTATCCGAATAAACACTGCCAAATCGGAGCTTGTGTGTTTCAGGAGACCCACCACCAATGGCAACCGATGTCGTTCAGCAGCTACTTGCAGAAACCTGACCGTGAAGCTCCCCGATGGTTCAACGATAGCAGCCAAAAGAAATGCTAAATACCTCGGAGTTAACTTCAACGAGCTGTTCAATTTCAACCCGCACTCTAGGCAGGTTCTAAGGAAGGCCAACTTCGCGTTTCACCGTCTGCACCCGTTGCTAGCCAGAAGAACCGGACTAAGCCAGCCAGTGAAGCTATTGATATACAAACAGCTCATCAGACCCGTCATCAGCTACAATTTTCCTGCATGGTACACCATTTCGAAGACAGCAATGCTGAAGCTCCAAATCTTCGAAAGGAAAATACTAAGGATAAGCACCGGACTTATCTTCGATCGACAGCGAAGGAAGCACTTCAGCAATGAAAGACTCTATGAAGAAGCAAAAATCAAGCCACTGGACCAGTTTCTTGTGCAATTATCGAAGAAGCTTATAGCTAGCACCACCAACCACCCAAACCCGCTGATGAGAAGGATGACCACCCAGGAACGACATCCAGAGCCTAGATACCTCACTGCTCTGGATATGATAGAAAGGATCCCAGCCGACAACGAACCAGCAGTTCGTTTCTACGCTGACGCCGAGTCAGCATATCACCGTGGCTGAAAACATCAAAAAAACAACCCCCAACAACCCACCAACTGGACAACCGGGACTGAACAACCCGAGTCAAAAACCAAGACAATTTATCATAATGCTAATTTTGAACCATGTACATTACAAATATTATAATTTTTAGAGTTTAAGTCATTTTATAAGTTAGGCCCCCTATGTGCCAACAAATTTCTACCCTATACATACTATCCTCAAGTTTCACAATTGTATATATTAAGTTCAATAAATAACCTTGAAACCTTGAAACCTTGAACAAAAAGTCGCAGTCTATTCAATAAACTCATAGAGCAAACAACTTAAATTGGAGCATTTGTTTTTATTTGAAAGATTGTATTAGTAAGCATTAGCAGTAGACAAGCTGAACAAATAATAATTTGGTCGCCTGGCTCTGATTTCTTAAGTCATCGTTTGTAGATAATTTTTTTGAAGAAGAAGAAGAAAAGGAAGAAGAGAAGCAAGAAGAAGAAGAAGCTCTCACGCTTCAATTGGCGCCCAACCCGCAAAAAAAACTGTCATCTGGTAAACAGAACAGTAGAACCCGCGACACAATACAGTCAAACCCCCTTAAGTGGACACGGATTTTTTTTTTTTTTTTTTTGAAAATTTGATTTTTGGAGTAAAGACCTGTTACCACAAGTAGAGTACATTAAAACCCGCTTAAGTGGTGAACAATTTTTTTCTTAAAAGTTGCTTTTTGAACTAAACACCTGTTGCCAAGTACTATTCAACCTCTGAAGACCTGTTACCAAGTACGATGACTGGTACAGTAAAACCAGCTTAAGTCCAGAAAAAAAAACAAAATTTGAAAAATTCGTTGGCATAAATTAGATACATATACCGTTCACATAAAGCCAACCACAGTTCAACCGCTGGTACAGTCAAACCCGGTTAGCTAAAAATTTGAAGAAAAAAAAATAAAATAAAAAAAAAAAACATATAAACATTTTTTTGAAGTTCGCGGTATGAGAAAGAGCTCTCGCCTCGCAAAGAAAACAGAAATCTCATATAACCAAAGAAAATCGGATTCAATTAATACTGAGGAATTGTTAAGGAAAACTTTGTCTCCGCCAGAATCAAACTTCAGTAAATCCACAATGTCAACCAATTCAACGCCCTCAATCGCTTTATCCGAAGAACAGCTAACCCGTTTGGTAGCTGCCATAGGTGTGAAAGAAAACCAAGGTACTTTCAGCCGATGCACCGCTCGTTACAATGGAGAAAGAAATTCTTCTAAGCTCGAAGATTTCATTGCCACGGTAACCGTCTACAAGAATGCCGAAAATGTTTCTGACAAGAATGCTTTGATAGGATTTCCACTTTTGCTAGAAGATTTTGCATCAAACTGGTGGCAAGGAGTTAAAAGTGAAGCAAACACTTTTGATGATGCCCTTAAATTACTCCGTTCATCGTTCGCACCACCAAAGCCTTCATGGAGGATTTATGTTGAAATCTTTGAAGAGAAGCAAAAGCACAATGAGTCAACGGATGAATTTATATGTAAAAAAAGAGTACTTTTTTCACAGTTGCAAGATAAAATATCCGAAGAAATAATGATAAATATGATATATGGTCAGATCACTTTAAACATTAGAGAGAAAGTCCCAAGAAACTCGGTCAAAACATTCCAAGAGCTTTTAAAAGAAGCCCGAGAAGCCGAAAATCTAGTGAAAGAAACGCGACTTCCTGAAAACCCTGTCGAGGACTCTAAGAAAAAACGATGTTCATTTTGTAGAAAGCAAGGACATTCCGTTGAGCAATGTTTTAAAAAACTGCAAACAACCAAATTGAGCCCAAGAAACCTACACTTAGTTGTTATGGATGTGGAGCTGCAGGTTATTGCAGAACAAACTGCCCAACGTGCAGTAACAAAAATGCCAACAGTACAGCTATGCTTGACTTCAACCTCATCGAGTCAACTGTTATAGGTAGAAATGTTCCTACAGTTGATGTCAATATTAATGGATTGAAAGGTGAAGCTTACATCGACACTGCATCCCGAACTAGCGTCGCAGGGGCACGTCTGTATGAGCAGCTCGTTCAAAAAGGTTGTAATTTTCAAAAAGTTAATGCAGAGATAACTTTGGCTGTCGGTATTATGAAAAAGAAGTAGTTTATTCAACTGTGGTGGATATTATTATCGGAAAAAGGCTACGGAAAATTCGTTTCATTGCACTTCCAAAAGCAAAGGGAAATCGCACGCTACTAGGAATAGATTTTCTAGAACAATGCGGAATAGTTCTCAATATAGCTCAAAGAGCATTTTATTTTATTGAAGACCCAGCAACGATATTTGATTTCAAAACAACGAAATATACGGTCACAAACCCTTTCGAAATACGTGAAGAAAACTGCTTTAAAACCCCAAAATCGATGCCAAAACCAATCTATCATAGAGTTTTGGAAAAAGATAACAAACTTAAAAATATTTCAGCTTACTTGGCTTGGTTTGAAAGTCACGAAGCAATAAGCCCTATTCCCAATACACCTAAGAGAAAGAGACCAAATGATTATTCGCCGCATAGCATCCAAGCAATCTTCTCTGATGCGCTACCTCAAGAAATGAGAACACCAGAAAGACAAAGCGATTTGTTTAGCGAACCAAAAAGGTCAGATTCAAATGTTGATGATTGGTTCCAACTCAACTCAGTTGACATAAAACTGAGCCCTCAAGAAGGATATTCAGTAAGTGGTCCTCTTAAGCAACATATTGGAAAAATACGCAGTGAACAAAAGAATATCTTTGGAGAGATAACAAAAACAAATGCCATTTTACTTCGTCCTAGACCAAAGAACCAGAAACAAGTATCGTCGTTTCTACAGACATGTTCACGGTATCAAAGATTCATTTCAAATTTCGCAGATATATCGAAACCCTTATCGAATCTCACAAAAAAGAATGCTGTTTGGAAATGGGAAACTGAAGAACAAGCAGCTTTTGATAAATTTAAAGAGCTCTTGACAAATTCGCCAACCCTGCAGCAAGTCAAAAAAGGACTCCCATTCACACTTAAAACCGTTGCAAGAATTTATGCTAACGGAGCTGCTTTACTCCAGGGGGAGAACGAAATACAACACCATGTTGAATGTGCAAGGCGTTTACTGTTACCTGTGGAACGAAACTACTCTACAACCGAACGTGAAGCACTAACAAATACACTTAGAAAAGCAAAGAAACCTGCTGGAAAATCACAAGACCGAAATAAAGTGAAGGCTAATAAAAAACGAAGATCCCACTACAAATTTAATATTGGCGATAAGGTTATTGTCAAAACTCATACAATCAGCAAAGCATCGTCAGGTTTTACTTCAAAGCTGGCACCAAAAAGAGATGGCCCTTACGTAATATTCAAAAAGAAAGGTTTAAGCAGCTATACTATTGCGAAAGAAGACAATCAAACTATTCCATTGGGGACATACCACGCTTCAATGCTTCATTTATTTTCTGGGGGTTCGGAAGAACTTCCATCTCCTAAACCTATTGTTTCTTTCAGAAAAAGAGGACGACCTGTAAAGCATAATCCTAGTAATAAAGCAAAGATGACAGATCCAAAATCTAAAAGAAGGATGACGCCACCTGAACACAAAATTGAAGAAATTCCTTCAAAACCTAAAACCATTTCCGAGACAAAAATGATCGCTCCAAAGTACAAAAGAAGGATGACTCCACCTGGGCCTGCCAATACAGATCCTGCCACATTTCCGAGACGTTCCATGAGGCAGAGGGGGAGATTGTAACAGTCATCCTAATATATGTACTTAAATTCACTTATAATTTTTCATTATATAAAATCATTTGTATGAAAGCACATTTTATTTTTATAAAGTAAATGTCAAAGTGCTACACCAAGTTGTTAATAAACACATATTTTCTAAATTTCATATTGTAATGTGCTGTCGCCTTTCACAGTATAAAAGGCCGCAGCAAATCACAAAAAGTCGCAGTCCCAGACATGCAGTTTGGTTTTCGGGAAGGGCATTCAACACTGCATCCATTACTTAAGTTCCAGTCTGACGTCTCTTCAGCACTCAACAGCCATCGTGCCACCGTAGGATGCTTTCTGGATGTCGAGAAAGCATTCGACAGCGTATGGATAGAAGCCCTTATCCATAAGCTTCGAGTACTTGAGTTACCTCCCCCACTAATAAAGATATTATTTTCTTTTCTCTCTTTCAGGAAATTCTTCGTTCAGCTAGACAGCTGTAAGTCTTCAATCAAATCCATCAAAGCCGGAGTCGCCCAAGGATCAAAGCTGGGTCCCTTCCTATATAGCCTGATGACGTCTGATCAACCCGTGCCAACTGACTGCGAAAACTTGCTTTTCGCTGACGACTCGCTGACCTATTCCTCGTCGATAGCGCCAAAAATTGCAGCTCGGAGAGTGGAAGCCCACGTCTCCAAACTCTACGAGTACTACAAAAAGTGGGGTATCCGAATAAACACTGCCAAATCGGAGCTTGTGTGTTTCAGGAGACCCACCACCAATGGCAACCGATGTCGTTCAGCAGCCACTTGCAGAAGCCTGACCGTGAAGCTCCCCGATGGGTCAACGATAGCAACCAAAAGAAATGCTAAATACCTCGGAGTAAACTTCAACGAGCTTTTCAATTTCAACCCGCACTCTAGGCAGGTACTAAGGAAGGCCAACTTCGCGTTTCACCGCTTGCACCCGTTGCTAGCCAGAAGAACCGGACTAAGCCAGCCAGTGAAGCTACTAATATACAAGCAGCTAATCAGACCCGTCATCAGTTACAATTTTCCTGCATGGTACACCATCTCGAAGACAGCAATGCTGAAGCTCCAAATCTTCGAAAGGAAAATACTAAGGATAAGCACCGGACTTATCTTCGATCGACAGCGAAAGAAGCACTTCAGCAACGAAAGAATCTACGAAGAAGCAAAAATCAAGCCACTCGACCAATTTCTTGTGCAATTAGCGATGAAGCTAATATCTAGCACCACCAACCACCCAAACCCGCTGATGAGAAGGATGACCACCCAGGAGCGACATCCAGAGCCTAGATACCTTAGTGCTCTGGATATGATAGAAAGGATCCCAGCCGACAACGAAGCAGCAGTTCGTTTCTACGCTGACACCGAGTCAGCATATCACCGTGGCTGAAACTATCAGAAAACAATCCCCCAGCAAACCCACCAACTGGACAACCGGGACTGAACAACCCGAGAAATAAACAATGCCATCATTTTAATTAAAATAACAAGTCATGTATATTATAAATGCTTTAATCCTAGAAAAATGTCATATCTTAAGTTAGGCCCCCTATGTGCCAACAAAATTTTGTAGTTATATTCATATTATCCTTAAGTTTAAGTTTACCAAATTGTATATATATATAGTTCAATAAAAAAAACCTTGAAACCAAAAAGTCGCAGTCTATTCAATAAACTCATAGAGCAAACAACTTAAATTGGAGCATTTGTTTTTATTTGAAAGATTGTATTAGTAAGCATTAGCAGTAGACAAGCTGAACAAATAATAATTTGGTCGCCTGGCTCTGATTTCTTAAGTCATCGTTTGTAGATAATTTTTTTGAAGAAGAAGAAGAAAAGGAAGAAGAGAAGCAAGAAGAAGAAGAAGAAGAAGAAGAAGCTCTCACGCTTCAACTTTTATATTGTAAATTAAAAAAAAAAAAAATAAATCACGTTGAGATTTATAAAATATCGATATAGCTAGCTAGTATATTTTTCTCTTAAACCTATCTGAGCTCCAAGAAGAGTCTTGTTACAATTTATTCAGATATCATAGTAAAAAACCCTTAACAATAACAAAATAGAAAAAATAACATTCAACTCAATACTTCTTAAAGTTTTGGAGAAACCATTTTAAAATTCCTCTCTTAGGCAAATAATTTTTACTTGCGACTTATAGGTACTATAAGGCAAGTTATGCATTCGTAAAAAAAATCTAACTCGAGATTTTGATCAAAATTGACATTACGATGGTAGCGAAGACTAAAAAAGTGGGTCTTGCAATTCTGTCTGTCTGTTTGTCTGTCTTAAAAAATTTCTTGCCTTATAGTACCTATAAGTCGCAAGTAAAAATTGTCCTAGAGAGCCAAGTGTCTTATGCTGATGGATTTCGATTTCAACAGGTGCCAGCATTCTCTCATATACCGAAACTCTTCTTGTGCTTGCAGCCCCCGCGTTAGGTCTTGCAGTTGAAACTGATCAATTTTCTCGAGGCCTTCGAAAGGTATTTCCGAAAACGTTTCGAGAAGGAAGTCGTCTGTTAGAATAAAGTTCCTGGTATATCTTTGTTGTGCTCTTCTTGAATATCTATTGCACAACCCATAAACCCTCTCGTAAATGAAGGGATTTCACAAAGCGCTGAATTTGTTTGAATGAATGAATTTGTTTTTCTATTCTTTTATACCACTTATTTAGTTAATTTACCCATTAAACATACATACCCCAACTTTAACTCTCCCTGAGAAGAGGTAAGGTAGTTAGGGTTTTGACAGAAAATCAAGTAGGCATAAGTACACCTTTAACCCTTTTCATGAGTGCACAGTCTTAAAAATTACCTAAAAACTAGACATTTTTGGAAAACCACTCCAATTGCCCAAAATTCGATTTCTTACCTGTTTTAGATTTTCCCAAGTATCATAAAATGTATGGATTTTTGGGTGCACTTATTAATGATATTTTTTTCATTATTGTTTTGTTCATTAGGTAAAAAAAGAAAACCTTGAACACAATTTAAAATTGAATATCTGGCAACTCTAAGAACATATCAGCTCAATTTAAACGTAGTTTTAAAGGTTAGAACTTCTACTACAGAAAGGTCCAAAATGAGGTCCCTACCATTAGTATTGTTAGAGAAATTGACCTTAACATGGGTCAGGTTACACCAAAGTTAGCCTTTTTTTAAATCGTCAAAAAACGATGCCAAGAATCACATCCCAAAGTATGGCGCATGAATTACCGGACACCCTGTATACGCGTACATAAGTACATACGAGTGTATCGCAAGTAAAAAGTGTACAAAGTGCAGCAAATATTGCGGAGCTCATTGAATTGAAATTGGAAGTTTAATTGGCATTCATAGTCGCTTATGAAGAATTACAATCAAATTTATTTTAAGTGGTGGTGCAAGTTCACTGGGTCAGTTTCTATATTAATAGGAGTTCTTAAGTTTTTCTCTCCGGTAAAACATGGGTATAATTAATATTAAAATCTCTGCTTTCGTGGAAGTAAAAAAGACTGCCAAAACTTGTATTATTGTAATTTTGAGTTGGAAACTTTCAAAAACTTGACAACAGTAAACCGACGTCGAATCCTAAGGTATACATATTTTGATAGAGGCATGTCTTTATAATAACAAATGCACGAGTTCATTGCTGAACAAAAACACAAAAGAAGATTATTTAAGGACAAGCGAAAGCTGAAAGTTTATACTAAATAGTCCACCTGCACAACCAAGAAGTTTCAGCAGCGTAAAAATTTATTTAAAGATAATGAGATGTCTTGTTTAAATACAAAGTTTTAAAATTTGTCTTATTCAACGTTAGATGTTTATTTTGGTTCAGTTGTGTGGCTTAAATCATATTTATTAATTTATTGTTTGAATCTACAAAACCCCAGTTCCAGCGAAAATGTTTACCTTCAAGTGCGAAAACTTTTACCTAGGCAGAGATACAAATACAGATGTCTGTATTTGAAGACAAATGTTTACCTACTAGGAGTTTTATTATCGAATTTAAATAATGCGTAAGAAATAGCCCCAAAGGTATCATTAGGGATTATCTAAAAAATAATAAATTCGAAAACCCAAAATGAAATCGTTCCAATTTTGTCAGTAAATGGGGGAACAACAGATCTTAATGTCGCAGTTATATATGCTCACCAATATTATTCACTCATTCATTCATCATGACGGATTAAACTTTAATAAATTAATTACAATTATAGCCGGAGATTATGGACAAATATTTATTTAATACAAATTTGCTTAACTTAATTTCAGAATCATTTTCTGAAACAAATAAAAAAAAAAATAAATCTCGTTAAAAGGAAACTCCTTTGTTGAATATTATGAAATATCGAACGAGTTAAATTTGGTATGAGCATTGAACTTTAATTTTTTTTTTCCGAAAGACCTATTAAATCTTGTCCTCGTATCGTGTTTTTGGATTCAATTTATTTTTAAAATATCCAAGTACCATAATTTTCTGTTAATATTTCAAATTGGTTCTTTGCATGTTCTGGGGCATAATTAGTTAAGGAGATTATTATCGTCGGTTCAAAGGTTAAAACACTAACGAAATAAACAAATGACGATGAAATGAATTATACAAAATTTTCTTCAAAATTCAATTCTGCATGTATGTATGTACTTAGTTTATTTAGATTGCTTGCACGTAATCTATCATTCGATTTATGATGTCTCCTGTATTTTTAATAAAAACCATAGCCTACAAGCTTATGTAGGTTTTAATCTATACGTCTTCTTTGTCACTCTGATTTAGATCATATATGTACATATAAAGGGTGCGCCAAATACAAGTTTATTTTTAAAAATGCAATAAAATGAACAAAATTAAATTTTTTCCACGTAACTAATTATGGCATTTTTAATAAGATCGAACATTCACATTTATTATGGAATACAAAGTCGTTCAAGTGGCTGCCTCGGTTGGCTTCGCAGTAGCGGATTCTGTCTCCAATTTTCTAAGATATAGCCCACCAATGCTTGCATGGTATTGGCCTTAAGTGCTTGAATCGTTTCCGGATTGTTGGCATAGTATATGTCCCTTAAGGTTCTCCACAAAATAAGTCCAAAGGGGTCAAATCGCAACTCCGGAGCGGTCAATGGACATCGCCGGCTGATAACGGGAGCGGGTCAAAATGCTATATTTTCAAATACTGTATCTAAAAATTCACGTAAAAATATGAGAGGGATACAAATAATTAAGAAAATGAAAATGAAAAGAGAAAATAAGAAGATACGAGTACTATTTATTTTGTTTTTGTTTTAAATAATTCAATATCTTATGACATATCATAGGTACATGTTATCCTTCAAGGGAAGTACATATATTAGAATATTATGCTTCTGAAAGATTATTATGATATATTCTATGTATTCTGTTTTAAAAATTCTGTTCGCACTTTTTTACATTATCAAACGGTTTTTATTTTTCAACCTATTTACAGCATTTTGAATTAAAGAATTTGTACCCAACAGAATTTTAAAACACAGAATTTTGACTTACAATATTTTGAAATACACTGTTCTTAGATACAGTATTTTAAATACAGTATCATAACTCATAAAGTATTTTGACCCAACACGATTAGTCCAGAATTCAGTAAAATCACTTTGGTTTGAAATATTTCGAGAACCAGACCTCACAGAAGCTTCTGATTTGCACCTATGGATAGCTGCGAAATATTTAACCGGGGATTTTGAAAACCGAAGCCTCTTACAAGGCTTGGTTTCAGAAATAGAACCAACCAAAGACATTATTAGGTAGTTGGGCCTCGGAAATCCATAAAATCACTTTGGGCGGGCATATATCGATAACCAGACGACTCAGAAGCATTTCGTTTGGATGTGTACATATATAGGAATTGAATAGACCTTTCATTCGATGTATGTCTCGATGCGTTTGGTTAACTTTGAAAATTTGGTGATTTTTTTAGACCAGTTGTTAGTCCATGATTTTTTCAAAATTCTCAAAAATTCAGTAAAATCACTTTGGTTAGAAATATTTCGAGAACCAGACCTCGCAGAAGCTTCTAATTTGCAACTATGGATAGCTGCGGAATATTTAACCGGGGATTTTGAAAACCGAAGCCTCTTACAAGGCCTGGTTTCGGAAATAGAACCAACCAAAGACATTATTAGGTACTCGTAGTTGGGGCTCGGAAATCCATAAAATCACTTTGGGCGGGCATATTTCGATAACCAGACGGCTCAGAAGCATTTCGTTTGGATGTGTATATAGGAATTGAATAGACCTTTCATTCGATGTATGTCTCGATGCGTTTGGTTAACTTTGAAAATTTGGTGATTTTTTTAGACAAGTGGTTAGTCCACGATTTTTTCAAAATTCTCAAAACTTCAGTAAAATCACTTTGGTTAGAAATATTTCGAGAACCAGACCTCGCAGAAGCTTCTAATTTGCAACTATGGATAGCTGCGGAATATTTAACCGGGGATTTTGAAAACCGAAGCCTCTTACAAGGCCTGGTTTCGGAAATAGAACCAACCAAAGACATTATTAGGTACTCGTAGTTGGGGCTCGGAAATCCATAAAATCACTTTGGGCGGGCATATTTCGATAACCAGACGGCTCAGAAGCATTTCGTTTGGATGTGTATATAGGAATTGAATAGACCTTTCATTCGATGTATGTCTCGATGCGTTTGGTTAACTTTGAAAATTTGGTGATTTTTTTAGACAAGTGGTTAGTCCACGATT
Source organism: Chrysotoxum bicinctum (assembly GCA_911387755.1). Taxonomy (NCBI): domain Eukaryota; kingdom Metazoa; phylum Arthropoda; class Insecta; order Diptera; family Syrphidae; genus Chrysotoxum; species Chrysotoxum bicinctum. The sequence goes on along the minus strand of OU426989.1, from coordinate 117,964,519 downwards.
TTTTCAAAATTCTCAAAACTTCAGTAAAATCACTTTGGTTAGAAATATTTCGAGAACCAGACCTCGCAGAAGCTTCTAATTTGCAACTATGGATAGCTGCGGAATATTTAACCGGGGATTTTGAAAACCGAAGCCTCTTACAAGGCCTGGTTTCGGAAATAGAACCAACCAAAGACATTATTAGGTACTCGTAGTTGGGGCTCGGAAATCCATAAAATCACTTTGGGCGGGCATATTTCGATAACCAGACGGCTCAGAAGCATTTCGTTTGGATGTGTATATAGGAATTGAATAGACCTTTCATTCGATGTATGTCTCGATGCGTTTGGTTAACTTTGAAAATTTGGTGATTTTTTTAGACAAGTGGTTAGTCCATGATTTTTTCAAAATTCTCAAAAATTCAGTAAAATACCTTTGGTTAGAAATATTTCGAGAACCAGACCTCCCAGAAGCTTCCGGTTTTCACCTATGAATAGCTGTGAAAAATTTACTCAGGGATTTTGAAAACCGGAGCCTCTGACAAGGCGTGGTTTCGGAAATAGAACCAACCAAAGACATTATTAGGTAGTTGGGGCTCGGAAATCCATAAAATCACTTTGGGCGGGCATATATCGATAACCAGACGACTCAGAAGCATTTCGTTTGGATGTGTATATAGGAATTGAATAGACCTTTCATTCGATGTATGTCTCGATGCGTTTGGTTAACTTTGAAAATTTGGTGATTTTTTTAGACAAGTGGTTAGTCCACGATTTTTTCAAAATTCTCAAAACTTCAGTAAAATCACTTTGGTTAGAAATATTTCGAGAACCAGACCTCGCAGAAGCTTCTAATTTGCAACTATGGATAGCTGCGGAATATTTAACCGGGGATTTTGAAAACCGAAGCCTCTTACAAGGCCTGGTTTCGGAAATAGAACCAACCAAAGACATTATTAGGTACTCGTAGTTGGGGCTCGGAAATCCATAAAATCACTTTGGGCGGGCATATTTCGATAACCAGACGGCTCAGAAGCATTTCGTTTGGATGTGTATATAGGAATTGAATAGACCTTTCATTCGATGTATGTCTCGATGCGTTTGGTTAACTTTGAAAATTTGGTGATTTTTTTAGACAAGTGGTTAGTCCACGATTTTTTCAAAATTCTCAAAACTTCAGTAAAATCACTTTGGTTAGAAATATTTCGAGAACCAGACCTCGCAGAAGCTTCTAATTTGCAACTATGGATAGCTGCGGAATATTTAACCGGGGATTTTGAAAACCGAAGCCTCTTACAAGGCCTGGTTTCGGAAATAGAACCAACCAAAGACATTATTAGGTACTCGTAGTTGGGGCTCGGAAATCCATAAAATCACTTTGGGCGGGCATATTTCGATAACCAGACGGCTCAGAAGCATTTCGTTTGGATGTGTATATAGGAATTGAATAGACCTTTCATTCGATGTATGTCTCGATGCGTTTGGTTAACTTTGAAAATTTGGTGATTTTTTTAGACAAGTGGTTAGTCCATGATTTTTTCAAAATTCTCAAAAATTCAGTAAAATACCTTTGGTTAGAAATATTTCGAGAACCAGACCTCCCAGAAGCTTCCGGTTTTCACCTATGAATAGCTGTGAAAAATTTACTCAGGGATTTTGAAAACCGGAGCCTCTGACAAGGCGTGGTTTCGGAAATAGAACCAACCAAAGACATTATTAGGTAGTTGGGGCTCGGAAATCCATAAAATCACTTTGGGCGGGCATATATCGATAACCAGACGACTCAGAAGCATTTCGTTTGGATGTGTATATAGGAACTGAAAAGACCTTTCATTCATCGAAGCCTTTTTCAAGGCTGTAAAATTATAACAATTTTGTGAAATCAACAAATTCATTCCATCGTATTGATAAAATTTTATCAAAACGATAAAAATGTTTGCTTGAAGGTCAACAAAAACGTTTTTATTAATATTACATACGAATTTATTTTATTTCTTGTCTCTATGAGGTAGACCATAAATTGACTTAGGAACATATTTTAGAATTATCACTTGAGTTAAACGCAGAAAAAGTTATTTAAGGGTTATGAAACTGGAAAGGACTTAATATTTCTGCAAAACGGGAACTCTCTTACAGAAAACTGTGCCTCAATAATGATTTCAGGTACTCCAATGCCTTTTGTTACCCTTGGTTATCGCTGTGCATTACGTGCCATAAGAATCGTGGACCCAATGATCCAACCGTGCACCAGCTACATTTCTGAAGAATTTCAAAAACGATTACTATCAAATAGTCTTGCAATGCAACACAATACACTGCATGTGATGTTCATATTTAGCAAGTCGATTTCACAAGATGACTTCATTTAAGTGCATGCGATGGAGTTCTATGCTATGCATTCCAACATTGACCTCTTCCTTCAATTCTATGCAGAAATCCTATGAGGATTAAAGTAGTGAGTTGGCTATTTCATCCGAACAACAACAAGCGGAACATACAAATTTGCATTTTGTTCTCATAGCATCCTTCCAATTTTCCAACAAATAAACGTTATGCAAATAGGAATGCACATACGAGTAGTGATTGTGCTGAATCAGGTACATTAGGAAACAAACAGACATTTTGTTGGCATGCAAAATGTAAGTTTTTAGAGGAAATACGTTTGGGGAAGACACTTTATAGAGCCGGATGAAATGAGGAACGAAGGGGACCATTGCTAATGCACTGGGTCTTGGGGAAAAAATAAATAAAAAAAAATATAAACTGCTCGCACACAGGTGAAGATTTTAGAAGCTTATTTCTTTCTAGAATTTTGTTTTAATGTCAAAATGTCAAAAACATAAAACAAAAATTCAAACAAAAAATGCATTAAGTTTTTGAAAAAACACCAAATGTCCATGTCCAATTATGCTAAGACAAATTGCTCAAAATTTAAAAATGAATTGAATGACTCAAAATTAAACTAGCAATGTCCCAATCAGAATGCAAAAATGTCAAAATTCATGAAAAATTACACGGCACAGTGCGGTACCAGCTTCTACTCAGTACTACGTTGCGCGTTGGGTGCTACTGTAATAATTGAATGCGGTGAGATCTTACGAAGCGACAACAAAATATGACGGTGGCGCCGCCGCACTGAAGTTGACCTATCAAAAAGTTGTGTTCGCGAAACATTCGCAAACACGTCAAAACGTTCCGCTAGATTCCCTCTCGAAAAAGGAGCCGAATTCTTACTTCATCTACACTCCATAACACTCCTACCAACGCCAACGTTTATACGTTACTTAGAGATAAATTTACTCATCACACAGATTTCTTCCATATAACTTATGCAATCTGTTATTACAGCATACATTTATTAAAAGTATTGTAACCATTACATATTTCTGTGGAGTGAATCCAGAAATATGTGCCGGTAATCTGAGCGGTGTACATATGTAGTGGTGAGTTCAATGTCAATCATAATCAATACAATAATGTTTGTTCCTTATGTCAATGTACTCACTACATATTTATATTATGAGTCAGTATGTCCATGTACTCAATAGATACCTGTGGTGTTTGTTACAAACATAATAAGTCAATAAAATAACTTGTTTTTACTTATATACTTTATATGGAGCTAGGACTGAGATTGACTGATTTTCTCAAATTTGGATTGTTTATGAAAATATACTTTGAAAAATTATATTCCAAATTTTAAGAAAATCGGTTTGTTGTTTAGGTTCTAGCTCAATGTAAAGTGAACATAAGTATGCTTATTATTTTATGGAGGTATCATATTTCCACCATACACTTCATATAATATATAATGAGTCAATACATACTTATACAAAGAGTCATGTTTGTGTCAAATTATGTTGAGTAGACTCTATCTTAACAGCTCGTTTCCTCTTTATTCCGAAAGCATAAAATTTGATTTTCCTATTTTATTTACAAATTTATTTTTATTTTTAAATATTCATACTTGTCCAATTCGCACCACTAAATATTGTTGCAAGAATTTGATGTTTTTAAGGTACACTGAACCAAAAAGGGTGATATAATAACCTTAGTTTATTAAATTAAAAAAGCATTTGTAGCGGCAATGAACGGGAATTTATCGATTTAATTAACGTATTTATTAATACTAGCAACCGTTTATAATTTTCGTTTGTAAATACAATAAACCTGTTTTTTAAATTAAAAAAGCATTTGTAGCGGCAATGAACGGGAATTTATCGATTTAATTAACGTATTTATTAATACTAGCAACCGTTTATAATTTTCGTTTATAAATACAATAAACTTGTTTATTAAGTTAATAAATGCATTTGGAAAGACAATAAACAGGTATTAATTAATTTAGTAAACCAGTTTGTCAAATAATTAGTTTGGTTTGTTAAATTAATAAACCCTTTTATTAAAATAACAAACGGATTTATTGAAATAATCCTGCCTGCTTTCTGCTGATTTACACGATTCACAAAATGTCATTATTTCTGAAGAAATAATGGCGTTTTGTCAGTTACACAAATCTAGCATAATGTTGATCTTACATGATTAACAGAATGCCATTATCTCCGTGATAAGCCATTCATTGTCACAAACATAATTTATGACAAAAAGATGGAATAATAACGACAATTTGTCACTCGTATAGATTCAGCTATAATTTTGAGCTAGTTAAGAACTTTGTGTACGTAAGCTACGCTATTAATTCAGACAATTGTACCACGGCTGAAATCAATCGCTGCATCTTTGGACTTAGAACGCATTAGAGCAGCAAATTCCTCTCTCGAGCAACTAAAGTGTCCCCCTATAAAACTCTCATCATCCCGGTCCTTGTGTAATTGTGTATGGAACAGAGACAAGGACCTTGTCGAACGTGGATCAGAAAGCTTTAGGATGGTATCGAGAAGAAAATTCTGCGTGTGATCTTTGGTCCCGTCTGTATAGACGGGTAGTGGAGGAGTAGATATAACCATATGAACAGTACCGGTTGTACAGTGAAACCGACCTAGTCAAAAGAGTTAAAGTCCAACGACTCATATGGCTAGGTCATATAGGCCGAATGGACCCAAGTCTTCGAATTCAACCCAAAAGGACGACAGTGATCCTCGAAACTATAAACTATCTATGATATATTTATCTCTTAAGCATTCAGCAGAATTGAGCCGTACATAAAATATTATGATTAAATGGCAACTGAAACGTTATCAAAAACAAAATTAAAAAAGAAGATGCAAGTAGATCCAAAAACTGGAAAGAAATCCCAAACATAAAACAGGCGATATACTACTGGACAACTACAACCAGGACCGTTTCAAAAATTTCATACGCTTAAGTAGGAACAACCTTAGAATAAAAACAAGTATCCTAACTGGACACTGCAAACTAAGAAGACACCTAGGTTTACTTGGTGGGCTAAGCAGTGCCACATGTAGATTCTGCAATATGCATGAGAAAATACGGACTAGGAAAATGTTGTCTACTCATGCACCAAAGGAAAAACTATCTGGGACAATACCGGGTAAAAGTAGAGCCACCTATCCTTTCTGTGGGTGCCCCAAATAGTAAGATTCCTATGAGCAAAAGGTCTGGAGAAAGAAAGGTCAGATGAGCAAGCTCATACAGATTTATAAAATTTGGGTCAGGTAATTTGAATCCATTGCAACATTTTGTAAAACTGGTTTGAATAGTTAAAATTTTGAAACGTCAAAAGTTCTGCACGTTAAAGTTAAAAGTAGACCAACTCTTGCACCTCCATCTGCAGTTGCGTTGCGATTTTGACATCTATTCCAGTTTTAGCACCAGTTTTGTTTTCCCTTCTTCTTACATCAGGCAGACGGGCTTTAGTTATAAATAATTAAATTCCCCTAGAAAATATAGTTTTTTTTATAATTCACTCGCGCTCAAGGGTATGTTACGAGACCCTTATAATTTTTTAAAACACAGCACGGGCGAGGGAGAAATTAGGAGGGGAGAGAAAGGAGGTGCCGATGAAAATTGGTTTTGAATGTTTGCAAATTGAAATGGCAAGCGAAAACTGTGCCGGGTAAGTTATTCCATAATCGTGTTGTGCGACTAAAAAACGAATCTCTATATTTGACGGTACGACAAAAGTTAGGCTCAAGGGTGAACTGATGAGCATTCCTAGCGAAGCGCGTATCACGGGTGAATTGATAAAGGGTAGGAATGCAACTGGCTACTTCGAGTGAGCATTGCTTGTGAAAGAAGCGATAAAACAGGGAAATACATGAAACATTCCGACGCTGTTCATGAGATGGGAATGAATCCATGATAGTTCTGTTTCCAATCAGTTTTAAAGAAGAGAGTCGGAGACAAAACGGAGCCCTGGGGAACACCAGTGAAGATCAGACTTAAAACCATCCAATAAAACATGTATTGAACGATCTAGAAGGTAATTTCTTATCCAAAGAATAAGGGTTTCGTTGATGCCAAACGCACGCATTTTCGATAAGAGAGCCTGGTGCCAAACTCTATCAAATGCCTTAGAAATATCAAGCGCAATAATCTTACTTTCTCATCATCAACGGCATCAACGTCACCATCGAGGAAACATAGTGTCCAGTTAAAAATTATAAAAAAAGTTATTCAGACCGTCCCAGTTGGCTTTCTTGTAATGCCAAACGATCCTAGTTGGATGCTTCTCTTTAACTGGATGAATGGGACACGAGAAATTAGCTGATATTACACAATGGTCCGAAGTGTCGAATGGAGATTTTACCGTTATGGTATACTTATCAGGGTTAGAAGTAAGAAACAAATCAAGAGTGTGAGCGTTTTGCCCAGCAACATCTGGTATACGGGTGGGCTCATCTACCAGCTGAGTAAGGTGGTGCATCTCAGCAAAGATCTCAACATATCTTCCTTCGGGTGTTGTCTGTCCTGAATGGTGGAGCCAATTTGAATTGTGTACATTGAAGTCGCCCGCAATAACGACTTCAGTGTGAGGGAACAGGGAAACAATTCGGGAAATAGAATCAGACAGCGCATCAAACTCATTAAGAGTTGAATTGCTGTCCAGATTCGGACTCCTATAAATGAAACAATAATGGATGATGTGCTTGTGGACAGTAAATTTGAGCCACATGAAATTAAAGTTCGTATTAGAACAATGTCCGTATTGCGGAAGGCTCTGGCAAGCAACATTATGTCTATCGTAGACTAAAAGGCCGTGATGGCGAAAGAGTAAAGGCATTAGGTTATAGCCACGAAGGCGAAATTCTGAAAGATCAGTATTTGCACCAACCTGTGTTCCACCCAGTGGCGGCTGGTGGGTTGTTGAACAGGTGGTGCACTTTACTTGCTCACTAGGTAAGTAGGTATTAAGATTAAAAATCGCAAAAAAACAACAATTTACATGTATATGTCGATTTTTTATTATTTTGTATAATTGCTCGAAGAATTTCGACCATGTATAAAACTGACACACTTATTACATTTAGCAAGGAATCATGTTTTTTTATTTTTTCACTTAAATGCGTCAAATCGTGAATTCAGGTTACTCTATCTTAAAAAGATTTATTACTGTCTTTAATATACCTAATCACTGTTAATTTTATCCCACACACTGTACACAGTACAGAATCGAACCAAAACCAAAATAAAAAACAATTACTAACCTAACTCCTACAAACCTACACTATTTAACCAGTCACGGATAGAGCGAAACAACATTACATATTCGCAGGCGCAGCGCATTCTAGTCAAACATCGGTTGCTGTAGTTAATCTTCGGTTCTCGTGCGCTGCACGAGAGCAGGCTGATTTCTCAATACATTCCAATGAAATATCTTTTGTCTCACGCGTCAGGGATACTTGCATGTAACTCATACAAGTTATGTTAGCAGTCCTCGTGCGCTCGCCGAAGCGCACGAGAATTTTTACTTGCAGGGAAAGTAAGTCTTAATAGTAAAGCAAAGCGCTTACATTGTTTCGTGATAATTTGAAATTTTACTTGTTTGTGTTCTTGTATGTTTAAAAAATAAATATTAATATGGGAATCTAAAAATAAAGATGCAGTAATATTTTGTAATTTTTAAATCTTTTGAATTGGTGGTTCAGCGCACGAGCGCACTTAATGTACAGCCGCCACTGGTTCCACCTAGTGCCAAAACAGCTGGTCTGTACTTAACAGGGCGTACAAGTCAAAGAAATTCCTTGAAGCCCACGAATATTGGTAAACACAACACAAAAATCACTTACCATGTTGAAAATCACAAACACCCAAAACACAACTCTGACGATCTAAATTCAATCATGAAGTGTATGTCCAATGGATTAAAATCAAAATACAAACCGTCAAGACATACAAACACAATCAAGTTATATAAAAAATATAATTTTCATTGCATTCACGCTATAAATCGTATATATACATATGTTGACAATTATCGACTAATTTATTGCATTTTAGAAGGGAATGACAGGCACTTACTGATGAGTCCAACTGTCGTGCCTTTAAGAAACGGATTTAGACTGTGGTCACAAATAGATAGCTACTTTTTTTTAAACTGAAAACATCTTTTCTATATCTCAAATAAGTTTAAAACATAAAATCTTAGCCGTGGTCCTCCTTGTGGTGATGTTAAGGATTGATTTATTTGAATCTGACCAACATTACTCGTACACCTCTTAAATAGAACAGAAAGTTTTTCCTATCAATTTATTGTCCTCTTACATAAACCATGATGCCTTCCAGGGATTTTAAGGGTTTCTGTTCAAAAGTTGCAATCGAGTTTCAAACAATTTTGTCACACGTTAAGATAAGAAAAAATTTACAAACTTTGGAAAGTTAAGAGCGTCAAGATGCTTTCTCAACTTGAATTTGAGAGGGATAAAAGATAAGAGTGTTTCCCACATTGATGACATATTGGCTCTACTTATTTAAACATAAAAGGAACCATACCACATTGGCTAATGTACTTAGGTCAAAGAAATAAAGAATTTAGGATGTATTATTGGGTATGAAACTAGCTTCTGAAATCTGAAATAGAATTAATATCTTTGAGTAATTCAAGATTGTCAGAATTTAATGTATGAAAAGACTATTAATCAAAATTAACGAAATATCATTGATAAATAAGAGAAAGCGAAGGGGTCCTTAACGACTTCTAGTACAACCCCGGAAGTTACAAAAACCGGTTTCGGAACTGATTGGCATTCCCTGCGCGAATATTACGGTTAAATTGTTTAAGGTGAGGAATGCAGTTGGCTATTTCACTAGAAGAGTGGATATAAAAATAACGGTAAAATAATAAAAGACAAGAAACATTGGGACGACGACGGTGCTAGAGAGATTCAAATGTTTCTGTTATACTTATATCACCTATCATTTTTAAAGCTCGTTTTTAGATTCTATACAATAGATCCAAGTGTGTTATTTGAGCACCTCCCCAAATATGTCAATTCTACTCTAGCTTTGGAACTTATAGATTACAGCCAGATCAGAAGAGGTAAGAAATTTCTTGCAACGTGTAACGAAGCGTTCCATGGTACTCTACCTTATGTTACTTTGGTACTACAAGTGAGACATTCAATTCACATGCACCTTGGACCCATGACGACATTGTTATTTTTCATTCATCACTTCCAGTTCACATTCATTCTTTACTGAACATGAGGACCTAATTGGATGAACGATAATCACCCCTTCAATCATACGCAAGGTCGGGCGACATAGTAAATTGATTTTATTGATCATTTGAACTCTAGTCGTAGACACGCGTTGGCGATTCGGTCATTTTAGCTTTCCTTGCTTTCTCGGAGGTTCCTCTCCGTGCCACCAGGGGCGTAGTACCTGCTGATGTACCAGAGCGTTTTAGCCTGTTTTAAGCGCCATTAGGGACGAACTACCGTCCGATCCCGTCATAAGCCCGACATCGGAATAATAGGACCAGTTTTTGAAAGCCGAATTACCAGAAGCCAAATTACTCGAAATCAAGTACCAGAATATAAAACCAAAATCCAAATCATCAACAACTAGACAATAAACCAGAAGAGTTGATATAAGAGTTATTTTCAATAAAGATTTTGTAATAAGGTTAAAAGATCTTTTTCCTCTGAAGTTTCGAAGCGAGCATAACATCGGCTGGAAAGCAAAAAGCACATTACAAATGTGGAACGAAACCTAAACACTTACCAATGTTTTTGGTGACGTCGAATATGTGATCACTCCATACAAGGTGGTCTGTGATGCACATACCAAAACTAAGAGCTGTTCAGTTTCTTCTATGCAAGTGCCGCTCATGGATAGTGGTATTAGGGGTGGCTTGCGCTTTAATGACTGAAGAAAGCATTGAGTTTTTGAAGCATTAAATTCTACGCGATAGCATTTGAAAATTCTATCTAAATCAGAATTTAATACGTTTCCATAATGAAGTTTGGCAACTTTTGCCAAATCTTACTTTAACAGAGCACCAAGTTGAATTTGTTTAGCAAAACTTATCCATGGAATTAGCCAGAGTTTAACTTGATATTGAAGATCCCAGACTGCTCCAAACAATAATCAAAGAAGACACTGCGTAAGAAATGTTTTGATCATGAATGTGAAAAGGCTAGAAATCAACACGGATTTCTTCAAGAAATGTATTAACTAACTTTTCGATTTCGAAAAAAAAAATATTTTGTCCAGCTAGTGCAGATAGCTTCAAACGCAAGCAATAAAAAAAAGTTTTTGGAAAGCTAAAAGAGGATAACTGTTGAGCCTTTGACAATTGGATTTAGCATAGACCCTTATATCTGTATGGAACATTTCTGAAAACTTCTTAGCCCTTTAAACAATGGTTCAATATTGCAATAGGATAGTCGTTTTGTAGAAAACGATTATCTAGACTGCGATATAAGTATGGAAGAAGTCAAAGGAGCTATTGTAAGGACAAAGTTAAGCAAGGCACCAAGAAGAAAACAGATTACTTTAAGAGTTCTACAAGAATTTAACAGAAGATGCTCTATCATCTTAATTTATCAGTTCAATCAAATACTAATCTTAAACATATTACCACAAGGCTTTGAAAAAGCGTTTCTATTTCCACTGACATATTTTCAGTAGAGAATTGTAGAGGCATTTCTTTCCTGAATTGCACATTAAAGTCATGAACACTAGACTTACAACATGAGTTGATAATATGAAGCTCGATTTTGGCAAAATTATCCAACAAATAACCAGATTTTCACACTTCTGATAATAATCGTTTCATGTTCAAAAAAAGAAACTTTATACTTTGTATGTAGATTTTAAAGCAGAATTTGATTCTATCAATAGAAACTCGCTAGTTATCATCATTCGTGGCAGTGTCAACAACGATGCTGATTATTCTTAAACCCTTTTTTTTAAACAGAATCAGCAGTTTGGGTGTAAGCAGGGGTGTGTGTTGAGTACTCTTATGTTAGAATTAAAGTGGTAATGTATGCGGATGATATATCAATGATTATCGAACTCTTTTCAAAGACTTCTTCGACTTGAAATCTCACTGTCAACTTAAGTAAATCAAAAATTATGATATTCAGAAAGGCTGCACGACAATACGCCTAAAATGAAAGTTGGAAATTAGCTGGAGAAGAAATTGAAATTGTTAAGGAGTACGAGTATCTTGGAATAGAAATATCGTCCAACCTTAGTGGGAAGAGCCATCAAACTAAAAAGGTTCAATTGAAAAAAAAAAACTGTATTAAATAGCACATGGTATAATTCTCTATTAATTCAAGTGCACTCAGTTTTGGTACTAAGTATAAAATATATGAAGCTACTTCTAAGGTGCGCAGGTGCAAGTGTGGGGATGCGAAGAAGTTGAAAAAATACTAAGACTTTTTCTCAAAAGATTCTTTAAAATGCCGTCTAACTCTCCAAACCAGTGGCGTAGCATGCCATCTCGGCGCACGGGGCGGGAGACCCATTTTGCCGCCCCATTCAATACTTAATTAAAATTAAATTTCGAGACATCATTTCACAGGCAATGAGGTATCTTTTATTGGAGCTAAAATAGGATCAGCGGTTTCACAAACGGATTCTACGGGCTTTACGACCAGCGAAGTCAGATATAACTTTGTCAAAATCAATATTTGCAGCCAATACTTGTTCAATCGACAATATAGCCAAGTTTGATAGTCTAGTAGAGCTCATAGTGGATCTGAGATAATTTGTGATTAGCTTCAACTTCGAAAAACTTCTCTCACAACTAGTGACACTAATTACCAAACTCAAATATATACGAATCAAGATGACTACATTTGAAACCAAAATCACCAGATTCAGTTTTTGAATGAACTGGAGGAGTTTCAGTGGTCCTTTGCCCCTTATATCTTCCTCTGATTCAGAACTGGTGACAAACTGCTTGAGACGCTTCCGCTCCATCTGAAGCTCGCCCTTGTCGATGTCTTCTAATACATGGGAAAGATCACACTCGTAGTTGCTGTCCAAAAGTTTCGCTGGCGTCAAAAATCCGAACTTGTTCGCTATTTTTTGAACTTGCTGGAATCGAGTCATTTCTTGAATGATCTTTTCAAATGATGCGAACACCTCTAGACGGAGTTCATGCTCGTGAGACAAAGCTGCATCTGCAGATTCTTCGCCATGCATCCATTCTTCTCGTTTTGAGTTCGATTCCGAGTTTTTCGCTGAGAGTCTTAGCAAAGTCGATTGCGGCTTGGACGAAACGGTCTCTGCTCTCCACTAGTCGAGCTTTTAAAGAGCAGAGTGTCTGAACACACTTATCCACACTCAGTCCTCGTTGCTGCAAGTAAATCTGTGCGTCATCTACTTCAGGTAGCACTGCAGCCCAAAAGCCAAGAAAAGTGAGAAAGTTGAATGACTGCATGGCTGTCAGAAGAAGACTGGCTCCCGATTTTGTGTCGGAAGTTTGAGATGATTCCATCAATTGTTCCAGTACCTCTAGAACTTCCTCAAACTTATTTTTAAGCGTCTTGACATTTTTATTTCTAGTGCTCCAGCGCGTTTCAGTGACTCGTTTCACTGCTTGACCTGTGACGGCAACCAAAGCGTTCCACGGAGCAGTTGATGCAGAAAAGAAAGCAAATAACTTCTCCAGAGTTCCAAAAAACGTCACGGAGTTCACTGATTCAGAAGCAGCGTGTACCCCAGCCAAGTTGAGGGAGTGGTTTGAGAATGCAACATATGTAGATTTCGGATTCAGTACTTTAATCCGGGCTTGAACTCCATTGTGGATCCCTGACATTGTGGCAACGTTGTTATAAGCCTGTCCTCTCAAGAAGTTCTGTATGTCCAGTCCGTCTGATGTTATCTTCGCGATTTTATCGTTGCTAAGATCTCCTGCATTTTTTTCTTTTGGTTCGAAGAAGTCGATGAAAGATTCTACCACGGCGACCTTTTCTCCTTCGATATGTACGTATCGCAGAATCTGGCTCATTTGGTCTTTGTGGGAGATGTCTGGTGTACTATCGAAGATTACGCAATAATATTTAGCTTCTTGAATGCGACGGGTGATGGTGGATCGAACTTGCTGTCTCAGCAAATTTATCAATTCATTCTGGGTTTCTGGGGATAGAAACGAAACTGAGACTCTTGCTCTCAGGTTTATCTTTGTCAGATGTTCCATTAGAAGAGGGTCATATATAGCTAGGAGGTGCACTAACTCCAGAAAATTCCCGCGGTTGCAACTATCATCTCCTCAATGTCCTCTGAAGGCCAGATTCTGTTTGGCTAAGAACTGAATAATATTCAACAACCGGTACAATACATCCCTCCACTTCTTCTACTCACTTTCGAAAACTTCTTGTTGTTTTGATGGTTGCTTTACGATTCAGGCGAACTTCCAACTTCTTCCATTTTAAGTAGCTGTGCTCACGGTCCACGCTGTTCTCATGGTTTCCGTTTCTTGGATCTAGCTTCCACCATTTGTTGAATCCTTCTTCAGATGCGAAGTTCGAGCCGAAAGTGCCAAACAGCTTGCAACCGAAACTACGGAACGCTCCCTTTCAGTTTCGCGAGAGTTTTGGAACGTTCCGTTTTAGTTCCGTAAGTCGCGCGACAATAACAGAATACACTTTTATGGCCTTACTCACCGTTTACGAATTCACGGAAATCAGCCCAGAGCGTCAACGACAAATAACAGGCAGGGTGGCAAATTTCAAATGTACGTCATTGTTGTTTGTTGACTTGTCAGATGTTCTGTCATGAAACATAAATGATCTCTACTCAAAAAGCTTCACCGGCGACATTTTGCCGCCCCCGGCCTTCTGCCGCCCGGGGCGGGCCGCACAACGTTGACTTCCTTTCCGTTCTCTAAGGCCGAGAGGCTAAGGCATACGAATTCACTAAGGATAGTCATTGTGGTTTGTGGATCAACCTTTGACAAAACCGTGTTGTGCAGGGAAAATGAGAGACTTACAAAGACAGCCTAAGAATTCGTAAAAATGCTTTCAAATATTATTGCAATATGCAAAAGTTTGTTAATTGGACGATAGTGTGTAATTTCATGCTTTCGCCCCTTTTTATGTACTCGGGTTATGAAAGAGGTCTTCCACAACTGAATGAATTCTCCTTGACATAGTTATAAGCCGATGATTTTAAGAGAGAGGTAGAGAGAGTGTGGAAGAACATTTTTTCAGAAAAATGGCGGTGATGCCATGTGAGACTGAAAATAGGTACTCATCATTGAGTTGATTCAGCTTATTTTCGGTGAGAAATGGGTCAATGTTATGAGGTAGAAATGGACCGAGGAAGAAATTCGGTAAATAATTGAAGTAATTACAATCAGATTAAAAGGAGTCGTCGGTAAAAAACTGTTTAAAAAAATACCAAAAAAGTTGGTGATTGTCTGTGGTTCGTTTGAAGTTTCGTTATTAAAAATGAGAGAAAGAGGGTTACCATCGGATTTTCGTTTAAAGTTGACATTTTCGAAGAAGGATTTAGGATCTTTAATAAGTTTGCTTTGGATTTGCATCAAATAGCATTGATAGAGGGAGGTGTAAAGTTCGGTAAAGTGAAGATAAATATCAAGATAATAAGAGTAGTCACTTAGAGATTAGAAGGAAAATTGACAAAAAATTATTCTTCTTTATCCTTATTCCTTTCTTGTAGCCTGTGATTATATCAAGGTGAGGAAGAAGATGAAGTCTCACGTCAAGAAATAAGTCTTTTGCATCATTTGCAGTTAAGTTGTCAAAATAAAGGAAACAACGGTGATGTATTGATTAATGTGAGAAAATGTAGCCATATTAAATTACGGCTAAGCTTTGTAATTCTTACTACTTTTAAAGAAGCAAAAAAATCTATATGTCTATTTAACTGTCAGTGAGATATTATTGAAGTTTTATATTTATTTAGAAGGCCCATTCATATCATTATGTATGAAAGATAACATCATTCAACCGTCCGTCGCGGCTAAGCTGGATGGAACGCATCTAAAGCAATCAATTTTCCAAATCTCTGGCGCATAAATCAGGCTAAATTTGACCAGTGACCTTAATTATGTTGGCTTTCACCTGTCAAAGTTCGGAAATCCCTATGGGAAAACCCTTTATATCAGTATTTATCCAAAAATTAAAATGATTTGCGTCTATGCTTCTTTCAGAAGCCAACACCGACGGCCCAGCAATGTCCTTTTTGTGCTATTTGTGATCATTATACATAAAATGTACACAGAAGTTCAAGTTTAACAAAACAAAACACATATTTTGTTTTCCGAACTGGCATTCACCAGACACCGGTTCTCAGAAAAGGTTGCTCTATTAAACTATAAATAAATGAGTACAAGCACCATTAACACCTTAGTAGCATGGTAATCCCTGGAAACAATTTTATGAATTGCTTGTCTCCTTCCATTGTGAAGTCTTATGGAGATCTCGAACTTCAACATTCGGATACAAATGTGTTAAATTTAAATACAAGTATCCTTATTTCATTGGTGTTCAGGTCGTGTGTTCCACCCAATCTATTAGTTGTTGTGGTTGTGGTGCGTTTGTGGCATTTGCTATATCTAACCACCCCAAGATGGGTACCCATTTGATTTCCCTGTAGAGTGGTTGTACTCTCGTGGAATTAAGCAAAACCAGAATTAATAAAATTAATTAAATTTTAGTTTCAAAGAAACTAACTAGAAATTCACCTTTTTTAAATTTAATCAGGAGTTGTGTTGGTTTTACTACTACATACAGAAACATATAGATATTTCAATTTATTGAAATGTCAAAATAGCCGTTTTTCTTTTTTAGCCTCGAGGGGGGCATTGAGCTGTCAAAAAAGAACTACATACATATATTACTTCTTTAACTAGTAGCGCTCAACTTGCATTTCTAATGACGAGCAAAAAGCTTAACGCGACTAACTAAAAATAACGGAAGCTGCCAAACTATTTTTTTTTCGAAATTCAAAAAACAAAAATTTGTATATCAAATTTATTATTCAAATTTATCCAAGTCAATAGAAAAACAGCGGTCAAGGAAATAGTAGCGCATTCAAAATCTACCTTTAAATATTACAAAAAGGAAAGTTAATAGACAATTTCTACGTGATAGTCGAGTGTTTGAACGTAAAATTAATATTTAGTTGCATGTCCATTCTTAGAAATATAACAGCAGCACAACGACGTTGCATCGAATTAATAAGATTTTCACATCTTTCTACAGTATGGATCTCCAAGACTGCTGTATAGCTTGGCAAAGAGCTGTGTTAGTAGTTGGCTTACAACTTACAACATAGTTCTTGACACCGCACCAAAGATTTTCTATAGGGTTGAGGTCTGAGGACTGCGCAGGCCAGTCCATGACAGCCCTCTTTTGTTGGAACCACTGCTTCGCAAGTTTACTTGTATGCTTTCGCTCTTTGTCTTGTTCAACGACTCATTTCAGTGGCATTTCATCTTCAGCATATGGGAACATATTTTCTTGCATGATCTTCACATAAAGATGCTGATCCATAATGCATAATGCATATATGGGACCAACACCATAGAAGAAAAAACATGCCCCAACCATTATGCTGGATCCTCCATGTTTTATTGTCTTAGCTGTGAAGCGTGGATTATATTCTGTGTTTGGAGGCCTTCTTACATGTTGACGAGATTCCTTTCCACCATATAGGTAACACAATCTGGGACTCGTCTGACTACAGAATATTCCTCCACAAAAACATGAAAATTCAGGGACTTAGCAATTTGATTTTATTTACACGACTATTATTTTGACCTCATCTGTATTTACAGTAATGGATCATCGAGAAGTTTAGAAAGTACTTTTGTGTATCAATACATTCAAACCAAAGAATCTACAGTGGAAAAGGAGAAAAAAATGCTATAGCGTTTTTGGATGTAAAATTACATCGTGACATGCATCGACTTTCTTTTGGCTATTATCAAAAACACACTGCCTCAGGAAGAATTATGAATTTTCTATTTAACCAAGCAAGACACTACATAACAAATACAGCTTCAAACCTTATAAACAAAATTTTCACGATAAGTGACCAAAAATTTCATCAAACTAATAAAAAAAACTCAACAAGATCCTTGTTGATAATGGATACTCGCAAGACATTGTTCACGAATTGCTTGAAAGACACCAAGAAAATAACAAAAAAAATAAAATGCACGACTGGATCGCACGAACTTGCTCTTTACATAAGAGTACTTTGGAATTTAAGATACATTTTATAAATATAAAACATGGATTTAATGAGATAATAATGTTCAAATGCATAAAATTGGAAAAGTATGAATTTATGCAAATAAACCTTAAAAAATCGTTTTATTATTAAATAAATTTTTTATATAAGAAATGTCTCTAAACTTTTTCAAGAAAAAAATGTGGGATGCGAATTTTAAGTATTTAATAATCTTGGTTTTAGGAAATAATTTCAAAAAATAATCGTTCATAGGTTTTGAAGATATTGATTTAAATTTTTTTTTTTTTAAAGCCCAATAAATATTTTTTCGAATATTTTTATATACAATATTATTTTAAACTTAAGGGGACTCCTTCTAAAAATTTTGGGTTAAAATCCTTAGAGCCGTTAATGAGAAAGTCGAAAATCAAAAAAACGGGTCTATGGCAGGTACCCCTAAAAACATTTTGCCCCAAAATTTTTTTTGATCAAAATGTAGTCCATGTCCATAATATCACACTTAATTTTTTTTATCAAAATCGTTAGAGCCGTTTTCGAGATAAATAAGATTTTGCATTACGGGTGTATGGGGGGTACCCTTAGTTTTGGAGCTAAAAAAAAAATTTCAATTTTTCCTCTAGGGAATCACCGAAGACTCTTAACTACCGAGATTGAAAGAAATAGGTCCAGTGGTTTAGGCTGTAGTGAGAGGTACAGACATACAGACACACTGAAACATGTTTTTTGTGTACTAAATTTTCCTTAAAATTTTTATAAAAAAAATTGATATGCAAATTGTTAGTATTTAATAAAATACATTTTAAAACGTAATTTAAAAATTTAATCGTGTATCGGTTTTCAAGATATTGAATTTTCAAAAAACAAATCGTATTATTTTTTTAAAAATCCAAAAACTATTTTTTCGAAAAAAATTTTAGTTAATATTTTTTAAAATGCAAAGCAGCTCCTGCATACAAATTTTGGTTAAAATCGTTAGAGCCGATGGTGAGAAATTCGAAAATAAAAAAAACCGTTCTATGACAGGTACCCCTAATAACATTTCCCCCCAAATTTTGTTTTCACCAAAATATAGTCCATGTCCATAATATCACACTAAATTTTTTTAATCGAAATCGTTAGAGCCGTTTTCGAGATAAATAAGATTTTGCATTACGGGTGTATGGGGGGTACCCTTAGTTTTGGAGCTAAAAAAAAAATTTCAATTTTTCCTCTAGGGAATCACCGAAGACCCTTAACTACCAAGTTTGAAGAAAATACCTCCGGTAGTTTAGGCTGTAGTTCGAGGTACAGACATACAGACATACAGACATACAGACATACAGACATACAGACATACAGACATACAGACATACAGACAGACAGACGGAATTGCCGGACCCACTTTATTCGTCTTCGCTATCATCGTAATGTCAACTTTGATCAAAATCTCGAGTTCGATTTTTTTTCCAAATGCAGAACTTGCCCTATAGTACCTATATCGCAAGTAAAAACGGAAAAAGTGGGTCCAGCAAATCCGTCTGTCTTTTTTTTTTTATAATCTACCCGCGCTCAAGGGATTATGATTACCTTTTAAATGTTTCACCACAGCGCGGGCATGAAGTTAATGAAGAGAAAGAAGGATAGGAAAGATGCGTGGCACGATGTTCTGAGACTGGAGGTGGTTGTCTCAGATTTTTTTATCTCCAGGAATGGGGGCTGAACTAAAGCGGAGAAATGCCGTGTCTTATTTCTATGTCATTTATAATTAACATTATTTTATTCGTATTCATATCCTTGTTGGGCATACTAGTTTACCTCAATTATATATTGTTTGTGTTATGTCTGAACAACATGTAATGCTAATGAGTAAACCAGCAACCCATTGATGACAATTTTTAGAAGGTTTTTAATGGAATTAAAACGACATAGACGACGGCAGGGATCGAACCTGTCATCATGAGGTTGCCAGGCGAGCACACGCGCCACGGCCACCCCCATGTATGTATGTCTGTACTACGACCTACAGCCTAAGCTATTTTTCTTAAAACTTGGTACCTGTGGGTTTTCGCTGAATTTATAGAGAATCAAACTAACTTTTTTTAGCTCCAATTCTAACGTTTGTTGTATCGGTTTCTTAAAATGAAATAGGCGACACGTACTTGCCCTTATGTAAAAGTACCTTGGCATTCAAAAAATGTTTAAAAAGATATCTAAAACATGGATTTAATGAGATACAAATTTTCAAATGCATAAAATTGCCATCTGATTTTTATGAATTGATGCAAACAAAGTTTAAAAATCGTTTTATTATTATATTAATTTTTTATATAAAAAATTTCTTTAAAATTTTTCAAGAATAAAATTTGGAATGCCAATTTTAAGTACTTTGTAATATCTATAGATTTTAGAAAATATTTAAGAAAAAATAATTGTTCACACATTTTGAAGATATTGATTTTTCAAAAAAAAAATAAAATATTTTTTCGATTAGAGCCGTTATTGAAAAAATCTAAGATAAAAAAACGATTCTATGACAGGTACCGTTAGTAACATTTTGTCCCAATTTTTTTTTACCAAAATGTAGTCCATACCCATAATAGCGTACCTAATTTTTTTTTATCAAAATCGTTAGAGTGGTTTTCGAGATAAACACGATTTTGCATAACGGCTGTATGACAGGTATAAGTGTTTTTTGAGCCAACAAAAATCGATTTCTCCCTGAAACAATCACCGAAGACTCTTTAGTAGCAAGTTCGAAGAAATTCGCTTAATGGCAATGTCAATTTTGATCAAAATCTCGACTTTGGTTTTTTTTCCAAATGCAAGACTTACCCCAGGGGCCCAAACCACATCCTCCGTGAACGTATGAGTTGTCGAACAAATTAAAGTTACGTCAACCGTCAAGCTACTGAACATACATGGATCGCGAACCACACGTTAGCCGACGGAAAGTATTCCATGAAATGCCAAACGCCGCGCCGTAAATTAATATTCGAAATTGCAACAAATACGTTTCTGAACGCACCCATAATATTATGCCACTTTTATTGGTTTTGTTTTAATTAGAAAAATTCATTAAATCTTGTACTGCAATTTGCAACTATTCTGTCACTTCTAAGGAAGTGGAGGATATCAACACTCCGTTTGGTAGCGACTTTTTATTGGAGATGTGTCAGAGAAAAGTTTTTTGGTCAAACTCAGATTTTCCCTCATACACGAGAACTCTACTAAATTCCATTAAAAAATATATTCAGAACTGTGTTTTTGAATATTGATTAAAAAAAATAACCATACCCATAGATATCTCTTTTTAAAACATAGACATTAGACATGCTTTATAGATGCTGAATATAGGTCTTCAATGACGACTTCACAATTATATAAGCGCCAACACGCTTATCGTCACCTTTTTTTCAGGTGATAAACAAATTTTCCAGTTCGTTTCCCACAAATTTAGAACTCAGCGTGGAGAGTTTTGAAAAAAAAAATACTTTCCTTCCTTTTACATAAAATTGGGCTATATTTCAATGACTATGATTAATGGTTAATTAAACAAAAACAGAAAAGAAAATGAGAAACATGCTCAATGTCCCTCGTCGCTTCATGTCACCTTCAATTTATAAGAATATTTCTCCTATCGAATGCCAGGTGCCCAACGTGCCATAAGCTAAGAGTGTTGTTGTGGTGTTGGCCTCAGCGAAAATAAAAAAAAAACTGTGATAGATTCATCCAGTGGGTTTCTAGTCTTTGTGAAAGTAATAATTCTTCATTTAGAATACTCAGATACGATAGGATGGGTTTCCCAATTGTAATAAAAAGCAATTTTAATCGAACCCAGAACTCCAAAAAAGAGGGTCCTTTAGAAAACAAAAATGCTGCCGCGATTCTGATGGGGTTAATATTCGTAGTTGAAATATTGGCTAGGAGTATGCTTGGTGTAGTTTGGATAAGGTGTGGTATGGATATGGGTGGGATGATGTTGGCCCTCTTCCATGCACTACTGCTGATCATAGAGAAAATGTATCATTCGTTCCTAGAGAAATATGGCAAATAATTGGGATTTAAAGCAATGAAAAAAAAGTGCGAATCTCTATATAGTTATGTATCTCCTATGCCCAAGCGTTAAGAAATGGTGAATTCAGATTGAAAAATTGGATGCCTTTCCTTCAAATACGTTTAAGAATGTTTTTCGTTTGATTTTTTCAAAAAATAATTTCAAAATGGACCTTAAAATTAATGAAAATAATTACTTAATATTCTTAGTTATCGTATGCTATAAGAGCAAACAGAATACAAATGATAACTTGCACTACTTAGGACGTACATATGTTTCAGTATTGAGTTATCTCTAAGTTAAACTAGAATCAACCATACATATAAATTTATTGTTAATTGATATTACAGAATATCGTCGCTAAAGACCTAATACCTCGTAAAGGCACCTTACTTGTGATGCACCTTGATATCTCATCATGAATTTCTGGTAAATAAGTAAATTTATGATAAGCTAGCCTACCCGTACTCGCGTTGCTTCGCAAATTGTAACTACGAATATTTTCTTAATATTAATATTAGCATATGAAAACATTTCTCAATGGGACTAAGCATATTTGCTACAATAATATTAATTTTAGTTTATACGTAGAACATACCGTATAAATGTTCAAATGTATGGAATTGCCGTCTGATTAATCTTTTTAATATTTAAGTAATTTTTTATATGACAAATTTCCTAAAAATTTTCGAGATCAAAATTTGGGATGCCAAATTTTAAGTATATGAATATTTTTATATACAATATTATTTTAAACTTAAGGGGCTCCTGTTGAAAATTTTTGGTTAAAATCGTTAGAGCTGTTGATGAGAAAGTCAAAAAATCAAAAAACGGTGCTATGACAGGTACCGTTAATAACATTTTGCCCCAACATTTTTTTTGACCAAAATGTAGTCCATGTCCAATGTCCATAATATCACACCTAATTTTTTTTTATCAAAATCGTTAAAACCGTTTTCGAGATAAATAAGATTATGCATTACGGGTGTATGGGGTGTACTGTTAGTTTTAGAGCTAACAAAAAAATTTCAATTTCTCCTCTAGGGAATCACCGAAGACCCTTAAGTACCGAGTTTGAAGAAAATAGCTCCAGTCGCTTAGGCTCTAGATCGAGGTACAGCAATACAGACATACGGACATACAGGCATACAGACAAACAGACGCAATCGTCTTACCCACTTTTTTCGTCTTCGCTATCATCGTAATGTCAACTTTGATCAAAATCTCGAGTTCGATTTTTTTTTTCAAATGCAGAACTTGCCCTATAGTTAGTACCTATTACCTACATATATCGCAAGTAAAAAGAGCCCACCCCCACATTGCTCAGCGATGTGACGATAGAATTAGAGAAACAAAAAAAATGTGTGTGTGTCGGTTAGTTAGATCCCAGTAGGAAATTTCAAAAAATTCATCGGTGAATCACCAACTTTTTCCTTGGTGAATGGAAGCTACACCCCATGAAAACATGGTGAAAACATCAATGAAATTAACATAGGGATTGGATTGGCGTTCACCAAGTAGTGAATTTCATGGTGACTGTTCAGTGAGGAAATCACCAAGAAAGTGTATTTGGTGTATTCCAAAGTGAATTGTAGTTGATGAAAAATACCGTGAATTCACACCAGTGATATCACTAGGTTAGTGGAGTTGCTGATATATAGGGTTTTCCAATAAGAGGTGTTATTTTGATATTCAAAGCAAAATGGCATTTTTGGAGATAAATGATCGGATGTTTATTTCATTATAAAGAGGAAGGTATGCCGTTAATAATGGAACACAACATCAGCCAAATGGCCGCCAAGACTACGCTTACAGGACCATATCCTTTTCATGAAATTTTCCATAACCAAATCGCAAAGTGGCTGCCCTATGTCCTCGATAGCCTCACGAATTTCATCTTTGAGGTCTTGAATCGACGCTGGGCTGTTGGCGTAGACCTTATCTTTCACGTGGCCCCAAAGGAAGAAGTCGCAAGGTGTTAAATCACAAGATAAGGTCTACGCCAACAGCCCAGCGTCGATTCAAGACCTCAAAGATGAAATTCGTGAGGCTATCGAGGACATACGGCAGCCACTTTGCGATTTGGTTATGGAAAATTTCATGAAAAGGATATGGTCCTGTAAGCGTGGTCTTGGCGGCCATTTGGCTGATGTTGTGTTCCATTATTAACGGCATACCTTCCTCTTTATAATGAAATAAACATCCGATCATTTATCTCCAAAAATGCCATTTTTCTTTGAATATCAAAATAACACCTCTTATTGGAAAACCCTATACATACTTGGCTACTTCACATTGGTGAAAAATGTGATGAATATTCACCAAGGAATTCACTTTGCAAAATTGAACTGTGTATTCATAAATGAATATTGATCAGTGATTTCATTAGGCAAGCAAATAATGTTACTCATTCATTGGTGCAAAATGACATCATTTTTAATTTAAATTAAATTAAACACACATTTTTACCAAATTAACAAAATATTCACTTTTTAACACTTTTATATTGACTTTTTTACAGTTTTAGAATTTATTTTCTTTTACTCTTTTCAATAACTATTCTTTTAAATATCGGCTTTACGCACTTGTTGACACTGTGAACAATGGACTTCAACTGAAAAAATAAACTTTTATGTAATTAAAACAACGGCTCGTGGCCCGTCGCGCCAAGCCTAATTACTGGAAAACCCAAACGCATTTTGTATCTTTTCTGCTTCTCGAAAAAACAACAAAACAACAATGCTTGCAAAAAAGATCACTTACCCCAGACACTGTGCATTGTTGTTGGAAATAACTTTGTTTCTAGAAGCAAACCAGGCTGAGGATCGCGAACCGAAGTTTTTATGATATGTAAAACACCCAAACATTGCAATCCTTCAACCATCCGTCGCCATCACCGTCGGTCGTTGTTGTTGGAAATAACTTTGTTTCTCAAAGCAAACCAGGCTGACGAACGCGAACGGCAATTTTTTATTATATGTAAAAAACCCGAGCATTGAAATTCTGAAACTGAGGCCAATCTCCGTATAACTATTCAGTGGCAGGTATAGAGAAGAGAAGAAAAATAAACAACACAAAACCCATCTCCATTGAAGAACTCATGCTTCATCGTGGGTGAAATATTTTACAAAGAAAAAGATAGGGTGGATTGTATGATCATAGGAAAAACGCAATGCCTTTCAGTAAGGATTTCATTGCATGCTATTCCTCAATGATTCGAGTAGGTGAATTCCTTGGTGATTTCACACAAAATTTTCATTGGTGAGCAAATTTTCTACTGGGATAAACTATACAATACAGAAAAATTGAATATGTAGGTAGGTAGGTAAGAGAAAAAACGTAACTATTGAATGGAACAGATATTAAGAGAGAGAGAGAGTATGGGAACGGGAAAAAAAGAAAATTAAAAATGTTGGAATGATAATGACATGAAACAAAGCAGCGACCTCGCGATTGTGATGAAATCTAATTCCTGGATAAAATAAATTCAAAAAGTTTATAATTTTATAATTTGTTTTTATTTATTTCTCAGGTTGTATGAGTAACTAAGAAGTGATTTTGGGCTTAAAATTTGCGCAATAATATTGACTTTATGAAGCAATGCTAATCTTTGTCGACTATTGTATAGGTTTTAAGATATGAGTGGTTGTATAAGTCAACTAATGAAAAAAAATGGACAAAAAATGTAAAATTAATAATATTTAAGTTTGACAAATTATTAATGAAAAAAAATTATAGCCATAAACACTCTTATAACAATATAAAAATTCATACAATTTATTTCAAATAAATCGGTTGACTACTTTCTGAGATCGTGCGTTACAAACTTTAAAATGGTTTCGCTTTTATATAAAAGTATAGATATAGATAAAAAAAATTTGAAAATAATATATTACTGACTGTACCTACCATAGAACGATTTTTTCGAATTTTGAATTTATCATTATCGGCATACGGATTTTAATGCAATTTTTTATAGAGAAGCTTAAAAGAAGTGTAAAAAACATTGTATTTAAAAACTTTAAGAAAAATATTTTTTTTGAATTTGAAAAAAAAAAAAAAAGAAATCTTTTCTTTTTTGGAAAATTCATATCTCAGATATGGCTCAATATTTTTGTTTGAAAATTTAATTTTTATTCGAATAATAATAAAAACTTTATGGTAGTAAGACGGTCTAGAATGCCAAAAAAACGCACTATTTTTGGGAATTTTTTTCTCGGAAATCTTATTAGGTAATAACATTATTGTTTTTTATATAATGAATACATGCGTCAAGAGTATATAGGGCGCAAACGTCGACTCATCAAAAAATACATGGTCCCATGGCAGACAGTTAATCTCAAAATTGGCTGGACTGAAACAAAGAAAAAACAAAGTGGGTTATTTAAAGGAAGGTTTCTTACGAGACAATTTACCACAATGGCATTCTAGACCGTACTAGCACCTTAAATTGGCGCACCAAAATTTTTTCTTAAATATGTTTTTATTTTTTTTTATAAAACAGCTTATTTTTTAAGAAACCACTACAAGGAGTTATAATTTTTATTCTCTCATAAATTCGTATTTGCAAAGCAATCTGTTTTTATCTCTTACTACTAACAGAGTTTAAGAAATAACTTTTAAAACGGTTCAACCATATTTCTGTTTTTGAGAATTGAAATGCAGTTTTGTGAACTCATTTTGAATTTTGGAGGGTTGGAAATGGTTGAGACTATTCCATAAACTAGGTATGGTGAATGTTAATCGTTCTAAGTGAAATAAATGCGAATCAAATTAAAGTGTTGCACTGCTATAGTTCAAAATACCCGCAGACGTGATGTGTGTTGTAAGTTATAGTTCTTCGGAGGAATCCAACAATACGCAACTAAATTTGTATCTTCATCAGTAACACAAGGTGGCTCTTCCCTTAATAATCAGTTTTTAACCAAACAGACCAAACATTAAACTATGCTTAGAATTTTGGCAAACAAAAAACAAGTCTTCAAAATTCCAACGATTATACGGCTCATACGCCACCATTACCTCTGCACCATCGCTATCCACCCACTCAACTTTATAGGAACACCCAATTTATGTACATCTAAAACATTTACAAACGCATGCAAAATGTACAATCAGTGTGGCACTGCCGGGCAATCATACACATATCCTGTTTTAACATTTCTCTTCCCTTCTTCCATTTACCCATCAGCGCTTATCAAATTTCAGAACATAAAAAGCAATAGCGAAAAGTCCTTGACCACTAATTTCCCAACGATGGCAAAATAAAAGATTTGACTACGAATCCTATGTACTATTTTTAGCGCATCTAACTTCATCTTACTTTGAAGACTGTTATACTCAAACACAATTAAATTTCAAAAACGATTTTCAAAAATACAGCCTTCAACGCAAATAGCTATCCTGGTCCCCTATTTAAAGCTTTTCGATTGGCAAGAAGAAGGAAGGCAAGTATACATAATTTAGAACTTCAACAGTATCATAAACTATTTCGACATTTATAAAAGCTTACAATTGAATTGAGAGTCATCTCATAACACTTTGCTGGTAGACACATAAAACGTATTCTATTTCTATTTATTCAAAAAGTTCTCATGAGGTTTTGTGAAATTTATGGTGATTGAGAGTACCTCTTATCCTCTTGAGAGCACTTACTCGTAAAGTGGAAGTTGCTCGAATCGAACACACCGAACCCAGAACTAACTCGTAAATCTATTTTATGTCATAACAAGCTGTTGACATGAATTTGAATAAATGTATCTAAGAATATTCATGGTCCAAGTGGGTAACCGAATTTCATTCAGATATAACGTGCTAAGGATATTTTCTGGATGTATGCTTCTCACGTCATGTATTCTGATAAGGGAATGAAGGATGTCATCGTTGACGTTTTATCTTGGATTTGTAGCAGATGATAGGTAGCTTGGTAGGTTTATCATATTCTCTAGAGGAGATCAATCACTCTTGTTATTGAGAAGTCTCACTAACATCTATATGAATTCTATGACGTGTTTAAGGAGAATCTTTGCTACAAGTTTAATTGGGGTTTTTAACTTCGAATGAGATAAAAGTTGTTATATTGCCAAGACTGAAAATTTATTAAACATACATCAATATAGATACACAACATAACACAAAAACACAAATTAACTTCAATATTCACTGACTAGATTTGACATGTGGAATTTATCTAAAATTATGGAACCAACAAGCTAAATATGACTTATTATGATATATTTTCATGCATATATCAAATACCATAAACTTTGCATGTGTTTCTATATTATTGACTGCACACGACGACGACGTGACGTTTTTTATACTATTTTCTCCCAAATAGAAAATCCCCGAGATAAATAAAAACCCCAACCTGGGAAAAATATTGCAGCAGTTCTGGATTTACAAATCATCGTTTTGTCAATTTATCTTCATGTTTGAAAAAAAAAGATCTATCGAAGTTATTGCTCTGCTGAATTTGCAACTCAAACATGGAAGCCCATAACATAAAAATAAATTCCTAGCTGAGTTATGAACCTTTACTGCAAAAGCATTTAAATTTTGTTTGATTTATTGGCTTATGTTAGATGTGTTTTTTTCTTTTCTTTCTTAAAACTGTATGATGACCAAGGCTTATCATGAGATATTTATCAGAAAACCAAACAAAAGAGTGCTATGCTTTTTTCAAACTTTAGTTAGAACAATAACAAGTGTCAAAAACTGTCCTAGTCACCCTCAAATGTGTATCCACTACTTGCGATATATGTATGTAGGTACTATAGCTATAGGGCAAGTTCTGCATTTAGAAAAAAAAAACGAACTCGAGATTTTGATCAAAGTTGACATTACGATGATAGCGAAGACGAATGAAGTAGGTCCGACAATTCCGTCTGTATGTCTGTATGCCTGTATTTCTGTACCACGATCTACAGCCTTACCCACTCTGCACCTATTTCCTTCAATCTCTTTAGTTAAGGGTCTTCGATGATTCTCTAGAGGAGAAATTGAAATTTTTTTTTAGTTCAAAACTAACCATACCCCCCATACATCCGTAATGCAAAATCTTATTTATCTCGAAAACGGCTCTAACGATTTTGATAAAAATAAAATGCACGACTGGGTCGCACGAACTTGCTCCTATGTTATTAATGTTATTAGAGAAACTGTTCATAAGCATAAAATTCATTTTTTAAATGACTAAAAAAAACTTCTTTAGTAGTTAAAAGTAATATTTATGCAAGAACAAAAATTATAAGTCTTTGTAGTGGTTTCTTAAAAAATAAGGTTTTATATAAAAAAAACTTTAAAACATTTTTAAGAAAAAATATTGCTACGCCAATTTGAAGTTTTTATTATTGTATGAATAAAAATTAAACTTACAAAAAAAGTATTGAGCCGTTTTCGAGATATTGAATTTTCAAAAAACAAAAAATTGATTTTTTTTTTCAAAATTAAAAAAAAATAGTTTTCTTAAAGTTTTGAAATACAGTCGAACTTCGATAACTCGAACCATCACTTGCCAACACAATAATTCGAGTTATCAAGACTTCGAGTTATCAAGACTTCGAGTTATCAAGACTTCGAGTTATCAAGTTAATATAAAGTACGTGATATTTATTTGCGAATAAAAAAAAGGACTGATGAGTGGATTTGGTTTTTTGGTTTTCAAAGAAAACTTGAAAAAAAAACCGAGTTTAATCTGTTATACAAACAATCGGTTATTTTTTCATTTGTTTTTGAGCATAATCGCAAAATACTTAACGAAGTTGCAATCAATTCGTTTGAAGCTGGTTGAATCGAATTCTCCTCCTAAACTACCTCGATCCACCATCGCTGTCATTGCTAATGTTTACTTCAGTTGTTTAACACTTTTCTTTGAATTTTTCAGAAGACGCCTAGGTACTATTGCTTTCTTTTTTACTCACACTTAACGGAATCACAAATTTCAATACAATCATATATGTACAAAGTCATGGAACTTTCAAACACAGTGCCCACAAAGTCAATGCATTATGAAATGAATTTGTAAAAATCCACAGAATTTGGAAATTCCCCTTAAAAATTCGACTTGTCGAAGTTGACACCAAATAATATCTTCGAGTTATCGAGACATTCGAGTTATAGAAGTTCGACTTATCAAACAAAAATTACATGTACACTTCAGGCTTCGCGCTATTGCCAACCAATTTCATTCGAGTTATCAAATATTCGAGTAATCGAAGTTCGACTTATCGAAGTTCGACTGTATAATGTTTTTTAAACTTTTTAGAAGCTTCTCTCTGCGAAATATCATTAAAACCCGTTGTGCTAATAATGAGAAATTCAAAATTTAAAAAAATCGTTCTATGGTAGGTACAGTCAGTAATATTTTGTTTTTAATTTTTTTTTACTGAATTACAGATACTGAAAAATAATAGAAAGAAAAAAAATTTAAGCAAAATTCTCGGAACCGTTTTCGAAAAAGAAATACGATTTTCGAAAACCATTTTTTAACATTTGTATGGAGGGTACCGTTATTTTTAGATAAAATGAATTTATTTCGCTCATATATTGTAGATTATTTTTCCAAACTTTTATTTATCAAGTTTTGAAAAAATCGAGCATGGGGTTTTCGAAATATTGAGTTTTCAAAAAAAAAAAAAAAATTAAAAGTTTTTTTAAAAATCCAAAAAGTTATATTTTTTGGAAAATTTGAATACACAATAATATTTAAACTGCTAGGAAGCTTTAGCATAAAAAAAATAATCAAAATCGGTGGTACCGTTTTTGAGAAAATCAAAAACAAAAAAAAATGGTCCTAAGGGGGGTACCAAAACTACTCATTTTTTGTAAAATTTTTTTCAACCATTAGCTCGGTTTAACTAAATTAATTTTTTTGATTTTTTTTAAAAAATCGTAGGGACAGTTTTTGAGAAAAAAAAATATTTATAAAATTTCGAAAAAAATCGTATGGCAGGTACCGTTATTTTTGGTCTTAAAAAATCAAATCAAAAAACATCCGGGGGTAAAAAATTAAAACCCATACCTACCAAGTTTGAAGAAAATCGGCCGAGCCGTTTATCTGTAATCGAACAGACAGACAGATAGACAGACAGACAGAATTGCGAGACCCACTTTTTTTGTCTTCGCTATCATCGTAATGTCAACTTTGATCAAAATCTTGAGTTCGATTTTTTTTACGAATGCATAACTTGCCTTATAGTACCTATAAGTCGCAAGTAAAAATTAAGTGTGATATTATGGATATGGGCTACATTTTGGTAAAAAAAAAAAATGGGGAAAAATGTTATTAATGGTACCTGTCATAGAACTGTTTTTTTGATTTTCGACTTTCTCATTAACGGCTCTAACGATTTTAACCAAAAATGTTCAGCAGGAGCCCCCTTAAGTTTAAAATAATGTTGTATATAAAAATATTCGAAAAAATATTTTTTGGATTTTTAAAAATAAAATTCTAAGTTTTTTTTTTGAATAATCCAAATTTTTAAAACGTCTGAACGATTATTTTTTGAAATTATTTCCAAAAACTATACTACTAAACACTTAAAAATGGCATCCCAAATTTTAAAGAAAAATTTGAAAGAAATTTGTTATATATACAGTCGACTCCGCTTAACTGCAACCCAAAAATGCAAAAGAATCGTTGCAATTAAGCGGATTTTTCACTTAAGCGAACTTCGGATAACTGCAACCTTGTTGCACTTAAGCGAACTTCGGATAAATGCAACTTTTTTTCATTTAAGCGGAGTTGTTTTCAAATTATATTTACTTTTATGCATACATATTTGCATTTAATTCAAATTTCAGGTAAAAATACGACTGTGACGATTGGAATGACTGATGGAAGGGTGATAATGTAACTTCATATTGTAACTTCAAATATAAAATTTTATGTGTGTTCGTTTGAAAATTTTTGGACACGTTCTAAGTTGCACTTAAGCGGAGTTATTTGAATACAAACTGTTTATTTGGGGGAAAAAATTGTTTCAAATAAAAGGAGTGTTCACTTAAACGGAGTTCCAATTAAGCGAACCTATTTATTTGGAAAAGAGTACAAAATAAATCGGTGATAGATGTATTGTTTCAGATATCCGATATTTTCAGTTAAGCGGAGTGCAGATAAGCGGAGTCGACTGTACTTTAATAATAAAACGATTTTTAAACTTGTTTGCATAAATTCATACGAGTACTTTTCCGTAAATCAAACTGCAATTTCATGCATTTGAACATTTTCTCAATAAATGCTTGTTTTATATTTTTATAAAATGTATTTTAAATTCCAAAGTACTTTTACATAAGAACAAGTTCGTGCGTTCCAGTCGTGCATTTTATTTTTATTTAAAATCACTTTGGGGAAGTTTAAGATTTAATACCTTCCCATAGCTCATGAAGCTTGGTTCTTCTAAGTCTCCGAACATTATCTCTTACATTTAAGACTTTTTCCATCTCGGAGTTGATATGACTACAGCGTGTTTTTTAACCACTTCTGTGACCATTTCAATTTGAAGGTCATGATATAAGTCGCTATTTCGTATGCACCAAGGGGGCTTTTATTATTCCACGAAGGATTTTGTTTTTGAATTTTTAGATGAGTTCAGCATTTGTTTTCTTTGTACAGCCCTATAGCTGGATACCATAAGTCGAAATGGGTTTCAGCACTTGCTTGTCTAACATTTTTTTGTTCTGGATTGATAGGCTACAGTACTTTCCTAGTAACGAGTACGTCTTTTTGTACTTCACGTTCAGTTCTTCTTTATTCTCCTTAATGTGCTGTTTCCATATTAACTTTTCATCCAAAGTTATTCCAAGGTACTATATGGTAGTATTGGCGTAGGGTACAGATTTACTATTTATAAAAATTTGAACACTATTTAGTTTTTTGTTTGTAAAGTTTATATGCGTCGATTTTGTTTCGTTTAATTTGATACGCCATCGTTACGTCCAATCTCTTACTTTATCGACTGCATATTGCAGCTTTTCCGAAGTCTATGTAATGGATTTATCAGGCTCCAATATCGCAGTATCGTCAACAAAGGTGGCCATGATATCGTTGATGTCCACTGGAATATCCCTAGCATATAACAAATACATGGTTGGTCCTAGAACACTTCTTTCAGTTCCTAGTAATTTTGGTCGAATAGTACTCCAAAGAGTTGGTTCGTAACGTAGGATTTCTGTATTTTGTAGTACTGCCTGGGAATGTCCATATCCAGTTTGTACAAGTCTCAAATGCCAAACTTATCAAAGGCTTGAGCAACATCTAAGAATACAGCTGAACAATTGAACATACTTGTTTCTCTTCAAAGGCTTTTCTACAACATCCGTAATTCGGTGCACTTGTTATATCGTGAAATGTGTATTTCTAAATCCAAACTGATGGATCGGGACTAGTCTGCTTGCTAAGAATTTTCAGGAGCATTTTCTTGAAAGCTTTCGCCACGATTGGTATAAGTCATGTAGGTCTGTATGATGTTACTTCTGTTGGTGGCTTTCTTGTTTAGGTATAGCAATTACTTCGGCGGATTCCCAATGATGTGGCAGATATCTTAGCTTATGGCATGCGTTTCTTATAAATTGTAGTTTTTTTAAGGTATTTCTTTCAAAACCCAAGCAGTTATTAGATCGTGTCCTGGTAAGTTTTTGTTAGATAACTTATGTTGACACACAATCGTCGCTTCTATCAACAAACAGTAAGTCATCTGTAGTGGTATATACTGAGAATGGGTTAAAGACATTCGCAAGATGTTTAGCGAAGATGTCAGCCTTCTATTTCGGGTTTCCGATCAAATTTCCATCTTGAGACTTTATTGGCGAGTTTTTTGTCTGCGGTCATCCTAGACGCTTGGCTGCTATCCATAAGGAGTATTCGATAGAAGCATCTGAGGTCAAACATTTTATTCAGTGATTCTTTTTTTAGTACATTGTTGAGACGGTTGAATAACCGCCCTATCATTTGATAATTGTGATAGCTTTTACATTGGACAAACAGGTAGAACATTTTATGACAGATTTACGGAACATAGACCGAAACAAAACACTAAATCTACATTTGCACAACACTTAATAGACAAAAATCACAATTATACTGACTTTGAGACGAACTTAATACCCCTTCACTTTTGTAAAAAAGGAACAAAACTAGACGCACTAGAAGAGTATGAAATATACAAATCGTATAAGACTGAACAAGACAACATACTCAACGACAAGTTAACAATTAAACCAAACATACTGTATAACACAGCTATCAAATACCAAAACAGTCAGCAAAATTTAAACGAGACAAATGGACCATCAACATAACCAAGATCAACAAAAAGCAACAACACTACACCACACAAAGTTAAGCTTAGCAAACAACGCACAAGTAAAGAAATCAAGCCCGAAGATGGATACATAAGATCCGAAACGCGTCGCTTACGATTAAATATAAAATTAATGTTGTGTTTAAAACTTTGTCGAAAACTAAATAAATAAAATAAATTATATACAATTATAAAATTTTTTTATCGATTTCACATTTATTACTATTTTATTTTTGTTTCTCTGCATAATGAAATGCTTGGAGAACTTTCTTCTGGAGCACATTAGCAATGAATTGCTTTACTTCATGATCAAGTTGTTCAATTGTTCCATAGGGGATCTCTTATCTCTGAATTTGTTCTAGTTTGTTCTCTTATTCACGAGTTAATCATTACTTTTTTCTACAATTTTTACCTCACTCACTCACAAAATTGTTAGAGTATGATCTGAAAATAAATCAAAGTTACCTTCGACACTTATATGATTTCGTTTTAATCCTATTAGCTAAGAAAAAGTCAATAAGGTAGGGTATTTTTTTAGGGTCGTATAGCCAGTATGTTGACAAACCGGATGTTGTATTTGCGGCCTGCTTTTAACAGTCGTTTCCCTTTGTAGTTATGAGCCTAGATCTCAAGTGGGAGTGTTTAGCATTGAAGTCACCACCAACAAGGAAATTATGCCCTAGCAACGTTTTTTTCTGTTTTTTTTTAAGACCAAAAATAACGGTACCTGCCATACGATTTTTTTCGAAATTTTATAAATATTTATTTATATATGGGACAGTTTCCCACAGAATTAAAAAAAAAAAAATGAAAAATTTTATTTGGTTAAAACTAGCTAATGGCTGAAAAAAATTTTACAAAAATTGTTATTTTTGGTAGCCCCCTGGGTCCATTTTTTTTTGTTTTTGATTTTCTCAAAAACGGTATTAAATCATTTAAATCATTTTTTTTATGTCAAAGCTCCTCCAAAGTTTGAATATTATTACATATTCAAATTTTCAATTTTTTATTTTTTGGATTTAAAAAAAAAAAAATCAAAATTTTTTTTTGGAAACTCGATATTTCGAAAACCCCATGCTCGATATTTTTTAAACTTGACAAATAAAAGTTTCTTAACATAATCTACGATTTAAGAAAAAAAATTTTGTTTTATCTAAAACTAGCGGTATCTTCCATACAAATTTTAAAAAATGGTTTTCGAAAATCGTATTTTTCTCGAAAACGGTTCCGAGAATTTTGCCAAAATTTTTTTCTTTTGATTAATCCTTACGATCTATAATTTAATAACAAAAAATTTTAAATCTAGATATTACTGACTGTACCTACCATAGAACGATATTTTTTTTAATTTTGAATTTCTTATTATCGGCATAACGGATTTTAACGAATTTTTTTTAAAGAAGCTCCTAAAAAGGTTAAAAGACATTGCATTTAAAAACTTAAGAAAAAATATTTTTTCAATTTTTAGAAAAAAATTTTTTTTTTTTGAAAAATTCGATATCTCAAGAACGGCTTAGTATTTTTTTTTTTCTGAAATAAGACTTTTATTCGTACAATAATAAAAACTTAAGGTTGGCGTACCAAAATTTTTTCTTAAAAATGTTTTAAAAATTTTGTACATAAAAGCTTATTTTTTTAAGGAACCACTACAACGACTTATAATTTTTGTTCCTGCATAAATTCATATTTGCATAGCATTCTTTTTTATCTCTTACTACTAAAAGAATTTAAAAAAATCATTTTATCCTTATGAACAGTTTTCTTTAATAACATCCGTTTTTAAAATTCCTAGTCTATTACATAGGAGCAAGTTCGTGGGAATCAGTGGTGCATTTTATTTTATAAGTGGCAACACTATTTTGGTGGAAATATAAAAATTGCCGTTAAATTTTGTTAATGTTTGACGACATAAACAACACATTCGAATAAAAAATTATGTTACTTAACAACTGTTGCATTTTTTATTTGATCCAAAAGACTTCCTATTTTAATGACCACATGTGTAAGTGTATATGACACAAATAAAGCCTGTATACTCCGATAAGCAGATTTGATAGACTTTGCTTATGCAGGTGGAAATGCATTGACCTAGAGCAGCCGTAGTTTGATAGGATCCGCTTGATATTCCTGGAACACATTTTTAAGATTTCTTACGTGCGACAAGAAGTGGAAGTCCAAATAAAAAATTAAGGAAAATATTTGTATTCGCTGAAATTATTTTTACAAAAAAAAAAAAAAAAACTACTACTTTCGATAAACAAATATAAAAAAAATAGTTACTGTCTCGTATTCGATTTTCTCAAAAATGATTCCACGGATTTTTATCAATTTTATTTTAATTCAATGCAGAAGCTTCTAGCAATTTAAAAACCACTATATCGATTTTTTGTTTTAGGGATCTTTTTGAAATTGAATTTCAAGTTTCTTGTGGATCGGAATAAATTTTTTTAATGCTAGAATCTACAACCAAAATTTAATAAATTTTTTTTTTAAATAATTTTCAAACTAAAAATTGGAGTACCAAATTTTGTTCTTCAAATGTGCTTAAACAGCGTGGTTCTCATAATGAGTGCCAAAAAGAAAGAGCGTGTAGGTTTGGCTCAGACAAAAAAAAATCGTACTAGAGGTCTATTCTCTCGTTTAGCCGGGAGGAGCTTTTTCTAAAAAAATGACGTTAGATAGAAATGCTGTATTAAAAACAAGACGGTAACACCATGCCAAAGGCATGCAATACCTTTTTGTATAGCCAGAAATCTCTTTTTTTATTGTCTTTTAAAATAAAGTTGTTTAGTGAACAGTTTATGAAAAATTAATTTTAAAACTAAAAATTTCGAGAAATACAAAATTTTCAAACTAATATTTTCTTTAAATTAGTTTTGTTTCCAAAATTATTTTGACTCGAAAACGTCCTATTGGGATATCTTTCAGAGTAAAGTCTTCGGGCGTAGCAGAAGTGCATACGAGTATCTGCTAATTCTTCTCAAGAGTAGTTTGATACCACGATGTGTTGATGAGTTGAAATTGATAATAGCTTTTTAGTAATAATTCCTTGCCTTTTATTGGTCCCTAAAAAATTAATTTTCTTTCAAAAATCCAAAAAAATACTTTTTTCGAATATTCTCCTGTACAAAAATGTTGGTCAAATGAAAAAGTCGTAAATAAAAAAACTTTAAATTTGAATTAATCGACCTATTAGTTCAGTCACGTGAGAACTAAAATGGTTTTGCTGAGAAAAAGTGGTTTCGGTTATTTTTAATTTTCTCGAAAAGTACAAGAGATTTCAGCGTTCGGTTTTCTATTTTTGGGTAACAATTGAAAAGAAAAGTATTTTAAAAACAAAAATAAAACTTTATAACGTAAGACTTATTATTTATTTATTATTTTTTGAAATTTTTTTTCTTTAAAATTTTGAATTTTAACATAATTTTTTTCAAAAAAACTGTTCACTAAAATAATTTTATTGAAACATAAATAAAAGAAGTGATTTCTGGCTGAAAAGGTATCAAATAGAATTGTAGGTTTAAGAGTAACTTTTTAATAATATATGTTTTGTTTAACGAGTGGCATGTTTTTCCTTGTTTAATCGCATCTTTCACAGGCAATGCTCATTCGAAGTAGCCAGTTGCATTTCTTACCACCCGTGATACATGCTTCGAACGGCTAATAAGCAACACTTTTCATGACAATAAATACTCTTAGATTATTTGTCAATTCCTCGCAAGAGACAGTACATCCCATCGAAACCAAGACCTTCTGCATGATAGTCCAACGCACTTACCATTGAACCATTATGCCAAGGGGTACCACTTTTCATTGCAGCATGAGTTATGAACTAAACGTGAAGTTTTACTTGTTAAAATTAAAAAATCAAAAAAAAAAATAAATAAATAAAAATTGTAACTCTAGGGGCTATGACTACCCTTAAAATGTTTTAACACAGTGCGAGCGTTAAAAAAATACACGGAGAATTGCAATTGAGTAGGGGATAATGTATAGATATAGAAATGGGAAGGAAAAACTAAGTTGGGTAAGCGATTCTACATTCATGTGGTAAGGCTGAACATCGAATCTCTATACTTGAGGGTACGACCGAAGTTAGGCTCGAGGGTGTACTGATAAGCGTTCCTAGCAGAGCGGGTACCATGTTGAAATTGTTTAAGGGGAGGAATACAACTGGCTATTACAACAGAGCAATGTTTGAAAAATCAGCGATAAAACAGTGATAAACAAAAGACATTTCGACTTTGTTCCAACGAATCAAATGTCTCCGTAATCGATCTATCGTTTATCAGTTTTAAAGCCATATTCTGAATTATAGCCTGTAAGTGCAGTGATGTTTTGATTAAATATGAGAATCATACCCTTGTTTTAGGTGTATGTAAAATAGTTGCTTGACCAGAAGGCGAAAAAGTTCTTACATCGTCTGAGAATACCTAGGCATTTTGCAGCATTTTTAGCAATATCTGCTATGTGGTCGTTCTACAAAAGTTTTTCAGTAACGCAAATACCAAGAACGGAAAGTTTTCAAGCAATTTTGTTTTCTCAAAAAGCGATGAAAGGATTCATTCTACTTTGCGGTGAGGCAAAGGCAAATCCCCAGTAGATCTGTTGCAACGAAAGCCTTACTGACAGTCAATGGGAAGCTTTGGTTATTCGCGATCATGAGCTGAATATTGATCAGCTTTTTCATGACCTTCAAAAAGAATGGATGTCAGATAAATTGGTCGATAATTATAAGGTAAAGAAGAATCGCTTTTTTAGGAATTGATTGCACAAATGGGTTTTTTCATCCAGAGGGAAAATGATTTAAAGAATGGGAAAGGCAAAAAAATCTTACGCATTGGTTTAGTCAAAATGGAACAATATATTTTCAAAACAATAAATTAGTGATATAAGATAAAGACCAGCAGATTTGCGAATATCGAAATCTTTTAGTACTCGGGTAACTAGTTTAACTATACAACCATAACGGCATATATGTATGTATAGCTGAGTTACTTTGGGACACCAGTTTTGTATTCATCTTGTCGAAATATACAATCTTTTTCTTTGTCTATCAGGAATACAAATTGACACAATCATTTTTTAACTTTAATTTTGTCATTTTCGTTTCTGAAATTTTCTCACTTAATTAATCAATATTTAAATTTAAAATAATAAGTTCTTGAATATAATGCTTGTATACGGCCTCTTCCTCCACATATTTTTTTGTAATTTTAATATTTCTGGTTGAATATAAGTTTGTTTTAATTGATTTTTTTGTCAATAGTCATTACAAGACTATACCCGTAGAACACAATCAATAGTAAATTATAATTATCAATCCTATAGCTTCAACATATAGATAATATGAGAGACTACTTACCAAGCTCCATGGGCTTGATGCTTTTCGTGTTCTTTTTTTTTAAATTTAAAAATGCAAATCAAGGACAGTTCATATTATACTCCTGGTTGGCACAATGAACCTTCACAGTGCATCTTTCTAAAGGCGAAACAAAAACGACAAAATAAAAGACTTCCTTTTTCTTCCATACACAATACACATATACCTTCTCCAATGTAACGGAGGAAGTCACAGTGCTATAATAATTGGCGTGCAAAAGATTGAAAATTCTAAAAGTTAATGCATCATTGCCAGATGAAAATATGTGTTCTATGTTATTAAAAATTTTAATACCATACTAGCTTATTAAGCTTACTTAACAATTTGCTAAATTTAAAGAATTTTACTTATTCATTCTTAATGTTAAACATTTTCCAACTAGTATCGTACTAAAGCAATTTTCTTAAAAAATTGCTTCAGAACACACCTAAAGTTCAGATTTTTTACTTGCGGCTTATAGGTACTATCGAACTCGAGATTTTGATCAAAGTTGACATTATGCTGATAGCGAAGACGAAAAAAGTGAGTCTCGCTAATCTATCTGTCCGTCTGTTCAACTACAGCCAGCGCCGGACAAGCTATACGTGCAAGCTGTGCAAATGCGCAAGGCGCTGAACCTAAGGAGCGCCTTGGGTAAGCGTTAAAAAAGCCACTACTTCATAACCACTACCTACCCCTTTTTTAAGTCTCATTTCTTTTTATACATAGCTCACACCATATAACTAACAGCTAATTCTGAATTTAAAAACAAACATGTACATATATACATATGTATGTACTATTCCAAAAATATCCCATGTTTACACTGAAAATAAATTCCTAGGTAATATTGACAAAAATGTTTTGTTGACCTTTAACAAAACAATTTTATCGTTTTGATTAAATTTTTGTCAATACGAAAGAATGATTTTGTTAATTTCACAAAATTTTTATAATTCACCATGATTTTTTGTCAGTTTAACAAATTATGCATTACAAATAATTTTGTCAGTTTAACAAACCAAGTTTTGTTAATATAACAAAATAAAACAGAGATTTTTGTCAAATCGACAAACTTTTTTGTGATGTTAACAAAATGTTTGTTGTATCAACAAAAAATCTGTTTTGTAAATGTTTGTCAATATCACAAAGTTTTTGTTAATTTTTTTTTTTGTCAATTTAACAAAAAATGAAAACATTTTTGTTAAAATGACAAATATTTTGTTTTGGGGTTGAATTATTTTGTAATATTGACAAAATAATATTATCAGATAGATAAAACTATTTTGTAAGGAAACCAAAAAATTCTGCGCGTATATTTTTTTGATCAGAACATTTCTTTTGTGTATGACATAGTTTACATTTGGTTTTTGTTAAAAAATTGATGTAAGATTACTTGAACTTAACAAAAATTGCGTATTGTGCATACGCCCTCACCGATGGTTGCATTGTGAGATCGTAGGGACGAAACGCCAATTTTTTGGACTAAAATCACAAAAAAATATTTTGACGAAATTAATTTTGTGGATTCAACAAAAGAAATTTGTAAAATTGACAAAATATTTTGTTAATTTAACAAAAAAGTTTTGTTAATTTAGTAAAAAAGTTTTGTTAATTTAACAAAAAAATTTTGTTAATTCGATAATAATAAAAAAACAAATTTTAACATTAACAAAAAAATTTGTTAATACAACAGAAGAATTGTTAATATGACAAATTAATTTTGAAAATTGTACGAAATTTTGTCATATTGACAAAATATTTTTGTTATTTCAACAAATTAATCTGTTAGCATAACAAAATAATTTTGTGGATACAACAAAATATTTTTTGTTACCTCAACAAAATTCTATAATTTTTGTCAATTTGATAAAACTTTTTGTTGGACGTATATTGACAAAATTTTTGTCAGATTAACCTACATTTTTGTCATACATACCTAGATTTTATTTTCGGTGTAATTTCCTATACACACCCACACTCCCACAGTAAAAAAAATACATCACAAAATCTTTACAAAGTGCAAGATTTTGTTCGCTTAATAACAGATACCTACCTATTCGCTATTTTTCTCTTTATCAATCTACTCTTACGTTATTCTTCACACTCACCATCGCATGTATGAGTGAAGGCATTTACTTTATTTTGATAACCCTCATAAAACAAAGTTTCAACAGCAAATACAGACAATTAACAGCTTGCATGTTGATAACATGCGCCCGATGTCAGTTCTTCGATATGAAATCGAAGTCAGCAATGTTACTCAAACACAAATTCTGAGGTACAAAATTCATATACTCATTGACATAACAGCGTGCAAAATTAAAAGTTGCGTCTATGAATTTAAACTCTTCCGGTTGAGTGTTTTTTGTACTATGTTTTAGTTTGGCACTTACCCCTTGGGTAATGAGAAAATGACTTCCACCAATCACCGCAAATGAGGGGCGCCACTGATGAGGCTTGCGCAGGGCTCTTATTTAGCTCGGTCAGGTCCTGAAAACAGCCTAAGCGGTTCGGACGATTTTCGTTAAGCTTATGGTAGATATCATTTTTAAATTTTTCTCTCCAAACGGTTTTTTTTATATCAAAAATAACGGTACCAGCCATACGATTTTTTTCGAAATTCAGATTTAAGAAAAATCAAAAAATTGCATATAGTTAAATCTAGGCAATGATCAAAAAAAAAAATCAGAAAAATGGTTATTAATAATACGCTCCTTGGAACCAATTTTTGTTTTTGATTTTCTTTCTAAAACGGTACAAGCAATTTTGATCATTTTTCTTATGGTAAAACTCTCTAAAAGTTTGAATATTATTATGGATCCGAATCTTGCAACATTTTTTTTTAGATTAAGGAAAAATAATAAAAAAAATTTTTCTCGAAACCCAATATTTCAAAAACCCCACCATACAAATGTAAAAAATTGTTTTTTGAAAATCGTATTTTTTTCGAAAACAGCACCTAGAATTTCGATATATTTTTCTATAGTAAGAACAAAATAAATTAAATTAATATACTACTAGGTGTACCTGCTATAGAACCATTTTTTCAAATTTTGAATTTCTCATTATCGGCGTAACGGATTTTAATGACATTTCTTATAGAGAAGGTTCTTAAAAGTTTGAACAACCTTGCAGCTATAGAAAAAAATAAAAGAATTTTTTGATACAAAATAAAATCTGCTTTTTTTTTAAATATTCAATATATCGAAATTCAATTTTTATTTGTACTTACACCTACAAAAAATAGTTGGCTTTCCAATTTTTTTTTAAATGATGTTACTCGTAATAAAAGCTTAGTTATAAAAAAACAATAACTACTACGATTTATAATTTTAGTTCTTACGTAAACAAATATTTGCTTGGGAAATCACATCCTGTTTTTGCTCCAACTACTTAAGAAGTTTTTTAAGTGATTTAAAAAATGATTTTTAAGGTTATGAAATATTCTCTAGCAACATTCAAGAATTTCACTTAAAAACAAAATAGAAATAATTTTCATTTGAAAATTACCTTTTAATGCTGGCAACAAACGAACGTCAGCATTGTCACGAGTGAAGTATTACGATAAAATTTAAAGGAAAAAAAAAGTTTGGAAAAGCAATTTTCAGCAACAGTTTTTTGAGTAGAATGTAAAAAAAAAAACAGAAATAGAGTTCCGTTAGTCACAGTTCAAGGATAGATAGGTAAGGGTTCCTTTGTTTCTGTTCCATTTATACTTTTACCAATTCCTTACATAGCTCAATATGGCTTTTTGCCTTAATGTGTCTTTTTTTTGCGCTACTTCATTAACTTCAGTTTAGTTAATAACAAATAAATAGATATTATAGGTAGTAGATTTACAAATCTGGACTTAACCTTACCTAAATGATTTCTTAAAGAGTTGATGGGTACATCATCTTCATCATGCACATTTTTGTTTTAACTTATTGATGGAAAATAGATATTTAAAAATTATAACTTGATATGCTAAAGTATTAGTAATAAATGTTTTGAATTTTTTCATTTCTTAAATAGTGACGACATTTATGTTGCTTTAGTGACGGAAACTCGGCTAGACAATAATTTATATGTATATTTAAGTACACCTGCTATCGAGTTAATAGGACGGTAAGTCAAGGTGCTGGAGTTTACTATTGCCGTATAAAAATCAATTCAATATTCACTCTTACCACTTAAACGAAATACGAAGTAAATATTGGTGTTGAGAGATCAAATCGAGAAATCATTCACTCATAATGTCCTATTACCACGCTCGGGGCATAACGCTGCAACTAATTGTCTCCATTCTTCACGGTCTGCAGCAAGATATTTTAGCTGTAACAACGTCTGTCTTTAATAATACTCGTTTACTAAGGTTGTTGATTTCCATGTTCTTCTTGGTCTACCATACCGCCGCCGCCGCGCCGTGCCGCCGTACACTCTAAGGATTCCATTCAAAGGTCTGCTTTTATAATATCATCGTTGCGTTCCCTCAGTGTGTGACCAATCCATTACCATTTTCGCTTTCTAATATCGACGTCAAGCCGATTTTGAGTTGTCCTACGCCACAATTCCTGATTAGAAATACTTTGTGATCAGAAAATCTTCAGGATGTAATGTAGACAGTGATTCACAAAAGACTGCATTTTCCTCGAGATAATAGCCGAGAATTTAACTTTATTTATGTATTTATTCTACTTTCGACGTCCAGATCCGTACTAACATTTGCTGACATACCATTTCAAATAAAGCTAAACTTTTCGACCTCTTCAACTGTTGTCTCCTTTAGAACAATACGCTGAAATGTGGAGCGGCGTATATCTTTTTTG
This sequence comes from Chrysotoxum bicinctum, assembly GCA_911387755.1. Taxonomy (NCBI): domain Eukaryota; kingdom Metazoa; phylum Arthropoda; class Insecta; order Diptera; family Syrphidae; genus Chrysotoxum; species Chrysotoxum bicinctum. Next base: position 117,920,429 of record OU426989.1, on the reverse strand, counting down.
CTAGATATTCTTCGAACGATCGACCCTCCTTTCACCTGCAGTATTTAACAGATCCCCTGCAACCAAACTGATGTTGTAGGTATATGATCAGAATTTTCTAATTGGCGAACGGTAAAATACTGAAAGACAGGAAACACTGCCGCGCACAGCGGGCTCATTTGTATGGGAGAGCGGAAAAGGAAGCATCACAGTTAATTTTAACCCAGTGCCAAGCCTCAGTTCCAAAGTTGGTTATACAATTTTTTATAATAATTAGAAATACAAATAGAATACAAATACAATACAAATACAATACAAATACAATACAAATACAATACAAATACAATACAAATACAATACAAATACAATACAAATACAATACAAATACAATACAAATACAATACAAATACAATACAAATACAATACAAATACAATACAAATACAATACAAATACAATACAAATACAATACAAATACAATACAAATACAATACAAATACAATACAAATACAATACAAATACAATACAAATACAATACAAATACAATACAAATACAATACAAATACAATACAAATACAATACAAATACAATACAAATACAATACAAATACAATACAAATACAATACAAATACAATACAAATACAATACAAATACAATACAAATACAATACAAATACAATACAAATACAATACAAATACAATACAAATACAATACAAATACAATACAAATACAATACAAATACAATACAAATACAATACAAATACAATACAAATACAATACAAATACAATACAAATACAATACAAATACAATACAAATACAATACAAATACAATACAAATACAATACAAATACAATACAAATACAATACAAATACAATACAAATACAATACAAATACAATACAAATACAATACAAATACAATACAAATACAATACAAATACAATACAAATACAATACAAATACAATACAAATACAATACAAATACAATACAAATACAATACAAATACAATACAAATACAATACAAATACAATACAAATACAATACAAATACAATACAAATACAATACAAATACAATACAAATACAATACAAATACAATACAAATACAATACAAATACAATACAAATACAATACAAATACAATACAAATACAATACAAATACAATACAAATACAATACAAATACAATACAAATACAATACAAATACAATACAAATACAATACAAATACAATACAAATACAATACAAATACAATACAAATACAATACAAATACAATACAAATACAATACAAATACAATACAAATACAATACAAATACAATACAAATACAATACAAATACAATACAAATACAATACAAATACAATACAAATACAATACAAATACAATACAAATACAATACAAATACAATACAAATACAATACAAATACAATACAAATACAATACAAATACAATACAAATACAATACAAATACAATACAAATACAATACAAATACAATCCAAATACAATACAAATACAATACAAATACAATACAAATACAATACAAATACAATACAAATACAATACAAATACAATACAAATACAATACAAATACAATACAAATACAATACAAATACAATACAAATACAATACAAATACAATACAAATACAATACAAATACAATACAAATACAATACAAATACAATACAAATACAATACAAATACAATACAAATACAATACAAATACAATACAAATACAATACAAATACAATACAAATACAATACAAATACAATACAAATACAATACAAATACAATACAAATACAATACAAATACAATACAAATACAATACAAATACAATACAAATACAATACAAATACAATACAAATACAATACAAATACAATACAAATACAATACAAATACAATACAAATACAATACAAATACAATACAAATACAATACAAATACAATACAAATACAATACAAATACAATACAAATACAATACAAATACAATACAAATACAATACAAATACAATACAAATACAATACAAATACAATACAAATACAATACAAATACAATACAAATACAATACAAATACAATACAAATACAATACAAATACAATACAAATACAATACAAATACAATACAAATACAATACAAATACAATACAAATACAATACAAATACAATACAAATACAATACAAATACAATACAAATACAATACAAATACAATACAAATACAATACAAATACAATACAAATACAATACAAATACAATACAAATACAATACAAATACAATACAAATACAATACAAATACAATACAAATACAATACAAATACAATACAAATACAATACAAATACAATACAAATACAATACAAATACAATACAAATACAATACAAATACAATACAAATACAATACAAATACAATACAAATACAATACAAATACAATACAAATACAATACAAATACAATACAAATACAATACAAATACAATACAAATACAATACAAATACAATACAAATACAATACAAATACAATACAAATACAATACAAATACAATACAAATACAATACAAATACAATACAAATACAATACAAATACAATACAAATACAATACAAATACAATACAAATACAATACAAATACAATACAAATACAATACAAATACAATACAAATACAATACAAATACAATACAAATACAATACAAATACAATACAAATACAATACAAATACAATACAAATACAATACAAATACAATACAAATACAATACAAATACAATACAAATACAATACAAATACAATACAAATACAATACAAATACAATACAAATACAATACAAATACAATACAAATACAATACAAATACAATACAAATACAATACAAATACAATACAAATACAATACAAATACAATACAAATACAATACAAATACAATACAAATACAATACAAATACAATACAAATACAATACAAATACAATACAAATACAATACAAATACAATACAAATACAATACAAATACAATACAAATACAATACAAATACAATACAAATACAATACAAATACAATACAAATACAATACAAATACAATACAAATACAATACAAATACAATACAAATACAATACAAATACAATACAAATACAATACAAATACAATACAAATACAATACAAATACAATACAAATACAATACAAATACAATACAAATACAATACAAATACAATACAAATACAATACAAATACAATACAAATACAATACAAATACAATACAAATACAATACAAATACAATACAAATACAATACAAATACAATACAAATACAATACAAATACAATACAAATACAATACAAATACAATACAAATACAATACAAATACAATACAAATACAATACAAATACAATACAAATACAATACAAATACAATACAAATACAATACAAATACAATACAAATACAATACAAATACAATACAAATACAATACAAATACAATACAAATACAATACAAATACAATACAAATACAATACAAATACAATACAAATACAATACAAATACAATACAAATACAATACAAATACAATACAAATACAATACAAATACAATACAAATACAATACAAATACAATACAAATACAATACAAATACAATACAAATACAATACAAATACAATACAAATACAATACAAATACAATACAAATACAATACAAATACAATACAAATACAATACAAATACAATACAAATACAATACAAATACAATACAAATACAATACAAATACAATACAAATACAATACAAATACAATACAAATACAATACAAATACAATACAAATACAATACAAATACAATACAAATACAATACAAATACAATACAAATACAATACAAATACAATACAAATACAATACAAATACAATACAAATACAATACAAATACAATACAAATACAATACAAATACAATACAAATACAATACAAATACAATACAAATACAATACAAATACAATACAAATACAATACAAATACAATACAAATACAATACAAATACAATACAAATACAATACAAATACAATACAAATACAATACAAATACAATACAAATACAATACAAATACAATACAAATACAATACAAATACAATACAAATACAATACAAATACAATACAAATACAATACAAATACAATACAAATACAATACAAATACAATACAAATACAATACAAATACAATACAAATACAATACAAATACAATACAAATACAATACAAATACAATACACAAATACAAATACAATACAAATACAATACAAATACAATACAAATACAATACAAATACAATACAATACAATACAAATACAATACAAATACAATACAAATACAATACAAATACAATACAAATACAATACAAATACAATACAAATACAATACAAATACAATACAAATACAATACAAATACAATACAAATACAATACAAATACAATACAAATACAATACAAATACAATACAAATACAATACAAATACAATACAAATACAATACAAATACAATACAAATACAATACAAATACAATACAAATACAATACAAATACAATACAAATACAATACAAATACAATACAAATACAATACAAATACAATACAAATACAATACAAATACAATACAAATACAATACAAATACAATACAAATACAATACAAATACAATACAAATACAATACAAATACAATACAAATACAATACAAATACAATACAAATACAATACAAATACAATACAAATACAATACAAATACAATACAAATACAATACAAATACAATACAAATACAATACAAATACAATACAAATACAATACAAATACAATACAAATACAATACAAATACAATACAAATACAATACAAATACAATACAAATACAATACAAATACAATACAAATACAATACAAATACAATACAAATACAATACAAATACAATACAAATACAATACAAATACAATACAAATACAATACAAATACAATACAAATACAATACAAATACAATACAAATACAATACAAATACAATACAAATACAATACAAATACAATACAAATACAATACAAATACAATACAAATACAATACAAATACAATACAAATACAATACAAATACAATACAAATACAATACAAATACAATACAAATAAATACAATACAAATACAATACAAATACAATACAAATACAATACAAATACAATACAAATACAATACAAATACAATACAAATACAATACAAATACAATACAAATACAATACAAATACAATACAAATACAATACAAATACAATACAAATACAATACAAATACAATACAAATACAATACAAATACAATACAAATACAATACAAATACAATACAAATACAATACAAATACAATACAAATACAATACAAATACAATACAAATACAATACAAATACAATACAAATACAATACAAATACAATACAAATACAATACAAATACAATACAAATACAATACAAATACAATACAAATACAATACAAATACAATACAAATACAATACAAATACAATACAAATACAATACAAATACAATACAAATACAATACAAATACAATACAAATACAATACAAATACAATACAAATACAATACAAATACAATACAAATACAATACAAATACAATACAAATACAATACAAATACAATACAAATACAATACAAATACAATACAAATACAATACAAATACAATACAAATACAATACAAATACAATACAAATACAATACAAATACAATACAAATACAATACAAATACAATACAAATACAATACAAATACAATACAAATACAATACAAAAACAATACAAATACAATACAAATACAATACAAATACAATACAAATACAATACAAATACAATACAAATACAATACAAATACAATACAAATACAATACAAATACAATACAAATACAATACAAATACAATACAAATACAATACAAATACAATACAAATACAATACAAATACAATACAAATACAATACAAATACAATACAAATACAATACAAATACAATACAAATACAATACAAATACAATACAAATACAATACAAATACAATACAAATACAATACAAATACAATACAAATACAATACAAATACAATAATTGTACATGTATTGTATTTGTATTGTATTTGTATTGTATTTGTATTGTATTTGTATTGTATTTGTATTGTATTTGTATTGTATTTGTATTGTATTTGTATTGTATTTGTATTGTATTTGTATTGTATTTGTATTATATTTGTATTGTATTTGTATTGTATTTGTATTGTATTTGTATTGTATTTGTATTGTATTTGTATTGTATTTGTATTGTATTTGTATTGTATTTGTATTGTATTTGTATTGTATTTGTATTGTATTTGTATTGTATTTGTATTGTATTTCTTAATCTAAGTTTCTTTTAATATTATGTTTTATTTATTAGAAAAATATATTTAGTCTTCAATGAAACTTAGATTAATATAGTTTTCAATAAATTATTATTTTAAGTATTTTATACTCCAATTTCATCGTAAAATCATCTTCAGTGATAACCCATTTCATGTGTTTCAAGAAACGCCACTTCATCCACAAAAAGTAACTGTACTGACTGGTGTCTATGCCGGGTGTCATTTGGATTAGGTTTTTTTTTCGTTAAGGGAAATAACGTGCACATTAAAGTCAATCGAAGATCACTATAGAGAAATATTGCAATGTTATTTTGTCGGTCAATTGCATGGAGAAGCCACACAGCGGGCGTAATAGTGAACAACAAAGCTACCCACCGGTGGACAACTCTGGCCCTATCAACAGTACTTTGTAATAATATAATACCTTACATTTACTGATGACTCTTAGGATTTGTCCAAAACCGCTGTTTCACAGTTACAATTTATAATATGTACATAATACCTTTTTCCGAAAAAACCTGCAATACCATTTTATGTCTCCTCCATTCATTCGACGGAATGAAATAGTTTTAAAATTATTGTTTTCGCAATAACTACTTCAAAAACACACTCAGCTAAGTTGTGTTCCAACATATAACAAAGTACTACTTTAACACTTTCGGGAACATGGTGTGATTTTAATTCCATCGAAATGTTTTTTTGTGTGTGTTTTATTTT